>OZ007497.1:180553951-181153951 GCA_963931805.1 Microdon myrmicae | reverse complement strand
AGAAGCAAGTGCTCATTCTATTTGAAAGGTTCAATTCATTTTGGCAGGGTTCGCCATTTGACATTCCTTGAATGCCCTACCTACCACGTCTGTATATACATGCACTTAGCACACAGCCAGCGGTAAAAAAGTACATCGCTTGTGGTTTATGCTTATGTGCAAGGAAGCAATGAATTGGTAAAATTTCCGGCCTCTCTACTTATTTATGTCATTCACCCGTGAAGCCAGGGATTCCAAGAAAATATCTTCAATGGATTTGGCGCTTGAGGACACCAAAGTATCAAGCATGAGGACGCGAGCATGTGATATAAATATATGCATATGTATGCGTGGATACTCCTGTTAATTGCAGATTTGAAATTTTCTTGGCAGCATGGTCTATGATGCAATTCCTTATTGCGGTTCACTGTTGTGGTATTTAAAAACGTTCTACATTCTAAGATGCGCTTATTTATAATGAACTTTTGAAACTTCTTTAAACGACGGGCTAATGTGACTAGAGGAAAATTGTATAATTAATGAAGCTGAAGTTCCAGAAAGAAAAAATTTTTTTTCATCATCTTTAAGGGAACTTTCGACTTTAGAATTAAGAAAAAAAAGTTTGTTTTACTTAAAAGTGTTACGTACATCTAATTACCCCCTCAAAATTGTATTAAGAAAATCGTACAACAAAAAAAGTTGCGGGACATTTATCACCTTTGCATAAGAAGAAACCTGTAAAAGACTGTAAAAGTTAGATTTTCGGACTGCCAACTATTAATTGTGTTGCCAAGTGAAATGTGGTTTTGCAGAGCTCATGATTGGAGTGAGAGGATTCGTTCAATCTATGCACGGCCTCGAAATACTCACCAATAGCATTCGTTTTTTCTTGTGGATCTTCTATCAATAGGGATTCACCCTCAGAAATAATATTGTCGGGGGTGATGACGTTTGGCAATTCGCTGGACTTCGCGAGATTTTTAAACAGTGAATCTCGTTATTATTCGTCTTTGGAAATATTTTATTTATCTGAGTGAATGTATTCGAGCTGTTAGGGTTTATGGCTCGAATTTTGTTTTCCCATTTTGAGTTTATAGATATTCTGTAGTTTTGACGAATCAGCTGTTTAAGGTTACGTATCAAGGTTTTGAGTGTCCCTATTTCCGAGTTTTGTGGGTCAGTGAACTGCCGATAGAGGAGTTTCAGTCTAGATAGGAGAGTACTTTTTTTTCTATACAAAGCATCGACATTGCGTTTCTATATTTAATTGTGTAAAATTCAGATCGATATATTTTGAAAATAGAGAGTTCCATTAATTTTTAACAATTCTATTCTATTTATTGGCCTGTAGGAACCCGGAAGTTCATGACCTTGTGGGGGTTCTCTATACCACATGGAGAACCAACCCACAATTCTAACCAACCCTGACCGCTAACAGTGCGTCACCTTAATCCGACTCCCCATGCAAAATCTGCATTTGTATACACCCCATACTTACCAGGAACCCATTTCCCAAGCTGAAATAAATGCATATTCCAATTTACAAGGGAATATTAACCATTTCCCTCAATTACATCACCCCACATATAATTTTTCCCAAAATTGCTTTGGTCAATTCTCTACTTAATCCATATTTCCTCTTTGCGAACAAGCAATCTTAATATCCCCGAAATTCATATGCCGTAACTAACGCATATTCAAATCCACAACGGAACATTAACCATCAACGCCAAATATACCAAACCGCATACATTTCCCCGAAATGACTTCGGTTAAAATTCTATCTAAACGATATCCCTTGGTTGCACCCAAGCAATTTAAATTTCCCGGTATACACAATCAACGAATCCAACTTAGCTTATATGGCAAGGATTCGCTGGAACTAATTTCCTATGCAGGCATAGCAACTCTTCCACTAAATTCATAGTAAGTGGCAATGAGTTTACGACGCCACTGCCACAACGCCATGAATTTTCGATTTCATCAGTCAGTCGTCACCTAACTACCGCCACGCGCACGTCGAAGTTCCCCTGTAACCGCCGCGGCCACACAAGGGCACGCCGCCTCCGTGTGTAGAAGTCAGCCGTTATCTAACCGCCACCGGGGCCGCAGCACAAAGGTCGAGTCACAACTACCAAAGTGCGTGCACGCACATAAGTCACTACACACCTGTAGCGGTTCCGCCAAACCCTACGGTCTACTTACCTGAAAAACCCCCATAACTACTACCCTACTCCCTTTAGTTTGCTAATGCAACAGTGTTAGTACCTAAAAATGCTGCACGCATTTAAGAGATCAAATCTATGATCTTTAAGTCCCTGTAAAGATAACTTACCTTCATGCATTCTCTTCGCATACCATTGCTCCTTAAGATTTCCTTATTAACTTACCAGGAATTTCCAATCAATTTCGGCATCTACGTCGCCAGTCAAATTCCCTTAGATGAATTCCTGTAAACAAAATAGTTCGGATTGCATTCAATGTAACCGTCATGACAGGGACCATAAATATCGCGCCGTCTATTTCCCCAGCCGCGTCATGTATCTTTTCATACACATTGCCTGGCAACCTTTTTTGTTTGTCTTATCAACAAACAACCCAAGCAGCTGCATATAATTACCGCAATAGACGCTGAAACCAAATTCTCCAGCATTTCCTAATGCAAATATGAACCCGGTTTCTACTGCAGCCAGAGATGCCATAAACATCCAATTTGCTTTTAGCACCTTTTTCTCCTAACGTCGAAAATAGCGACGAGGCATCGTGTAAACAATGACCCGCATTACCAACGGCGCATTTGGTCATTTTTCCCTATTGTCCTTGCCGCCTGCCTGCTTCCGAACACGTGCAACATCATTGAATCTGTTCGATCGCGCACACATACCACTGCACCAAAGAGATCGCATTTTCTTAGTGGTCACACCCTTAAGAGAAAAGTTTTTCTCTCTCTTCCTTTTTTTTTTTAGCGAAATCATCTCTGCATGAGGTGACGATGGCGGAGTCGTAATTCAATCTCCGTGGCGGTCGGGTCGCCTGTCATCTACCGTACCGTGCCGGTACGGTGGGTTATAAAAGAGTGTTATTACAACCACCGTTCGTCACGGTAGGTTTTTCTCCCGCACTCCGCAAACTGCGGAGGAGCGTATAACCCCGCATATTTTTTTTAAAGTAGTTTGTTTTTCTTTTTTTTTTTGGTTTGCCAATCTATTAATAACTAAATTTAATAAACAGTGTTCC
Source organism: Microdon myrmicae (assembly GCA_963931805.1). Classification (NCBI taxonomy): domain Eukaryota; kingdom Metazoa; phylum Arthropoda; class Insecta; order Diptera; family Syrphidae; genus Microdon; species Microdon myrmicae. The sequence continues at coordinate 181,150,735 of OZ007497.1, read as the reverse complement.
CGAGCTATCAAACCAAACCGTGTTTCATTTTATTTGTTTCCTGAGTGTTTGTGTGTGCTTCCTTTTTTTCGACGAACAGTGTAGTTTACGGCGGCGAAATGGACTACAGTAATCAGATGTTGGCGGAGGAAGGGAACGGAGTACCCATGCCGGTACATACTTCCTCCCCACACACCTATCACCGGTGACGACCGCACCGCACCGAGTAGTTATTTAGCCGCGAGAGTGCACACACTGGCCATTTCACCACTTCGCGAGTGCAAAAGTTCTGCCCTTTACTCACGCATTTATTTGCCACACGAATTCTCTGCTCATCGCGTGTTATTTAGTGTTTAATAATAACACATAAGCCGCGTCGGGTATATACCCCAAAATTAACAAATAAGCGTAGTGCCGCTACCGCTGTTGAACATTTTAGCAAACCCTTAGTGTAAGAACTTAATCTGATAGCGAAATTTAAATACTAGCGCAATGCCTACTAGTTAACCCATGAACAGAAAGACTTAGCACCAAAAAATTGTTAATACCACCCACCTTCAAGTGTTATTCTCTTTCAATAAATAAAAGAAATAAAGACTACATCAGAGCCAGTGCGTTTCGTTTTTGTCTGTTCGTAGTAAAGAACCCGACGGTTGGGGATGGTAGTGAACTAGTGCCATACGCTGGCGCATACCTCCTGCCCCCACAACCTCACCGACTCGACTCCGCCATTGTTCCCTGTCCTGTGCGCTCTCCTTCCACGTTCGACCACCCGAATCGATTTCCTCAACCTACCATTGTCCTCCCATCTCCGTCGCGGCCGTCCTGTCGGTCTCTTTCCCGTTGGCTTGTGGCGGTTCCGCCAAACCCCACGACTCATCCCAGTCTGCAAAGGTTTTTGCTAATGCACCTTAAATGCTTCACGCATCAAATAGATCAAATTTATAATCTAAAAGTCCCTGTAAAGAATCCTTATCTTTCATGCATCTCTTCCCATACAAATTCCCTGTAAGAATTCTTCCCTAACTTATCAGGTATCCCAAAACCGATTCGGCACCTTCGCTGCCAAGCAAATCCCCCGAGACGAATTCCTGAAAACAAAATGATTTTGTTTACATACAATGTAACCATCATAACAGGGATCATAGACGTTGCGTCGCCTATTTCCCGTCCTCACCAAGTGTATCATAAATCACCATACATACACATTCGCTGCCGACCTACACCCAAGGGACCAAAACAAATATACGCCTCTCGCGTCTTAAGGCATCAATTAAATCCTACAGTACAGGCAAATGCAAATAGGAATTGAATATCTACCCTTACTAGCAATGTCATAAATACGATTTCCCGGTAATTAAGCTGAAACCAATTAGCGCATTTCCACACTGCATTGCTACCTATTTATTTAGCCGCAATGCACATCTTAGACAAAGACCTAAGCGTTCCCTTTGTCTTCTCATATTTTGGGATCTGCTTTTCATCAGTAGCGGCATGAGCAAACAAAAACCATTAGAAGCCAAGGAGATTCGGTTTGTTTGCTTTACCGAACTCACATCTCATGGATACACCCTATGCCCTTTTCGTCGTTTCAGGTTCGTTCCCATGGTTTGTCCCATGAAAGAACCCATGTACACACATACACGTGTACTACCAACGATCTTCACGGCCCCTTTGTCCTTACCGCCTGTCTGCTTCGTTTAACCATCGCCTTCGCGCGAATGTAGAATATTATGATCCGCACGATTTCCCATGCACACATATTACCATGATCTCCATTACGAGATCTGGTTTTCTGTTCCACGAAGAGAGACTTTACGTCTCTCTTGTGGTAGGTAAAACGTATCCTTAGTGGAGAGGAACACTTTCTCTCTCGGGAAAACTCACCCCATTAGCGAGTTGGCTCTGCACGAGCCGTTTATCGCAGAGTCCTTTACCATCCACCGGCTGATCCGGTCGTTTTGCTGCGGACACGCATGTTGTACCCCGAGTGTGTCGAAAGTGTATAGCCCATTTTAACTGACTGTCGGGTCGAGCCGCCTTGTTTCTTTTTCTCAACAAATCATTTTACACAAAACCAAATCAAATAGAATTAAAACTAGCGCCGTTAGGATAAAGAAAAAAAGCAAAATGCTTGCCGTTGTAATTAGTACAAGCTGTTACAATTTCCACAACTTTGTTCAATTATTCGTTTGTGACTGCCTGCTGCAATTAGTGTTAACTTAAAGCTCCTCCGTCCAATAGCCTAAGTGACAATTGTTTTTAATTCCCAGTCAAGGCTGGTAGTAACAAATAAAGAATTAATATTAACCAAACCTGCGTGAACATTTGCTGCGTTTCATTCGGTTTATATTCGATGAATTATTTACTGCGGAACTTTGTTATAGTGATGATGGAGGAAGAGGGGAATCAGCGCCGTACGCCGGCGCAACCTACTTCTTCCCCACAGGCTTACCGTCAAGAATTTTATGCACGGTACTATCGTTGCCCATTCGTGCCACATGTCTGGTCCATCTTAATCTTCGCGACTTAATTACTCTCACTATTGTAGGTTTGCGGTATAGCTCTTCTAATTCGTGGTTGTGGAGTTTCCTCCATTGTCCTACCTCCTCGTCATATTTGCCCCCAAAGATACCCCTTTATTCTCGAATACGCGGAATTTGTTTTCTTCCCGTTTTGTGTCAGCCCATGTTTCGCATCCGTATAGAACATTCGGCATGATTGTGGTTCTATAGACACGGAGCTTTATATTACGTGATATCAGTTTGGATTTCAGCAGTTTACTGACTGCTTGCCAGTTAGCGTTGCCGGAATGTAGTCTTTTGTTAATTTCCTTCGACGTTTCGTTTCTGATCGTCAGTATCGTTCCCAGATATTTAAATTCTTTGACATTTTCAAATATCTTACCCCTGACGTTTATGTGTGTTCTCTGAGGTTCACCTGCTCTCGCCGTAATCATGTATTTTGTTTTGTCTTAATTTATTTCTAGACCCACGTCTTTTGCCGCTTGCATGATGATTTCACTGTTTTTACTTACAGTTTCTAGATTATCGCCCAAAACAGCGATGTCATCCGCATATGCGAGCACTTGTGCGACCCCATTCAGGGATAATCCGGCCATGTTGTCGTCTTGTACCTTTCTGATGACATAATCAAGGACAAGGTTAAAGAGACATGGTGAGAGGCCATCGCCCCGTTTTAGTCCGTCCCGGATTTCAAATGGTTCTGAGAGGTAGTTTTCTATTCTAACTCGCCCTTTGTTTTCGTTCATATAGATTTGACATATTTTTTCGGGATTCCCAGCTCAACTACAATATGGTAGAGTCTTTGCCTTGCGACTCAGTCGTATTTTGAATGTGTTTGGGAGCAATGATATTCCTCTGTCGTTTTGGCAGTCAGATCTGTCACCTTTTTTGAAAATGGGGCGACTATTGAGGCTTCCCATTCTTCCGGAATGACTTCCTTATCCCATATTGTTTTAATCAGTTGGTGGATCTATGGCGGTTCCGGCAAACCCCACTGACTACTTACCTAAAGAACCCTCATCGCTACAAGCCAACCTTATAAGTTTCGGTAATGCACTCGCATTAGCACCTTAAATGCTTCACGCATCAAATAGATCCAATTTATATAACCTAAAAGTACCTGTAAGTGGATTCTTACCTTTCATGCATTTCTTCGCATACAATTCCCTGTAAGAATCCTTTCCTAACTTATCAGGAATCCCAATCTCAACAAGTGCATTTCGCCCTAGACGAATTCCTGAAAATTGATTTGATTTACATACAATGTAACCATCATAACACGGACCATACACATTGCGTCGCCTATTTCCCGTCCTCTCCAAGTGTATTATAAGTCACCATACATACACATTGGCTGGCGATCTACACCCAAGAAACCAAAACAAATATACGCATCTCGCGTCTCTTGGCACCAATCAATCCTACACCATAAGCAAATGCAAATAGGAATTCGATACCCTACCCTTACCAGCGATGCAATAAACACCAATTCACGGTAATCTAGCCTAAACCAATTAACACATTTCCACATTGCATTGCCGCCTATTTATTTAGCCGCAATGCACATCTCAGACAAAGACCCAAACGTTCCCATAGTCTTTTCATATTTCGGGATCTGCTTCTCATCAGCAGCAGTATAAGCAAACACAACAACAATTAGCATCCAATGAGATTCGGCTTGGGTGCTTAGCCGAATTCACTTTTCATGGATGCACATTTTCCCTTTCTTTGTTTAGAGTTGTTCTCATGGTGTGTCCCATGAAAGAACCCATGTAGACACATACATGTGTACTACCAACGATCTTCACCCCAAACGCTTGAATATTGTTGAGTCCATTTCCATCCCCAGATCGCCACGGTCGTGTCGCTCCCGCTCTCCGTCGCGCGGTGGAGAGGCGTAATTAAACCGGAGTCGAGTTTGTTTTGTTTTCCTGTCTAAGTGTTTTTTGTCTTCTTATTATTGTTGGTGTTCGTAAATATAAAAGCAAATTGACAATAGTGATGCAGCTAATTATTAAGCTTGTATTTTAAGCAGAGAATATAACAAAATAAATGCATCAAAATACCATGGATACATCCAAATCTAATGAAAATGTTAAGCAATAGAAATACAACTAAACAAAATGACACCAGTGTGTTTAATTTTTCGGCTGCAGTTTCCTGGGTGTTATCGTTCAAGCCCTACGCGTTTGTGGACAATTAAGGCGTTCGCATTTGCGGCGGAACAGTGGAACTTTCTTTTGGATCTTTGTGACAATGAAGGTGGTGCGTCGGTAGTAGAACTCGCGTCCATGCTGGCGCCACGACTACCTACCCCACAGATCCTTCGAGCGGTTGCCTTTCCTCCATGCTTCACAAGCTCTGCCGGTATGCAGTCGACTCGGGGAGCTTTGTTGTTTTTCAACCGGTTTATTGCGTCTACAACTTCGTCGAAAGAGGGTTCTGGGATCTGGTGCGTTTATTTGTGGTTGATGGGTGCGTACATTGAGCAGGTTTTCAAAGTGCTGCTTTCATCTTGTCGCGATATTTTTTGTTTCTGTCTCCAGACAGCCGCTTGCGTCTCAGATTATTTTGGCTCTCCCTCGGTAGCCATTTCTGATTGAATTTATGTCGGCATACATACCTCTGATATTCTTTGCTCTGGTATTTTCTCGGATTTTTTCGATCCGAGTCTTCTCCCATTCGCGTTTTTTGTGTTTGAAAAATTTCGTTGTCTCTTTCCGAATTGTCGCGTATCTTTCTGCCTTGACTTCATCATATCTTTCTAAGTGGATCACTCTGAGGCATTTACGTTCTACGATCTTCGCTCTGCACTCTTCGTCAAACCAAGGCTTGGACTTAATTGTTTTTTAAAATCCTAATACCTTTTGGCCTGTTTGTTTGATTGTGTCTCTGATCGATGCCCATTTAGTGCCCAGATTATTGGTTTCCACTTCCTCACTACTCCCGTTCTCTAGGATGCTCAATCCATTCGTTGGTTCCTCTTGATGTTCAACCCTTTTACGTAGGTCTTTTAGTTTATCAATGTCGAACTTTTTGCTCGTCTCTCGTGACTGCTCATGTGGGTTTGCTGCGACCCGACTTCTGATTTCTCTATATGATCTTACGTCAAGGATATTCGAGTGGTGTCTTTTGTCTATGAGGAAGTGGTCTATTTGGTTACGCGTTACGCCGTCGGGTGATATCCATGTGGCTTTATAGATTTGCTTGTGCTTGAACATCGTGCTTTTCACTAACAGATCTTTTGACGCAGCGAATGTGATAATTCGAATTCCATTATCATTTGAAACGTCGTGTAGGCTTTCTTTGTCTATAGTTGGTTGGAAGATGTCTTCCTTTCCAATTTTCGCATCGAGGTCCCCGAGGAGGATTTTGACATCGAATGATGAGATCCCATCAAATACTTCCTCTAGGGTCTCGTAGGACGTGTCCTTAGTTTCTTCGTCCGTAGATTCTGTTGGGGCGTGTACGTTTATAAATACATAATTGTACCATGGTCCCTGTATTTTTAACACCGACATTCGCTCATTATTAAATTTCACATCTTTTACATGGGGCGTAATCTTCTTGCTTATGATGAAGCAGGTCCAGAGGTTATGTGTATCGGTACCTCCACACGCCAGTGTAAACCCGTTGGTTTCGATTGCTTGATGTGCGAGTCGGACTTCCCGAAGTGCGACGATGTCCATTTTATATTGTTTCGCGTTTTCTACGACCGTCTGTATCGCGACTGGTTTATATAACGTTCGCTCTGTAACGGAACGACGCGTATATCCCGCTTTTTTCGGTTTTTCTCTACGTCTTCTTTTGCTGAGTCAGTTTTTCGTGATGATTTGTTACCTTATGGTCGTGTCGGCTCATCACACCTACACCTACCGCGTTTTTCGTGGGATTGTTTTTTGTATATTGATTATTCATTTTGGTCCCACGAGTCTTGGAGTTTCAAATAGTCCGCCACATCAGACCCCCTCTTTGATATGGTAAGGTCTGCTTACTGCTCTGATTAGACCCAGTGTCAGAGAGGCGCCGTTATAATATAGCCTGTATACCCCTGGCTGCAAACCATCCAATGGGCATGGTGACGCGTAACACCCTGGATTAGGGCTGGTAGATCTTTGTGTGTTACTCCCCGCTAGCATGTCTGACATGGGTGGCCCTATTGGAAGCGTATGCTGCCGTCAGCATAGCCTGAGTGACTCATTGTAGTTTAAGCCACCGCACCACGTCATGGTTTCTACCAAGCGGGGGCATTTTTAACAATACCATCCATAAGGAGATAATGATTAATCTCTTCATTTTGTTAATTTCTTTTGATCTCACTTGAGTGGATTTTCCTGTTGATGACGCCAATAAACAGAACCACGTTGGTAGTGCGTAACAACATACAGTTGACAGACCCAATATTCAACAAACCTAGCACCATCGACATGTATATTAACGAAACCCCCTACAATACATGCAACTACAAGAAACGGAGATAACCTCTAGGAGTGCATCACCATAAAATGATTACGATGAAACCAAGGCAACCGGATGATTTATGAATGCAATACATTCGTCATTATTGTAAAGTTAGGATAAGAAATTTCTGTATACATATATACCAGGTGTACCGGTCTGAAATGAGCCTCAACATACAAATGTATCGATAGGGAACGTTTGTTATGAACGAGCCCATATATTTTTTTTATTTGGTTGCTATGACATCTGTCAAATATATTTAGTATGCATCAAGTCATTGTACAAACAACATCATTTTTTTTTGATCCTGTTAAAAAGGTCGAATTTTGTACCAGAAAATGATGATTTGCGGAAAGCATTAATTTTTTGTTTTCATTTGAAGATAAGTGCTGCAGAGTCGCATCGAATGCTTGTCGAAGCTTATGTTGATCATGCTTGGAAGCAACATGCAAAAGATGGTTTAAGCGGTTCAGAGATAATGATTTTGATGTGCGAAATTAAGAACGTGGAAGACCACCACCAAAGTTTGAAGACGCCGAATTGCAAGCAATATTGGATCAAGATGAAACTTTAAGTCAAAAACAAATGGCACAAATGTTAAATGTTGCACAACAAACAATTTCTGGCCGTTGAAAAGCTATGGGAAAGATCCAAAAGTATGGAAACTGGGTGGCGCATGAATTGAAAATTGGGTCTCCGAATCATCATCATCATCATCATCGGCACTACAACCGGGGACCGGTCTTGGCCTTATTTAGCAAGTCCTAAGGCTTGTTAAATTTTCCATAATGATTTATTTTTTCTGGGCAAGATCATTAGTCTTGCGCCAGAGGCTCCCCGACGGGGAATCGAACCCCGGTCTCCCGGGTGATAGGCGGGTATACTAACCACTATACTATCGAGGAGCCCAATGGTTTGCCTCAAAAGACGACCGGTTTTATTGGCGTGGTGTCCACAAATTGCCAGAAAGATGGTGGAAATGTGTAGAAAGCAATGGGGAATACTTGGAATAAAATGTTTTTTACTTTCCCATTTACAATTAGTGTTTTATTAACAAAAAAAAAAAAAAACCTGTAAGATTATATAAATTTCACTCGCTAAGGAACGTTCCTTTAGTCGTTTAATTTTTTTATTTTCTTATTTTCAGGTACACCGAGTCGATTTCCATCACCCGCGGTAAGGGCCTCAAACCGATTTCCACCAACAGTGTTAAGGAAGGGTTCTCAAAACTCTGGAAACTTGGACGGATCGATAAAGACATTGTGGTGAATTGAACCGGTGGTATCCTTCATTTGATGAAGGTAGGGATTCATTAATACCATCTTGTACGATAATCAGTGGAAAACCTTATTTATTAACATTAGGAATACACTGCGATGCATGCATCTCAAAGTATGTTCAGATTACGTCAGTAGATAGTGTGCCCGGATTGCAATGAGCCATAAAATAAAAAAGAGTAAAAGGAATTTAAAATTACCCATCGAGCTGGTCATTGAAAAAATAGAGTCGCAAATCAACCATCGTCCTTAACGAAAGTATTTTAAGTCAAATTAAATAATAACCCGTCAAGAACGGTCGGGTGTGAAATTATAAAACGTCAAGAAATACGGTGATCATTTTTAATTAGAAAGCAAAGAGCCATGTTTCGAAGTCGGTATTGTCTGCGTGTAGTGTCGTAAACTAAGGGTAACAAATTAAAATTAAAAAACGGATTAGGCTATCCTTACAAAAAAGATATTATTTAAAGTGTGTAACCATAGTGCTAAAATGAAATTAAAATATGATAACAAATTAAATTAAACAATAAGTGTGTTTTATTTAAAACAGTCTATGGATATAAAGGATGTGGGAGTGTGTTACATTTCCACACTATTATTTTGAGTACGTTCATATTTACGTAACCAAATTGTAAACAGCATACTTGTAATACAAAAAGGAAGTGCATATACGAGGGTTGCCTTTTATATTTCGGGATTAGAGAACAAAAACAAATATTGATCATTGAAAATCACTTTATTGTTTTTCAAAATATTCCCCATGAAGATCTATACACTTTTGCATGCGTTTGAACCAATTGTCGAAGCACTTTTGCCACTCTGATTGAGGTATCTCCAACACATGCATTCTGAATGCAGCAACCGCTTCTTCAGGTGTCGAAAAACGTTGATCTCTCAGTTTGTTTTTTACGTACGGGAATAAAAAGAAGTCATTCGGTGCCAAGTCAGGACTATACGGCGGATGACCCATCAAATCGATGTTTTGGGTGCTCAAAAATGCAGTCGTCGCAGCCGATGTGTGAGAGCTCGCATTGTCGTGGTGAAGAGTGATCCGTCTTCGGCGGTTGGTTTTCCTGATTTCTTGGAAGACAACTGGCAAACAAATGGTTGTGTACCACTCAGAATTGACAGTTCTGCGTTGTTCTAGTGGTACGGTTGCGACATGTCCAGTTTTTCCGAAAAAACAGGCGACCATTTGCTTGGAAGTGCTTCGTGCGCGAACAACTTTTGTTGGATTTGGCTCATCTTGAAACACCCAGACAGTCGACTGCTGTTTACTTTCGGGCTCATACGCGTAAATCCACGAGTCATCCACCTGTCACGATGTCATAGACGTGTTTCGAAGCACCGCGACCGTATTTTTTGAGCATTTCTTTCGACCAATTGACACGAGCCTTTTTTTCGGCGATTGACAAATTGTGTGGGATCCAACGCGAACAAATTTTTTTGACGGTCAAATGTTTATGCAATATTAAATGTATGCTGGTCCCACTAACGCCTAAGGTTGTCTCAATCTCACGATAGGTCACATGACGATCTTCCAATATCAGTTCGCGCACAGCATCAATGGTTTTCGGAACAACAACTGATTTTGGACGACCTTCACGAAATTCATCTTGGAGTGAACTAGGACCACGATTGAATTCACCATACCATCGATAAACACTGGTCCTTGATGGAGCTTCATCGCCAAAAATTGAATTAAGTTCATCCATGCACTGTTGCTGAGTTAATCCACGCCGAAAGTTGTAAAAAATAATCGCACGAAAATGTTGACGATTTAATTCCATTTTTGGGCCGAGATAAATCTTTTAAGTTACTGTAAACAACACAAATAGCGCTCGTATGTCAAAACGTTCTGAATGCGTATAACCTCAAAAATGTCCAACTTTACGACAGAGCTGTCAATTGTCGGATTGCAACACTAGGGTTGCCAAATCCCGAAACATAAGAGGCAACCCTCGTATAATCCCAAGCCATCGCGGCGTCCCTTTGACCTCCCCTAGACACGCCAAAAATTGAATTAAGTTCATCCATGCACTGTTGCTGAGTTAATCCACGCCGAAAGTTGTAAAAAATAATCGCACGAAAATGTTGACGATTTAATTCCATTTTTGGGCCGAGATGAATCCTTTAAGTTACTGTAGACAACACAAATAGCGCTCGTATGTCAAAACGTTCTGAGTGCGTATAACCTCAAAAATGTTCAACTTTACGACAGAGCTGTCAATTGCCGGATTGCAACACTAGGGTTGCCAAATCCCGAAACATAAGAGGCAACCCTCGTATACACAGACCGTATATTTCTTCATGGCGTAAGGCTAATAACCTTGCCCGGAAAAACAAATTATTATGGAAAATTTAGCAAGCCTCAGAATTGTCAAATAAGGCCAAGACCGGATCCCGGTTGTACTGCCGATGATGATGATGATATTTCTTCATGTAGTGAAGCAAAGTTTAATCAGTCGTCAACTAAATATGGACAACAATCATTATAGATAACAATTATTTGAAAATAAGCTGATAAAGTCAAAGTTCCATTGTGAAAAAAAATTTATTGAAAAACTTTATTTTTGATTTATATTTTTTTTTAAATCTCGGAGTCATTTTATTGCCGATTTATTTGACTTATTTCCTCCTTTTCTTAAAATCGCTATTATTGATTTGTTTAATTTTTGTAGTTTTTGTTTATTTTATTTAAATTTTTTTTACTTTGGTTTTTTGTTGAAAAATTCTGTTTTGAAATTTTGAAAGTCTTTGATTTTTGTTTAATGTTGGAAATTAAGTTGAAATTGTTGCTTTTATTATTTTGAAGTATTGTCTTTACTTTTCCTGATGATGATTTTTGATTGTTTTTTTTTTGGAAAAAAAAAATTTACGATTTTACAATTTATAAACTTTTCAGTTTTTAATTTTTGAAATTTTCACTTTTTATTTTTGATGAATTTTGTTTGATTTTCTTTTTTACTTTGTTTTTGAAAATTACCTTTGTTCTTGAAATTGTGACTTTTCCTTTTGATGTTTTTTTAGGTTTTCACTTCAGTTATTTTGTTGAAAAATGTTATGTTGAAGGTTGCGTGTTTCATGGTCCGGTCACCAATGTGGAGCAGAGTAGGAGCAAAGACACGTTCTATGATGGCGTTATTTGCCGTATATGTTTGTGTTGAAGTGGTAGACTTTTATGTCGTTATCCTTGTTGGTGACCCCCTGCTATCGAGGACGCTTCCACCGTCGAATTCCCATCCCTTACCCCGAACATAAAGCTCCCTCGTTTCGACGAGGAGGATGCAGAGCTATGGTTCGCTATAGCTGACCGAATTTTCCGGACCGCCAACATGCACGACGAAGAACTCCGTGCTGTTGAATTGATGCGGGTGCTGGATCGCACACAGCGGACGCATGTTGGGCATGTGATTATGTCGTCAGACCCTAATCCATACAGCAACATACAGGAGACGCTCCTCAATGCTCTGGACGAGCCCACCAGCATCAGGCAACAACGCTTGGCGGTCACAACCAACTTTTCGGGTATTAGACCATCCCTTTACCTGAACCATTTACGCTCGATAGCGGGGACCAGGATCTCGGATGATCTAATTATGCGTCACTTTCTGGGGTGCTTCCCGCAACATGCCCACTCGGTATTAATAGCCTAACTGAACCAGAGTTTTGCTATTTACCAAAAGTCGCAGACGCAATAATGGAAAGCTCACACCCGCAGTCTGAGCTCCCCCCGTATCAAGACGCGGCGATTAACCGGCACGTCGCGTCGTACCGCCTACATGGCACACATCACCTCCTTTAGCAGCACCATGATCTGCCCCAGAAGCATCATCCTTACAGACACCCACACCCTCCAGAAGGCACGCGCCTCTTCGCACAACCTATTTCCACAAGCGAACCCATGGACGCAGGCCCAGCGAGTCTCCCTCAGACTGCTCCTCTGCACACGTCACCATATCCGACCTTCTAGCGTTGCAAGCCTCACTCCGCCGGGATTTAAACCAAATCTGCGCGGAGGTTCGAAGCGCCCATCGAAACGCGCATACCCAACGGGTAGGTCGCCCTTCGCCCCCTCAAGACACCACACTTGTGGATCAAACCACGAGGAACCACGGCGCTTGTCGCTTGTATCAGGTGACTGCACGCATCACGTGCAGTTTTTGCCATGAACGACGAGTGCCGGAAAAGGCGAAACACATACATATTATTATATAACTACACCACTTGTGTTTTATTTTGCTCAAAGTGAACGTGTTACGGTGGAACAATCGCTGGAACTTCGGAGTAACAATTGTCGGGGATTCAAGTAGATATGTGCCCCTGTCTGGCACACCTACTTCTACCCCCACACCATTCCTTTCAAAATCTTAACCAGTTTCAAAACTTCAGGTAACTAACCACTTTACCACCGATTGTCAATTACACACAACCATAATAAATTCAAGTACAAGATCCTATTGTTAAAACGAAAGAATAACTTCTAAAAATTGTTCCCAAATTGTTCACAACTACACTGAACTTTTCAATTACGATGTTGTGCACTTTACAGTCGTAGACTTTAGCGTCCAGTGTGTCAAAACAGTTCCGTCTCAGCATCCAATCTCTTGCATAGTTCCATAGCATATCAATTCACTATACCTATTTATTTCAGTAGTCTTCATCCAGTCTATCCTTACAACTGGTGTGGTGTTGTTAGCGACAATGCTGCAGCAATGGCGTCAAACGACCACGTCTGCCAACTTGCCACTTGGTCTATAGCAAATGCTAATCGCCCAGCTACTAATTTCTGGTATAACAACAAAACCCCTTTATGAGAGAGTCCCCATTGCTTCCAGGAATCAGCACTGCGCTATCAGTGCTGCGCATTTTTGCGGTTTTCCGGTCCAAACATTCATACATGAACACACGTCCGTAGGACTCATGCATATCCTGCAGAGATTTTGCTTCGCAATTTCTCTATATCGACTGAACTAACAATAACCCAGGGGAATTACTACTCTAGCTGGAAGAGGCATTGTAGACATGACTAGTTCCCGCAGCCATACGAAACTCCTACATGCAGGATATACGAGTATGCAGATCCTTGAAGTCGGAGGGAATCAATTACCGTTGCACGAAAAACTTACCTCTTAGTCTAATGGACTCTTGCTTGTCTAATGGAAAAAAGTTTGCGAATTAATTATTCGGAACATCAAGTTTGGAAGAAGAAATTTTCTCTAGAAATTGCATTTTAACACTTAAGGACAACGGTACGAAGAAAATGACAAGGATTCCAAACCGAACACGGTAATGGCGCATCCGTGTGAATAGAGCTTGTCTCTGTTGTCCTAATTGATTTTTTCCTTCGAACTTGTGCTAAGTTGCGGAAGTAGCAAACGAGGGTGGATTGATTGATGAGCATAGCATACATGTCGTTTCCCCGCACACCAACAAACGAAGGATCAATTTCGTATAATCTCGCATTTGAGGAAAGGTTTGAAGTATAAAACTTGTTATTCGTGACAGAGACATGGTCAGCTATTTTGCGGTTTTGGATATACGTTCCCCCTAGGACCTAAATAGGTTGATCGTGTTGTGAATATGATGAACAAGACGTTTTCAAATTCGTCGATTTATTAGAATAGTCCTGACGTGATATAGTAGCTCTATTGATGCCACTTGCATCCGTTTGATTTCTAGTAGGGCCATGGAGATAATTAACATCGTCATCGTCGAATGGTTATTCATTGAATATCTTTCCATATTATAAAATAATTTTCTCCGGGCGAAAAAAAAGTGTTTCGAGCAAACAAAACAATTTTGCACTGTACTCGAGACTCCAAAATTACATATATGGACTCGTTAAGAATTTTGAAATTTGAGTCAAAATGATTAAAAATGAGACTTTTGAAAGAAGGCGTATTGGAGCAATGCTATTATCAGCTCTTGAAAAACCTCACATATCTGGCCGCAATTTTTATACAATCAAATATCTAGTCTTTCCTATGAAGAATTGAATTAATTCGAGTGGTGGTATTTGATGGTTTTGTGGGAATTAGAAGACGTTGTGCCGGCGTACGACACGGGGTCCTATTTCGTCCCACCGTCACTAAAAGTTTCGACAATCTTCCGCCAAACACTTTGATTGATAATTCCACTTAACAATTAGAACTCGACTTTACTTCACACACGATTAAAAGGACGCACAGAAACAACACATAAGGCGTTAAACTCACTTTAATTGAAAGCACGCTTACTCCACTCGACTTAGCATATTTACGTCCCCGAGCGCGAAACGAGGAGCGGGAGATCGCATGACCGACTCAAAGATTCAACTTTCGTTTGGGGTGAATTTGTGGTGTGGTGGTAGATATCCTCTCCACTAATGATACGAATTTACTTACCACCAGAGAAACGTGAAGTCTCTCTTGGTGGAATAGAGAACCAGATCTCGTAATACAGATCATGGTGGTATGTTTGGGATCGTACCGATCACCGTGTTTATTCATGCGGTGAAACAAAGAAAAAACGAGATGCATTGTTTTACTCATGCGCGACCGTCATGAGAAACGAAGCGGACAAAAAAAAGGAAGATGGACAAAATGCATTATGGTGTGCATTGCAGTTGAATAAATAAACCGTCCGGGAAATGGTGCTAAAAGCAAATTGGATGTTTATGGCATCTCTGGCTGCAGTAGAAACCGGGTTCGTGTTTGCATTAGGAAATGCTGGAGAATTTGGTTTCGTTGATAATGCCTAAGATGCGGTGATTGTTTGTCGGTTGAACAAACGAATCGCTGGTCGGTTTATGGCAGCTGGGTAAATAGCCGTGTTGCTATTATGCTAGTGATGCTAAAGCAATTTAGGTACACGATGGGTGGTCGTGTACCGTATCTTGAGAACGAAAGGGATGGAATTTCTATGCATGTTTACATGCGAAGGAATTCAGTTTATGGTACTAGACGCTAGATGCGCATATATGCTTTTGTCCCTTGGAGAAAGGGTCTGCAAGATATGTGGGAAGATTAGGGTGCACATGAGGGACAAATTTGCTTGGCAAACAATGGTGCCGGAATAGTTTTCTTGCGAATTCTAGTGTTGCATTGGATTATAAATGCTTATGGATGCTTATGGATGCAAGGAAAAATGCCCTTGTAGGTGAAATTCTTTTTACAGGTGCTAAATGTAATTAGCAGCAATTAGCAATTATGAAACAATGGCATTTGAGGGGCTTCAGCACAGGATGCTTGGGGGGTAATTGGGCAAGTAGGCAGTGACGTTTTCGGTACCGCCACAGTTTGGTGCCAACTTTACTGGATACATTTTGGGTCAATCCAGGCTGTCCCAAGAAAGCCTCCTTAGTTCCTAAACCTTCATATTATCCACCAATCACATTTTCACATTCTGTCATTTACACAGACGATACCAAGATACCGAATAAGATATCACTATCCGTTGGTATCATCCGGGTACAGGCTGAGTTAGCTCAAAAGAATTGTTTGGAGCTAAACACTTTTAAGTGTTAGTATATTACATACCATCGAAACCGTACTTCTTCGATTTACTTAATATAAAACGACCTCATTTACTTATTTTTTTTTTTATTTAACGGATTAGGTGTCACCTGTGCCTGGTAGTTGCACTTTTTGATGAGTTGTTGAGTTGAGAGATAACTGCACTCCGGAGGAAAAGAAACTATCGAAATTGTGAATTTTGAGGGCGAATGTGCTTTGATGGTGATGGCAATTATAATTTTGAATGTACGCAGAATTGTATATATCGATTACTTAGAAAAAATAAAACCAATAATTGGAGAATATTGGGTAGTTAATGCGCCGGTTGAGCGGAAAAGGCGTGTTAAGGTCTAAAGATATCAAGGTCCTTTTCTATGGATTTATTGAACGACCTTCGTCGGCGCTCCGCTTTCCTCCCTTTGTATTTCTATTCGTATTTTGTTTTATTCCTGTAACCTTACTGTATTTATTTGTTTTGTTTGAACGTCTTGTTTGTTTTTAATATTAAGTATTAAGAAATTAACAATAAAGCAAAGTTGAACAATAGAAAAAGTTAAAAGGGCGCCCCTATTTATTATCTCCGAGCGACAGAAAACTGTATACTCTATGGCAGAGTTGGAGCACGGCCTCATTGAGACATTGGTCACATACTTTTATCAATTAGCTGTGAATTATAAAACGAGTGAACAAAATATGCATGCTTTTGGCAGTTGCTACTGGCAAAAATCGGCAAGTTCCAAATGTTTATCCCTTGGAGAAAGGAAAAAAATAACCTAAAAGACCTAGGTGAGGTTAGGTGTCGGGGTCGCACAAAAGGGGATTTTGAAGTACCCTTAAATGTCAGAGCACAATGCGAGCGGATGGATAGGAAGTGGATAAGGAAAGGAGGTGTAGATGTATATTGGTCTCGAATCTCTGGACATCACAGCGGACAGGAAACACATGAACAGGTAGAGCACTCCACACTCGTGTGGTTCGGCTGAAGAATGACTCTCTATGTTTATTTGTGCGCCTGAAGTCCACTTTCAACGTGAATTGATGCGCATTCACAGATTGACGGGTATCGCGGGAAAATGTCTGAAGGAGCGGAACATATTCAGCAAGTTCAGTTGAGCAACGGCCGTGGTAATACCTATAGAAAGGAGATAGGCATGATACGTTGCGCCTGTGTTCTAACGACAGAATAGTTCTACTCACAGCCGGGTCCCCAATAAGTTTCACTGCTCGTTTTTGCATCCTATCGAACACGTGTAGTGCAGTTTTGGATGCGGCTAACCAAATATGGTAGCTGAACTCCATTTTTGGACGAATATACGCCTTGTAAATAGTGGCCAGGTTGGATGGAGTGAAGTATCTTTTGCATCTCTTAAGGATCACTATATATTTGGCTGCACTTTTCGCAGCTTCAAATATGTGGTCATTCCAGTTAAGAGTCGAATTAATTCGAGTACCGAGGATTGATAGTTCCTTGGCTTCGCCGATGCAAGTGCCGTTTATAGACAGTATATTTACTTTGGGGTTCACCTTTGACGGCAGGAGACAGCACTGAGTTTTTAGGGCATTGAACTCTACTCGGTTAGATAATCCCCATTGATATATATTGTTGAGGTCGTATAACCTGCTGATTGGTATTGACGTTCGAAGAGTTTGGACGGGAATGTTCGTACGAGTATGAGAAACTCAACGTGCTATCATCAGCAAACGAGTGAATTGGGTTGTGAGTAATTGACAAGAGTTAATTTATAAAGATCAGGAAGAGAGTGGCTGGGAGTACCGAACCCTGGGGAACATCTGCCTTAATTTGATGGGAGACAGATTTGAAACCATCAAGAACCGCTTGGATTGAACGGCCAGAAAGATAATCTCTTATTCATTGAATCAGAGAATTGTCCACTCCAAATGAAGGCAATTTTGACAAAAGGGCTGGATGCCAAACTCTGTTGAAGCCTTTCGAAATATCCAATGCGACTACCTTGCTTTCACCAAGGTAGTGGATGGAATGGCTCCATTTTTCGGTAAAGTACGCCATCAGTTCTCCCGTGGTCCCGCTGCTACGAAAGCCATATTGGCAGTCATTGAGGAGGTCATTTGATTACAAATATTTCGAAAGTTAACGGTTGATAAGAGATTCCATTACCTTGGAGAGAATAGAAGTTAGTGCTATGGGTGGATAAGATAAAAGGGATGATTTGTCATCCTTTTTGGGAATCGACTGAATGTTCGCTGACTTCCATTTATTTGGGAAACGGCCAGTAGAATAAGACAAATGGAAGAGTCTCCACAGTGGTTTGGTGAGTGAAGAGAAACATATTTTCAAGAGGATTGGGGGAATGCCACCAGGACCAGGAGATTTGTGCCCGTTTAGCTCTTTGAGTGAGCTGGCAACAGTACGAGTTCGGAAGCGAATCTGGCTCGTGCTGTGCCGCTTATGCTCAAGTTGAGGTGGAACTGATGTGGTATCAGGCAGCGTTGAGTTGGCTGCGAAATGTGCAGCAAGTAGATTTGCCTTCTATATTGCAGTGGTGACTGGTTTGTCATCGACTATAAGCGATGGAATGGATGAAGACACTGAGTTTTGAATGTTTTTCACGAATGCCCAGAAGTTTCTACTACCTGTGTGAGAGTGTAGTATTTTTTGTCTCACTCTCTGGTCATGCAAAAACTTTGCGCGTTGAATAGACACATTGCAGTCATTTCTAGCTTTCTTAAATCTTTTCCGGTTTTCCTCAGTATTGTTTGATTTATACAACCTGAAGCGAAACTCTTTAGCCGTAATAGCTTCTCTGCATCCGGAATCGAACATATTTCTCTTGGGTTTGATACCCTTTACTCCGTGTGGAATAAAGGTCCCTATGCCAAGTAGAATCGTGTTTGTCAATGTGTCCGCTATAGACTTGTGGCTTCCTACCCCACAAACTCAACATTGTTATGGAGGAAAAATAACGACCAATTTAACCTCCAGTTCTTTTGGGAGCTTTCTCAATAACGTTACTGTAGGTTAGAGCAAATTTAGCTGACACGACACAGGGGTCTGAAGTGCTCAAGGGCGAAGAAACTTCAATTGTGTATTTGTTTGGGTGGGAGGTGAGAAACAGGTCTGTGGAGTAGTTTCAACTAGCGCACCTGCACGGCCGCGGATTCAGTAAAACACCCACCGAAGATTTCTTTGCAGATAAAAAAAATCGTCACTCAACAATCCTAACACCACAAGGATGAACTAAAGGCACTGGGTAATTTTAATGTTAACGTTCTCTTTATTTCGCTTGAATCGTTTATAATCATTTATTAGTTAAACTAACAAAAATTTTGTATTTTGCAAGGTGAACTGTTTATAATAATAGTTTTGAAGAACAAGTAACACTGTAATCCTTTATAAGTTAGGTTAACAAAAATGTTGTGTTTTGCAAGTGAACTGTTTATAATAATAGTTTTAAATGAGCAAGTAACACTGTTATGCATTACCCTATCTCTCTTTGATATATCGATTCCACTTAAAACGTTTCCGAAAGGGGAGGAAACTGAACTCTAAATCCTTCTTATTAGCGAAAATTAAACTCGCGGCTATGACTCGACTTCACCCGTGCGCTCGCGCTGATGGTTGAAATTTTACTCTTACGCACAGCGACCTCGACACGTGTGTGCGATTAGACGGTTAAGATCTGACTCCCTGACGATTGGTTGTTGGAAATTGACCGCAGCGGCTGTTGCACCGAACATGCAGCTAGTCACGACTGGGATGGGTTTCCACCGTGGTGAAAGAGAACATGGAATTTTCCTTCCATACAGCAGCCAATGAGGAAACAGCGAGAGAGATCTAGCTGGAAGGGTTCCGGTGCATGATCGTACAGATCACGTTGTACGTCCATTCCCTGGAAGGAAGGACAAACGAAATTGCATCCAAGATTGGATGCGAAGAAGAGAATCCAACCAGGGCAGCTGTACAAACAAATGTTAGTTCTATAGAGACTAAAAGGGATTTGTTTATGGGATCATTGCCGGACGGATCGAGCCGGATTCTTCTGCACGTATGTTATGTATACAGAAATACGATTTCGTTGGCAAGCGCGAGAATGGGTGCTTGTTGATTAGGCAAATAACTCGTGAGACATGACCATTGCGATGATTGTTCTAGATAAAGCACCGGATCATGCAATTGGTCATGGAGCTGTGCAAGCAAGCAACTTGTCATGGCTTGTCGTTGGGCCTACGGTTGGTTGGACATAGTATACACAGGGAAATTACTGTGTACATGATGTTGTCTTGTCGCCAAGAGGAACCGATTAGATTCCCAAATTGTTCGTGAAGGATGAACCGAAATGCTTTGGGGTGAAATTGGTGTTGCTTGATGCCATGGCGAGATGATGATCTTGTATATTACTGGTGCGAAATGGTTGAACGAGACCTTTATGCTGTTCGATTGCAGGTGAGCGAAATGTCTTCTATTGCAGGTTGGGAATGCGGAGTTGGATTATGGGAAATGGGTGGTTCTTCAGATATGCTTAAAGAACCCCCACAGGTCCAGTGTGTTGGCGAAATGACCTGCTACCCGCTCATTGACAAGTTGAGTTAAACTGAATCAGCAAAAATCTGGACATATTGACCTTCAGGTGTTGTTGTTCCTGAGTGACGAAGCCACTGAGAGTTATGCACATTAAAATCACCCGCAATAACGATTTCAGTGTGCGGGTACGAGGGTTGCCTCTTATGTTCCAGGATTTGGCAACCCTAATGTTGCAATCCGGCAATTGACAGCTCTGTCGTAAAGTTGGACATTTTTGAGGTTATACGCACTCAGAACGTTTTGACATACGAGCGTTATTTGTGTTGTTTACAGTAACTTAAAAGATTTATCTCGGCCCAAAAATGGAATTAAATCGTCAACATTTTCGTGCGATTATTTTTTACAACTTTCGGCGTGGATTAACTCAGCAACAGTGCATGGATGAACTTAATTCAATTTTGGGCGTGTCTAGGGGAGGTCAAAGGGACGCCGCGATGGCTTGGGATTATACGAGGGTTGCCTCTTATGTTTCGGGATTTGGCAACCCTAGTGTTGCAATCCGACAATTCACAGCTATGTCTTAAGGTTGGACATTTTTGAGGTTATACGCATTCAGAACGTTTTTACATACGAGCGCTATTTGTGTTGTTTACAGTAACTTAAAAGATTTATCTCGGCCCAAAAATGGAATTAAATCGTCAACATTTTCGTGCGATTATTTTTTACAACTTTCGGCGTGGATTAACTCAGCAACAGTGCATGGATGTACTTAATTCAATTTTTGGCGATGAAGCTCCATCAAGGACCAGTGTTTATCGATGGTATGGTGAATTCAATCGTGGTCGTAGTTCACTCCAAAATGAATTTCGTGAAGGTCGTCCAAAATCAGTTGTTGTTCCGAAAACCATTGATGCTGTGCGCGAACTGATATTGGAAGATCGTCATGTGACCTATCGTGAGATTGAGACAACCTTAGGCGTTAGTGGGACCAGCATACATTTAATATTGCATAAACATTTGACCGTCAAAAAAATTTGTTCGCGTTGGATCCCACACAATTTGTCAATCGCCCAAAAAAAGGCTCGTGTCAATTGGTCGAAAGAAATGCTCAAAAAATACGGTCGCGGTGCTTCGAAACACGTCTATGACATCGTGACAGGTGATGAATCGTGGATTTACGCGTATGAGCCCGAAAGTAAACAGCAGTCGACTGTCTGGGTGTTTCAAGATGAGCCAAATCCAACAAAAGTTGTTCACGCACGAAGTACTTCCAAGCAAATGGTCGCCTGTTTTTTCGGAAAATCTGGACATGTCGCAACCGTACCACTAGAACAACGCAGAACAGTCAATTCTGAGTGGTACACAACCATTTGTTTGCCAGTTGTCTTCCAAGAAATCGGGAAAACCAACCGCCGAAGACGGATCACTCTTCACCACGACAATGCAAGCTCTCACACATCGGCTGCAACGACTGCATTTTTGAGCACCCAAAACATCGATTTGATGGGTCATCCGCCGTATAGTCCTGACTTGGCACCGAATGACTTCTTTTTATTCCCGTACGTAAAAAACAAACTGAGAGGTCAACGTTTTTCGACACCTGAAGAAGCGGTTGCTGCATTCAGAATGCATGTGTTGGAGATACCTCAATCAGAGTGGCAAAAATGCTTCGACAATTGGTTCAAACGCATGCAAAAGTGTATAGATCTTCATGGGGAATATTTTGAAAAACAATAAAGTGATTTTCGATGATCAATATTTGTTTTTGTTCTCTAATCCCGAAATATAAAAGGCAATCCTCGTATGAGCGTGAGAACCAAACTCAAGGAATCTTAAATTGCCCCAGCGCGATACGGCAACAGCATCGTTTGCCCAGACTTTGCTGTTGCTAACCAAACATGAAATTGTGATCTCATGTGGTCTATGCAATTGGGTTACCGTATGGCAAGAAGGGGCTGAATTCAATTATGAATTATCTGCATAGAATAACGAATTCAGGTTATGCGTCCTTTTGGGGTATACCTTTAGCAAGTGGTGAAATAGGCCGACGGATTGTGGGTTGGTTCTCCGTGTAATGTAGAGAACCCCCACAAGCGGATCATGGCAGCCGGCATGCCATCTGGTTTCCTTCTTAAGCTCTTTACAGCTTCCTTTGCGATCGCGTTCACCGCAGGGATCTCTATAGCGATTGCTGTCAGGATTTCCTCCACAGTGGTAACCTCGTCTAAATCACGACACTCAATTGTGATTTCCCGTGACACTCTTTTCACACTAGCATCTTTCTTTAATGCTTGTTGTACTTTTGCCATCAATGCTTCAGTGGTGGCCTCTGCACGGTGTTTCAGTTGTAACAGGAATTCCCCTTTTGCTGTCTTTCGAACTTTATTTACGCTATTTTATTTCCGAGTTCACTTAGCTCGGGTTTGGCCTTCATAAATTTTGAGTACATCCGCATTTGTTTTTCCCCGGTTTTGGATATTATTATAGCGTCCGGGCGTGGTTTCCTTCTTTTCATAATGTTGGCCTTCCCAGTATCACCTTTTGGAGCCTCTTCACCCTCCAACCTAGCATCCCCCCTCCTTCCCCTCTTGGCAATTGTAAACCAATTATAATTGGGTGACTCAGCATTGATCTACCCCGGGACTCTGCTTACGTCTGTGTTCGAGTTTTGCTTTGGCTGGATTTGCAAGTTTCCACCGCTTGCTTCAGCCGGCGCAGATGGCTTCTTTAAGCGTTTTTCCACTTCCTTATCGTAAAGGCAGCCAATGACCTCGACCAGCCCTCGCACGGCATTAGTAATATGCCTTTGTTTTTAATTTTGATCGGTCTCGTTAATTCCGCGGTCCGCACTCCGAGCTGTCTGAACACGAAAGAACCATCACTCGGACGCGTGTGTGAAGATCCGTTTGTTGTTTAGGATCCCACAGTAAGACTTCGCGCCCGAACCGATAGTGCAATTAGGTATCTTATGTGTATCTAAGATTCCCAAAACGGATCGCACAATTGATCCGATGGTACGGATCTTTTGAAGCAGTAGTGCACGTGCTGTCTCGTTGGCGGTTTTAAATCGACTCGTTGTTTCTCTGAGGATCAGATGGAGGATCGTGTGCATGAGTTGTGCGTAGCTCCTTGCGGTCAGACCAGCATGATTTGCATGTCGTATGGAGGTTGTATCATGGATCTGTGTGTGTTTTGTTGTGTCTTCGCCTGTAGAACTAGTTCTCGGTCGCGATTCAATCGTCGAGTTTAGTTGAATTCTGTTTTGGTAAAGGGTGCGGTTCGGTGTTAGTTTTGTGTGAAACTTGGACATAGCTGTTTCGGTTAAATTCTGTTTGGGGAACTTTGCGGTTCGGTTTAGTCTTGTATGAATATCAGTCAGTTATTAGTCATCGGAGTGGCTCCTCGATAGTATAGTGGTTAGTATACCCGCCTGTCACGCGGGAGACCGGGGTTCGATTCCCCGTCGGGGAGCCTCTGGCGCAAGACTAATGACCTTGCCCGGAAAAAACAAATCATTATGGAAAATTTAACAAGCCTCAGGACTTGCTAAATAAAGGCCAAGACCGGTCCCCGGTTGTAGTGCCGATGATGATGATGATTAGTCATCGGAGTAAATGGTTTCACAACGTCCAATAAAATTAGTGCAAATCAGTGTTCGCGCACATCGGACCTGTATGACTGTAATATACGGATCGTTGAAGACATTGCGGCACGGCCTTAATCCAGAAACCATCGCCAAAGATACTACACTTGTGTTTATCTTGTTTCAGTCAATCGTTCCTGCGAAGTACCCTCCCTACACCATCCACTCCTTGTTACCTCAAAACATATTGAGCGATCATCGTGTTGTCACCAAAGGACAACATCAGCAACAACCACATAGTGTGGTTGCTCCTTCATCGGCATCACTCACGTCTTCATTTTAACAATGCAACCTTGGTCAATTGTTGCGACCAATCTACCATCGATCGAGTTCTCCCCAGATTGGAGTCGTCTTCCCGAGCTGTGCGCAATTGGTCATGTCCCTGCACCACACGGCAACTGTGCGCCATCTCTTCGTGTCGTCCATTGTCTTCACGTGGACTCCAAGGAAATAATGTACCAGGAAGTCAACCAACACAATAAACTATGTTTGGTGGATCGCATTCGAGTAATTAAGTTGTACAAGGAAGATGTGGGGAGGAAGTCGTGGCAGCGGCATGGGTGCGGGGTACTACTTCCTCCTCCATCATAATTCATTGTTCCACCGACGAGCACTACACAGGGATGGGAGGCAAAAGAAAGACAAACGCCATAGGTCCGGGAGGTAGGAAAACACATTAAAACGCACAGATTTAATTGGTGATCACCGCATTTTTATTACTTTACTTATAACTTATTATTACTATTACATTGTTTTCTTATTCATTTTAACACGATGAAAAACTCAAGGAAACTTTTTGTCACTCGCACGCTACGGGGGAAAGGAAGATTACAACTCTAGGGTCTGCAATCCGAGCACACCCTACAGCGGATGATGAACGGCTGGACCGCTCCGTTCAGTGGTTGGGATAAGACTCAGCGATAATTCTCTCGTGCAGAGATCACTCGCTAATCATAATCATGGTGGTATGTGTGCATGGTTCTTTCATGGATCAGAACGAGCCTAGAACAAAGAAATGGCATAAGTGCAATCATAGGATACGATTTCGGTAAAGCAAATAAAACCGAACTCGTCGGATGCTAATGGGGTCTTTGTATACATGATTACATGTGAAGAAATTCGTTTTATGGCTCTAGGGTAAGACGAGAGTATTTGCTTTTGTCCGATAGTCAAAGAGCTGCCGGGACCGTGGAAATGCCAGGGATATGTGGTATGCACGTGTACGGAGGAATTGCATTGGTGGAACAAGGGTGCCTAATGGTCGGGAATCTATGGTGCATATGCACGTTAAAAAATTGTTTTTAGGAATTACCGATAAGCTAATAAAGAAATCTTACAGAGAATTGGTATGCAAAGAGAATGCATGAAAGGTAAGTTTTCTTTCATAGGGACTTTTTAGATTGTATAAATTTGATTGTTTTAATGTGTGGAGCATTTAAGATGCTAATGCGATTGCATAAACAAAAGCTTATGCAGACTGGGTAGCAGTTATTGGGGTTTTTTCAGGAAGGCGAACCGTGGGGTTTGGTGGAACCGCCACAAAGACTCTTCAACGTGACCGTTTCTCTCTACAAATGGATTCTGCCAATTGTGACGTCTATCCAACCGTACACCATTGGGATCAATTATATGACTTCCTTACTATTTGCCAGGAGTCCCCGACGTAATCTCTCAACGCAGGACGAGTCCTTCCACAGGAACTGAAACCAGAGGACATCGGTATCGTCACCTGACATCTAGCAGCCGAAAAGAGCTCGTCGTCATTCCAACCGTGGTCTCCACTCTTGCCAAATGTCATTGCAGGGAGGCCAGCATCTAGGAATAGAAGTGATAGAAGCAGAAGTCTGTGAGGCTCTTGGTTCCTGGTTTCGGGGTGTCATAGGTTGCCTATCCCCTCACGATTCCTTTCGTCTCTGATTCAAGTAACTCCCAGCCCATCCTTGCGTCGAAGACCGCTTCTCTTTACAGTCTCGAGTGTGAATACCTTCTCTGATCTGTGTTCCTCCTCCCGATTACCCTGGCATGTTCGATCTCAAGTACATTCCTGACCCTACCAGGTTGCAAATTCGGTGAGACAATCAACCTCCTTCCTTCCTTATGCCCTGTCAGGTAGCGACACCAGCCACTCGACTGGCCCTTTCACGGATCGAACTTGGTGAGAAGACTCGATGTTCCCTAACTCGTTGCTGGCCAATACTTTTCACTCAACACAGTTCATTCCGAAAATATGTTGGAGGCCGCGACGTGGGGACAGCCTACCTGATCATCTCTGAACGTTTCATCTGTCACTTATTTCCACATTCCTCTACCCGCCTTCGACTCCTCATCAGATTTAATTTCAGTTGCAGGCAGTCTCATTGTTCTTTCCAGCTTGCACAACTCCAAGCGGCTGGAAACTCCGACTTCGTCAGCGTAAAATAAATCACGTTCTTCAAACACATATCAAAAATATCTTATTTAAGTCTCTTTCTGTTGTTATATAGAATAGAGAAAGCTTTGATTTTTTGTTGCAGGTAAAAAATTGCGGCCGTTTTCCGACCATGGGTGCCTTCAAAAAAAGCCATAGATCGAGATATGCTGCGCCACCATCCGTCCTCCCTCCCAATCACTTCGCCTACGATTTCCATAAAGCTAATTTTCGCCTCATTAACGACTACCTAGGCCGTCTTTCGTGCTGTTGCCATTTTGTCATGAACTGAGTTTAAAAAAATATGTTTTGATTCCCCGAAATATGACTATATCTTGTCGTTCTGTGGGGTTCGAGATAGTTGCGCCAGACACGGGCGCGCAGTTCACTTTAATCCCCGATACTTGATCCAAGATTGTCACCGTGAATCCAAGAAAAAAATAAAAAATTAAAATGCACTGGTGGTTCTTTTTGGTTTAGGAGCTCTTTTTATTTTATTGGTGAATTATTTTTATTTGATTTGTTTTACATTATCGCGATTACTAACACGTCTGCTAGTTGTTATACATTCACAACTTTACGAAAGTACATTCAACATTAAATATGAATCAAGAAGATTAAATCTAAGCGGTCTTCATGAAAATAACTAGTCTTTGTATAGTAAAATAACAATTATTTAGTTAACATTCGAAATATCCCTGTCAGAGAGATATTCCCCAGCCAAAAATTTATTTCCAACTTGTGCTATACGAAAATGTTGAGTTATTAAGCGGCGTGCCCGAACGCTTTGATGGTTGAGATGTGACTGATTGAATTAGGGGTGAAATTCTGTATTTCATTTTACACACAGGACAACCAAAAGAGACCACGCCTCTGCTCTCTCATTGTCACTGTGGGGGGTTTCTCTATTCTACATGAGAAACAACCCACAATTCCAACCAACATTTCCACCTAATTTCGACCGCTTTCAGCGCGTCATACTTACCAATTTCCTTTATATGTATTCCCCTGTAAAATATTTCAAACGGACGTATAGCTAAACTCATCATCCTTTGCAGATAATGCATAATTGAGTTTAGCTACATAAATGTCATACGGCAACTCTATTCTTGCTAACCATGAGTTTCCCATCGGAAATCTCATAATGTCGGTTAGCAACAACAAGTCTAAAAGAACGACGCTGTTGCAACATAGCAAAATAGCTGGGGTAATTTCAGCGTCATAGAGTCTGGTTCTCACGCGAATTATTTCCCAAACATCAGCGGCGTCCTACCGACTTTCCCTCAGATCACCCATTCGCTTGGGATCAACGATCTCTCTTTGCAGGGGAGTAACATCCGCTAGGGTTCTCTCTCATTCGCATTTCTTTCCACGGTTCAATGCGCTTTAACTACACCATAGCCGTACCACTGGGTCAGTAGGTCGTGTCAGTAGCTGCATCTGATACCAACACACACAACCAAAGCTACCCCGAGTTCACAGCATATCATGTTTTCTGTTCTCTCATTCTTCATGTCCGTCAATTACCCTATTAACAAAAGTTACTCATACTTTGACGGGCGTGAGGTTGAGAGAGCAGAGGCGTGGTCTCTTTTGGTTGTCCTGTGTATAGAAAGAAATTTGGATTTCAACCCCAATTCACACTAGTCGCTAACCATCACCCAAACGGAGCACACGTCTCCTGAGTCGCTATTCACCACCGAGAGCAAAAGGTCGCGTCGCGTCGAAGATCATGATAATTGATTATCAATTACAATAAATTTCCGCAAAAAAAAAAACGTATTTTCAATCGGAGCGAATAAACACTGTAACGCGAATTTATAAAAGGATATTAAATAAAGAAAAAAATAAATGTGACATCTAACAAACAAATTCAGTTAAGCGTGTGTGATTATTTCAAATTGAAAGCAAATATATTGGGTTTTATATTTAAGAGTTAACCGCAGAACTACTTTCTAATTGTCGGGGGTGTACTGTGAATCCTGTGCCATACGTTGGCAGCATACATTTACCCCCACATCACGCTCGCCGAAGTGTGGTAACTTCGGTTAATTGATAATCGATGAACGTGGTAGAATGAGAGAACAGAAACTCGATGTACTGTGATCTCGAGGTAGCTTTGGTTGTGTCTGTTGGTATCAACTGCTGTTATTGACATGACCTATTGGCCCAGTGTTATGGCTATGGTGTAGTCAGAGAACATTGAACCATGGAAAGACAGAACTGCGAAGGAGAGGAGAACCTAGCTGGTGCTATTCACCTGCAAAAAGAGATCATTGATCCCAACCGAATGGGTAATCTGGGAAAAGTCAATAGGACGCCACATCGTCTAGGGAAATAATACCGTGGGAAAAAATCGATGGAATGTTGGTAAATACCCAAGCCAATGGATGATGCTGCAACCGCGTCGCTTGATTTGACTTGGTTGTTGCTAACCAATACGAATGGAATTTCCGGTGGAAATCCCATGGTTATAGCAATAGTATAGCCGTATGGCGAAGATAGTAGCTAAACTCAATTATGCATTATCTGCATAGGATAGTGAGTTTAGCTATGCGTCCTTGGGGAAAACATGTTTTTTTAGGTGAATAGCATATACGGGAAATGGGTATGTATGACGCGCTGAAAGCGGTCGAAATAAGGAGAAAATTGTGGTTGGAATTGTGGGTTGGTTCTCATGTAGAATAGAGAAACCCCACAGTTCTACAGTTATTTATATTTATTAAAATAAAAGAGTGAGTTATGGTTTTATTTGATTAAACGAAAAGTGTGGACACAGTGGTCGATGTGTATACTGTGTAACAGTGTTTCGAGAGTGTTACAGGTATACTATCGGGTGGGCCCCACATTTTTGCATATGGCAACACTTGAGTCCTTAAAAACCGTTTGAGTGAGGGGCGCGTGAGTGACGGGGAATTGTGCGTCGCTTCATGCAATTTTAGTCACAATAGAGCGCTTCGAGGGACAATAGCGTGCTTTTTGTGTAAAATAATTTTACAAAAGCAACGATTTCTACGTTACTGCATGACGCCTTAAAATTTAATACGGATTACGCCGTGTAAGTGAGTGTCCAAGTGTTAATTTAATCCAACCTTGGATCAAGGGATACCTGAAATGTCGAGTGTATTTTAATAAACCGACGACCATATCCCAATTAAAAGAAAACATCCAGGAGGAGATAGCCGGGATACCTCGCAGCATGTGTCAGCGAGTTTTCCAAAGTTTGCGTAGTCGATTGCGGGAATGTCAACAACGAGATGGGGCACATCTCGACCATGTCATTTAAAAAAAATAAATGTCAAAAAACGTTTATTAGGTTAAATAAATGATCAACAAAATAACATTTGTAGTTTTATTTTTATGCATAATTCAATTTGCAGACATTTATGGCCCACCCTATATAACTAATCTCACCGAACATATGAGGAATATTTCTTCCCACTGGTATTTGGATAGCATTACTTACAGCAGACGGCGCTGCAATTTAAATTTGTTTGTAATAGGTGCTGAGAAAAGTGGAGCAATTACAAATATAGGTAATGCGGTTAGGACTCACAATTATTGAAAAATTTGAATTTATCTTGTCTCATCAAACGCACAGCAAAACCTTATTGTCCATTAATGCTGGTTTGGCCACCGTTTGAGACGTTTCATCATGCTTTGACCATTATCTTTTTTCACACAATATTTTCGTATGTGAGCCATTTCTCATCTTCAAAGGTTCTGTATAAGCAAGGCCTTGCAGATGGATGTTTTTTCTTAGTATCAATTTGTGTTGTACACAAATATCGACGGTATTTTTCAATCAAGTTATATACAGATGAGTTTAAACTGTTTTGTGGTCAATCTCTATTCCTTCGGAGTTGGTACCACTGCCAACGTACCAAGATATTCCACTTAGTTCCATGATTTTATCGGCATTTTCTATGCGAGGTACATCTCTATCATCGAAAATGCCGAAAAAACTTGGACAAAACCAAAATTGGCTCCGAACAGCTGATTCGAGGAATCAAACAGCTGTCAAGGATTTTTTTAAAGCGTAGAATGTTATTCCAACCAGCGCCTGTATTCGTTTGGGCGAGATGCATATCACTACAGCCATCTAGGGAGAAAAGTAAGTAAAATCCTTTTTCCCCAAACTATATTCTAACTATAAATAAAGAAAACAAAATATATAAAGGAAAATAATATGTAATTTCATCATCATCATCGGCACTACAACCGGGATCCGGTGGGATATGCTTGATTTAAGCTTGATTTAAAAATTTGTTTTATTAGATAGTCACTGATTAAACCGCTGGCTTGCGCCTGATAATGTGTGATTAAACCGCTGGTTTATGCCAGTTCTTAATGTAATAGTAATGGGATGTATTTAGAGAGGTCAATGCAATAAAGATGTAATGTAACAATAAGGTTGCATCAAGTTGTAGCAGGTAATAACGTTGCTACAAAGTGTTCGTGGATGCGGGGCGGCGCCAATTGTAACAGTTTGAAGAGTAATAGGCAGTCAATTGTAACAAATAGATAGCTCTGTTATGTTATGTTTGGACTGTAGACTGTCAGGGTTATAGTCGAAGAAATGCCACAGGATGTCCCTTACCAAAATGCAGTCATGGTCAGAAAAGAATGTAGTTTCCAGCAAGTCGAAGACGACCTCCACACCGTGACAATTTAACTTCGGAGGAGTTCAGGAATCTGAAATTTCACCCCCTTTCTTACTGAACACAGTGATGCCTCACTCCGCTTTTATTCCGCTATTGCAACCTTCCCGTTCTTTAAGAGCGGTCACCCACCGTTATTGGCCGGCCGTTATAATTCCTGTTGAACCAAATGTTAATAAATTCACTGGTTACCTAGGAATGCTGCCGTGATCCACCAGCTTGCCTGTGAAAGTTCCAGTCCGGAACAGGAAAATACAATAAAAACTCTCCAACATAGATTCCATTCAATTTATTTTTCAATTGCTTCAGCATGCAAATAGACAGTGTCTTATATATAGTTAACAGTTGTTGCCACGGATTTTTAACCACGAAAAAGTTATTTGACGCTTTCAATCATTAACACGTTTTTACAAATTCGTTATACATTTATTAAACAAAAAACACTCCCGTATCGTTCAGCTTTTCTATCCTTTCTTTTCCTTTCTTCTTCTTCTTGGGACCAAACGCGCCCGATCTTCGATCTTTATTTCTTCCTTATCTCCTGACGGCTATCTCTCTACTCCCTTGCATCAATTCAATTTCGACGACGGTCGACTTCGAAACTAGCGAAGATCACCGTCGCCGAAAAGAAACTGGGTTTACACTCTTATTCAAACTCGATTCCAACCCAGTCGCATCGAACCAGTCTTTAATTTAAATAGTATATCATATAATGTAATCTTTCATTTTAATTTTTATTTAATTACTATTTATACTGTAATTTCCGTGCAGCTGAATTGGCCGAAAAAACACGACACTAAGATCACTCACGCAACACTGGTCTTGGCCTCATTTAACAAATCTCTCCACCGGTCTCGATTTCGGGCCGATGTCATCCAGTTGGCACTCCCAGGCTCTGGGCGTCCTGGTCTACGCCATCCCTCCATCGCAAACAAGGTCTGCCGCGTTGTCTCCTTTTATACATCCTGCCACAAATGATTTTCCGGGCAGGTTCCTCTTTGCTCATTCGAGCTAGGTGTCCCACACACCGGAGTTTACCGAGGTTGATTTTTCTTACAACATTAGCTTCAAGGTAGATTGCGTACAACTCGTGGTTGTAGCGTCTCTGGAATCGTCCTTCCTCATATACATCATCATCATCATCATCATCGGCACTACAACCGGGATCCGGTCTTGGCCTTATTTAACAAATCTCTCCACCGGTCCCGATTTCGAGCCGATGTCATCCAGTTTAGCACTCCCAGGCTCTGGGCGTCCTGGTCTACGCCATCCCTCCATCGCAGACAAGGTCTGCCGCGCTGTCTCCTTCCATACATCTTGCCACATATATATATATATATATATCTTCCTCATATACGGGCCCAACAATTCTCCTTAAGACCTTCCTCTCGAACGCGGCTAAGAGTTCAGAGTGCTTTTTATTGAGCACCCAGCTCTCGGATCCATACATGAGTACTGGTAAGACCATGATCTTGGTTGGATGTTCTGGATAAATTTCGGGATTTAAAAACCCTTGATAGACCATAGTAGGCTTTGTTGGATTTGATCAGCCGTTCGTGTATTTCTTCTTCCATATTGTTATTGGCTGATCCTATTGACCCAAGGTAGTTAAAGGATTGCACTATTTCAAATTCGTGCTCCACTACCCTGGTAGTGTGACCAACGTTAGACCTTCTCTTCACAGAAGTTGCCACCATGTACTTAGTTTTCCTCTCATTAATGTGCAGTCCCAGTTTTTGTGCCGCCTAGCCTGCTCGATCTGTGTGAAGGAATCCTGTACAGCTGATTCGGTTCTACCGATTATGTCGATGTCATCTGCGTAGGCAAGTATCTGTCTGGACTTGGTGACAATAGTCCCTCTTGTTGTAACGCCAGAGTCACGGATTACTTTCTCCAACGCCAGGTTGAAGAGTAGGCAGGCCAGACCGTCCTCTTGTCAGAGTCCATTAAAGATGTTTATTGATTTGGACAGCAATCCCGCTATTTTTACTTGACTAGTTGCGTTGGTCATGGTCAACCTACAAAGCCGTATCAATTTGTTTGGAATGCCGAACTCTCTCATGGCATTATATCGTTCTACCCTGGCTATGCTCTCGTAGGCGGCCTTATAGTCTATAAATATATGATATAATGGAATCTCTGGCGCAAGATTAATGACCTTGCTCGGAAAAAAAAAACAAATCATTATGGAAAATTTAACAAGCCTCAAGACATGCTAAATAAGGCCAAGACCGGTTCCCGGTTGTAGTGTCGATGGTGATGATGATGATGATGATGATAATGGAATCATAAATTCCTGACATTTTGCCATCGCTTGCCTAAGGGTGAATATCTGATCAATCGCTGATTTGGCTGGAATGAAGCCAAATTGATATTGACCAATGATGACTTTAGCGTATGGGGTTATCCGATCTTGTAGGACAGAGGAGAGTATCTTATAGGCGGTACTCAGCAATGTTATGCCCCTATAGTTGCGGCACAGTGTGATATCTCCCTTCTTATGTATGGGGCATATTATACCACGACGCCAATCTTCTTCTTCTTCGATCTCATGAATTGCGCGATGTAACGCTGTCCTCCTTGTTTGATCAGCTCAGCTGGTATGCCATCAGCTTCGCGGGCTTTATTTGATTTGAGCTGTCTTATGACTTTTAATGTTTCCTCAATGCTTGGTGGCGGCAGCATTTGGTCTTGATTTTGCATTGGTGGAGCCTCCAATTCTTCTGTGAGCTGAAGCGCACTTCCTATCGCTCCAGAATGCCTTCAGGATCGGTGATCAGATTACCCTCTTTATATTTGCAGTAAGTGCAGCGTGGTGTGTACCGCATCATACTGCGGGTTATTTGGTAGATCTTCCGCGCCCGGTGCGGACCTCGCTCTCTACTTTTCTCTATTTCACAGACAAGGCTCTTTTCCCAAGCACTTATCGTTTGTCTGTGAAGTATTTTTTCAGATCTTCTGAGCTCTTTGTATTTTTTCTCGCGCACCCACGTCCTATGAGACTGCTGCGTTGCCCGGTATGCAGCATTCTTACATTCAGTCGCTAGTTTGTACTTATCATCAAACCAGTCGCTCCGATCACTACGTCTAGTGCCTAAGATGGAGTTGACAGTACTAATGACAGTATTCTTAAGGCGTGTCCATTTCTCTGACATTCTGGCCACAGGACTTATTCTCCCCCCACCGAGCTCTTCGAGGGCGAGTCTTAACGCATGACCAAAGGTGTTATTGGTGTTCTCATTGTGTAAGGCAGCCATGTTGATTCGAACCTGCTCCGCGGATGCAATACGTCTCCGTAAGGCAATCCGCGCTCGGAAAACTATACTAACACGATCGTGATCCAAGTCGACGTTGGCACCTCGGTACGTTCGTGTTGTCATCAGGCTCGAGGAGTGGCGGCGATTTATCAACACGTAGTCAATTGTTGTCAAGGAGTGTCCGCGATCTATCAAAACGTGATCAATTGTTGTGAGGAATGGCCGCGATCTATCAACACATCGTCAATTTGGTTGCGAGTGGCTCCATCAGGTGGTACCCAGGTGGCTTTGTGGGTATCTTTACGCGGAAACCTGGTACTTGCAACGACCAAGTTTTTTGATGATGCCAGTTCGATGTCTCGTAGCCCATTGTCATTAGTGTTTTCATACAAACTATGGGAACCTGCGTAGTGCCCGAAAGCCGGCTCCCGACCTATTTTCGCATTCAAATCATCAAGAACGGATTTCACATCGTGTCTTGGGCAGGCATCGAGGGCCCTTTCGACGGTCTCGTAGTATTCTTCTTTTTCGTCGTCAGGGGACTCGTCTGTAGGTCCGTGAACGTTTATGAGCCTTATTTCCTTAAACTTGCCTCGCACGCGAAAAGTATGTATGAACACTGAAAGGAAATTCGAATAAGCAAAGCATCAGAGCCGTATACCATAGCGATAACATAACAATTCCACATCAGTTGAGTGTACTTGAGTTTAGAAATAGAATTCGTACACGCGACCAGTGGCCTGATGCTTCAATGCTTCGCTTTCCACCCGTTTCATCGTATGTTCAAATCACCGTCTTCACTATCCTTGCTTAACGCAACAACCCGACATGGTCTGTCTACACACAGCACACGCATTCCCATAGTAAAACAGAACTTTACGACTACGATCACGACTTCTGCATAGAGCACCGTCACACTCGCCTGCTCCAACGTCCTCTCACTCGCTCGTTCCTCACTCCGTCGTTCGCACACGAAGTTGATCGCACGTAAAAAAGTTACTGAGGAGGTAGTAGCGTGGCGTTTCTAACAGATACACACGCGATATGCAAGCAAATAGTGAAGAACACCGAAAGGAAATTCGAATAAGCAAAGCATCAGAGCCGTATACGATAGCGATAACCTAACAATTCCACATCAGTTGAGTGTTATTGAGTTTAGAAATAGAATTCGTACAAGCGGCAGTGGCCTGATGTGTTGAGCATTGGTTACTTTTTTAGGGATTCTAACTGTCATAGCGTCAGTTCGAATCACGTGTTCTTCACCATCGTTTATTGCAATAAGCCGATGATGTCAGGCTTCAGTATTTGGCTGACTAGAAAGCCTAATCTGAGCACATGGTGTTGTGCATGATAGCTGTAATAAATGTCATACTCGTTTCTTTGAATAACAAACACTCCCCGTCCATCTTATTTCTTGTAATGCTGTTATGTCAGCCTTATATTTGGACGGGGCATCGGCTAGCTGCTGTGCAGCTCGAGCTCTGTATAGTGAGCGGACGTTCCATGAGAAAATTCTTAAATCGCTTAGCCATTTTCGTTTCCGTGGTCGTCGTCGTGTATCCGATCCATATGCGAGCCTTGTTAAATTTGCCATAATAATTCGTTTTTACGGGCAAGGTTATTAGCCCTGCGCCGACCTTTCTCAGGATGTCGCTGCATGCATTGGTTCACTGCTTGGCGGGTGCCAAAGTAGTAGGGGTGTCACGTGGAGACTGCATGTCAACTTGGATTGAGCAGGGACAAGGTTCGTCTTGGCCTCCTCCTCGACGGGTTGAAAGCAATCAGAGACTTTGCCCTGTATGTTCGCTCCTATCCCCGCCATTATGTAATTTCGACTGCTTGTAAAAGCGCTAGTAAGTTTATTTAAGAAGAAAAATAATTATACAAAAACAATTATCATTTAATGTTTAGTTGTAAAAATTGTAAATGAAAGAAAAATTAATGGGTTGTAAAATTAAGAAACCAATTATGTCGGAAGTTGGTTAGGAGCGTTCACTAATAGAGTGACCCATATGTTCTAACACCTCCCACAGCACGAACTATCTAAAGAATGCAAGGAAATCCATCTGTATAGAATATATTATAAGTATAACATTTTTTTTTACTAAAACCTGTTGTTGAATACGGTGAATTATTTAACATTAAACCAAGTTCAGGTTTTTCTTCTTCACATTTTCAAAAACAAGCAACTTTCGAAATTCTGTGCAAGTTGAATTATTGTAGAAGAACAGTTTCCAAAATCAATTTCTCTTACTAAGGAATGTTCGTGTTGAATGATTAAATTCTATATTCAAATTTTGTTCGTTCCTTATCCCTTATACTTGTCATTGTCTCTCCCTTGTTCTCACCCTCATTTTATTATCGTAAAATGGAATAAGAAAACGAAGAAGAAAAAATGTGACTGACACCATTTCTAAAAGAAAAAAAAAGGGAATGTGTCCCAAATGGAATGGTCTGGCTTCCAATTTAGATTGCAAATTGCTTTGGTTCTTACTCCCGCCTTGTCCCTCTAGAGTTATTTTAGGTATGACAAGGAACAAAAGAAGATGCGAACAATAACCAAGAAAACGAGACGAAAATAAAGACGAAAGGACATTTCACCAGTCTATGTCTACAGATTTATTAGCTTAAGTTCTTCCCTTTTTCCCATTCGAAATTTATTCATCGTACCAACGATCAAAACATAATTTCCCAGTCCTTTGCCCACTAAAAAGGTGGCAAAACATTTAATATGCATATGCGCGTGTATTGTTGACTGTCAAGCTTGCAAGGCTTATAAAGTATGAAAAGTGGAAAAGTTTTTGTTTGGTGAGGTAACTCCTTTTCGTCATTGAGCATATCTACAAGTCCTGGGAACTGGGGCGGTTGTGAGTCATCAGCCTAAGCTGGCCCCAATAAGTGTTCCCATTAAGCTATTTGTCGCAGCTGGGCCGGAACGATTGTAACATATTGGCCTGACGGATCTCGGGTCTATCTTTAATGTATCAATTAGATGACTCCTTGAAGCCGATTATACTCGTACATATATTTTTATGTTCCTAAGTTTGGAATCTGAATGTTGCAAGTTAGCTATTAAAGGATTGTTAAGTGGTGTGGTGAGGAGATTTGTGTAATATCATAAGATTGTTAGCTGTTGGTGTCGAAATGGTTCAACCGCACATGGCACTCCTCAGCATGCTATAATTTTGGCAGCAGGGAAAAACAAAGAATTTCTAGGACCCACTTCAAAGTTTTCGAAGAAGCTTCGAGGTAATAAAGTTAAACCATCGAAAGTGATTGTATTTCGTTTTAGTAATTTCGTAAGAAGGGTTTTTTAATGCACTGCAGTACGTATTTGGCAATGTTGTTTTCAAGGACATGATAGCATTTGTAAGAAAAGTTCCCAAAATCGACATTGTTTCTTGTAATTATGGTCGCGGGTAGTGGGAGTAGATCAGTTAACGGTAGGGGTACGAGAGTAACACTTATGAGTAGGGATTTCAAAGTCACTGTATAGATTTAACAATTCAGGCTCGGTATCTGTCCTCGAATTAAAAGTCTCCATGCCTGTATTAGAAGGAGATGAGATGGTGTAGCATTCAATGCTGCGTTCTCCTTTTCAACCTTTTCGAAACTAGCAATTCTGGCTAACGCGGTGATGAGTTCGCTCCTAAATCTCTTTAGAATAGCAATTAAACCTTGATCGGCTTGACGGTCCATGCCTCGAAACCAGTACAAATCCATTGCGAAATAGAATATCAATCCAGATTCAAAAGAACGATAACTAGTATATATAAAAAAAAACCAATCAACCGGTAGAGATAGAAAAAGTAAATTATAAATTCACCTAATTTACGACACCAACAAAAAAAAAAAAAAAACAACCTGTGGAAATGAAGATGTAGAAACAGAAGTCAACAGCGGCAAACAGAAGAAGAGATGCAAATGAAACATTCCCTTAAAATCTTGATGAGAGGTCGCCCGTAAACTGCGGTACGCATTTTTCGACAATTTTTACTTCCTCACAAGTAACGCTACATAACGACAACCTGACACCTCTCTTCGGAGCGTTGCGTAACATTTGTAATGGATGTAAAATTTAAAATATTTGTTTAAATTAAATTTGATTTTTTGCATTTTCAACGTCGTTAGGTGGAGTAGATCTAAACTATCTTTTCACAGAGGAATAATATTAGGTGTGTGGGAATGTTTTATGATGGCATCAGCAAGGATGCGGGTTCCATAAACACCCACTGAACAGCAGAGAAATTGTTTACCAAATTCCACAAATAAAAGAGAAAAGAAAAGCACTGTGTTGTTTAGTGGTAAACTCTTTATTTTTATTTCTGAATCTATTTTCACAATTGATTGTCTGGAACCACAAAGTTCTCGTGCACTTAAACTACTTTTTATTTCTCACGACGGTATAATTATTGGATAGATTCGTATTATACAAGTTAACTTTCATTTATTGCTTGTTCACGATCGAAAGCTGAAAATTCCCATTTGACGGTTCAGTACATTCCGAAGATTTTCGGGGTTTTAGAAACACACTCAATCTGTCTCAAATAGTCAAACTCACAAAACATATTCTGAATTTCACCGACTTCGACAAGGTAGATACTCCGTAGATCACCGACACTGACTTTGACGACACAATCGTTGGGCACGTGTGTGCTGTTGGGCGATACAAATCTGACTCTTCGCTGCTGGGCGACATTGACCCAGCCTCGGGGATTGCGATGGGTTTCGACGCACACCATCGCAGGGGAAACAATCCTTCCATCACGCTGCAGCTAATGAGAAACCGATCCGCGTTCCATTGGAAGGTTCTTGAAAGGTATCGTTACGATTGGAAAGAATGTCTTCCTATTGGAAGGAAGGACAAACGAAACGCGCGTTGAAGAAAGAATAGAACGTAAATATGCAGCTGTTCAAACATAAGCGTGCGTAGACCGAAAACGTTTCTATCATAAACGATAGAGGGTATATTGTATATACCGTAATGGTATCTAAAAGTTCAAGCGCTAAGATGCGCATTGCTTGGATTGGCTAATGCAAACACATTAGGATCGCATTAAATTCATTGTTGGTTTATCACCTATGCGACCGATCCGAGATAATTGGTTGCAGCTGTATTAGCTAGCGATTTGCATGTCATGATCGTGCGATCAGCGGTTGCTTGAGAAAAGCAAACACAGCGACATTGCTGTGGAAATGATTGGCATGAATACCGACGAGGGGACCGTGGAAGTTTTCCTAATGGTTGGCAATGGACATAGGTGCCGACCAGAGGAAACAAATATGTTTTAAAGGATACAGCGATGTGGATGATGCTGTGGCAAGGTGATGATCTTGCAATGGGATGCTTTACAGGTATTTAAGATTATTGAAGGGTAGCTTAATGCTGCCTGATTGCAGGTAAGTAACCATAGCCTTGTAAAGGTAGAGGAAGGTTAGATGGGGTTAAAGTAATGGGTGGTTCTTCGACGCCTTGAAGAAACCCCACAGGTGTGCAAGTAGAAACTCGGCTATTTTTGTTAAAATCAACTTTATTGGAAAAGATACTGTTGCGGATTCACAATTAATATTATTGCTACCTGGTAGCTGCTTGCGGATAACGGGTGATCAGTGACAAGGGAAAGGCTAGAGCAACTTTTTAATTTAACTTAATCGCCGAATTGAAAACAAGTCCGCACTCGGTCACTGTGTATGCAACCATTGGCACTGATATTATAATTATATTGTTATGTGACCGGATGTGTTAAAACACAATACGATTTACTGTTATGCACTCGTGGTGTTGTAGTAGTTTGACCTTTTGTTCAGGGAGCGTGTCTCCTAGTCCTTAAAAGGAGCAGGGATCTGCGGGGTACGAAGTCGTGGCACCGGAATGGGTGCGAGTTCTACTTCGTCCCCATCACTAATCAAATGTTCAGCCTCGGGAAAGTAAACTAGAAAAGCATAAACCGAACTCGACGACACAACGTCCACACCAGGAGACACCGATTTGCTGCAAACTTTCTCGCTTCCATTTATTGGCTTAGGTCCAGGCTGACTTGAAAATTGATCACACACGACTTTCTTCTGGTTTTTTCCTAAATGTTTACTTATAGATTAACTTTCCTTTTTATTATAGTTCACTTAAACTACGACCTCGATAAATCTACGCTCAACTCAATGGTGACGAATAAAATTTACTTACAGCAATACCGAGTAATTCGGATTTATTTCGCCCACGACTCCGAATATATATATATCGCCTCTCCGTCGCGCGACGAAGAGCGGAAACCGAACCGACTTGCTCGGTTGGATGGTGGCAAACGACTTAACGATATTCAATCGTTTGGGGTGAAGATCGTCGGTAGTACACGTGTATGTGTGTACATGGGTTCTTTCATGAGACACACCATGAGAACGGATCTAAACAAAGAAAGGGAAAATGTGCATCCATGAGAAGTGAATTCGCCTAAGCAAACAAACCGAATCTCATTGGATGCTAATTGGGTTTGTGTTTGCTTATATTGCGGCTGATGAGAAGCAGATCCCGAAATATGAACAGACAAAGGGAGAAACGACTAACATACATGCATCGTTCGGTAATGCGGGTCGTTGTTTACGCGATGCGTCGTCGCTATTATCGACGTTGGAACAAAGGTGCTAATGGGATTGGTGGCAGAAACAAATCCCTTGCCTGCATTTGTATATGCAGGGTAATTAGTTTGTGGCGACGTACGAAATGGATGATTGTTTGTCTATTGAACAACGAATCGCTGGTCGGCTTGCTGCAGCTGTAAAAACCAGCCATCCGACATTGCGTTTCTATTGATAACAATGGGTGCCGAATGGTTTGTATTTATGGTGAATATGCACATTAAGGAACTATTTTAAGAATTTTAGATAATGCGTTGTATGCATTAAATGTCCTTGAAAAAGGAAAATGTCTTCAGGTGCCAATGCAAATACGTGTTGGGAGTTGGGTTGTAATAATGGGGGTTCCGCCTGTTAAGTTAAGAAAGAAATCTTACGGAGAATTGTATGCGAAGAGATGCATGAAAGGTAAGTTTTCTTTTCCAGGGGCTTTTTTAGATTACAGATTTGATCTCTTTAATGCGTGAAGCATTTAAGATGCTAATGCGATTGCATTCGTGAAATTAGGAGATTGGGTGGAAGTTATGGGGTTTTTTTTAGGAAAGCGAACCGTGGGGTTTGGCGGAACCGCCACAGATCTCTTTAGACCGCTCCTGACAAATTCTTACTGTGGTCCCCGCCGTGCGCCCTCCAACCCTGAGGGAAGAACAACATCCGTTTTGTTGGTTTCGCCGCTTTTTCGGCTTTCAAAGTCCTCGTCTGCGCTGGGGTTGTTTGAAACG
Organism: Microdon myrmicae; assembly: GCA_963931805.1. NCBI lineage: Eukaryota > Metazoa > Arthropoda > Insecta > Diptera > Syrphidae > Microdon > Microdon myrmicae. The sequence goes on along the minus strand of OZ007497.1, from coordinate 181,109,176 downwards.
GGGATGCAGTGAAAATAAAACAAGGTTGTACTTACAAGAAGGTTTCGTTTATTTTTCTCGGATTCTTCTAATTGTCCATTTGTAATTTCGAAATGTTCCTGGAGTACTTCCTCCAGGTACGTTGAATACACACTAACAGCTCGGCACAATGAACATCTAGATACTGTCGCCTGGCACAAAGAATATTAGGATACTGGCTTCGCTCGCCACAAAGAATATTAAGATACTGGCTTCGCTCGGCACAAAGAATATTAGGATACTGGCTTTGCTTGCTAATGAATGAAAACAATGAACATCTAGATACTGTCGCCTGGCACAAAGAATATTAGGATACTGGCTCCGCTCGGCACAAAGAATATGAGGATACTGGCTCCGCTCGGCACAAAGAATATTAAGATACTGGCTTCGCTCGGCACAAAGAATATTAGGATACTGGCTCCGCTCGGGACAAAGAATATTAGGATACTGGCTTTGCTTGGTAATGAATGAAAACAATGAACATCTAGATACTGTCGCCTGGCACAAAGAATATTAGGATACTGGCTTCGCTCGGCACAAAGAATATAAGGATACTGGCACCGCTCGGCACAAAGAATATTAGGATACTGGCTCCGCTCGGGACGAAGAATATTAGAATACTGGCTTTGCTTGCTAATGAATGAAAACAATGAACATCTAGATAGTGTCGCCTAGCACAAAGAATATAAGGATACTGGCTCCGCTCGGCACAAAGAATATTAAGATACTAGCTCCGCTCGGCACAAAGAATATTAGGATACTGGGTTTGCTTGGTAATGAATGAAAACAATGAACATCTAGATACTGTCGGCTGGCACAAAGAATATTAAGATACTGGCTTCGCTCGGCACAAAGAATATTAGGATACTGGCCCGTGCGATCGCTCTACAGTTCCTTTATAAAAGGCAACAAATCGAGATTTGTATCTCGCAAATGCACGATTCCATACCAAATCCCGATTTTGGTACACTGACTGTGATGCTCAGAGTTTGTTTAGGATAATGGTTCGTTTTTATGAGTTCTCATGGAACTATAATGCATATGAGGATATGTACTGGAATTAGGGTTTTTGTTTTTGTTATCCACCTGGCTTATGCAAACAAGAGTTTGTGTGCCCGTCGGATGGGTAACACAAGATCTGTGGGAATTAGGTGTTAGTTTTTGATTTTGTGCATTTACAAGTCATTAAACATCTGGCATGTGAAGATATGCATTAGGATGTTTATGATTGCTTAAATTGTGTGTCGGCGGATCAAGTAGATATGCGTTTGTTTAACACATACACTTTTTTCACTTTGGATCTTGTAGGAATTTGAATTGAATTGAATTCAATGTTTGAGAGTTTGAACGTTTAGTTTGATTTGGTTGACATGAATTAAATGTTGATGAGGATGTAGGGATTTGTATGTGAAGGAGGGGGATTGTTTCTATGGGGTAAGGAAATTGTAGGGCTTTCCGGAACACTACCGTGTTATACTATTCACCTGTATACTAAAAACCCTTACAGCTTTTTTAAAGGAATTCTTAAACCGTAAACTCTTATAGTTATTATTTATTGGCCTGTAGGAACCCGGAAGTTCATGACCTCACCGACTCGGCTTCGCCATCGTTCCCTGTCCTGGGCACTCTCCTTCCACGCTTGACCATTCGATCCGATCTCCTCAAGGTCAAACCTAACATTGTCCTCCCATCTCCGTCGCGGCCGTCCTACCGGTCTCTTTCCCGTTGGTCTACCGTCAAGAATTCTATGCACGATCCTATCGTTCCCCATTCGCGCAACGTGTCCGGCCCATCTTAATCTTCGCGACTTCATTACTCTCACTATTCTAGGTTTGCGATATAGCTCTTCCAATTCGTGGTTATGGAGTCTCCTCCATTGTCCTGCCTCCTCGTCATATTTACCTCCAAAGATGCCCCTCAAAACTTTATTCTCGAATACGCGGAATTTGTTTTCTTTCCGTTTTGTGAGAGCCCATGTTTCGCATCCATATAGAACAATCGGCATGATTATGGTTCTATAGACACGGAGCTTTATGTTACGTGATAGCAGTCTGGATTTCAGCAGTTTACTGACTGCGTGCCAACTCGCGTTGCCGGAATGCAGTCTCTTGTTAATTTCCTTCGACATTTCGTTACTGGCCGTCAGTATCGTTCCCAGATATTTAAATTCTTTAACTTTTTCAAATATCTTACCTCTGACGTTTATATGTGTTATCTGAGATCCACCTGCTCTCGCCGTAATCATGTATTTTGTTTTGTCTTCATTTATTTCTAGGCCCACCTTTTCTGCGGGTAAACTCTTATAGTAGAAACTCTTATATTGCGAATCCTTACACTGCATAGGCTTGTACTGCAAACACAGGAGCTGCAAACTATTATGCTGCACAACACAGCAAACTCTTATACTGAAAACTCTTATAAGCCAACGGGAAAGAGACTGACAGGGCGGCCACGACGGAGATGGGAGGACAATGCTAGGTTGGACCTCGAGAAGATCGGATCGGATGGTCGAACGTGGAAGGAGAGCGCACGGGACAGAGACAATGGCAGAGTCAAATCGGTAAGGTCATGAACTTTCGAGTTCCTACAGGCCAATAAATAGTAATAGTACACTGCAAACTCATCTACTGCAAACTCTTATTCAGCAAACTCTATTACTTCCAACTTGAATATTACAAAGTCTTGCGTTGTGCAACCTAGTATACTCTATACTATACATGATCCTCTTTTATGAGTAATTTTTACACTTTAACCTCATTTAGTACTCATTGGTATGATATTTACTTCTCTGGTGTGGTTACACTACTCAATGTTGTATTATATTAATAATGCACAATTTTATTAATATTCGTGTATGCTACTAAACTACGAGGGTAGGTTAATAAGTCTTTAGAAACGCCCACGATGGCGCTCGTAGCATCGCTAATGGTTTGTTTTTAATAAGGATCAGGTATCTGTCAATTTTCAATTTGTTTCATGTTTCAATTTTGCATGATAAATTGGGTATGAAAAAAAGATCTGCAAGATTGGTGCCGCATTTCCTCTCAGCTGAGATGTTTTGCAGCGGATGCTTTGCAACTCAGATGAGATTCTGCGAAGATTAGTAACTGTAGATGAAACACGGCTACACAACTACACTCCCGGTATGAAAGAACAGTCAAAACAGTGATTTGTTAAAGGCGAACGGGCTCCAAAGAAGACAAAGACGGCGAAATCAGCTGCAAAGGTTATAGCTACTGCGTTTTGGGATGCATGTGATATTATCTTCCTTGACTATTTGGAAAAGGGAGATACGATAACTGGGCAATATAATGCGTTATTATTAGATCAGCTAAACGATAAAATAAAAGAAAATCGTCCAAATTTTCTAAAGACTTATTGACCTGCCCCCAACTAAGACTATTGAAAAGTAAAAAAAAGTATATATCGTAGCAAAAACCTGAGAAAGAAATGATAAATAAAAACAAACGTGCCGTGAGACAGATGCACACATTAATATGTCTTATCTCAAATTGTATAAAAACGACTACATAAATTAAAGTTAAATAAAAAAAGGAGAATGAAATGAGAAATAAAGAAAAGGATGTATCTAACTCCAGTTGAAAAAAAAACAACTACGTACAAACAAAAATTCTGGAATGGAAAAAGAAAAGAACTAATAAAAATATGGAATGAGAACTAAGCAATAAGAAAAGGAAATGAGAAGTAAATATTGCACATAGGAATATGTCATACTCAAGCTGTACAAAAACAACAACATAAGAACACAAATTCTCAAATCAGAAAAAAAAAAATTAAAACGAATAAAAACAGGAGAAAGATATTAAAAATATGGAAAAAAAAGCTAATTCCCAATCTGGAGCCTGTTGAAGCCTACCCGTACGGTAACTTGCTTCACTCTGTTTGTTCAAAAACAAAACAAAACCAAAAGTAAAATGAATAATCTCTCTCAGTAGATATATGCTGGAATTGTCACTCAGCTGGTACCTTTATTCGTTGAATAATATTATTTTGTTTCAACTTAATATTCTCTACAATACCGTCGGTTTGTATAAAAAATTTGAAACTAAAATACATACGGCTAAAAGACAATGGTATAAGAAATGAGTTTAGAATGTCCGCGAGAGTTGAGTAAGATAAGACTAAATAAGCTCGAGTTTAAAAGTTTCCTGAATAGCTGGTAAGTCGTAACTTTAAAAGAAAATTAAACACAAAACGGTTGTAAAATGTTAAAAAAAAACATGGTACATCGAGGACATTTTTGTGATTATTTACAATAGTATAACAATTTTAAAAAACTACTCCCAACAGGCAGCCAGTAATTTTATTATTACTATTTATTTTTTGAGCACTTGTGCGCGTCATTCTTCGTCACTACATTGAAATTACAACTCCAGCATTTTGCATGGGAAAAGTTATGTGTCCCACATGAATCAAAATAAAGCAAACGTTTTTCCCCTACGTATTAAAAAGTCCTAAATGAAATGAAATTTCATTTCATATCCGTTTACTCAGGCCACCGAGAAAGCATGCACTATGTAGAGCATGGGTGTGTTTAGTCATTCCTCTGCCAGGAATAGACCTCCTCGCATATTAATCTATGCAAATTGGTGTAAAATAGGAAAAGTTTCATCATTCATCCCTTCGCGACGTGACCTCGCAGAGTTGCCTTTTTCTCTGCTCCTAAAAATATACACGTTCACTTCTCGCTTTGCCTTGTGCCTTGAATTCATTTAAAAACTTGGCTTTTCAAAGGTTTTCCTGATGTGCGAGAAGCTCCTACATGCCATGGAAATCAATTTGCATATTTTGATGGTTTGTATCCTCTTTATTTAGTTTTCCACTTAGGCACCCCGTGAATGATTTGTAAATGTATGTGCGAATCCCTCAGATAGCCTTGATCCCCATATATTTGTCGAATGGGACAATGGCTCATGATTTTTGCAGCACCGTGGGAATATGCCTGCATTTGAAATATTCATTGCTAGGAAATTTACAGGTGTTTGTGAATTTATTAACTGGAGACATATGGCAAATAATGATTGATATGTTTTTCAATAATTCTACATGAAGGTTTATTAATTTTATACGGTCGTAATGTTGAATTACATATACCAACAAATCAATTGAGAAGCCTGACCTTAAATTTGTACGCCGACTTCCGAAGCGTTACGTGGTTTTTGGACGAACTCCAATGAACGAAATTTGCTTTTATTTTCTCGGTTATAGGATTCTTTAGCGTTCTACGTACGCACAATTCCATCCAGCTAAGGTTCCTACCCTTCAAGGAACATACCTACCTTGAAAACGTTACACGAGCCCACAGACGCGTGCCACCAAGTCCGCAACGGCCCTGAAACATTTAGCCAACGTTGAGTCCGACACTAAAAAGCAAGGAACTGAACGTCCCAAAGCTTTCAATATCAAGCTCAACAAGTCGATTGTAGCATACCTGAAACAAAGGTAAAAACATCCATTCATCTTATTCCCAAAGAGTGAAATGCGCCGCACTCCAGCACTGCACAATCGGAAATCCTGAACATCTACACGATGTTACAAGGTATCGCTATCACCAGCAAATTAGCCGACCAACGGATGCACGTGCGGGTGGTCCGCCACAAAGACCATCAAATCCATCGGGGAACAGAGGAATCAGCAACCTCATGCAATAAAGCATATCGCCTATCCGCTGCCAAATGGTAGGCAACCGTAATCATCTCAACAAGATAATTCGGAAAATTTATGAGGCTAAAACCTACAAAAGGAACTATTCCGATCCCACGATCTCTTTTGAATTTCACACCATTAGAAAGATCTAATGTCTGGCGCAAGACTAATGACCTTGCCCAAAAAAAAAAAAAAACATTATGGAAAATTTAACAAGCCTCAGGACTTGCTAAATAAGGCCAAGACCAGTTCCCGATTGTAGTGCCGATGATGATGATGAGAAAGATCTAATGGATTTTGGTGTGTGTTTACAAAAGGCAAACAAAACCCACGGACTGTACGTCCTAACAATCATCTCCGTTCTGTGCGCCAGATGTGCTGTGCAAACAGAAGACCGTTGAGATGAAATGCTATTGTGGGGAGGAGAAGTATTATACCTGCCATGGACACACGGTTCACTTCATTCCCCATCACTAATCGATAGTTCCGCTGCAAATTGTTCACCACGGGCTCCCGGAAACACTGTTTGTGACACTGAAATAATCACGCAACGAACCGTCCGCCAGAGGAGAGAGGAGAAATAATATACTATGTTTATTGTTTATCTTTCGTTTATTTATGACTGAGGGTTTTTGATTTTATTTATTACCGGTGATAATACAAATTAAACGCGAGATGTAATATACATGAAGAACTGACGTATATATGTTGAGCACTTAGCTCCGATATATATTGACATATTATTTCGATTCACGACACTGGCACTAACAAAGCCTGAAAGATTAACTATAGCAGGCAACCCGATCACGACCTCAACGGTATTTACGCATCCCCGGAGATACGGGGAGCGGAAGGGATGTGTGACCAGCTTGGTCAATGGATGAAAAACGACTCCTGGTGAAGTGCTTGCAATTGAATCCATAGTTGCAAGTCTTCGGAAAGCAATTTAGATGGGTACACAATGACGGTTGTGTATACCATCAATTATGCATGGCATCTATGGCGACGGCTGGATCGAATTATAGTGTGAATATCTACACTAATTGGAAATTCGGTTTTTGGGTCGCTAATGCAGAGATGCTTTGTAATATATGAATGCCCTTGTAGACGCAATTCTTTTTAGGGATTCTTTATAATGCTTGTATGCATTAATGTCCTTGGAGAAGGTAATATTTTCAGGTGCCAATGCAATCGCATTGGCGGGAGTTAATGGGAGTTGATTTGCGGATATGGGGAGTTTTTCAGGTAAGTGGGCCTTGTGGTTTGGTGGAACCCGCACACTATCACCACCACCGATGGTGATGATGATGTATGTGATGAGCGACTTTCTCCTTTTCAGGCATCCAAATTACGCCTGGGACTAAATAACATGCTGCTAACAGAGATTCGGAAATTCTGTTAGCAGATCGAATGGTAAAATTTGTCGGCACAGATAAGGATACAATCTGTATCAGGGTATTTTTTCGTATAGGAAAGATTAGTCTAGATCGAACAGTCGGAACGAGGAGTTACGGTTACAGAATCCCTTAGAGGAAGTCAGTCCGCGTGTGTTAAAAGTATTGGTGCATCCTAAGTTAAACGAAATGTGTCAGTAGTACAAGAAAACAATAAACAGTTCGGGAAAACAAATTTCTCCGTGTTTGATTTAATTTGGCAGTGTCTCCGGGTTCCAGGTTGCTCTTGTGTGTGTGCACAGTGTTCGGCGGAACACTTACGATCTAATAGACCAAAACCACCAAAATTCCGTAATCGTTAACGTTCATGGAAGATGGAAGGTATTCGATATGATCAATAAGTCGTCGCATTTACTTTATACATCTTGACTCTCTTAATTACCCATTCTAGAAACTTGGCTAATTTATTATCGGCCATATCAGCTACAACCGCATGACTGTATAACGAGTTTCATCGAGATGCCTTATTTCAAGGAATGTATAGTAAAGCAATGTATGGACTATGTCAGGGGGAACATCATGCACACATTTTGATAAATATCCGAACTTTAAGAAAGTCGTCATAGCGTAATGGGGTTCGTCCTGGAAACTCTGTCGATGTCTAACTGATAACGGCACTAATATCACGGCCATCAATTTCACCAATACGAATGTAAGCGCCGTCCACAAATATTTACAAACAGCGAAACCTGATATCCTTGCTCTAACTGAAATCCAGGTCGATTCGTCAACTGATTCGACATATCTTTATTGCTCCGGATACGACTTACATTCGAGATTCCGTTTTAGGGGTGGAGTCTGCGTCTTCACGCGGTCCGGTCTGGCTTGCAAAAGAATGGAGGCGCTAGAACCCAATATCATGGACATCATATGGTTGAGGGTCGTGCTGAGAACTTCTGTTAAATTTCTTTGTTCTCTTTACGGTTCCGCAAATGACGATCGACCAGCGATATTTTTCGAACATCTTTCACGTACCGTTGACTGGATATAGATCAACCACCTGGCTTTTGAAGTTGTCGTTCTTGGCGATTTTAATCTACACAACTGCGGTTGGTTGAAACATTCTAACAGAACCGATGAGGCTGGGAGGCTGGCGAAGATGTAGGCTGTTAGCCGCAATTTAAATCAACTTGTGGAGAACCTACACAAGTGCCGGATACCCGAGGTGATTATGCGAACACCCTGGATCTGTTTTTGACATCCGAGCCGAGCATTTATACCGTGGAGGTTGCTGCGCCACTGGGAAACTCAGATCAGTGCGTAGTATTAGTCGCGCAATCACTTGCATTTGAAGCGAATAACCGGCCTAGGCAGCTTCCCCAACCGGGACGATTTGCGAGATTTCTTTGCATTCTTTCCATGGTCGGAGGTGTGCTTTGAAAACTCCGATGTTAACGCATGCGCAGAGTCTGTCGCAGAGATTATTGTTCTTGGGGTGGAGATTTACATTCCGCATTCCATCAAAAGAAATTCATCTGATAAACCTTGGTTTGATAAAAAATGCGAGCAGATTACATCGCCATTAAATAGAGCTTTTAAACATTGGCGCTCCAATTCCACCGAGGTTAACTGAACGAATTGTGTTAGAATCAGAAGGCGTACAATGACAGAGTGACCAATAAACTCCTTGAGTGCTCAACTGGTTCGCGTCCCTTCTGGTCAATGGCTAGGGCTGTCAGTAATAACCTCGCTTCCTTTTCTTTTCCCCCATTAATGACGGACAGCGCCAAACTCGTCACAAATTTAAAAGATAAAGGTAATGTGTTAGCGAATTTATTTTCCGCGAGTTCAAACCTCGATGTCGGTCTTTCGGAGTCATCTGTGAAGAATACCAGCAGTCGTCCTTAAGAATTGTACTTCAGAACTGTTGCCGGTTCTGTTATATAATTAAACTTCAATTAGTTATCCCTCCCCCTTTTGAATCATTGACTTCTCGTCATTAACATCTCGTGTCTTTACGCACATATCCTTCATCCTTCCCATATCCTTTCCTTCCCTACAAAGTACGAATTGCCTATTCCCTTTACAATAGAACCAAATTTAAATAAACGTAAAACCAATTTAAAACCCCATTCACATTGCAATAGTCATCTTCTTTGTAGTAGCCATAGTCGCCCCCTATTAGCCATTAGCCATCTCGGCCGCTTCCTCGAAATCACTACCGTGGAAGCGGAACGAAAAATGATGTGTGGCAAACGACACGAGATGAGTCCTGGAAAAACGAACAGCGAACGCGGGTGGTTGTGGGGTGGGCTAACGAGAAAAAGTAAATTTTGAATTTGAGAGTTACAGCTTGGGTGTGGTTTGTGGCGCATAAAGCGATTGTTATTGAAATAAGAATTGATAAACCTGTGAAATAATGTACTCGAAGAATACATTTGAAATTGTAATTTGTCATCTTGATTGTGAAGTCACTCGGTGTCTTTTTGCGTGCGGCTTTTGTGCAGAGGACATTTAAACGAGACTCCCTGTCCTCAATGTGTGTAAAATATTTGCGTATCTTACAGTTTTTAAATTGTACGACTATTAGTAATGTTGAGGTCCGGCGCCGTGCTTCCTCGGTTGAGGGAAGAGCGTGGAGGTTAATTAAATTAAAATAATTTTATTTCATTTTCTTGATCAAATTTCATTTTAAATTCTTTTATTCTTCGAATTACTTTTATAAATTCTCAACTCAAATTAACTGATAAAACAAACTTAAAGTCAACTCTAAACTCTTTTTTCCGAACTCCTCTCGTTCGGAACTGAAATTTTTCTATTTCTATTTTTTCTTTTTGTGACTTTTCACATCAATCAATTTGGACGAAAATCCAAGTTGCTATGTTTTGAATAAATAAAAAGGTGCAGGTTATTAAGTGTGCTGTAACTGGTAATATTGTGAATGTTTATGAATGGTATGTATTAAGTGAGAATGTAATATATGTTAAGTGAAGTTTTTAAGGATGTGTTAGGAGATTCAGTGTTAAATTTAATAAGGGTAGTATTCTGGAATACAACAGTAAGTTCAGAAAAGAATTCAATAAAATACAAATTGACTTCATGAAAAATAAAAGTGCAAGTTGATTAAGTGTTCTTTTTCCCCCCATCACCGTCGCAGATCATTGCAGCAGGAAATTGAAGCTGCCGACCACGGGGTAAGTTGTGTGAAGAAAAATAATTATAAACAATTGTTGTGAAATTAATCTACAACAGTTCTTGGCAGACTCTTTCGCTTATTTTATGCACGGAGGATATTTGTTACCTGCTGGAAGGTGGCTCGGGTTCAGCCAATCCCAAAGAGGGGGTAAAAGTTTCTCCCGCAAAATTACCGACAATAGCATTACTGTGTGTGTTATCTAAGGTGATGGAAAAGGTCATCAACGCCGAGTTAATTAAGTATTTGGACTGCAACGGACTTCTGAATGATCGCCAATACGGATTCCATGGCAGGCGGTCCACGAGAGACCTTTTGACACTAACTGATATATGGACATCTACGATTGAGAGGCATGGTGAATCAAGAGCGGTCGCATTGGATAGCTCCAAGGTTTTTGATCGCGTCTGGCATGGGGCATTGCTGGGCAAGCTTCGTTCATATGGACTTTCTCAGCAGCTTTGGGACTGGACGAAGAGTTTCCTCGAAAATCGATTGAGCCGAGTTGTTATAGAGCGCGAGTCTCCGGATCTGTATCCCTTTAATTCAGGGGTGCCTCAAGGTTTTACTTTGTCTCCAACCTTGTTTTTGCTTCACATAAATGATTTGTTTGAGTCAGTGGATAACACCGTGGTCAGTTTTGCGTATGATAGTATACCTGTTTCCTCTTTTTCGAGTGATCGGCCAATTAGTGCAACAACGTCCCACCGGCTGAGATGTAGCCAGATCGACTCTCTGAATCGGGATCTAGATAAGGTTCTGCAGTGCGGAGAGGCCACCTTCGTCGACTTCAATGCAACGAAAACACAATATACAACATTCAGAAAGAAAAGTGGATGATTGGCTCCACAGCTAATGTTGAATAGTCAGGCATGAAATTGCTCGGCATCACGGTCTGCGGGCGTGCCTCGTGTCATAAACGGGCTCCGAACATCACCAGGTTCGTCTCTGGAAAACAGAGTTTTCTTTTTAGAGCCAAGAAATGTTTTGCTCCGGCCCAACTTTCTCTCCTGTATAAATCCCGAATTAGACCGGCGGTCGAATATTGCTCTCATGTTTGATGCTCTTCTCCTAAACATACCCCCCGCCTACGTGAGGGCCTACAGAGATGACCGATCCGTCTGATCGGGGACATGGCGCTGTCGTCGGGACTGCAGTCGGTGTCACGTCGAAGGTGCGTAGCTGACCTCTGTCTGTTTTACAGACATTATCACGGGTACTGTTCTTCGGAGATTCGTGGTATTGTTCCGCGCAATTTGGTTTATATGTGCCCCCCGAGACAATCTGATGGATCGCATGATGCGGTTCATCTCCCCACGGCGCAAGCATCCCTGCATCAGAACTTGTTCCATTACAGAGCGGAAAAGCTATGGAATTCCCTCCCCGCGCGAGTGTGCCTGGAGCGATACAACCTGCAACTGTTCAAGAAGAATTGCAACGATTATTTGGTGGCATCTCGGGGCGCCGAGTTGCCGCTCTAGGTTCGTCCCTCCCGAGAGAAGTGTAATAAAAAAAAAAGAAAGGAGTATCTTTTGTAATGTGTGCTGCTGTTATACAGGCATCTGTTGCATAAAAATAAATATATAAGTAATGATAGCGTATTCAGGGTTCTCCTTATTTCGACTCGCTCGATTTGTCTATGATTTCCTTCAGATCCTAGGACAGTTAAAGTGGGTGTCTAAATTCTCAGCAGCAAATATGTTTGTGAGCGTTCAATGTCTGCTTGTGGTATCCTCATCTAGTCCTTTGGCTACCGTTGAAAACTCGCTTCTAAATTAAGGTGCTTTTGTACATGATCATTAAACTCAATTATCTTCTGATTATCACTTTTATTAAATTGAAACACTCGCCACTTTGTGTTTTGCCTCCTATTTCACTTAACAGTTTTCTTTTCCAATTTAAGTTTCTTTTACAATAACTTTTTGATAATTTATGTTGGAGATCGTTTTATTTTAACCTGGTTGATTTTTCTTTTTCCATTAAATGTTTTGAGTTTCATCTTATTATTTCGCACAAAACCCCCCACCCCTGAATACCTACCTCTTTGGTGCTAAGCTCCATCATTAATCGCGCATCCATTAAATATCGCGATATCAATTCAATATCAAAGAAATTGAACTACACGTTCAATTTGCCCATATTGAATTTAACTTGAATCCAAGACGTGAAAGAACGAACCATATGTTCAACACGCAAAATCCCCTGGATCCAAATCTGTGGACCAGATGGCCAACTTTCAAGTAAAGTTGTTGAGAATCATAAAATGCACATCTGCAATTTTATGATCCTTTAAGGCTTTGTTTACCCAAACCATTTCTCACAGGGAACATCTTTGTTCATTCTCCTAGAACAAATAACTTGCGCCACAAATCGAACCACACGTTTGTTTTAGCGCCCACCAACATAAATGATCATAAATGTGCATTAGCACGATCCTCTGTTGATTTTTCCTTTGTGTTTCCTCGCCATTTCCCACAGTGAACATCTTTGCCGATTCTCCTAAAACAAATAATTTGCTCCATAAAAGGAACCGCACGTTCGTTTTAGCGCCCACCAACATAGAGGGCCGTAAATGTGCATTAGCACGAGCCTCTGTTGATTTTTCCTTTGTGTTTCCTCTTTTGATCCCAAGCCGGGAAAGATACAGAAAGGAAATAGCGGCTGGCAAAAGGGCCAGGGAGAAAAAAAGGACATATCCTGCGATCTGCAGTATGGAAGAAAAAAAGTCTTCGTTCGAGGAGTTCATATTCAATTGTTGACCGAGACGATCGTCCGCGAGTGGGATTGGTATTAGAATTTTGACCGGGGCGGTCAGGTGTGATTTCTGTGCGCCACCGTTGTCCTATTCGGATCAACAAAGAAAAAGAAAATCTGGTTCCAATCGGCATCCCCAAGGGAAATCAGTTTTAAAGTCCGTTGCGCCTAAAATTACATCGAGTCCAGTGAATCTTATAAGTCAAAAGGATGGATGTGCTGTGCATTTATGTTGTGTGCGATGTAACCAACGGGCGTGGAGTTATCGTGTGTGTGTGTGTCTAATTTACAATCTAATAAAGTGTAAATTAATGTAACATTAATTAATCCTAAGTGCAATTAAATAAAAGTTAGAACTGAATTAAAACAAGCGCGTTTTATTTCTAATGTGTCTTGAATATACAAGTACTACATATGCATTCAATAACATTATAATAACTTTTGGATAATTTAAGTTGAAAATCTTTTTATTTTAACTTTGTTTATTTTCCTTTTTTACACTAACTGCTTTAAGTTTCTTCTTATAATAACAGTAAAGGGTTTGAGATAAATCTCCTATAATCTTATCGTTTTCAAATTATCCGCCCTCGACTTTGAACCAAGCCTACGGAATTGGATCTCATCCTACCTTAATGATAGACTTTATTCCATCCGGTTCAGATTCAGTGATAGCCAACCGCTTCCTTGCTGCCTCTGGCGTTCCTCTCCTATTTATATTAGCCACCAATGATATTGATAAGGCCATAAAGCATTCCCACTTGTTTCTATATGCTGATGACACTAAGATATATAAGATCCTCGAATCTCCACACGATTGGGCACTACTGCAAACAGACCTTGACGAGAAGTTGTTGGTGTGATTATAACTCCTTTGCAATTAATATAGCCAAGTGCCAATACATAACCTTTTCTCGAAATCGTATCAATTCCTTTCCGCGCCTCTATTTTCTTCATATCCAGCCGCAAATTATTGTCCGCACTATTGGAGACCTCAGAATCCTATGCGATGGAGAACTTAATTTCCCCTCTCATATTGACGAGATAATCTTGAAAGCCAACTCAGGTCTCGAGTTCGTGAAACGCTGGTCAAAGAAATTGTCCATCCCTACGTGACCCAATCCCTTTACCTTTCCCTCGTCCAGCCCGTACTAGAATATTCCTGTCTGGTATGGTTGTGGCGTTTCTAACAGATACACACAAATAGTGAAGAACACCAAAAGAAACTTCTGTCGCCGAAAGGCAAATTATACAAATATTAAGTAATGTTTAGCTTAGAGCGTCTGCGAAGGACCAGTAAGTTATTATATAAGCTATTTAAGCTAGAATTTAAGCATTTTTTGTCTAGCCTTTAATTTAGAAACTAAGAATATAGAAAGAAAATAAAAAAGTGTTTAAAAATGGACACCAAAAGAAATTCCAATAAGCAGAGCAATAGAGCCCGATACCAAAGCGATAGTATAGCGATTCCACATCAGTTGACTGAACTTGAGTTTAGAAAACCAATTCGTACACGCGGCTGTGGTCTGATGTGTTAAACATTGGTTCAATCTTTTAGTGATTCTAACCGTCATAGCTTCGATAATTGGTGACCCCGACATGATCTGTGTACAAACAGCACACAATCTCCCATAGGTAAACAGGACTTTACTCCCCTTTTGCACAGATCACCCGGTCACTCACCTGCTCCGACATTCTCTCGGTCACTCGCTCCTCGTTCCGTCATTTGCACATGAAGTTGATCGTAACAAAGTTACTGAGGAGGGAGTAGTGTGGCGTTTCTAATAGATACACACACAGTACACAAGTAAATAGTGAAGAACAACACAGACAAAAATCGAATAAGCAAAAGTATCAACCATGTACCAATTAACAACGTAGCAATACCACATCAGTTGAATGTACTTGGGAATAACGATCGAATTCATACACGCAGCCGTTGGGCTGATACTTCAATGCTTCGCTTCTCATACGTTTCATCGCGTGCTCAATTCCCCGTCTTCAATATCCTTGCTAGACGCCATATGGTCCCCCTTTCAACAGATTCATATCCGTAGAATCGAAAGGACTCAACGCCGCTGACTACGGTTTGCTCTCCGAGCACTAGCTTGAAAAAAACGCCCTATTCCCATCCCCGAACCCCAGTCGTCTCAAATTAATCAACCTCAGAATCCTTGAGTATTCACATACCGTCGACTGGGTACAAATCGACCATCCAGCTTCTGAGATTGTCGGTCTTGACAACTTGAATGTAGACAAGTGGGGCTGGTTAGAACCTTCTAACACAACCGACGAGGCTGGGTGGCTGGGGGGCTGGCTGAGACGTTCGCTGTTAGTTGCAATTTGACTCAACTCGTGGAGGTACCTACGCGAATGCCAGATGACCGAGGTGATTTTGTGAACACTCTGGATCTATTTCTGGTATCCGAGCCGAGCATTTATACCGTGTAAGTTGCTACGCCACTGGGAAACACAAATCACGACTTGGTATTGGTCCTAGGAATAACCAACCTAAGCAGCCTTGTCTTGATTTGTCGCTTTTCTTCTCAACCTTTCCGTGGTTAGGGGTGTACATGGAAACTCTGATGTTAACGCATGAGCGGTGTTAGTCTCGGAAATTATTAGTTTTATGTTCCCCATTCCATCAAACGAGATTCATAAAAAATTGAGGTTTTAAATAATGGCGCTCCAATTTCACGCCGTTCAACAGAACGAATCTTGTCAGAATCAGAAACGCGTGCAACCAAGGTTATTGATACTGCAAAGAAGGTTTACAACAGCAAAGTTAGAAACAAACTGTTTGAGCTCCCAACTGGTTCATGCCGCTTCTGGTCAATGGCAAAGGGTATCAGCAGTGGCTTCGCTTCCTCCTTTTTTCTTCCATTAGTGACGGCCAACGAGGCACGAATTCAAAAGATAATGTAAATGTGTTCGCGAATTTATTTTCCGCGGATTTAACCCTTGGTGCCAGTCATTTGGAGCCACCTATGAACGGGTCGGTGCTATTTTCAATATCGGAATAAAATTCCGCCTACTACTTATTCAATGCATTCTTCGTGCATTGGATTGTAAGAAAGTAGCCGGCTCATATGGGATTTATAGTCTATTTTGCCTCCAATCGATTAAATTAAGAATAAATGATTTATTGGAGTCCACGGGTAACAAAGTGCTCTGAGGATGACAGTACAATTGTTTGTTTTTTTTTCGAGTGATCGTCCGATTAGTGGATCAACGTTGCATCAGCTGAGATGTAGCCAGATCGACTCCCTGAAACGGGTTCTGGATAAGGTCCTGCAGTGGGGAAATGATAATCTCGTCGACTTCAATGCAACGAAGATACAATATACAACATTCACTAAGAAAAGTCGATCATCGGTTCCACACATGATGTGGAATAGCCAGACCCTCGAAACTGGAGAAAGCTTGAAATTGCTCGGCGTCTCGGTCTATGGGAATGTAACGTGGCATGGGTACGTGCCAAACATCGCCAGGAAATTTAAGTTATCGTTTTAGAGTCAAAAATATTTTACTCTGACTCTGCGTTTCAATATTGTTCCCGCGGCTTACTTGAGAGCATACAGAGACGGGCGACTCGCAGATACTTACGAGCTAACTTAAGAACAAATTTAATTTATGAGATAATAACTTAACTATGGTGGTGATGGGTAGGATGAGAGATAGAGAGAAGTAAAAGAGAAATATTTAGGTGGCGGTGTTTTAGAGTGAGGGATACAGGAAATGCAGGAGGATCAGGCGATGTAGGGGTTGAACAATTCTTTTAACCATCGTTTTACAAACCCGAGGGTTAAGTTGACCTTAAGGATCATCCCGTCAATATGTGAGAGGAAATTACGTTCCCTTGTGTGTATTGTTTAGTCGATGCGCCGGCACGGACGCTGAATTAACTAAACCTTCCTTGATTGTCACTAATAAAATGCACAACAATGATCGATTCTGTTGAATCCTTTATTTTTATTTCTCCTTAATACGATTTACACAATCTTAGGTGGATAATGAGGTACACTAGTATATCCTTTATTTAGTTCTATTTTGTCTTTATACATCAATTCGGTGTGGATTTAGGATATGCACTAAGTAACACTTGATAGACATTAGCAATGAGGCGAACTAGAATATCTGACTCCTTCGCGTGAACACACTCGAACTCTTGACCGCCGATTGATTAAAATAAAAAAGGACAAACTCTCCTCGACTCTATGGCGCACGTGCACAATTCAGCTAATGAAATCTGACTCTGTGGCTACAACCTGACTCTTTGAGCCATGGGACGAATCATATCGCCAGTCGCACTGGGGTCAGTCACCGCTGTGGTAAGAAGCAAATCCGATATTTCATTCTGTCGGCGACCAATGAGAAATCGGTTCGGTTATACGAGGGTTGCCTTTTATATTTCGGGATTAGAGAACAAAAACAAATATTGATCATCGAAAATCACTTTATTGTTTTTCAAAATATTCCCCATGAAGATCTATACACTTTTGCATGCGTTTGAACAAATTGTCGAAGCACTTTTGCCACTCTGATTGAGGTATCTCCAACACATGCATTCTGAATGCAGCAACCGCTTCTTCAGGTGTCGAAAAACGTTGACCTCTCAGTTTGTTTTTTACGTACGGGAATAAAAAGAAGTCATTCGGTGCCAAGTCAGGACTATACGGGG
The DNA here is from genome assembly GCA_963931805.1 of Microdon myrmicae. Lineage (NCBI taxonomy): Eukaryota > Metazoa > Arthropoda > Insecta > Diptera > Syrphidae > Microdon > Microdon myrmicae. The sequence goes on along the minus strand of OZ007497.1, from coordinate 181,091,472 downwards.
GATGACCCATCAAATCGATGTTTTGGGTGCTCAAAAATGCAGTTGTCGCAGCCGATGTGTGAGAGCTCGCATTGTCGTGGCGAAGAGTGATCCGTCTTCGGCGGTTGGTTTTCCTGATTTCTTGGAAAACAACTGCCATACAAATGGTTCTGTACCACTCAGAATTGACTGTTCTGCGTTGTTCTAGTGGTACGGTTGCGACATGTCCAGTTTTTCCGAAAAAACAGGCGACCATTTGCTTGGAAGTGCTTCGTGCGCGAACAACTTTTGTTGGATTTGGCTCATCTTGAAACACCCAGACAGTCGACTGCTGTTTACTTTCGGGCTCATACGCGTAAATCCACGATTCGTCACCTGTCACGAGCTCATAGACGTGTTTCGAAGCACCGCGACCGTATTTTTTGAGCATTTCTTTCGACCAATTGACACGAGCCTTTTTTTGGGCGATTGACAAATTGTGTGGGATTCAACGCGAACAAATTTTTTTGACAGTCAAATGTTTATGCAATATTGAATGTATGCTGGTCCCACTAACGCCTAAGGTTGTCTCAATCTCACCATAGGGCACATGACGATCTTCCAATATCAGTTCGCGCACAGCATCAATGGTTTTCGGAACAACAACTGATTTTGGACGACCTTCACGAAATTCATCTTGGAGTGAACTACGACCACGATTGAATTCACCATACCATCGATAAACGCTGGTCCTTGATGGAGCTTCATCGCCAAAAATTGAAGTAAGTTCATCCATGCACTGTTGCTGAGTTAATCCACGCCGAAAGTTGTAAAAAATAATCGCACAAAAATGTTGACGATTTAATTCCATTTTTGGGCCGAGATGAATCTTTTAAGTTACTGTAAACAACACAAATAGCGCTCGTATGTCAAAACGTTCTGAGTGCGTATAACCTCAAAAATGTCCAACTTTACGACAGAGCTGTCAATTGACGGATTGCAACACTAGAGTTGCCAAATCCCGAAACATAAGAGGCAATCCTCGTATTGGAAAGGCTTGCATCGGAATCGTGCAGATCTGGTGGGATGTTCATACACTGGAAGTGAGGACAAACGATAATGCATCGGCGGTTGGATGTGAAAGGAGGGAGAACGATCATGCAGCTGTCCAAATAAATGAACATGCACGACGGCTAAAGCCATGTCATTGTAAACAACGGAGATACTGCCGAAGGCAGAAAGGGATTTTTCTGTGATGTTGGGTCAACAGAAAATTTGTTCTTGATGGCAAGAGCTAGGATGGAGATTTGTTTGCTTTAGAAAAACGGATCGTGGGACACGACCGTTGATATGATTGTTTGGATAACAATTATGGTCGTGTCCAACTCGATGGTCGGTTATCAGTTTAGGCGACCTGTGGCGGTTCCGCCAAACCGCACTGTCTACTTACCGTAAAACCCCCATTATTACAACCCAATCTACACCAGTTTCTGCTAATGGAACAGCATTAGCACCTGTAAATGCTTCACGCATTATATAGATCAAATCTATAATCTTAAAAAGTCCCTGTAAAAGAATTCTTACCTTTTCTTGCATCTCTTCGCATACAATTCCTGTAAGAGTTCCCTATTACCTTATCATAAATTACCTGAATGAAAATTCATGGGTTATATATAATACAACCGCATATCAGGAAATATTACTCTTGCGTCGCCTATTCCCAGCTTCATTCATGTGTACAACAAATCCCTTTCATACACTTTGGCTGGCGACCTTTTTTTCCCATCAATAAACAACCCAAGCAGTTGCATATAATTAGCGCAATAGACGCTGAAACTAATTTCCTTAGCACGCAATGTGCAAACAAAAGAACGCTGTCCTTCAAAGGTTTTCTGGCGATACCATAAACATCGTTTGTGGTATCCCAAATGCAATTCCCATTTAATGAGTTCCAGCTTATTTATTTAACTGACCCTAATCACAGGCCAATGCATTAGGTCGCTTCTCCTTTGTTCTTTTTCCCTAGCTGTAGGTTTTGTTTATCCTTGCTGGAATGCATCGATAATCTGATCTTCACTCACGCATACCATTGCACTGAAAGAGTGCATTTCCTTGGTGGCCACACCCCTAAGAGAAAACAATTCTCCCTCTCTTCCATTCCTTAGCCCTAACCGAGGATGGAATTCAAACCAGAGTTCTATCCTCGGGGAGTCGAATTTCATCTGTTGACCACGCCGGTCACACCCGACACTCCCGCTCTCCGCCAGCAGCGGAGACGCGCAAATACATACCCGGAGTCGTGTGGGTATTAGTTTTAAACTATTCATTAAAATGTTGTCATTTTTTGTGTGTTGTTCGACTTTGATATACATTCAAAACTAAAGGATTAATCTAAGTGAAAGTATAAATGTAACATCAAATGTTAGTGTTCAATAAATAAATAAACACATCAGAGGAACATTTACTTTTAAATAGTGCGTTTTGTTTTTGCTTGTCCGGTGTTTGTGCTTTTCCCTCGATGTTTGACTTGTCGCCTTTACAGCGGAATTTATAGTGACGATGGCGGAAGGAAGTGAATCAGCGTCGTACGCCGGCGCACCATAGTTCCTCGCCACAGACCGAACATGGGAAATTTGGCTTGCAGATGTGCAAGCAAGCAACTTGCCCGGCTTGTTTTTTTGAACCAACGGATTGTTGGAACAAGTAAACACAGGTGGATTGCTGTGTGTTCGATGGACATGTTGCCGGCCAGAGGGACCGATCGAGTTCGTAAATGGTTCGTAAAGATGAATCGGAATGGTTTTGGATGACTTGATATCGTTTGATGTCATGGCAAGATGGTGATCTTGCCGTGGATTTATATTTCAGGTTAGAAATGATGAAGGGGAGCTTTGAACTGCGGGTAAGAGGCTATGATTGGTAATGTATTGCAGGTTGGGAGTGGGGACTTGGATTAGGACAATAGGCGGTTCTTCGGGGGGGGCCTTAAAGAACCCCCACACCTTATCACATAAAATATCAAAGTCGCTGATTGATTACACCATGGTGAATTTGGAATTTGATTTGGTTATGAAAAGAGTAGTGACGAGGAGGGCAAGGTACGCGTTTCCATGAAAAAGTTATAGACTGGCAGTCGGTGATATTAAGTTCCAAACAGTTTTTGTGTCACCACATCCAGAAGTTGTCAAGATATATTTGAAGCAGTGCAGAATCGAGTAACTTATAGAACTTCATCGTCTTCTAGAATTTTTGTCATCAGCGTAGAGAGGCACACGGGAGTGTTTGATGACCCCATCAATGTCGTTTGTGGTTAATATAAAAAGTGGGGGGTCTAAGTGACTGCTTTGAGGGACCCCGAAGATAGCCGGGAGGGGATTAGATATCACGGATCTGAAACGTACACCGTAGAGTCGATATTCCAAGTAGGAAGAAATCTATTTTAACAGGATGGGTCCAAAGCAGATAGTGGTCAATTTAAAAGTATACGTTTATGAGAAATCTTGTCGAAAGTCTTGCTGAGATCGGTTGAAACCATATCGATCTCCTTGCCACTCTCTAGGGCTGACCATGTGAACGTTGTAAATTCGACTAGGTTGGTGGTTGTTGACGTGTCAGTAAGAAATCCGTGTTGTCTGGGAGAAATGAGAGATTTGCTGTGAAGACAACGTTTCGTAGAGAGAGTTTTTAGAAGTTTGGGAATATGGGTGGGATTTGCACAAGGCCATAGTTTCTGACTTCGCATTTGGTCCCTTTTTGGTGTATAGGGGTGATGAATGACGTTTTCCAATTGTTGAGGAATTCCTAATGAGAAAGTTAAGTAGAACATTTTATTATATTAAGGAAAATAGCAGGAATACCATCAGGGCGTGAGTTGGAAAAATTTGTTTCCAATCGAGTGCGGATTAATGGAATGGGGTAGAAGTGGATCGAGGGTGAACTAGGGTAAGTAATCGTAATAAGAAGAGTTGGGGATAAAGGAGTCATTGGTGGCACATTTTTTGAAATGAGTGGAAAAGAGATTAGCGATAGTAAGCGGGTTAGTTGAGTTTACGATTTGTAGGTAAGCGAAGTAGGATAGCCATCGGTACGTCGTTTGTAAATGACGGATTGAAAAAATGTTTGGGGTTTTTCTTAAGTTGCTTTGTAAGTAGATTAAGTAGTGTTGGTAGAGAGTATTGTAAAAGTAGGTACACTGAAGATAACATCCGAGAAAATTAGAATAATGGTTAACCGTATGCTTTTGGAAGAAAGCGGTCCATATCTTGTTCCTTTTATTGCGAAAGGAAAGAAGACTCTGATTGTTCCAATGGGGTGATGAGATTAACGTTCTGTGCCGAGAGAATACAGCGCGAGATAGAATTGTAAATCTCTCTGTAAAGAAGTGTAATAGCACCTTTAACAGATGAGTTATCGTAGTCGAACAAGAGTCTACCCAGAAAATTGGTAAGTCGGGAGATTGCTTTGTGAAAGTCAAAGTTGTAGATATTATTAGGGGGCGTAGACGGCGATGAGGACTTGTGGGGAGGAAGTATGTACCAGCATGGGTACTTGATTCACTTCCTCCTCCATCATATATTGTTCACGTGAATATCACCGAACCGAAAGAACGAAACGACGCCAGAAACAAGTTCGAAATACCGCGCGGACACAGCGCAGGAACAATATAACAAACACTCCAGGAACGGCAGCACAGCAAATCAAAACACTTTATTTATGTTATTAAAACCGGTTTTTATTGTGGATTATTTAATAAATTTATTCGAATTTATTTAATAGTTGTAAGGAGACACTCTTACCGCACTTAATTATTTATTTAATTTTATTGAAGACACGACACAAACGATTATTCTCCATTATCGCTTCCCTGTGCGCACCAGGGTAGCGATGGAACCACGACCCGCTCGGGTCGAAGGTTGGAATTTGACTCAGCAATCGTCATCTCATGCAGAGATGATTTCGCTAAGGAAAAAAAAAAAAGGAAGAGAGAGAAAAACTTTTCTCTTAAGGGTGTGACCACTAAGAAAATGCGATCTTTTTGGTGCAGTGGTATATGCCCGCGATCGAACAGGTTCAATGTTGTTGCAAGTGTTCGAAAGCAGGCAGGCGGCAAGGACAATAGGGAAAAATGACCAAATGCGCAGTTGGTAATGCGGGTCATTGTTTACACGATGCCTCGTCGCTATTTTCGACGTTAGGAGAAAAAGGTGCTAAAAGCAAATTGGATGTTTATGGCATCTCTGGCTGCAGTAGAAACCGGGTTCATATTTGCATTAGGAAATGCTGAAGAATTTGGTTTCAGCGTCTATTGCGCTAATTATATGCAGCTGCTTGGGTTGTTTGTTGATAAGACAACAAAAAAGGTTGCCAGGCAATGTGTATGAAAAGATACATGACGCGGCTGGAGAAATAGACGGCGCAATGTTTATGGTCCCTGTCATGACGGTTACAATGAATGCAATCCGAATTATTTTGTTTACAGGAATTTGTCTAAGGAAATTTGACTGGCGACGTAGATGCCGAAATGGTGATTGGAAATTCCTGGTAAGTTAATAAAGAAATCTCAAGGAGCAATGGTATGCAAAGAGAATGCATGAAGGTAAGTTTTCTTTACAGGGACTTAAAGATCATAGATTTGATCTCTTAAATGCGTGCAGCATTTTTAGGTACTAATACTGTTGCATTAGCAAACTAAAGGGAGTAGGGTAGTAGTTATGGGGGTTTTTCAGGTAAGTAGACCGTAGGGTTTGGCGGAACCGCTACAGACTCGTTGAAGGAAAGGGGAAGAATAATGCTTACTAAAAACAGACCATCAGCAATGCTAAGAGCGCCATCGTGGGCGTTTCTAAGAACCTATTGGCCTACCCTCGTAGTTTAGTAGCACACACGTATATTAATAAAATAGTGCATCATTAATATAATACAACATTGAATAGTGTAACCGCACCAGAGAAGTAAATATCATACCAATGAGTAGTAAATGAGGTTAAAGTGTAAAAATTACTCATATAAGCGGATCATATATAGTATAGAGTATATACAGGTTGCACAAAACAAGACTTTGTAATATTCGAGTTGGAAGTAATAGTGTTTGCTGAATAAGAGTTTGCAGTAGACGAGTTTTGCTCCTCGATAGTATAGTGGTTAGTATACCCGCCTGTCACGCGGGAGATCGGGGTTCGATTCCTCTGGCGCAAGACTAATGACCTTGCCCGGAAAAAACAAGCTTCAGGACTTGCTAAATAAGGCCAAGACCGGTTCCCGGTTGTAGTGCCGATCATGATGATGAGACAGCGAAGAGGACTCGTTGAAGGAAAAGGGAAGATTGGTGCGGGGGGGGGGGGGGGGGGTTTAAGAATCAATTGTTGCCATTTGCAAAAATTTAAGACCCCTCCTATATTATGGAGCATGAGAACGTTGGTGAGTAAACGCTTTCGTTAAATAGAGTACATATCGTTAGCTCTAGTTTTACTTTCAAAGCAAACAGAGTACGTAAGTGAAGATACGCCAGAAAGATACGAACGTTGTCATATGTCTTTCTATTTCTAACTTTGGAAAATGCGTGAAGGCTTTTGGTGGAATCCACGGTTAGCTGAGTGATCCTTACTAAAGGAGATATAAGGGGATCGAAATAAATCGAGAGGAGATAGAAGTTGCAAGAGAAAGTAGTGAAGGCAATGTCAAGGATATCGTAAGGAGTTCCGTTGTGTTAAATATTTTGCTTGCATGAGTGAAATTGAACGTTTTTAGGATGAGATTATATTAATATATTACAATAGGGGGTGTACTCTCTGTCTGCGTGAAGAATTTTTTGCAATCATTCTTCACATGGAAATGTACAACCTAACAGGTGGTACCACATTTCCGATAGAGCGATTTCAATATTCAGGTTTCAAAAAGTATTGTAATATCAAATAGAAAGACATTTTTCAAGATCGGGACCGACATTTTTCAAGATCGACTGCGATCGATGTTTTATAAAGCCAAATAAGTGAATGATTGTCAATTTTAAGCCAATAGACTATCAATTTATTGAACAATTGATAACCGGGCTTAAGCTGTAATTTCAAGTTTTCACAAATAGTCTTTAAAATGTATTAGTGTTTAAAACGGTTAGAGGCGGAGTTAAAATTATAATGAGAAACAGTGATGAGAACTTGGATGCAGCAGATGCTCTCATTCGTGTAAACGTAGTGGAGAAGATATTTTATATTCCATTTGCAGAAAATCATTGATTATACTTGAAACTGACATAGATATACCGATTACATACATAAAATGTAGTGAAATTATTCAAGCTAAAAAGGGATAATTATTGGATAAATAACAATCGTCAATTTTACAAACAGATTGCATCTTCGAGTTTATCAAATGTCGGTTCCCTATCTGAAAAATGTTAAATGTTTAGACCTTTTTTTCTCCTTTCTTTACCCCGACAATTCTACAGCAATGAAATTTCAAATTAAAATTTCCTTGTCTTGCTGTCGTCACTGCGGACATTTTCATTTTATTTGTTCATGATGGGCTCGATTGCCCGCGGTTAGAGTATCTGATGTCTTAGGGAATTTTCTGGGTTTCGATATAATGTCGACGCTTTTATTGCCCAGTCTTCCCGTATATATGCTATCCCTCCCTTCAATACGTTGTTAATACAAAAATTCCCAAGGCGGCCAAGAATGAAATGGGTGCCATAATTTTGGGCGGTAAGTTAACTGCTTCAGATTTTCTTTAGAAGATATGCGTAGTTGAATATCAATTCGGCTTTCGGGGTGGAATGTTGTTACGAGAGTACATGATATTAGAGACTTCTTCAAAAAACCGAAAGCGATTGATATCCAGCATCCTGGTTATTGAAAGTGCTTGGCAGGCATTTTATTTTGTGTAATATTTTTAGTACCTCATTGAGATGGTTTTGTGGGTTTTTTTTTTTGCGATATTTGTTTAACAATTGTTGGATGACATCACATGTACGAAATATTGGGGAATCAGGATAATTTTTATTACGGTGTATCTATAAACCAAAAAAACAAAAACAATTTTATGTTTAGTTTAGAAACATAAATTACTGTTATCTGAAATTTGATTGATGTATATCAGGCAAGCTGATTATCCCTTCATTTAATATGGAACATTTGTGTTATTTAAACGATTGTAGTAACATATAAAATGAGTCCTTTAAATTTATTTATTTGGTTTATTATTATTCAAGTATCATGTAAATGATGGCACGCTGAATGCTAAGGAGGCTTTAAATTCCTTGCTTAGAGTTGGAAATCTGTCTGAATTCCCTTTTATTGTCCGTAAAACATAATTTGGAATTGCCCTCTCTTAATTGTAATACTTTCTATTTCAGTTATTTTATGCCTGGTGGGATTATTAGAGGTGGTATGCAGTCTCCAAATTGTTCTGCTTTGGGATGCCAGTGATTTAAGATATAGGGTTTGACATATTTATTACATATATGGGGGGATGGGAGCGAACATACATGGCACAGTTACTGATTGCTTCCAACCCGGCGAAGACCAGGATGATCCCCTTTTCCCTGTTCAATCCTAGCTGACATGCAGTCTCCACGCTACACCCCTTGGATAGCTACTTTGACAACCGCCAAGCAGTGAACCCATGCATGCAGCGGCATCCTGAGAAAGGTTGGCGCAAGGCAAATAACCTTGCCCGTGAAAACGAATTATTATGGCAAATTTAACAAGCCTTGGATATGGACCGGATAAACGATTTAAGAATTTTCCCATGAAACGTCCGCTCACTATACAGAGCTTGAGCTGCACGGCAGAATATAAGGCTGACATAACAGCATTACAAGTAATAAGATGGACGGGGAGTGTTTGTTATTCAAAGAAACGAGTATGAAACTGATTACAACTGTCATGCACAACACCATGAGCTCGGGGTAGGCTTTCTAGTCAGCCAAAAACTGAAGCCTGCCATCATCGACTGTAATGCATTAAGCGAAAGGCTATGCACTCTTCGCGTGCGAAGCAAGTTCAAGAACGTAAGCCTCATAAACGTTCACAGACCTACAGAGGAGTTGTGGTGGTGCCGCCAAACCCCACGGTACCCTTACCTAAAAACCCGCATTACCTCATCCCAAGACGCATAAGTTTTCGCCAATGCAATCGCATCAGACACCTGAAATTGCTTCACGCATTAAAGAGATCAAATCTATGATCTTTAAGTCCCTGTAAAGAAAACTTACCTTTCATGCATTCTCTTTGTATACCAATTCTCTGTAAGATTTCTTTATTAGCTTATCAGGAATTCCAAACCAATTTCGCCATCTACGCTGCCAGTCAAATTCCCCCCAGACGAATTCCTGTAAACAAATGATTCGGTTTACAGACAATGCAACCTTCATGACAGGGATCATACGAGGGTTGCCTCTTATGTTTCGGGATTTGGCAACCCTAGTGTTGCAATCCGGCAATTGATAGCTCTGTCGTAAAGTTGGACATTTTTGAGGTTATACGCGCTCAGAACGTTTTGACATACGAGCGCTATTTGTGTTGTTTACAGTAACTTAAAAGATTCATCTCGGCCCAAAAATGGAATTAAATAGTCAACATGTTCGTGCGATTATTTTTTACAACTTTCGGCGTGGATTAACTCAGCAACAGTGCATGGATGAACTTAATTCAATTTTTGGCGATGAAGCTCCATCAAGGACCAGTGTTTATCGATGGTATGGTGAATTCAATCGTAGTCGTAGTTCACTCCAAGATGAATTTCGTGAAGGTCGTCCAAAATCAGTTGTTGTTCCGAAAACCATTGATGCTGTGCGCGAACTGATATTGGAAGATCGTCATGTGACCTATCGTGAGATTGAGACAACCTTAGGCTTTAGTGGGACCAGCATACATTCAATATTGCATAAACATTTGACTGTCAAAAAAATTTGTTCCCGTTGGATCCCACACAATTTGTCAATCGCCGAAAAAAAGGCTCGTGTCAATTGGTCGAAAGAAATGCTCAAAAAATACGGTCGCGGTGCTTCGAAACACGTCTATGACATCGTGACAGGTGGATGACTCGTGGATTTACGCGTATGAGCCCGAAAGTAAACAGCAGTCGACTGTCTGGGTGTTTCAAGATGAGCCAAATCCAACAAAAGTTGTTCGCGCACGAAGCACTTCCAAGCAAATGGTCGCCTGTTTTTTCGGAAAAACTGGACATGTCGCAACCGTACCACTAGAACAACGCAGAACAGTCAATTCTGAGTGGTACACAACCATTTGTTTGCCGGTTGTCTTCCAAGAAATCAGGAAAACCAACCGCCGAAGACGGATCACTCTTCACCACGACAATGCGAGCTCTCACACATCGGCTGCGACAACTGCATTTTTGAGCATCCGCCGTATAGTCCTGACTTGGCACCGAATGACTTCTTTTTATTCCCGTACGTAAAAAACAAACTGAGAGGTCAACGTTTTTCGACACCTGAAGAAGCGGTTGCTGCATTCAGAATGCATGTGTTGGAGATACCTCAATTAGAGTGGCAAAAGTGCTTCGACAATTGGTTCAAACGCATGCAAAAGTGTACAGATCTTCATGGGGAATATTTTGAAAAACAATAAAGTGATTTTCGATGATCAATATTTGTTTTTGTTCTCTAATCCCGAAATATAAAAGGCAACCCTCGTAAATATTGCGCCATCTATTTTCCCAGCCACGATGTGTGTACAAAAACTATCTACACACACATCGGCTGGCGACCTCTTATAACCAGCGCGAAACAGTCCAACGCAGATGCATGTAATTAGCACCATCTGTGTTGAGACTAATGCTTTACCAATGCACTAAGTGCAAACAAAACCCGCTGTCCTTCAGCAGGCATTCTGGCGATACGCAAACGATTCAATCACCCTAGTATCCCAAATGCACCTATCATCTAATGTTTACTGAGTTGATCTCCCAGGTCATAAATCTGTTTTATCCAACATAGTTCTGGATCCGTTTCCCAGTAACCTTCTCACATAAACAAAGTACTCTACGATCCTTTTCCCTTTCTTTGTGTTTCAGGTTCATCAATACGGCTTTGATCTATGAAAAGAACCGACGTACACACACACTTGTGTATCGTGAAGATCTCCTCTATGAGATCGGTTTGGTTACTCCAAAGAGAGACTTTACGTCTCTCTTGGTATAGGAAAACGCACCCCTAAATTAAGAGGGGCAGTTTCACTGACCGAATTCCCTTGTCAGCAAATTAATATCGGGGAGTCGAATTTCATCTGCTGACCACGCTGGTCGCACGCACGAGCTCCCGCCCTCCGTACCGATATATTTACGGTCGAGTTGCAGGAGTTGTGTCGAACTTCTCGGTTTCTAATTTTTTTGGCGAGTTTGTGCCGCAGTTCGTTTGAGCTACCAAAAGTAATTAATGTGTGAGGAAAGTAACTTTATATTAAGACAATGAAGTATAAATTGCCGTTTCTGTGTAAGACGTTCCGGACCCACCAAAAGGTGTCAACTAAATGTATGTGCGCCATATATGTAAAGTGCAAGAAGGTTTTTTTTCTGTATTATCACTCTCTTTTAAAATGTTAAAATCACAAAGAAAAAATTAAGCAGCCTTTTCTTACGAACAATAATCGAGCGTCTTATTTCTTGAGTGTGTGTTTCCATTTCCTGTTGTGAACGTTGCATTGTGGAGTTTTGTTTGTTCGACATTGACTGAGTGCGCCTATTAAGTGAAGAGTTCATGGCACGAAGTAGAACACTGCGCCCATGCTGGTGCCACGACTTCGTTCTCCACAGAGTCCCCTGACGACGAAAAAGAAGAATACTACGAGAACGTCGAACGGACCCCCAATGCCTGCCCAAGATACGATGTGAAAATCGTTCTTGGTGATTTGAATTCCGAAATAGGTCGCGAGCCGGTTTTCAGGCACTACACAGGTTCCCATAGTTTGCATGAGAACACTAATGACAATGGACTACGAGTCATCGAACTGGCAGCATCAAAAAACTTGGTCGTTGTAAGTACCAGGTTTCTGCGTAAATATATCCACAAAGCCGCCTGGGTATCATTTGGTGGAGCCACTCGCAACCAACTTGACCACGTGTTGGCAGATCGGCGCCACTCCTCGAGCCTGATGACGGTACGAACGTACCGAGGTGCCAACGTCGGCTCGGATCACTATCTTGTTGGAACAGTTTTCCGAGCGCGGATTGCCTTACGGAGACGTATTGCATCCGCAGATCAGGTTCGTATCAAGACGGCTGCCTTACGCAATGAGAATACCAGTAACACCTTTGGTCATGCGTTAAGACTCGCCCTCGAAGAGCTCGACGAAGGGAGTGTAAGTCCTGGGGCCAGAATGCCTGGCGTAGAAGAGAAATGGACACGCCTTAAGAATACTGTCATTAGTACTGCCAACTCCATCTTAGGCAGTAGTTGTAGAGATCGGAACGACTGGTTTGATGATGAGGGCAAACTAGCGACTGAACGTAAGACTGTTGCATACCGGGCGATGCAGCAGACTCATAGGACGCCGGTACACGCGGAGAAATACAAAGAGTTCAGAAGATCTGAAAATAGGTTGCACAGACAAGAGAAAAGTGCCTGGGAGAAAAACCTTGTCCGTGAAATAGAGAAAAGTAAAGAGCGAGGTCCGCACCAGGCGCTGAAGTTCTACCAAATAATCCGCAGTATGACGCGGTGTACACCACGATGCACTTACTGCAAGGATAAAGAGGGTAATCTGATCACCGATCCTGAAGGCATTCTTCAATGAATTGCTAAATGGTCCGCTTACAGAAGAATTGAAGGCTCCACCAATGCAAGATCAAGACCAAATGTTGTCGCCGCCAAGCACTGAGAAAACATTAAAACCCATAAGACAGCTCAAATCAAGTAATGCCCTCGGAGCTGATGGTATACCAGCTGAGCTGACCAAACAAGGAGGGAGAGGGTTGCATCACGCAATTCATGAGATCGTGGTGCACGTATGGCAGTAAGAGGAGATGCAGGAAAAATGGTGTCGTGGTATAATACCTAAGAAGGGAGATATCATACTGTGCAGCAACTAGAGGGTTATTACTCTCCACCATCCTACAAGATCGGATAGCCCCATACGCTAAAGTCATCATTGGTCAATATCAGAGTGGCTTCATCCCAGGCAAATCAGCTATTGATCAGATATTCACCCTTAGGCAGGCGATGGACTTAAGGCCGCCCACGACAGCATAGACAGGGTAGAATTATATAATGAGTTCGGCATTCGAAATAAATTGATACGACTTTGTAGGTTGACCATGACCAACGTAACTAGTCAAATAAAAATAGAGGGATTCCTGTCCAAACCAATAAACATCTTTAATGAACTCCGACAAGAGGACGGTCTGGCCTGCCTCCTCTTCAACCTGGCGTTGGAGAAAGCAATCTGTGACTCTGGCGTCACAACTAGAGGGACTATTATCACCAAGTCCAACCAGATACTTGCCTACGCAGATGACATCGGCATCATCAGTAGAACCGAATCGGATGTACAGGATTCCTTCACCCCGATCGAGCAGGCGGCACCAAAATTGGGACTGCACATTAATGAGGGGAAAACTAAGTACATGGTGGCAACTTCTGCGAAGAGAAGACCTAACGTTGGTCAGACGATCAGGGTCGGGGAGCACGAATTTGAATTAGTGCAATACTTTACCTACCTTGGGTCAATAGTATCAGCCGATAACAATATGGAACTAGAAATATGCGAACGGCTGATCAAATCCAGTAAAGCCTACTATGGTCTCTCAAGACTCTTTAAACCCCGAAATTTATCCAGAACATCCAAACTACTACTGTACAAGACCATGGTCTTACCAGTACTCATGTATGGATCCGAGACCTGGGTGCTCAATAAAAGGCACTCTGAACTCTTAGCCGCGTTCGAGAGGAAGGTCTTAAGGAGAATTGTTGGCCCCGTATGTGAGGGAGGACGATTTCGGAGACCCTACAACCATGAGTTTTACGCAATCTACCTTAAAGGTAATGTTGTAAGAAAAGACACCGAGCTCGAATGAGCGAAGAGGAGCCTGCCGGGAAAGTCCTCTGTGGCAGGATGTATGGAAGGAGACAGCGCGGCAGAGCTTGTTTACGATGGAGGGATGGCGTAGACCAGGACGCCCAGAGCCTGGGAGGGCCACACTGGATAACATCGGCTCGAAATCGGGACCGGTGGAGAGATTTGTTAAATAAAGCCAAGACCGGTTCCCGTTTGTAGTGCCGATGATGATGATGATGATGAGTAACATATAAAATGAGTCCTTTAATTTTATTTATTTGGTTTATTATTATTCCAGTATCATGTAAATGATGGCACTTTGAATGCTAAGGAGGATTTAACTTCCTTGCTTACAGTGGGAAATCTGTCTGAATTCCCTTTTATTGTCCATAAACCATAATTTGGAATTTGCCTGTTTTCATTGAAATATTTTTAATTTCAGTTATTTTATGTCTGGTGGGGTTATTAGAGGTGGTATGCAGTCTCCTCTTGGGAGCGCGTTCTTGTAAAAAAAACTGTAAAAGCAATGTCTATATATATGGTTAGTGTACAAAAAGCAAGAATTCGTCACAGGCAAGAGCAAAAGAATGCCCTAGATATTGCCGCTGCAGCAGGTTATCTACTTTATGGGGGCGGAATCGACCACCCTATGTAAGTTGGAAAATAAATTGTCTGCATGTGATTTCAGTTTAAAACTTCAATCGCGTTTTCTCGAAACTCTATTTTTGAAGTCGGCTCTAATGATTTCTCAAGAAGTTATGAACCGATTTTGTTCAAATTTTGTACACTCCTTCAAGATAACATTATCTAGTGCTTGAACGAAGGACATATTTTTTATCACAATTAATTGTTCAAGGCAAGTAATACGTGCTGCAAATTTTATTGAAAAATGGCATTTTTTGTCCACAGCTGTGGCAAAAAATTCAAATTTTAATTGTTTTTCCTTCGTCCTGGCATGAGCTTGACACATCTACTAACAGACACTATTGTGTTTTTAAATTTCAGATAAATCTGTCATGAGTTATCCTGCTAACGGCGAGAAAACTTTTTCTGAGGGGTCAACGGAAATGTCCCAATGGCTGAATTTTCAAAATTTTCAAATAACAATTTCACAAAGTACTTATCAAATGGGTATCTTTGAAATTTTAAACTGTTTGAATGAAAAATATTTTACTTGATATGCTTGAAAAAAAATATAGTAAAAATATGCTTTTTTGAGCCTTCGAAATCCACCCTCGAATGTTTTACTTACCCGCTCATCCCACTTCTTACGGCGCAAACGAACCCATTTCGCGTATGCTGCGACAGGCCAACTCTTTCCTACCTCCTTCGATTTGAACCTCTCCACTTCCGCCCTCAAACGGCGTCTCAGAAGAAACCCGCCCTAACCACGCCCCCTCCCTTCAATAGCTCCTGTACCCTGCAATCCTACCTCTCCTCTCCCGCACTCAAACTAGTTTTCTCCTACACCTTTCCAGCCCCACCCACAATTTCAACCTCTCCCCTTCAGCTCACTAACCCCGCTCACCCACCAGTCCACACACATGCCGTTCACTGTCGCTGTCTCACAAATGCCACATACACTCCCTCTTCCCCAGCTTCCTACCTCCCCTATCCCCAAGTCATCTTCACTTTCCTGTTTTTCCCCCCTTTTTTGTTCATTTTTAATAATGTCTGAATTACTACTCTAGATTTTAAGTTAGCCTGTAAGGTTTTATATTAATATAATTTAAGATTGAATTAAGGCTAATAAATGAGGGTTCTGCCTTCACTAAACTAACCCCTTAAACATCCATCACGGAAGTATCCATTGCAATGGATTCTTTGTTTATCCAAAATTTACATAGCGTTTCCTGGCACTCGTTTATTGCTTGAGGTGTGTGTATTACGATTTTTCAAGTTGTCGGATATGTTAAATTCTGTGATGTGTCGTGGTGTTAATGGACTGTAATGCTGGTTCGTCGTGTCACTGTGTCGTGTTATGAGGGTTTAGTGGATTTATTTAACTCAAAATTGCTGTCGGTTAATTCATTAAATTATTTTAGATTTAATTATAATATTTACACTGGTAGTTCGACATTTGTCCGTGTGTACTTATCTCGCGGATCTTCATCCGAATAAGGTGATGGTGAGAGAGGCGAAAACGAAGATGCTGAGAACGTTGGCGAGGAAGCTGAAGTAGAAGGTGCTTCTGAATATATATCACTATCGTCAGTTGTCATTTGCAATGACGGTGTTCAATTTTTCGACGCAAATGCCGGTTGTTGAACGATGACGATGTCAGGTTCAGTCAGGCCTGTTGTTGGTGGTGGTTACCTTCTTAAACGTTGTTCCGCCAACGTAGTGGTTAGTTGTTTGTCCAGTTGGTTGCGTTGAAATCCACAAATAAACGATGTCGTCTCGTGCTTGAAGCGAGTAGCCACTGACCTGCTTGACAATACAACTTCTTGATGTAGTGATCGATAACCATCACTTGAATATATGAGCCCTACCCAATGTTATTTCTTCTTCTGTCTTGTTTTAAGCGTAAGTAGTCCGTAAATGATCTAGTGTCCGGCTCTTCCGAATGGGTCTATCTGCGGCGGTGGCGGTACGAACGAGAGGACTCACGACACCGAAAACCTTGGGATATTTCTATTTTTTCCTTCACCGGCCGCGACTAACCGATTCAGCACCGATTAGTTACTTTCGGTTTGTTGAACAACCGCTGTTAATTGAATTTGTGCTTATTACACCCATAGGACAACGGCAGAGGCTACACAAATTCACAGTAAAAATGCAAACCACTTTTTAATAATAATCCCCACCGGACCTCTTTGTCTTTTCGTTCCTTTTTTCGATCTTATGTTTTTATTCTTATCGCCCCCAACATTTATTTTGTTCTTCACCCACGTTATATCGCTCCTCTTCTCTTCGGGGTTTTGTCGTATTTTCGATCAAGAGCAGTACTGTTGTACTGTTCTCTTGAATTCGATCCATTATTCCTTGTGTCACAGGTCGCCGTAATCGAAACTGAGCTAATTGGTTGTGACACAAGCTAACACCTCGAGTGTAGAGGATGGAGAGTTATTTAAACATGTTATTATACGAGGCACCACCATTATCACTAGTTGCATCGTGCAAGAGATATCATTTCCAATGAAATGTTGGTACGTTTTTTTTTAATATACTTCTCTCGGGAGAGGCGAACCTATAACGCCGTTAAGGCGCCCCGGGATGTCACCAAATAACTGTTGCAGTTACTTTTGAACATTTGTAGGTTGCAATGCTACGGGAATACTCGCGCGGGGAGGGATTTCCACAGCTTACCCGTTCTGCAACGGAACGAGTTCTGATGCAGGGAAGTTCGCGCCGTCGGGCAAACACAGCAAATTGTTGCGATCCGCCGGACTGTCTTGTGGGGCACATATAAACCGAATCGCGGGGAAAATACCACGAATCTCCGAAAAACAGTACCCGTGATAATATATGTAAAACCGACAGAGGTCTACATGCCTTCGATGTGATAGCGATTGTAGACCTGGCGTCAGCGCCGTGTCTGCGATCAGGCGGATCGCTCGTCTCTGCATGCTCTCAAGTAGATCGAGGGTATGCTTAGTAGCAGAGCTCCAAACCTGAGAGTAATATCCGAGCGGGGTTCTAATTTGGGATTTATACAAGAGAAGAAGTTGAGCCGGAGTGAAATAATTCTTCGCTCTAAACAGATAACCCAGTTTTCCTGAGGCGGACCTGGCGATGTTCCGCACGTGCCCATGCCACGATACATTCCCACAGACCGTGATGCCGAACAATTTCACGCTTTCCCCAGATTCGAGGGCCTGGCCATTTATCATCAGCTGTGGGACCGATGATCCACTTTTCTTTTATGAATATTGTATATTGTGTCTTCGCTGCATTGAAGTTGACGAGATTGGCCCTTCCCTACTGCAGGACCTTATCTAGATGCTGATTCAGAGAGTCAATCAGTCTACATATCAGCTGATGCGACGCAGATGCAACAATTGGTCGAACACTCGAAAAGGAGGAACCAAGCGTACTATGCCTTCGTTGCATTGAAGTCGACGAGATTGGCTTTTCCCCACCGCAGGACTTTATCCAGATCCCGATTTAGAGAGTCGATCTGACCACATCGCAGGTGGTGCGACGTTGATGCATTAACCGGTGGATCCCTCGAAAAAGAGTAAGCAAGCATACTATCATCCTCGAAACTGAACACTTTGTTATCCGTTGATACCAACAAATCATTTATGTGAAGCAAAAATAAGATTGGATTAAAATAGTGCCTTGAGGCACCTCGGAATTAACAGGATACAGATCCGAACACTCGCCGTCCACAACAACTCGGGTCGATCGATTCCCGACGAAGCTCCTCGACTCGTCGCAAAGCTGGTAGGAAAGTCCATATGAACGAAGTTTGTTCAGCAATGGCCCGTGCCAGAAAAGCCTTGGAGATATCCAATGCGACCGCTCTTGACTCATCCCGCTTAATCGCAGATGTCCATAAATCGGTTATAAGAGTCAAACGATCTCTTGTCGATCACCTGCCACGGAGTCCGTATTGACGATCATTCAGAACTCCGTTGCACTCCAAATACTTAAAACTTGGCGTTGATTACCTTTTCCATCAGTTTAGATAACATAGATAGTAATGCTATTGCCGGTAATTTTGTGGGAGACACTTTTTTCCTCTCTTTGGGATTAACCGAACTCGAGCGGCTTGCTAGCAGGTAGGAAAGATCCCCCGTGCACAAGCCAAGCGAAAGAGTCTGCCAAGAATCGGCGACAATTCTGGAGCACAGTTCTTAAGCACTACTGCTGGTATTCCGTCCGGCCCGGTTTCCTTCTTACAGTCCAGTCCACGTAGAAAACGTTGAATAGTATGCAGGCAGAACCTCATATTCCGCATCAGCCCTTGCCATTGACCAGAAGGGATGCCAGCGAGTTGAGCAATTAAGGAGTTTATTATTATATTACATGTGTCGTTGTAAGACTTCTTCGCGGAGCGCCATCCCGAGAAGAGTAATCTCTGTGATCGACTCCACGCATGCGTTAATATCGGACTCTCCAAAGCACACCTCCAACCACGGAAAGGATGCGAAAAAGTCTCGCAAATCGTCCCAGTTAGCAGCACCATACCACCATACATGGCGAAGCTCCCTAGGTTGGTTATTCGTTTGAAATGCAAGTAGTTGCGCGACTAATACCAAACAGTGATCTGAGTGGCGCAGCAATTTCCACAGTATAAATTCTCTGCTCGGATGTCAAAAACAAATCCAGGGTGCCCGCATAATCACCTCTGGCATCCGGCACTTGCGTGGTTTCCTCCACGAGTTGCGTCAAATTGTGGCTAACAGCGAACATCTTCGCCACCCTCCCAGCCTCGTCGGTTCTGTTAGAATGAACCAACCAGCCAGAATTGTGCACATTAAAATCGCCAAGGACGAAAATTCAGAAGCCGGGCGGTTGATCTGTACCCAGTCGACGGTACGTGAAAGATGTTCGAAACGAGTCGCTGGTCGATTGTCATATGGAGGACGGTAAAAACAATAAAAAAAATTTAACAGAGCTCCTCAGCACAACCTTCAACCACATGATGTGCATGTTATTGGGTTCTAATGTCTCCATTCTTTGGCAAGTCAGATCGGGCCGTGTGAAGACGCAGACTCCACCCTTAAAACGGAAAATCGAATTTTATACTGCTTATCAATACAATACGAACTAGTTGCTGTTCCTCCAATGTCCAACTGCACAGAACGACAGTGAGATGACGTTGTCGGAGAAGGGCCAATATTGACCTCTACAACTGTAATACTGGCATCGGATCGGCTCGGACCAAGTCTAATTGGATGTCTGAAATTAGTAACAGTACTAGAAGACAAAAATCTTCCTTGCAAACGTTTTATTGTATGTTTTGAAATGCACTTTTCACTTTATCTTTTTCTCACCAAGCTCGTTGAGTTTCCACAATTGAGAAGTTACGAGTACTTATGATGTACAGCTGAGCAATTTCAGCATGTTCAATTGACGTGTAATGCTCCATAGCAAAAATGTTCTGAGACTCAAGTTTCAAACACGTGTTCTAAGATGTCTGACAAAAAAGTGAGCGAAAATTATAGTGTTATTCGATGTTCTCGCTTAAGTTGGGCTATCCTGTGTGTTATATTTTGTATTTTTCGCATCCTTGCACCCAGTATTATTTATACAATTTTTTCACAGATTTTGTTTAAGTACAGAGTAATTAGGCCCACCATCTACTATTGCGTCAGTCGGAGAGTAAATGTCGCTATGGAAGATGGAAGACTACCACTTTCAACTTTGGTGACTCTGCGAGAAACCAAGTAACACACTTTGTGAGAAATGTATTAGATCACCCTGGAGGGGGATTTCCGGTCCTTTCGAATAATATCTCCCGTAATTTAAGTTATTTACTTGTTTTTAACCTAAAGCTCGGGGTCAGGGTCATGAGATACTATTGATTCTCAGCCGGGCCCATCAGTCAAACTTCGAAAAAAGGTCATGTATTTCTCCGGACCGTTTCATGGTTCCTACAGTTTAATAGGTATTATTTCACCGGGCGACTGACCGATGGGATCCCACCTATTACTCAGCGGCCCCAATAATATATAATATAATAACATTATACAATTAAAGAAATATTAATGTGTCCCACTTTGAGCAATTACCAGTACTTATGCAGACTTATAAATGTTTTTAAGTTGCCCGAACACAATAAACTGAAAGAGGTTGTGAGGGTTCTTTAAGCAATCCCAAAGAACCACCCATTTCCTTTAAATCAACCTGCCTTCCCCTCACTCAACAAAGCCATTTCGCTTACGTGCAATCGAGTAGCGTAAGCTACCTTTCAATATCTTTCACTTGAAAAGTAAACCCTCAGCAACAGCATGCATATCAGCCAAAACATTTCGGTCATAATACATGAATCATATAGGAACCTGATCCGCTCAGCTCGTCTGCAATCATGTTTAGTAAACACACGCCAATATTTCTGTGTGTTATTGTTCCAACAATCCGTTGACCCAAAAAGATAGGTCGGGCAATGTACTTGCTTACACAGCTGCAGCCGAATTTCCGACGATTGATCGCCCAAGCGACAACCGAGCATCGAATCGGACACGATAATGATTGTTATTCACACAACCACACCAATGATCGTGTCCCACGTACAGTTTTATTAACCCAAACAATAGCCACCCTAGCCATTGCCATGGCGAACAAATCTTCTGTTTACTTATCGTCACAGAAAAATCTATTGCCTGCAACGGCATGATTTTGAGCCATCACGTAAACAGCCGATGTTCCCATGTCGCATTAGTTATGGCAAACAAATGCGCATCTCAGCGTATGACCCCCGAAATAGCGTTTCTATTTACATAATACACAGAAACCTATTTCTCCCTCCGGCGATCGTCACTATCGTTTACAACAACGATGCCTGTAACCTCTAATGCTTGTTCTTTTGTTTGAACAGCTGCAGGATCAATAGCTGTCCGCACTTCCAGCGAATGGGCATTATACAGACCTGCACGGTCACAATGGAAATACTTCCATTAAAACTCAAAGCAATGGCTCATTGGTCGACACCAAAGAAAAGAGCGGATTTGCTCTTCCCATATCGATGGAAATCCATCACTATTGCATATAGTGGATGTTGAGTACAAGAGCCACTAGGGGAGTCAGATTTTATCTCTTACGAAGTACGAATGCGAGCAGGAGTAGTTCCCGATACACCACGGGTCGAGTGCGTTAAACAAGGTGCAGAGAAAAGTGTCAGCTAGTTAACATCCATGTAGATACTTACATAGTCTTTTCCGCTTCGTTTCGTGCAACAACTATTGCACATCAACGAACCTTGCGCGTTGTGTAATGTCACTAGCGTTAAAGCGAATAACTTTCACGCATCCAATGTAAAATCTACTTCAGATGATTTAATTGTGAAGGAACATTAAATAAACCATAGAAACGAATCTAATTCAGATGTTTTAATTGTGAAGGAACATTAAATAAACCATAGAAACGAATTTAATTCAGATGTGTTAAGAGTGACTGAGCATTAATTAAACAAAAAAACGAATCGCATTTGAAACCTACTTCTATAATCGGACAGTAACCATGAGATTTGTGCGCTAGTTACCAAGGAAAATAAAGCTCTAATATTCAGCCAACAACTTCATCATTGTTTTATTGTTTGGGACGCGTTTTCTTCATAGCTCCCCCCGTGCGTTTAGTGGTCTACTCTTTCGAGGCGCATTCCTCTTGTGAGCTTGGTGATTGGCTTTTCTCTCAGTGGGTGTTTCCGAATCCGCGGCCGTGCAGGTGCACGGGAGAAACCACAACACCACAAGGTAATACTTTCACTAACATTTTGCCTGTATAACTTTTTATACCCACTAAATGAGTCACCAATCAAACGAAGCTTAAGTGAAATAACAGTAGCAGTATAACTACATAACACAGAGATAAAATATAAATCCCACTAAAATGTCCAACACCTGTTGTATATAATTGTTTTGCTGCACTATTTGTGAAAGATTCATTGCTAATTAAATTCATACGAAATGTGTTCAGAAATCAAATATCATCGTTCATTGAAATTACGTTTAACTCCATCCATTGAGTTAGTTAAAGACAGGCGAACAGTTTTAATTACCCATGATTTATTAATAGTTTGAAATATATTTCAAGACGGTCGTACGTCTTGGTGAAGCTTTGCCATTGTATTAAATCCTACCAACACCTTGACTACTAAGCCGGTTAAACCCTTATTGCGTGGATCTACTAACTGCTACGGTAAACCGTTTGTAACACGCGACACTCCACCTTGTTCCTTGTCACACGGGCAAAAAATAAATTTAACTGAAAGTTGAAGGGCTGAAACTTTGTCTATGATCCGCCTACATGCAACGAACCATCTGTCAGTAGGAAACGACTGAAACAAAACCAAATCCGTAAAACACTCCTCGTTTGTAAACACAACAATCAAAACAATTTATCGCGCTACCTTCAACTTCGTGACAAACAGTCACTGTTTTGTCAATATCAATGTTGAGCCCCTTCTTACGGTCTTACAGATACTTCCTACTTCCCCATCAAACCGCTGTAGTTATGATGCTATGAATTTTGATATTTTATGCCATTCAAATTGAAGCCGTAAATTCTCCTTAAGTCCTGTAGCATAAATATCTTAGATTTTCTAATGGCCTCTAACGGTGTCTACAACGACCATCTTTTTGTTCTTCAGGAGGAGTCCTTCTTACAATATTTTTTATGAAGTGTTTTGCTTGAGAAATCATCGCATCCTCGAAAGGATATTTAGACCGGGATGTTACCATTGAAATGATAAAATGAAGAAGGTTAGCTAGAGAAGGGAGAGCGTATCCTTTGCTATAGATATGCAAATAACGAAACCTGAATAATTTTGGTCGGGTTATTAGGGATGGTAATGCTATGGATGGTGTTAAACTTTTATAAGCAATTTGTAACACAATTAATGGAAATGAAGGTAAGGTAACAAACACAAGTCGGTGAGTGGCCAAGGGGCACCACTATGCCATTAATACAATACTTACGATGTTTCAATTAGTATTCAAATTTCATGTGTTGGAAACTTGTTCCTCGTTATGATGGAGGGGAAAGCTATCTTTTTCCTTGGATTGTATGAGAATTGATTAAATGAATATTATGTTAGAAACGTATAATAAAAAAGTAACTAAATAAATGTTATATTAAATAAATGTTATGTTAAACAGGTATTATATTAAAACAAAACAAACATTCTTAGGCTTTGTACTCTATCACGGTAATAAATAAGTATACAAATACATACGATAAAACATAATAACTTTAAACTTTTTATAAAAAAAATTCAGAATTTCAAATAACTTTTTAATTTAATCTCCATCCCCAAATTCTGTCTACCTCTCAGTTTCGACAAATGCATATAACCAATAAAAATACTGAACATTCTCCCCGTCGAGTCAAATCCGGAAGTGAAGTTAGAACCGCATTGCATACTCTTGTGACAATATTAGTACCCAAAGTACTAGAGAACATAAGCTGCCTAGCTCAAATAATCTTTTGTAAACGGTCTCACTTTCCATGACAGTAGGCGATTGTGGTGTGAATGAACGCGAGCCTTTGAATATTGAACTGATGAGTTCAACAGTTATAGAATTATTGAAATAATTATTTACTAACTACCGATTCTTTTGAACCCACGAACTCGTGGACCATTCTAATGAACATGTAACAATCTTGAAGATGCACGCTCAATATTTTGCTGATTACTAAGTGCGCCATTGACGACCAGTGGGATCATTCGTTAGCCCGGTCCCCTCACTTTGCACTGGGTCATTCCTTTCCCAATATTGGTTCGCCTCTCTTTTTTTTTTGCCTTAAAGTGCCATTTAGGTAAGGAAGCTATTATAAGTTAGCTGGTAAATTAAGTACTGTCAAGGGTCTGTGAAAGCAGATATATGTTTTTAAAATGTTATAAAAAACTACTTGAATTATATTTTCATTATGAATGTTTTGACGTATACTGGTGTTGCGAATCTCACCTTCTAAAACGAATATCATTCAAGTGTGTGTTTTGCGGAACACCGAAAAGTTTGGTTGAATGCTATTAATTCCACGGCGAGTATTTTCTTTTAGGCCCGCGATGGTACAAAGATTAGTTTGATAGTTTTTTTATAGATAAGCCCGTAAAAAATCCATCGAGATCAAGTTTCTGCTTTATCTCCACATTTATTAAGAATTCAATTACAGATTTTATTTAAGACTTAATGTTAAATGCTATTTTACAAATCATCATCATCATCGGCACTACAACCGGGTGTAGTATTCCAGAATACCACCCCTATTAGCTTTAACACTGAATCTCCTTACATATCTAACATCTCATTTAATACATACCATAAATAAACCTACACAATATTATATCAAGCCAGTTACAGCTACAGTACATTTCATAACATGCCCCTTTTTAATAACTTTATTTCAAAACAGAGCACTTTGATATTCGTTCAAATTTTATTCAATTTAAAAGTCACAGAAACTAAAGGAATACGTTGAGAAAATTGGTTTTGTTCATATTATAATTTACAGTAAATTAGAACACAATGTTCCATAAGTAGAGAGAAATTCTAATTGTAAAGTCAGTTGAGATTGGAAGTTAGTAGAGTTTAGTTTTGGCAGTTGAAAGAAGAAGTTTAGTTTGAGAGTTCTAGTTGGAGATTACAGTGGAAGAATTGTTTGAGTTAGCAATTGAATTGTAAGTTCTAGTTTGAGTTTTGTTATTTAAAAAAAAGGAGAAGCTGTAATCAAAATAAACAAAGTAACACACAATAAACGAAAAAAAACTATAGAAACCGCCCACATAAAAAAACAATTTTTCAATTCAAAAACGGACAACTTTATATCAAGAATTGAAATCAAACAAAACGCGAATTGATGAAAGAAGATTAAATATAGGAATAATAAGAGGTCCCCGCTCTTCCCTGATCCGAGGAAGCACGGCGCCGGACTCATAACACGGGATACGGTCTTGGCCTTATTTAACAAATCTCTCCACCGGTCCCGATTTCGAGCCGATGTCATCCAGTGTGGCGCTCCCAGGCTCTGGGCGTCCTGGTCTACGCCCACCTTCCATCGCCGACAAGGTCTGCCGCGCTGTCTCCCTCCATACATCCTGCCACAGAGGGCTTTCCGGGCAGGCTCCTCTTCGCTTGATCGAGCTCGGTGTCCTGCCCACCGGAGTCTACCGAGTTTGATTTTTCTTACAACATTACCTTCAAGGTAGATTGCGGACAACTCATGGTTGTAGGGTCTCCGGAATCGTCCTCCCTCACATACGGGGCTGTAGCGATCCTAAATCGCCACTCCCATCCAAATCCCCAATATTACCAATAACCCCATCCAAATCCTCAATACCTCACATAATCCAAATTCCATATTGAATCACATGAGCGATAAATTAAACCAAAAGTTAATTTGTCGCACAGTGATTCAATTTCCCAGTAACTTACACCCAAATTCCATATTGAATCATATGAGCAACGAATTAAACCAAAAGTTAATTCGTCGCACATTGATTCCATTCCCAAAATCTTGACATCATGAAATGCTTAATTCAAAACGCATTTCATGATTTCCCTTCCAGGAACCTCTCCAACTAAACCTTTAGTCAATTCCCAGAACACAATTCCAATTGAAGCACACAAAATCTTGTGTATGCTTCTTGGAATTTTTACATTAAAAACGTTGACAAATCACAACGAGAAAAAGAATAAAAGGGCGGTAATTTCCAATTTCATGATGAGTACAGTTCCAGAGGCCGAACCTATGGCCAACGCAGGAGTTCAAATCTGAAAAACTATGTTGTGAGTGCGGCGCCGTGCTTCCTCGGAATGCGGGAAGAGCGGGGACCTTTTATTATTTCTTTATTTAATATTACATTTTAGAATATGGATTATTCTAATTTAAACTATTTTTATTTAAGTAGTTTAGTCACGATGAGAAATGTTTATTTATATTTATTTCTTTTTGTTTATTTGTTGTCTTCTTAATCTTATCTTAATCAATCTCAACTACTTCTCTCTCACTGTGTATTACACAAACTCAAAACTCCAACAAAACTCAAAGTGAAACTACTTGAACTGCTTCTCAACTCGAACTGAACTGAACTGATTTTACAATTGAATTTTTTCTCTACTTATAGAACATTGTGTTCTAATTTACTGTAAATTATAGTATGAACAAAACAAATTTTCTCAAAGTATTCCTTTAGTTTCTGTGACTTTTAAATTGAATGAAATTTGAACGAAAATCAAAGTGCTCTGTTTTGAAATAAAAAGGGGCAAGTTATGAAAAGGGGCATGTTATTAAATGTGCTGTAACTGGCAATATTGTGAATGTTTATGAATGGTATGTATTAAGTGAGAATGTAATATATGTTAAGGGAAGTTTTTAAGGATGTGTAAGGAGATTCAGTGTTAAATTTAATAAAGGGTAGTATTCTGGAATACAACAACTACCACGATTTAAATGCCCCAAATAAACAATAGTTAAACCCCATTAAACTAAACAAACAATAGTTAAACCTCTTTAACCAATAAAATAAATAAACACTAGTTAAAACGCGTCTTCATTCTGATGCCGAACCTATGTCCGAAACGGAAATTCGAATCTAAAAGACGGCCCCAAGCCAAATACATAATAAGTAGGTTCCTTTGATCAGTCACTTCCAGGGAGCAGACCTGCGGCAGCCTATCCTAGGGCAATCAGTTGACTACACTTATGGACTTGCCAAAATCTGCGGAATAGATCGTAATAAACATTTGAAAGGGAACCGTCTTTTATTGTTTAACATTCCACCACCATTGACATCCATCACCTGCCGGGGGCTAACGCCTGGAACAACGAACCCTTGAAGGAAGCGCCCGTTAGTTGGTCAGGGAGGCTCCCACCAAAGAGGTTAGACGTACCCATTTACCCTGCCCCCGCACCCCCAGCTGGGACGCGCACCCACATCAGCACCGATCCCACCGTCAGACACCAACGAAGCGGAGCGACACCGTCTCCCCCACTTCGGGCAAGGGATCAAATTAAATATCACAAGGAAATATAACTTAACAGGGCCAACAATTCTCTTTAAGACCTTCCTCTCGATTGCGGCTAAGAGTTCAGAGTGCCTTTTATTGAGCACCCAGGTCTCGGAATCATACATGAGTACTGGTAAGACCATGTTCTTGTACAGTAGTCGCTTGGATGTTATGGATAAATTTCGGGATTTAAAGAGCCTTGATAGACCATAGTAGGCTTTGTTGGATTTGATCAGCCGTTCGCGTATTTCTTCTTCCATATTGTTATCGGCTGATACTATTGACCCAAGGTAGTTAAAGGATTGCACTACTTCAAATTCGCGCTCCACTACCCTGGTAGTTTGACCAACGTTATTTCTTCTCTTCGCAGAAGTTGCCAGTTTAGTCTTCCCTTCATTAACGTGCAGTCCCAGTTTTTGTGCCGCCTGCTCGATCTGGGTAAAGGAATCCTGTACCGCCGATTCGATTCTACCGATGATGTCGATGTCATCTGCGTAGGCAAGTATCTGGCTGGACTTGGTGACAATAGTTCCTCTTGTTGTAACACCAGAGTCACGGATTGCTTTCTCCAACGCCAGGTTGAAGAGGAGGCAGGCCAGACCGTCCCCTTGTCGGAGTCCATTATAGATGTTTATTGGTTTGGACAGCAATTTCGCTACTTTTACTTGACTAGTTACGTTGGTCATGGTCAACCTACAAACTCGTATCAATTTGTTTGGAATGCCGAATTCTCTCATGGCATTATATAGTTCTACCCTGGCTATGCTGTCGTAGGCGGCCTTAAAGTCTATAAATAGATGATATAGTGAAATCTTAAATTCCAGACATTTTTCTATCGCCTGCCTAAGGGTAAATATCTGATCAATTGCTGATTTGCTTGGGATGAAGTCACACTGTTATTGACCAATGATGGCTTTAGCGTATGGGGCTATCCGATCTTGTAGGATAGTGGAGAGTATCTTATAGGCGGTACTCAGCAATGTTATACCCCTATAGTTGCTGCACAGTGTGATATCTCCCTTGTTATGTATGGGGCAAATTATACCGCGACGCCAATCTTCCGGCATCTCCTCTTGCTTCCATACGTGCAACACGATTGTGGCAACTCTAACAGATACACACACAATTCACAAGCAAAATAGTAAAGAGCATAGAACAAAAAAAAATCGAATAAGAAAATACACCAGAGCCGTATACCATAGCGATAACAAAAATAATTCACATCAGTGGAGTATAGTCGAGTTTAAAAATCAAATTCTAAAATCGGCCAGTAGACTGATGGGTAACGCTTAGGTACAATTTTTGGTGATTCAAACTGTCATAGCGTCAGTTCGAATCGCACGATCTTCTTCACTATTATTTCAAATGCTATACGATCTCATGAATTGTGTGATGTAACGCTGTCCCCCCTTGTTTGATCAGCTCAGCTGGTATGCCATCGGCTCCCGGGGCTATATTTAAATTGAGCTGTCTAATGGCTTTTAATGTTTCCTCAATGCTTGGTGGCGGCAGCATTTTATCTTGATCTTGCATTGGTGGAGCCTCCAATTCTTCTGTGAGCGGACCATTTAGCAATTCAATGAAGTGCACTTCCCATCGCTCCAGAATGCCTTCAGGATCGGAGATCAGATTACCCGCTTTATCCTTGCAGTAAGTGCAGCGTGGTGTGTACCGCATCATACTGCGGATTATTTGGCAGAACCTCCGCGCATGGTGCGGACCTCGCTCTTTACTTTTCTCTATTTCACAGATAAGGTTTTTTTCTCAGGCAATTTTCTTTTGTCTGTGAAGCCTATTTTCAGATCTCTGAGCTCTTTGTATTTCTTCTCGCACACCCGCGTCCTATGAGACTGCTGCATTGCCCGGTATGCAGCATTCTTCCGTTCAGTCGCTAGTTTGCACTCATCATCAAACCAGTCGTTCCGATTTCTACGACTCCTGCCTAAGATGGAGTTGGCAGTACTAATGACAGTATTCTTAAGGCGTGCCCATTTCTCTTCTACGCCAGGCATTCTGGCCCCAGGACTTACACTCCCCCCGTCGAGCTCTTCGAGGGCGAGTCTTAACGCATGACCAACGGTGTTACTGGTATTCTCATTGCGTAAGGCAGTCGTGTTGGTACGAACCTGATCTGTGGATGCAATACGTCTCCGTAAGGCAATCCGCGCTCGGAAAACTGTTCCAACAAGATACTGATCCGAGCCGACGTTGGCACTTCGGTACGTTCGTACCGTCATCAGGCTCGAGGAGTGGCGCCGATCTGCCAACACGTGGTCAAGTTGGTTGCGAGTGGCTCCACCAAATGATACCCAGGCGGCTTTGTGGATATATTTACGCGGAAACCTGGTATTTGCAACGACCAAGTTTTTTGATGCTGCCAGTTCGATGACTCGTAGACCATTGTCATTAGTGTTCTCATGCAAACTATGGGAACCTGTGTAGTGCCTGAAAACCGGCTCGCGACCTATTTTGGAATTCAAATCACCAAGAACGATTTTCACATCGTATCTTGGGCAGGCATTGAGGGCCCGTTCGACGTTCTCGTAATATTCTTCTTTTTCGTCGTCAGGGGACTCCTTTGTAGGTCCGTGAACGGTTTATGAGGCTTATGTTCCTTTCGTTTATTGCATTAAAGCTGATGATGGCATTTTACAAATATCATTCTTATATGAACTTACTGGCTCTTCGCAAGCACCCCAAATTATACATTATTAATCTTTTGTTTTTCTTATGCCTTTCGGTGTACAATAACTAGTGTTTTAATAACATATCACAATAATTGATATGTTCTATTTTTAAAATTTGTTCTATTCTTTCAATTTTTTTTTTTACATAGTTGACAGGGGGTTGACAAGCAAAAATAAAAAAAAAAACGAGGAAAAACATATAAACAAGGAATAAAGAAAAAAAAGATAATTATGAATTGGGGACAGGGGGGAGGAAAGCGGTGCGCCTGAGAGGCATACTATGTTTGTGGACGTCATTTCTTCATCACTGAGCCACCACCAGTTGGGGTGAGATCGACCTTTTATTGAATTATCTCTTTCACGGAACACCCTACTAAAACGCAGGCGATCTGGCATATTAGAGATGTCGTTTTCATGGAGAATTCGTTTATCCCTGGCACGACGGAAAACGTGCTAAATAATAGGGTCTCCATGTTTGTCTTGGATAAATCTTTTTTGATCCAAGAAAGGGAACGCTTCTGGGGGAATGAACCCATTCTGGACAGTAATCTCCAGATGCACATCATTGGGATAGAAAGCCTCCGATATGAGATTATTTTCACTGCACATTTCCCTTGTTGTGTGACCACGGATAATCTTGATAATGAAGTTATCTGTTCGGTTTAGTCCTGATTTGTCATACAGGACTTTATTGGGATAGTATTTCTTATATTGCGACTCTGGCGTTCTATACATTCCGAGGCACGGAGACACTGCCGCTCGATATGGGGATATGTTGTATCATACCGGGCAGACATACACTAATACTGGTCGGATGAATGCCGAGTATGAAATTATTTTCACCTTGGGATCAGAAAACTACTACGGAAGAGACTTCGTGTCATTGCATATGCGTTTTTAGCTACTGTATGCTTATCAAAGTAAAGATACTGATCAAGTCAGCTACCAAGGTATCTGACTACAGTTTTTAATTGTTGGGAAAGATTATTACATCCTGCAATGGAAAATGTTTTCCAATTCTGTTTTGTATCCCTTGATACAGTGGACGACGACACCACAATGTCGTCGGCATACGCAATTGCATGGTTGAAAGAACTCACTAGATCACTAGTGTAAATGTTAAATAAAATGGGAGAATTCACTGCTTCTTCTCCACTCTGTTGTAGGCCGCTTTTGATGTGGAAAGTCTTGTGAGAGATTATATCTCCACAATTCACCACAAATTGTTTACCCATTATCATATCGTAGATAAGGTATAATAAATATTCAGCCATACCTAGATTTGATAACTTATATACAAGCCCTTCTAACCATACGTTGACGAAAGGCTTTTCAAAGTCAACCAAACAGGCCCATGTGCATTGTCGCTTCGCCTTGGTCGACTGTATGTAGGAAACAAGTTTTGTCGCCACATGAACTGTGTCATGTTGCGATCGGAAACCAAACTAGTTGTTCGGAATAATCCCATTTTCCTCACACCAGTTAGTCAATGCTTTATTTATAATTTTCTCGAACACCTTGCTGATGTTCGGAAGCCAACTAATCGAGCGAAGATTGGCTGGATTGCTCTTGTTCTTGCCTTTTTTGGGGATGGGATGGACGACTGCAGATTTCCACTGGGTTGGGTAATATGCATTATTTAGAGTGTTATTGAACAAAATAGTGTAAACCTTCACTACTTCAAGAGGTAAATGCTTTAGAACAATGTTTGGAATACTATCTATTCCAGAAGATTTTTTGTTTTTAATGGATCTAAGAATGTCCGCCAGTTCATCCTTGTGTACAAATATGCTAGTGTTTAGATTTCTAAGCGGGGAATCCACTTTGTTATTCTCACTAAAGATAGTGAAACTTCGACTTAAGAGACGCCAATTGTTAAGTTCACTGGGTAGTGAAATGTGTTTTTGGAGAGCCTTATTTCTCAGGTTAAGATTAGAATGACCCGATTCGTTCAATCTACCATATACACTGCTGCGAAACAAGCACCAACTGAGTTCGCTTTTTTTTCGGATCCGCGACTAATATGAACTTTTCGTTTGATTTATTGTATTCCATGGTAAGTCCTGCGTTCAGCAGAGTTTGGCAATTCTCGGGAGTCCGCGGAATGGCAGACATGGGATGTCATTATAATATTTCCTTCGAAAGACTTTATTTGTAGGAACATATTCGGTCCACTAGCTTTAATGGTATGAATTCTGTTGTTCCAGTCTTCATTAATTACTGATCTATAAATGAATTCGTTTTTGAAGATTTTTAATTAATGAGTTAATTGCTTTTATTTCCTGGCAATTTGGATCGCTGAACTGTCGGCAGAACAGTTTTAACTTAGACACCAGAATACTCCTATACAGCGCGTCGATCGTTGAGTTTCTTTGTCGGTTTGTATGGCTCTCCATGTGAGACACTTTCGGGATAGTACGATTCATTGTATTAGTAACAATGTTCTTCATCGTCGAAATATAATTATAAATTTCGTCGTTATAAAGAATTCTGTCAGTTGGTGGATCTATGCCATTGGACCGTAATTCTTTTTTAATTATCCGATCAAAGTGCGACCAGTGTGCTTTTCTGAAATTAAAAGAATGTATCTGTGTATACTACTCAAGTAGTGAGTGTTCGTTTGGGACATGTATTACGACGCCAAGTCCCTAATAATCCCTATCGTACTCGATTATAGGAAGAAAATTTTGAGTGGTTAGATCCGTTTCTAATAATTGTATTCGCTCGCCCGGCAACAGTAATTAACATTCACAGCAATCATTTTTAAGATTAATTCAACCGCAGTGAACGTTATGATTAAAATGCGGTTCATCTGGAAACAGGGTCGAATAGATAATGTCCGTTCGAGCCACTTGTTCCGTCAATTTTTTTTTCGATCATTTCGAATTTTTTATCAAATGCAGCAAACTGTCCTTGTATGGACAGTAATATTGCTGTTATATCAGTTTGTGCCTCCGGAGCAGGCGTTTTAATGATATTGCCAGATTGTTCTAAGATTGGTGCAGTTTTTGCTCCACCTGCCGTTTGAGTGTATGACACACCTGGTGCCACGAAGTTGTTGTAAGACCGAGTTTCCATTCGTTTCTCTTCTTCAGCTTTATTCTTTTTGGCTTCCAACTTTGATTTTAGTTATTGGTACTTGGGGCAACCTTTAAAGTTAACAGGGTGACCTGTGTTGTTACAGAGCTTTCTCCGATTTAGGGGTGTACGTATAGTACTCGCTTTTCGATTTCCCCAGTGCCGATTTAAATTTGCGATAACCTTCTAAATCTTCGCATGCTATATCATCATTATTTATACGTTTTGTTTTAAAAGTTTTGCATGTAAACTCACCCAACTTGATGAGATCCTTTGTCTCCGCGTAACTAGTGTAAATAGGAGGTACTTTCTCCTTTTTTTTGACTGGCACCTGCTGAGATGGCTCCTGCCTCTGATTTGGTTCCTGCTGTTGATGTGGCTGGGGAACAACTCTGTCTCTTGCCCAAATGGCAAAAAATTGTACGAATCAAAGTACACTGAAAACTCTCATCAACTCTCTCTCCCTCAATTGGTTGGTACGCGGGGTAACTCAATTCTGGGCATCATCGGAGAGACCTTCGAAAATAATCACAAGTTCATGTTATAATCTCCTCTCGTCTATATCGTTTGTCATTATTATTCGTTTATATTAAATTGGAGATTATATTGAAGTCCGAGGACCGTGCTTCCTCGTCTCGTCCGAGGGAAGAGCGTGGACTATGTCATTTATAATTATTTAAAAAAACGCTTTTTCCTTCTTATTTGTTTGTTTTATTAAAGACAAAAACAAAACTGGCACACTCTTTCCATAGGTTTAACAAAAAAAAAAAAAACAAGATTTAACCAAACGAAACTTTCTCCAGAAACTCTTTTACATTTATTTTACAAAACGAACGTGAAACAAGGCCCTTTCGCTTTTTGTTACTTATTTGACTGACTTCAAGCAGCAGCTCGACTTACTCGTTCCGTCGTTATTACTCCACTCCTTGAATGGTGAATTCTCTCTCTGTCATTTTCTTTCGTTAAGTTCCCTTGATGGAAACCTGGGGAAAAAGTGTCATCTTCCTCTCAAGGTACCTGAAAACCGGCAACGCATGAGTGTCTTTTGGCCAATCACAATCGAGCAGCTGCTACGGTTGTTCGATTTTGGTTTATGGCTTGTGCGACAAGAATTTATTCTTCTTAGCAGTTGCTAGTTGCTCGATTTGATCTCAGAATCGTCACGTCGAGTATTTGCTATATTTGCTTGGTGACGATTCTGGGATCGTTATATTAGACAAGCGCAATTGCAGCTGCTATGTATGTAGGACGACGATTTTTGGCAATCTTTTAGGAAAATTGGATAATGGTGGGATATGTATATTGTATGGGAAAATGGAATAATGGATGGGATAGGTATATTGGGAGATATTGGGATATTGGGTGTGTAATGTATCGGGAGCTGGGATGATGGGTCATGTATATTGGGGTTGAGGGAGTTGTGGGAGGATGGTAGGGCTTCGGGAGCACTACATTCACTCTCGAGATGGCGACCCGAATACTAATGCAATCATTAGTTCAGAGGTCCACAACAAATTAGACAATTGTTGTTGTCTTCAACTCAGCTAACAGTGCATACTTCGACGACGCACGTGATAATAGTTACGGTTTCTTCATACAAAAGAGAACCTAGTTAAATATCCAAATCCTAAAACGTCATCCGATATCGATAACACATCGCACCACTCTTTGCGAAGGCTTTCTGCTTTATTCTTTATAAAGCTTTCCATTCTGTTCATCCATGCCTACAACATGAGGTACGGAAGCATCAGCAAAATATATGAAAAATTCATATACGACAACCTAAACAACTTTATCAGTGCCAGAAACCTAATATCCGATGTCGAATTTGGATTTATAAAAGCACCCAGCACCACTATGGCTCAAAACGTGTTTCAAAACCACCTCTGCATGTGCCCTTTAATAAGGAGCCCACCATTGCGGTGAGCCTGGGCATTGAAAAGGCTTTTGAGACGACGTAGACCGAAGGTCTCGTCTTTTAATTATTGAACACTGGTCCCAGTAAAACGCTGTGTAGTATCATCTACCACTCTTTTTGAAACAGAACTTTTCAAGTTCGGATGAATGGAGAGCTATGCCGAACTTTCAACGCCGCAGTAGGCGTACCACGGGGCTCCAATCTAGGCCCCATCTTATTTAATATCTACAGCTTAGATATTCCTCGCCCTGTGGATGGGAGAGTTAACCCGATATGGTATGCGGATGTCGTCCTAGTATATACGTCGCCCATAAGCCCTAATCTCGCAACAAATCAACTCAACCGTCACCTGGATGAACCGTACCAGTATTCGATGGAAAATTCGATTTAACCCAACCCAAGCAGTTGCGACCATTCTGAGTAGAAAACACATACATCTCGATATTCCCAGAATACTCGAATACAAATAGGAGGTACTACGAGTATACCGCAGGACAGGATGATATTCGTATGTCGGCAATAATACGTCGAATGTTGGGTTCCAATTGCTCAGCATTGGCAAATAACCAGATATCTGTAGAGAAAGTAGTTCAACGGTACTAGGTCACACGCGAGGGCTAGTTGACCGCTCCCTTTACCGATATTAATCGTTCATCAAATGTTTCTTTCACCAAATTATATGTATCGCGCGAG
This sequence comes from Microdon myrmicae, assembly GCA_963931805.1. Lineage (NCBI taxonomy): Eukaryota > Metazoa > Arthropoda > Insecta > Diptera > Syrphidae > Microdon > Microdon myrmicae. The sequence continues at coordinate 181,055,510 of OZ007497.1, read as the reverse complement.
TTATGTACAATCCCCATGATGCTTCATCAAATTATAACTTCTCAGAGCTGCTCCGAAGAGTGATCAGAAATTGGAACGCCAGATTAGACCACGTAAGAGCCAACAACGGCGGCCACAAATATTAACTGCATACAATTATGGTTGAAATAATGTTACATTTGTGTCGTTATAATTATTCTCCTGTTATTTACATGGATTCGAAATGAAACCCATTTTAATAATAAACATATAATAATTTTCACATAAATAAAAAAGTTATAAAAAATTCAAGCGACAACGTTCATCACATCATCATCACAACATATATGTGTCAGGTAAGGACAATTTGACGGATATATTGTACATATTGTAGCGAGCTTACCGTTCGCTGGATTAATTATTTTCATAAGATAAAAAAAACCGTGAAATCGATTTTCGGTTTAAAATTTTATTCGTCTCTTAATGACAACCGTTCTTCACTTTTCGCTAATCATTCCGGCGACACTTCTATCACTGGCGACTTGACGTTTTGTATTTACTACTCATAGTCTCCAGTTTTCCAGTACTTTGTTTTGGAGACCTGACAGATATCCAGCTGATTGTCATATGCACCACAATATATTATTCGACGGATATGTCACTTCAATTTAAGAAATTGCAATTCCCAATCCTGACCTAACAAAGATAAAAGACATTTTGTCTTAAAATTTATTTTCATTTTTCTACATAGTCTCCTTGTTACTCTACACACTTTTCCCAGGGATGCTCCCATCTCTCTAACCGTCCAAATAGTAGTCGGCGTTTTTCTTTGCAAAATAAGTGTTCACCAAGGTGATTGCCCCTTCATTTGGCGAACATTTCTGTCCTCCCAGCGCAATTTTTAGATTATGGACCAAAAAGAAGTCGCTTGGGGCTAGATCTGGTGAGTAAGGTGGATGGTCAAGCAGTTCAAACCGTAATTCGTGGAATTCCGCCATGGCAACCGCTGAGGTGTGAGACGGCGTTTTTGGTCTAACGTGAGCAAACGCGTGGACAGTTTTTTCATGCCTAAATCATGACTAAATATGTGACAAACACTTTCTTTGGACATTTTCATAGCCTCTGCTATCTCTCTCACTTTAATTCGGCGGTCCTGTAGCGCCATTGCTGAACTTTAGCGATATTCTCGTCAGCTGTTGCAGTTTTCGGACATCCCGAACGTTCATCGTCTCCCAAGCTCTCACGGCTACGTTTAAATTCAGGTGCCTAAAATTTCACTGTGGTAAATGATGGTGCAGAGTCCCCGTACACGGAGTCCAACTCATCTTTGATTTGCGTAGACGTATTGTCTTTCAAAAACAAAAATTTAATGACACCACGATACTCAATTTTGTCCATTTTCACAAAAACACTCACATCGACTAACTCAAACGACTGTCAAATAAAAACTGCGCATCCAAAATGGTTGAAATTTTGGTGAGTAACTTTAAAAAGATGCACAACTACATTTACTAGCTTTTATTGACGAGTGCTGCTATCTTCACGTTGAGGTCGGACACTTTTCAGTCCACCCTCGTATATATTGAATGTTCTGGAGTCGGAGAAGCAGACATCTCTATGTTATATGTCCACAGACAATATAAAAACGATAAATATTATTCGCCCACAATGCTTGTAAAATTAAAGATATCTCAAACGTGCCTTATTTCTTTTAAGCAGGCCGAGCCACAGTCACGCGTAGTCGAGTACAGCTAAATAAAATAATTAAGCGTATGGTGAAAATGTTATATCCCAATTATCCAATGGAGATTATAATACTCGGTGTATGCATACGTTTTTTCCGGTTTCATTGGTAAAAAAAATACGTAATTTTTTAGCGAAATTAATTTTTTTTTTATTCAAAATATTGCCCATCGGCTGCTACACATTTCGCCCATCTTTCAGGTAATTTGTGAATAGCATGCCAAAAAACTGATTGTCTTTCGCGGTAAACCATTCGTCGAGTCATTTTCCAACTTCTTCGAAATCGTTGTTCTGCTCTGGAAGCGCGTGCCCCATTGATGCGAAGAGGTGATAGTCAGATGGCGCCAAGTCTGGGGAGTATGGCGGGTGCAGAAGGATGTCCCATCCAAGTGATTTCAAGGTGTCTTTCACTAGTTTTGCTGTGTGCTGCGTACTTTTCGCTGGTGCCATCTCTAAGTTAAACCGGAAAAAACTACACCTGGTATTGATCTTCTGGGGGTTCTCTATATCCCATGGAGAACCAACTCACAATCCCTACCTAACTTCGACCGCTAATAGCGCGTCACCATAACCCAACCTGTAATCCATTCGCAAACATGCAAAAAATACACACCAATATGCAACAGCATCCGTCCCCAAATCTGCAATTGCTTACCTCCCCAAACTTACCAAGAATCCATTCCCCAAGCTGTAATAAAATGCATATTCAAATTTACAACGGAATACTAACCATCTCTCCCAACTGCATCAACCGCATATAATTTTTCCCAAAAACTACTTCGGTTAATTTCCTTTTCCGGTTAATTTATATTTCTTGCTTGCAACCAAGCAGCTCTAATTTCCCCCGAAAATCATTCCGGCTCACTTCCTGCTTAAACTATACTTCTCGCTTGTAGCGAAGCGACATTCAGTTCCCCCGAAAATCATTTCAGCTCCCATTCTACCCAATACCAATTCCCCTTACTGGTAACCCACCAGCACGATGCGTTGCATTTCCGCGAAACAACCATCGCAACGACCAAGACCCATATTCTCTTGTCTAACCGACAACTCATGCCCATACCTGGTCGCGCTTCCAAACCAATATCCCAGTATACATAGCGACAGAGGAATTTAACTCAGCCTCTACGGCAGTAATTCGCTGGAATTGAATTCCCCACGCAAGCATAGCAACCCCTTTCAAGTTCCTAGTAAGTGGCAGTGAGATTATTTAGCTATGACTCCACTGCCACGACGCGATAAACTTTTCCTTGCCTTTTAACCAGCCGGTCGAGTCACAATCACCACTAAGCGCGCATCGCCTTTCAACCCAAAGGCAGCCGAGTTCTTACCTTATGAGAGTATCCACCGGGAAGTAGAGTTTCAACCATGAGTCGGGATTCGCACAGTCGGTACGAGCGAGCGGGCAGCAGTCAGAGCCGCGTGTCTTGTGAGTCGGGCGATTAACCCATCGGGGACAATTAAGTGTGAAAGCATCGACCAAAATTATAACTTAGACGAGATACTCACAAAGTAATGTCGAATATTACACAACCTTCCGCTGTGACTAATTAAGTGTAAAACCTTCTTATGAAATAACGGCAAGCGAGTGACAAATTATATCAGCGCCGGCTAGCAAGTGTCTACCGAACTAGGATTTAATCTAAGAAACCACAATTGTAAATAAACTCCTTTTAATACTTTATATGCAACAATAAATTTGTGATCAGTGATATATCACTCTCATCCATGGTATAACCACAAACCACGCACCCTTCGTAACAAAAGGAACAAGTTGTGGAAGACTTTCCTAAACACGCGTTCTCCCCTTGACTACTCCAACTATCTGGGTTACTTTTACCAATTCACCGAGCTTTACAGCTCTCTCTACCACAATCACCTTGCCAAAGCTCAATTCAACCCGATCAACGACCCCAAATCCTTCTTCCATTTCATCAACCATAAACGGAAATCTGATGCCTATCACATCCCTTTTCTACGGTTCAACTACCACAACTGACTCCCAAACCATATCCAATCTTTTCGCGTCCTTCTTCAAACTATCCTACACGGACGACTCGTACGAGCCTAACCCCTCTCACTTTGCTGGCATGTCTGAATTCTCCCTCGGTCCTCTCATCCCTCTACATATACAACAACACCAAGTCACAAATAAGCTTGAAGAACTGAAAGATGATTTCAGTCCCGGCCCAGACGGACTCCCTGCTATCCTCTTAAAAAAGCGTTCCTCTTCTCTCTCTCCCCCGCTCGCGTCAATTTGCAATCTATCCCTTGCTCAAGGTCTATTCCCTAACTTTTGGAAATCCTCTTACATAACCCCCATACATAAGAAGGAAAAAGAAGGATATATCCAACTATCGTCCTATTGCTAAGCTTTCGCACATTCCTAAACTGTTCGAAGGCCTACTATATGAGGCGTTAAGTTTTCGCTGCGCACCCATCATCTCTCCGAACCAGCACGGCTTCCTCTCAGGCAGGTCCGTTACTACTACCTTGTCGAATTCACATCCCACACACTCCTTACCCCAGAAAACGGCGATGAGGTCGACGTAGTCGCTACCGACTTTAGCAAGGCCTTCGACAAAATCTCCCATAACCTCATTCTCTTCAAGCTATCCTCCCTCGGTTTCGAACTCCTTTTGATTAAGTGGGTCTCATCCTATCTTAGTTATCGAGCCTGCCGCGTGCGATTTAGATCCACCCTCTCCGATCCTTTTTTCCCCAACCTCAGGTGTCCCCCAGGGCAGTCATCTCGGCCCACTCCTATTTATCCTAACCATAACCGACATAGGCTCCTGCATTAATCACTCCTTCATCTCGCTTTACGCGGATGGTTCCAACATTTTTAAGACAATCCGTTCTCCCCTTGACTCCCCACTTCTCCAAGCAGATCTTGACAGGTTCTCGACTTGGTGCCAAAATAATTGTCTAGAAATGAATATCGGCTAATGTCACACAATCACCTTCTCTCGAAAGAGTTCCCCCACTCACCCACGCTCCTATCTCTTACTGAACCAACCGATAACATCGGTTGAATTGATTCGCAATCTGGGCGTCCTATGCGACAAGGAGCTCAAATTTACCGCATATTTTGATTACATAATCCTCAAGGCTAACGTCGCCCTTGGGTTTGTCAAACACTGGTCGAAGGAATTCCTTAACCCATATACGTCACCCGATCACAACTTTTGTCCGGCCACTACTCGAATACGCTAGTCAGGTCTGGTCCCCGTATCATGTGACTCACATTCGCAGGATTGAGGGAGTTCAACGTCGTTTCTTGCGCTTCGCCCCCCACGGACATAACTGGGAAAATTGGCTGATTCTACCACCATACGCAAGCCGGCTCCGTCTAATCGATCTAAACACACTTGAAGGGCGCAGAATCCATGCCGATATCATCTTTGTCCATCGCCTTCTGTTTGGCTCAATCAATTGCCCAAGATTGCTCTCCACTTTAACATTGCATACAAACCCTCGTAACGTACGTAACCCACGACTGTTTTACGTGCCTGCTCATCACACTTCTTACGGCGCTAACGAACCCATCTCGCGTATGCTACGACAGGCCAACTCTTTCCCCACCTCCTTCGATTTCAACATCTCCACCCCCACTCTTAAACGACGTCTCAGAATAAACCCATCCTAAATCCGCCCCCTCCCTCTAATAATCCCCGCTACCCTGCAATCCTACCTTTCCTCTCCTACCCTCAAAATAGTTCCCCCAGCCCCAGCCACAATTTCAACCTCTTCCCCCAGCTCACCTGCCCCGCCCCCTATCAGTACGTAGACATGCCATGCACTGTCACTGTCTCACAAATGCCGAATTTACCACCCCCACATACCACCTTCACCTTCCTGGTTTTTTTCTTTTTTTCTCCACCTTACTCTAGTTTTAAGATAGTCTGTAAGACTTTTTATATTAATTTAATTTAAGTTAATGGAAGCTTGTATTAAGCTAAATAAATGAGAGTTTTGCCCTCACACTGAACTAAACTATCACCGGAGAACAAACTGCCTTTCTCTTTCAACAATGTGTTCTTTCCTTCCCTTCTTTTCGACAAAAGGATTTGATATAGTTTAAATGGGACTTGGACGAATAAACATACCATTTTGAAGACCGTAGATCATGCCAAGTTAATAAAGGTTCTAATAATTTGTCTTAAAACGATAAGGACCAAGGAAAGTGAATAGAGTTGTTGTTGCCGTTCCGCAACATATACCACAGTACACCATTTCGAAAAAACATACCACACGGAACGCCACCTATTGCTGAATAGACAAAAGCAAAATTGTCTATTCGTGTGACGTTTCCATGTTACCATGTCACAATGTTTTTGACTTGTTTGCATACCGTTTTTGCAGCACCTGTATATGTTGAACGTTAAAGTTATAATGTTATGTTGTTGACGGTGCCTTCAGCACCTGTGCTTTGATAATGTGGTTTTAATTTCGAGTAATAAAGGTACATGGATCTCGTGAAGACGATCCGCGCGATTAATTTGTTTGTTTTGAGTTTGATTTGTATAGTTTGATCATTCATTTCGATCATTTATTTGAGCCCAGTGCGGCATTATTTGGAACCCTTGCAACGACGGGAGAATCGCCGTTGCCATGTTTGCTGTCTCGTCGAGGAGGAACTCGACACAGAAACACCCTTTTGCTGTTTCCCAGTTGGCGAAACATTATGGTCCTTCGGAGCCGGATGTATAACATCCGAGCAAGAAGTCGGCGCAAGAATTCAAGCGCCAACAACTGGATTACGTCCATCGGATCACGTCCGACACAAACGACGAATAGGAAATGGGAATACGTTCACAAGTCGCAACGAGGGAAATATCGCCGAGATCAGGTAGGTGGCAATAATTTAATAATAATATATACAAATTAATTAGCGATCCGAATGGATCCTAACTTAAGGAGTGTTGTGCTGTGTCGTGCTTTGTAATTGAATCCAAGTGTTGACGTCACACTATTTTCATCATCAAAACTAAATGAAGTATCAATTAAATCAACAAAAGGATGGAAACTAAGGTTAAGCTAACCGCTTTCAATGATTGTTGCTGAATTTCCAATGAATGGAAATACGTAGAACAATCAAAAGCAAATGAATTCAATAATAATTTTAAACAAAGAAATCGTAATTAATAGCAAAATTGTGAAACGGGAAACAATCACCTTCGTATATCAATAACAGCATCGTGCAGTGATTCGGGACTGTTCTAATTTCTAAACAAACTCAGTGTCGACATTGATTTGAGACCAATAACGGCAATTCAGTGTTTACGGTTGATAGATTTCGAAAATGTCTGATCAAGTCCACACGCAGTTCGTTAAATCCTTCATTGACTATGTAAAACAACCGAGTGAGGGCTAATCGCTGGGCACTGACGTCGTCGAAAGTCTGGATGTTGTTATACAATGTTTGCAAGCAGCGTTTAATCTGAGCGATGACGAGGATCTCGATAGCGAAGAAGCTACGTCTAACAGTGCAGGCACAACCTCACAAGCGGAACCACAAAGGTTAGATCTATTCGAAATGTTCCAGTCGATGTCTATCGAACGCAATCTACAATCCCTTGGAACAGCCGAACGGATTAAGAATAAAGGCAACCGCCTGATGAAGGAATGCAAATATCAAGAAGCAGTAATCCAAGACAACCGGACAATTAGTTTCGAAAACCCAATATTCTACTGTAATCGAGCTGCAGTTTATATCCGTGTAACAGAAAATGATCGTGCGATTAAAGACTGCGACTCTGCATTATTCTGCAATCTAAATTACAGCAAAGCATATGGCCGAATCAATACAGGAAAGTACGATGAAGCCATAGACGCCGATACGAAAGCTATTCAATTAGAACCTGACAACAACAATGGGAATCGGATGCAAGTATTACATCACCAAGCGTTGATAATAAACAAAGTGATGGAGCACTTCATAAGAGTGGAACTCTGGCAGATGTGCTTCTGAAAAACGAAGACACCGTGGTCAAGTGGAATATGCTTACCACATATATATTTCTTGAGTTCAATCGGACTAGACATATCCGAGCCCGTACTGATTAGGTGGTTCATCACTCTTGTGAAAATAAACTAATTTCTGCTTTATTTTAATAATTTTTCTATTGCAATCGACGGTAAATAGAATGAATTAATAGATATTTCCTATTTTCACCAACATTATAAACTTCCAATATAAATAAAACAACATTTTTTTTCGTTTCATTCGAGTGGAACGCGTATGACTACATTCAAAGGTTCATCGATGACATAGAGGGATTCACGATCCAAAAGACGACTACGTCCAAGAAGTCATCGATGATATAGATGGATTTACGATCCAACTTATATTTTAACTTTAACATACAAGTCGAACAACTCATCATCAATAAACGAAAAGCTAATAATTCTTCCAAAAACAAATTACAGTCCACAAATTACTATTATTTAGCAATTTAAATAACACAGTTAACCAACAATTTAATTAATACTCAATTAATCAAATACAAAGTACAGTCCACTGTTCGACATCCAAGGTTGTTTCATTTGGCTTACTTTTACAGAATTCACTGCAGGTACCTCAAAAAATATTCGATCAATTCCAGGGTGTGGATTGAGGACATCATTCGGCTCCTCTTTTTAATGAAGTTGCAGGTACTTGGAACGACCCACGCTACCACTTAAATACGCCCCGCGTACATTAAAAGAACCTCAAGAAGGGGACGATGACCCGTCGGGCAATAGTCAAGAGGACAAATCCTTTGAATCCAAACGTGTGAAATCATGGAAGCGGCACAGGCTGGACATACTTAGAAGATGGTGGAATTACAACCCATCACCTTCAACATATTGACGACCACATCGCTCAATAACTAAGGATGTACAATCCAGCATGGGACTACGTCTAATATATTCTTATCATAGGACTACGTCAAAAGTATTTATACTATATCTATGGATCTACAATCCAACATAGGACAACGTCCAAGATATTCTCATTCTATTAATGGATTTACGATCCGATGGGGACTACGTCCAAAATATTTATACTACTTCCGGATTCACGATCCGACATGGGACTACGTCCAACATATAATTCTACGTACGGATTTACGATCCAACGAACATTCAACATTAAAGGCATAAGTCAACACCAAACAATGACGGCCTTATCGCAAGCTATAACGTTAGCAATCAATGGCCAACTGGACCTTCGGTCATACACATACACACACACACACACACACTAACACTGATAATTGACTAGAAATTGAAGCAATAACTAAGTATATTTTATAACAAATTAATTCAATTAATAGTTAGTTCTAGTCAACATAATTAATTATTGCCACCCTACCGTTTTACCGTACCGGTGTATGAGCAATACGAGCATTAAGGGCTCTGAGCCCAACCAAATTCCAACCGCCACTTCCCACGGCGCTGACACCAGGTGGTGACGCCAACTAAGGAGGACTACTACTTGGGTCCATCGTCTCGGCCCGGGAAGATGTTGCCGTTCCGCAACATATACCACAGTACACCATTCCGAAAAAACATACCACACGGAACGCCACCTATTGCTGAATAGACAAAAGCAAAATTGTCTATTCGTGTGACGTTTCCATGTTACTGTTTTCAGTGCTTGTTTTACTACTGTACGGTGCTCACAATGTTTTTGACTTGTTTGTATACGGTTTTTGCAGCACCTGTATATGTTGAACGTTAAAGTTATAATGTTATGTTGTTTACGGTGCCTTCAGCACCTGTGCTTTGATAATGTGGTTTTAATTTCGAGTAATAAAGGTACATGGATCTCGTGAAGACGACCCGCGCGATTAATTTGTTTGTTTTGAGTTTGATTTGTATAGTTTGTTGATGGTTGGTTCGATCATTTATTTGGGCCCAGTGCGGCATTATTTGGAACCCTTGCAACGACGAGAGAATCGCCGTTGCCATGTTTGCTGTCTCGTCGAGGAGGAACTCGAGACAGAAACACCCTTTTGCTGTTTCCCAATTGGTGAAACAGTTGTCTTTCAACCCAATTGCGACGTTCGGTGGTTGACTGCATCCCCACGTGAATCGGTGGTATATTAGTAAACACGTTCCCGTGCTGGCACAACTACCTAATATCACCCACAATCTCCCCAATTGCTCGTACACGTCTTGTTTCGCGAGCTGGGAACCGCAACTCCGTTGTTGCCGATGGTTCGCCAACTGGGAAACAGCAAAAAGGGGGTTATTTCTGGGTCTCGTGCAGAACAGCAAAATATATTTGGCGTTGTTGCCCAGCGAATGACTGCCGCATTGGGCAGTAATTAAAAAAACAAATTTGCATATATATTAATTTAATATTTATTTTCGATTTAAAAGCACGGTAACAAGTAAAATAGCACCAACTGTCTCATAAAAACGTTATGTTACATTAAAAGCACAGGTGCTGAAGGCACCGTATACAAATTAAAAATTCTAACTTTCACATCAAAACAAACTGTGTATGAAAAACAGTAAAACCAGCTTTGCGTGAAAACAGTACCATGGAAAACGTCACATGAATAGACCATTTTGCTTTTGTCTATTCAGCAATAGGTGGCGCTCGGTGCGGTATTTTTTTTTCTCGACTGGTATAAGATATATGTTGCGGAACTGCAACATCTTCCCGGGCCGCGACGATGGACCCAGTAGTCCTCCTTAGTTGGCGTCACCACCTGGTGTCAGCGCCGTGGGAAGTGGCGGTTGGTATTTGGTTGAGCTCAGAGCCCTTAATGCTCGTATTGCTCATACACCGGTACGGTAAAACGGTAGGGTGGCAATAATTACATTGTTATATTATAAGTAATTCTATTAATTGAGGGTGGCTATGAAATACATTCGGTTATGAACGAATATTGCATTAATCAAGTTATTCGTGTGTGTGTGTGTGTGTGTGTGTGTGTGTGTGTGTGTGTAGGTGTGTGACCGAAGGTCCAGTTGGCCATTGATTGTCACCGTTATAGCTTGTGATAAGGCCGTCGTTGTTTATTGTTTATAGTCTCCGACATGTTGTGGAGGGGTTGCCTGAGAGGCGATATTTGCCGCATTGGCTGCGGCAACGATTTAAATAAGCACTTACGTTATTCATAGTTTGTTGTTTGACTTATGTGTTTAATGTTGAATGTTGGTTGGATCGTAAATCCCTGGTGTCATCGATGATCTTCTTGGACGTAGTCCTCCTTTGGATCGTGAATCCCTCTGGGTCATCGATGACCTTCTTGGACGTAGTCCTCTCTTTGGATCGTGAATCCGTATGTAAAATGTCAATAAGTTGGACGTAGTCCTATGTTGGATCGTAAATCCGTATGTATTTCAATAAGTTGGACGTAGTCCTATGTTGGATCGTAAATCCGTATGTAAAATTTCAATAAGTTGGACGTAGTCCCATGCTGGATCTTGGATCCGTAAGTGTAGTTTATATAGTTGGACGTAGTCCTATGTTGGATCGTGGATCCATGAATGGTAATTAAGCGCTGTGGTCGCCAATATGTTGAAGGTGATGAGTTGTAATTCCACCATCTTCTCTGTATGTCCAGCTTGTGCCGCTACTAGAAATGTTAGGTATACCGCCAACTGCATAGAATCATCTGCGACTCGAATCCAAAGTGGTTGCTCTGCTTGATGCTGTTGCAGTTGGGGATTTGTCCCATCTACGCCGCTAAACCAATGCTCAGCGTTGGGCGAATTTTTTGATGGGAGCTGAGATTGACGTTGGCCATATTGCCTGGCGGAGTATTTGATCCACTGATAGACTATTGTTTTGATGATGATGACTTCGGTAATTGTTATAATGGCCACCATAGAAATGATCTTGCTGGCCTTGAGAACCAGAAGACGGCGATAGGTTCCTTGAATTGAGCGAATTCGCTGAACTTCCCTTAAGATCAGAAGGGATTGTAGTGTTCCCTTCATGGTAGTTCGTGGAAGTTGATTCGCCGGTATTGTTGGATGCACTGGCATTTGAACTGTAGTTACCGTCAGCCGATTCACATATCCGACGTTGAAGTCGCTGAGAGTAACTCTTATTTGCTGAATCTGGGCTGCAGTCATAAGGTGCAGTCACTGTCTGGGAACCACCATCATCTTCATAATAGTTGTCATCAAAATGCTGTGACCGCATATGATTCCTATTTGGATCAGCATAGTTGTCCAGGTTTTGATGGTGTTGTGGTTGAACACCTTGCGGCATATCCTGCTGACTTACAACTGGCACTTGATTGAGCCTGAGAGGTTGCGCATCCAAGTTGCTATTAGAAAGATTACTCTGCTCATTAATAGAAGTCTTCGTTCCATTGTGCCGCAGGATGAAATAGTCCTAAAGCCAGGTACTTTCTTCTTTGACTGGTGGCTGGACCATGTGTTCACTATTCGCATTCCGTTGGTCTGATTTCCTGAAGGGTGCCGGCATCTTTCCTGTTCTTCTCCTTCTGTATTCCCTTTCTTGGCACCGAAAGCCTATCTTAGACACCGACTCCGTTGGAGTGGTGCCCCCGTGGCAGCTACGTGCAATGGGCGGTATTAAGAGGGTGCCCCCAGAGCATTTCGTCCAGCGGCGAAAGCGAAGAACCCCACATACTTAACACCGAGGTGCCTGGGTGGCGAGAAGCGACATATTCTGGATGAGTAAACGATGCGCCCAGGTTTCGAGAAGCGGTGCCCAGGAACGGATGTGGATGAGGCGGTGAAAATCGCAATTCTCGGATTTCTTGGTCTTATTCATCTGTAATTCGATTTTTTGGTTGATACTTGCAGGCATAGGACCGGATGGGCCATTGTTGACAAAATCTTTGTTTGTACTGACCTCTTGCATTGTTGTGAAAGCTTCAGCTCTGTTGTTGAACCTGATTTCACACGTTTGGATTCAAAGGATGTCCTCTTGACTATTGCCAGATGGGCCATCGTCCTCTTCTTGAGGTTCTTTCAGGTGTACGCGGGGCGTATCTCAGTAGTTGCGTGGGTCGTGCCAATTACCTGCAAGATCGTTAAAAGAGGAACCGAACGATGTCCTCAACCTGGTACTGGGATCGATTTAAACTCTTCTTGATTTACCTGCGGTGACTTCTGCAGAATTAAATAAATGAAACCACCTTGGATTTTTAAGAAAGTGGACTGTAATTTGGCTTTGTTAAAGTCGATTATTATTTAAATTACTAAATAATCGTAATTTGGTAGAATTACCAGCTTTTCGTTTATTAATGATGAGTTGTTCGACTTGTATGTTAAAGTTAAAATATAAGTTGGATCGTAAATCCATCTATATCATCGATGACTTCTTGGACGTAGTCCTCTTTTGGATCGTGAATCCCTCTATTTCATCGATGAACCTTTGAACGTAGTCATACGCGTTCCACTCGAATGAAAGGCAAAAAAATGTTGTTTTATTTATATTGGAAGTTTATAATGTTGGTAGAAATAGGAAATATCTATTAATTCATTCTATTTACCGTCGATTGCAATAGAAAAATTATTAAAATAAAGCAGAAATTAGTTTATTTTCACAAGAATGATGAACCACCTAATCAGTACGGGCTCGGATATGTCCAGTCCGATTGAACTCAAGAAATATATATGTGGTAAGCATATTCCACTTGACCACGGTGTCTTCGTTTTTCAAAAGCACATCTGCCAGAGTTCCAATCTTATGAAGTGCTCCATCACTTTGTTTATCATCAGCGCTTGGTGATGTAATACTTGCATCCGATTCCCATTGTTGTTATCAGGTTCTAATTGAATAGCTTTCGTATCGGCGTCTATGGCCTCATCGTACTTTCCTGTATTGATTCGGCCATATGTTTTGCTGTAATTTGGATTGTAGAATAATCCAGAGTTGCAGTCTTTAATCGCACGATCATTTTCTGTTACACGGATATAAACTGCAGCTCGATTACAGTAGAATATTGGGTTTTCCGGATCGAAACTAATTGCCCGGTTGTCTTGGACTACTGCTTCTTGATATTTGCATTCCTTCATCAAGCGGTTGCCTTCATTATTAATCTGTTAGGCTATTTCAAGTGATTGCGGATTGCGTTCGATAAACATCGACTGGAACATTTCGAATAGATCTAAATTTTGTGGTTTTGTTTGTGAGGATGTGTCTGCACTGTTAGACGTAGCTTCTTCGCTATCGAGATCCTCATCATCGCTCAGATTAAACGTTGCTTGCAAACATTGTATAACAACATTCAGACTTTCGACGACGTCAGTGCCCAGCGATTGGCCCTCACTCGGTTGTTTTACATAGTCAATGAAGGATTTAACGAACTGCTTGTGAACTTGATCAGACATTTTCGAAATCTATCAACCGTAAACACTGAATTGCCGTTATTGGTCTCAAATTAATGTCGCCACTGAATTAAATTATAAACTTGAAGAGTCCTGAACAAATATGCCTTCTTTGTATACAACCGACAATCATTCCAATATTGTTGCTTCTTTAATGTTAATTAAAAGGACTGACCATTGCTACCCGGCCGTAGAATGTCGAGGATAGTTAAATTCTTCGATGTAATTGCCGAAAGTTAAACACCTTTATGCACACACCACACGACACTTTTATTTAAGATCACTTGGATCTCTTAAATTAAATGACATTAAATTATAAAATCAATTACCACCTACCTGGTTTACTGGAGCGCTGCTCACGTTGATCACCAATTGTTGATAATTCCCTCGTTGAGGATGTGATCCGATGGACGTCATCCAGTTGGTGGCGCTTGGATTCTTGCTCGGATGTTATACATCCGGCTCAAAGGACCATAATGTTTCGCCAGCTGGGAACCGCAACCCCGTTGTTGCCGATGGTTCGCCACTGGGAAACAGGAAAAAGGGGGTTATTTCTGCGTCTCGAGCAGAACAGTAAAATATATTTGGCGTTGTTGCTCAGCGAATGACTGCCGCATTGGGCAGTAATTAAATACAAGTTTGCACATACATTAATTTAATATTTATTTTCGATTTAAAAGCAGATTAACAGGTAAAATAGCACCAACTGTCTCATAAAAACGTTATGTTACATTAAAAGCACAGGTGCTGAAGGCACCGTATACAAATTAAAAATTCTAACTTTCACATCAAAACAAACTGTGTATGAAAAACAGTAAAACCAGCTTTGCGTGAAAACAGTACCATGGAAAACGTCACATGAATAGACCATTTTGCTTTTGTCTATTCAGCAATAGGTGGCGCTCCGTGAGGTGTGTTTTTTTTCTCGACTGGTATAAGATATATGTTGCGGAACTGCAACACGTCTGCTGGTTGTTCTTTGCGACATATGTAATGCTTCTGCTAATTGCAGTTGGGTTTGAGTTGGGTCATCATCCAATAACTCCTGCAATTGCACGTCTTCACATTTTTGTGGTCTACCAGAGCGATCACTGTCTTTCACATTGAAATCACCACATTTAAATTGTCGAAACCATATCTCACAAGTTCTAATTGATGGAGCGTGTTCACCATATGTTTCTACCAGCAAACGATGACTTTCAACAGCCTTTTTCTTTTGATTAAATAAGAAAAGCAATGCATGCCGTAAATGTTCTTTTTCAGGTACAAAACTCGACTTGATCATTGAACGATAAAACAAAGACGATCGTTTTTGGCGGACTCAACTTGCGCGTGTTTGTAGTTAAACCTCAGACGAACAAAATAACGCATGTGTCAAATTAATACGCTGCGTACTTTTCGCTGGCGTTATCTCTTAGTTAAACCGGAAAAACTTATGCATACACCTGGTAAGAGAAAAGGATTAATTATTTGAACACTTAAATTGTATGAGTGGTTCGGTCAACTTTTTCCTTTTATAAAAAAAATGCGAAAACTCAATTTGGAAATTCTCATACTAAAAAACAAAACTTGTATATCAAAATATGATGATATTTGTTTTTGAAAAGGTGAGTCCTGTTTTGTAAAAGATTTCCAAATTAATATTTGCTAAGACCCCATTTCCAGTCCATTCTTATTACACAACACACCGTCTACAGACAAATATTCCTGGCAGGTATTGATTTTTGAACTAACGTATTTTCTCTGAAAGATTAACTCAAGGATTCGCAGCACATGTAGTATACAAGAAAAAAATAAAAACCCACGACCAATTCCCTTCGATCAACTTGTTGCCAATTCAATCAATTTCAATATCAATTCCACTGCGTCTCAAGTTTCATGTGAACTTCCTT
Source organism: Microdon myrmicae (assembly GCA_963931805.1). Taxonomy (NCBI): domain Eukaryota; kingdom Metazoa; phylum Arthropoda; class Insecta; order Diptera; family Syrphidae; genus Microdon; species Microdon myrmicae. Next base: position 181,039,602 of record OZ007497.1, on the reverse strand, counting down.
ACACGACAAGGTAACTGTAAGAAACTTAAGTAAAGAATTTCATTTTACCTTTCCTGTTCCTTTTTTCGATAATTTTAATTCTATTATTTACTTCGTCTCCAACCATAGACCTTGTCGTACGTGGTAGAATTTTTGAAAAGGATGATAACTGGGAAAAATATGTAAGAACATAAAAATTCATCTCATACTCATTGAAAATATAGGTAATTACGATGAACATCTAAGGATACAAGACAACATCATCAGATGTATGAATACTTATTACTAGCAGGAGTAATAAAAACGGATATTGTATAGTACATTAGGGAGAGTGTCCTTCTCAGCTCGGATATCCTGCTTTCGACAATGGCACAACTTGAAATAGTGAAAAGATATAAAATATGGACAGTGAAGGAAAGTAGAAACATATCTACAGACGAGTGTACTTATGTATTTTAAAATTCGTCCTTTTTTTATTTGGTTTGAAGGAGTCACTGATTATGGCTGACGGCAAGGAGAGCACAATAATTAACGACAGGAAAGGAAATTTCTGTTGTCTTGTTCCTTTTCTACAGTTTCTGTGCAAACGACTACCAACTAAAAGGACGCTGTCGAAATCTTGTAATATTTTGAAGGAGCTTAAGATATCCTCTGCTTGTGGTCGTTTTAACTATCCCATCGAGTAGAATATTTGTGTACTCGAAGAATCAAAAACCGATGCGGTTGTTCGTTACGAAGTCAAATTAACGAATATTCCAATATTTACTGTCGTTTACCGCTTTTTAAATTGTTAAACACTAGAAATGGTCAGGATTTTAAAACCATCAGGTTTGTATTATACTTCGACCTAGTTGTAAAAGGCACGCTGTGGGACATAAGAAAAGGTCCGGTTTTTAGCACATGCAATAAATGTTCAAACAAAATGGTCATCGGTAATTAAATACTAGGCTCGTGTTTAGAAGTGATATGAAAACATAAATGTAAAACTGAAGGAAATTACTTGTGACATTCAGGATTTTAATTTCCAATTCGTTCTGAAATTAAAGCGATAAAAAAACGAATCAATACCCAGGACCGTTTCGAAATTCGACGTATACCAATAATAAATTATATTTCACCGTAGTGAAACTCATACATAAATTACGAGTTCTTTGTGCTGGAAATCAATCGGATTTCAAAACTGCATAACTAATATCCGGTGTTTGTGGTCGACTGATTGGTCGATTTGAATAATTCATCAAAACGGAAACAATAAATGTGGCAGCTTCGAATGGGGCTATCTAGGAAATAAGGTGGATATTTTGGCGCCACAGCCTGTTATGCCACTGATATTGTTCGAATGCGGGGGGCTTAGTAAAAGCCGAAGAGCCCTATTATTTTCTCTGGATGTGTGTTGGGTTTCGTTTAGTACATCGATGGTGGGAGCTGGTAGTGTGGTTAAAAAGAAATACCAATGAATGCAGAAAACATTCTTTTTTGTGAATAGAAAAAAGGACTTCTTTTTTGTTTTTCCTGGAAACGTATATGGTAAAGTCTTCCCAATCAGATCATTACTTTATTCATTTGGGGATTGTGTTTCGTAATAAGGATTTATCTGTCCTGAAACCTCTTTAGGAATGACTGCCTGTCAATTAATATAATGAAAGAATGGGAAAATTGCTCCAATTGGGAAAGAATTGATGTTTATATCCTAATGGAAATTATATAAATTAGCAGTGGGAAAATTAATTTTCGCTTTAGAAATATTTATTATAATAGCTTCTCAAAAGAGCTGTTGTGTATTAAAGGCTTAATTTGTATTCTTTCAAACCTCTATTGTTAAAATTTGATAATATAAAGGTTTATCGGTATTTTGGAAGAATGTGAAATATGGAAAATGCCAATAAACTGTTCGAAGGTCACATGTCTTTAAAGGACACTTAAAGGGCGTCATACGTACAGACGAGCGTTTTTTTTTTTACACTAACGCGCCCACAAAGGGGGATTTTGAAGTACCCTTAAATGCCAGAGCACAGTGCGAGCGGATGGAGAAGAAGTGGGTAAGGAAAGGAGGTCTCGATGTATATTGGTTTTAAATTTCTAGACCACACAACGGCCAGGAAACACATGATCAGGCAGAACATTCCACATTCGTGTGGTTTGGCTAAAGAATGACTCTCTATGTTTATTTGTGCGACTGAAGTCTACTTGCAACGTGAACTGATGCGCATTTGTGGGGGTTGAAGTTGGTGTGCCGACGTACGGCATAGGGTTCACTTAACACCCCAACGCTTCACTGAGTAAATAAAACTGGATTCCGCTGCAACACACGTTCACAAAAATTAGCAAGCAACACAAACACCATTTATTTTGTTGGTGGTGATGATTTGTTTTTTTGTCTTATGGTTGTATATTATATTATTAGGGCTCCTCGATAGTATAGTGGTTAGTATACCCGCCTGTCACGTGGGAGACCGGGGTTCGATTCCCCGTCGGGGAGCCTCTGGCGCAAGACTAATGACTTTGCCCGGAAAAAACAAATCATTATGGAAAATTTAACAAGGCTCAGGACTTGCTAAATAAGGCCAAGACCGTCTCCCGGTTGTAGTGCCGATGATGATGATGATGATGATTTTATAATACTGTTTCTATCACACTCTTCATGTGATCAAGTCCTTGGTTGACTACTTCAAATGTAGAACTTTAGGAAAGCAAAGTTATGCTTTTAGTGTGGTGCGATTGGAATAGTATGGTGTATTTTGAGTTATATATTTCAGTTTTAAAGCGTCAAAAAAAAGTGTACATTATTCAATTAAAGTAAAAAACTTAAAACTAGTACTTTGTCTGCTTCCCTTTCGCCTTTAAAACAGCATCAATGCGTCTGGGCATTGACTCTACTAGCTTCCTTGTCAATTCGGTTGGGATTTTTTGCCACTCTTCAAGTAGAATTGACTTTAGTGACTCTCTGTCTGAAATGTTCCTCTTTCGGATCTGCTTATCCAGATACTCCCACAAATGCTCGATGGGGTTCAAATCTGGTGATTGCGGAGGGTGATCCAGTTGCTTAGGTGTACGGTAAAGTAACCATTCTTTGACTATTTTCGATCTGTGCTTGGAGTCGTTGTCTTGTTGGAAGACCCATGAATCACTTAAACCCAGTTTCGCAACACTACTTGGCAAATTGTCTCTTAAAATATTAAGATAATCTTCTTTTCTCATTGTACTGTCAATAAAGACGAGGTTCCCAACTTCAGATGACGCCATACATATCCAGACCATTACCGAACCGCCTCCGTGCTTAATTGTTGAATTTAAATTTTTTTGTTCAAATTCAATTTTTTTCCTTCTCCATATTTTTGGTGGTTTTATTGAACCTCAATAGGCTCCTCAATAGTATACTGGTTTGTATACCCGCCTGTCACGTGGGAGACCGGGGTTCGATTCCCCGTCGGGGAGCCTCTGGCGCAAGACCAATGACCTTGCCCGGAAAAAACCAATCATTATGGCAAATTTAACAAGCCTCAGGACTTGCTAAATAAGGCCAAGACCGGTTCCAGGTTGTAGTGCCGATGATGATGATGATTGAACCAAAAATCTCAAATTTGCTCTCGTCACTAAAGAGAACATTTCCCCAGAATGAAGAACTTTTTGATACTTCTTGGCAAAAAGAAGTGTTCGCTTCTGATTTTTTCCAGAAATGTATGGCTTTTTGCGAGGAACTCTTCTGTGTAGCCCGCTGCTATGGAGGGTCCGCCGAATAGTGCTCGCGCTAACGTTGACTCCAGAAGATTGGGTAATGTTTTCAGTAATCTTTACTGCACTAGACGCGGGATTTTTTCCCACTTCCCTGACAATAGCACGTTCATCACCTACGGACAGCCTTTTTGTCCTTCCGGAACGAGGTCGATCTTTTACATCCTTGAACTTTTGAAATTTGTCCAAATTTTTTCTCACCCTGTTATGGCATCTGCCCACTGTTTTGGCTATTTCGCGGTAAGATTTTCCTTCCTTTCTTAATTTAATAATAAGTTGTCGTGTTTCTCCTGCACTTTGTTTACCCATTTTGAAGTAATTTAAAAAAATAATTTAAGCAACAAGCAACTTTCGATGGAAATGAACTCAATAACACTTTTAATCAATTAGTTATGAGTTGTAAAGAAAACAAAATAAATTTAACGGTTGTTTTCCCGATAAGCGGAAAGTTGCACAGTATGTGTGGCAAGTTGTACACTTTTTTTTGACGCATTAAAACTGAAATATTTTTTTTTTTTTTTTTTATTGTATTTTTACTTCATTATTTTCTGTTAAGTTTTATATGGCAATTCATTGAAAACAAACTACCTTAAAAAATAACATAAGTATTTTACTATAAGATCGAACCCCCTTGCTCTAACAGGGTTGTAAAAATGCAGTTCACTGCTGTACACTTTCTTTTGACGCTCACAGTATCTATGATTGATAAATGTCCTTTATAAATAAAATATATAAAAATACGCAATGACCTTTTACTCCACCGAATGTAATAGTAGAAAAATGTCGACATCCTAATATTCGCAAATTGAACGCGTGTTAATTAGTACAAAAATTTACTTTACTCAAACTATAATTTCTCGAAAAGTCCATGTATGTCAATCAAGGTTGTTAATAAATGTACGTAGCCTCCAATGACATTCAATCGTTTTCCTACTCCAAACACGCTGGCTAGCAGCAGGTGCAGGAATTCCCAAAAGATCCGGAACTTAGTTGAAAGTGTCGTTGGCCGCGTAGAAACTACCCTCAATATCCATTCGAACGAAATTGAAAACTCAAGTTCCCTGTTCACCTTGATTGGTACTCTGACATACACAGACAAAGAAAATCAATTAGAGCTCTCGTCGGACTTTAACTTTATGGCTTTGGGGTTCATTTTTCATTTTAGTTGACTTTCATACAGAACAAGTTTGCAGTGATTCCTGGATTTGATGTATTGCGTTGTCTTAACCACTTTTGAAGTTTGATTGTCAGTTTCTTAGTTGATATCCTGCAACCAAAAATCTGTGGAGACCTCAGCGATATTTAATTAACTCCAATTCAATAGTGAATCATCTGTGACAGTAGAAACATCCTTGTCTTGTTATAATCGATATCGTAAAGTGAACTCTCCACTAAGTAGGAGAAAAAAAACGGCACGGAGTATGTTGTACGGAATTGATTATGGATTCCAGGAGCAATTCTCCCACTCTGATTGTGTTCGTATGAGACTTATTCTTCTTATCGCTTTCTCTTCTTTTTTCCCAGCAAGGATACAAGAGAATTCAGGACTGTCAGAGCATTTTTCAAAAGAATTTAATTTACTCGATGTTAACTGTTGAATATATGGAATCTATTTGAATAATTGTGTTTGGTACTTCGCTTTGGTCCCTTGTATAAGTCTGCGCAGTATTCAATCCTCAAATCAATGTTTGCATCCATTATAAGGTATCCTGGTAAATATAAAAAAATGGTCACTATTGTTGCTTTTGCAGTAGTGCATTGGAGGTAGGTTGCAAAGGGTTATAGTTAGTAGTAGAGGTAGAAGATGAAATAAAACTGTGGAAGTGTATAGTAAGTGTACAGGATATGGAGGATAGAAGAGCGCATTACAAAGAGGAATATTGTCAGTGAAAATACTGAAACCTCTATGTTGGGAGTGAGATAAGTATTTGCAATGCGATTTATTCGAATGCGCAACAAGCATCAAGTAAGGGCACCTGGACATTAATGCATAAGTAATTGTGAGGATAATAACAGCTATAATCTGGCGATACGGAAATGATATTCGGTGTAATTATTGGATTAATATGATATCCTATACGACATATGCTCATATACAGGGATAGATTGATAAGTCAATGCCTTTTAAATTTAAAAAAAAAACCTTTTTATTTTTATTTTAAATTATCCTTGATCTCCTACATATAATTTTTTTTTTTTGGTGCACCACTGTGCTTCCGGCTCCCCGGGAAGCGTGGGCTACCGTCGATGTCCTCTTTGGGTTGTCTCGAACCCGTGTGTTGCCGCGCGATTATACAGATGTTTCTGGACTAAAAAACTGAAAACTTCCTGCTAAACAGTCATAAAAACAAACACTTCCGCTTCATTTAAGAAACTGATTTTATTTAAAGTTTAAACTTAATTGTTTTTGAGGAGGTCTTCTCCTCACGCGCGCTTGACTCCTTCAAGCGACTCCAGTCAAGTCACTCTTCCAAGGTGTTCACCTTCTCACTTCAAAATTTTGACTCTCATATCTTTTACTTCTTTTTGAGGGTCAAGACGCATCGCCACTTATCGTTTGATCCTTTCTTAGGGTGTTTGTTTGTGTTAGCCATCTGGCTAATGCAAACAAGAATTTTCGTGCACTTCCGACGGGTAACACAAGATCCGTGCAAGTTGTTTAGTTGCTTAGTGAGGGCAGAACCCTCATTTATTAAGCTTAATGCAAGCTTACATTAACTTAAATTAAATTAATATAAAAAGCCTTACCTAGAGTAAGAAGGAGAAAAAAAGAAAAAAAACCAGGAAGGTGAAGGTGACTGTGCGATGGGGGAGGTAGGAGGCTAAGGAGGAGTGAGTGTATGTGGGGGTGGTAAATGGCATTTGTGAGACAGTGACTGTTTCGAAGCTTCGAGAGGGCATAGCGGCATTCAGATGACTTAAGAGATTGTTGAGTGATCTTGACGGGGGCGGTAGGAGGGGATCAAAAACTGGAGGGCGGGGGTGCGGGGCTGGGGCGTGAAGGGGAAATGGGGCGAGGGGGTAAGAGATTCGCGCAAGACTAATGACCTTGCCCGGAAAAAACAAATCATTATGCCAAATTTAACAAGCTTCAAGATTTGCTAAATAAGGCCAAGACCGGTTCCCGGTTGTAGTGCCGATGATGATGGTGGTAAGAGATTCGATCTTGAGCACTGTTCGGAGGACAAATGGGCTGTGCTTTCATGGGCGTGGCCTAATGGTAGGAGAGTGTGCGATCTTTGGAAATTGGTGTATTTAGCACCTGTTTTTAGGTCAAAGACCGGAACGGGGTTGGGGTTAGGGGCAGGATGTGATGTGCGGGGAGTGGTTAGGTCGGTGTTGGGTGGGACGACATTGCGGGTGTGTGCGGAGGAGGGTTTGGGATAAGGAGTGCGGTCTAGGTGAGATAATGTGCGGGAGGGCCGGTTGAAACTCGGCTTGGGAGAGGGTTTGGTGGGTCGTCTTAGGATTGGATCGAGGATACGAGTGCATGTGCTTCTGGGATTGAGAAAAGGGGTGCGCGTTGTGGGTGGTTTGGGCAGGGGTTTTATAGGACGAGTTGTAGCTGGAGCGTGGGTTGCTCCGGAGGATTTTGGGAGAAGGGTGAGTATCAATTTGGGGCGGTCAGTACTGTTGCTATTTCCCTGTGTGGATTTAGGTAAAGAAGGCAGGGGTTTTGACGGTTTGATGGAGGTGATTCGGGATAACGTCATCCTGCCGATTCTACAGTGGGTGTTTTTTTTCCGAGTGGAAAATCCAGTCATATCTGGAGGGGAGGTCTAAGCCGAAACTAGGTTTAATCTTACTGTCAGGAAGTGAGTGACATTCATTTACAGGAATGCAGAATTTCATCAGGAAGAACTCAGCAATCCAAGCGGGGTTCGCAGTCTTTGGTGTGCCCTTTAACAGGTATGAAGTGACTGCCAGATTTGACTGCTCCAGTTTATTGAGCTGAGCTTACCATTCAGCAGGTGTCCAATATGTGCCCAAGTGGACTATTAGTGGAGGGTCAGCTTGGGGAATTTTGGAAACTGGAGTTGAAGTAGGGGGTGGGAGATGAGTGGGACAGGTAATTTTGGGTGTAGTGGGACGAGGCGGAGGTGGGGGTACGATCTGGAGTTCATCGTGTAAAGATGATACGCATCATGTGGAGGGGTGGGGGTTTATTTGCTTCGACTGTACTGAGGCTATAGCGGTGTCTTGCTTGCCCATCAAAGATCGAAAAGCCGAAAATTCATCAGCGACAGAGTCGAATTTGCGGAGAACAAGCTCAAGTAACGGGTTAGGATCGGCCGAGATAAGGCAGTTGTGAGTGGAAGAGTGCGACATAGCGACCACCTCACCAAGGCTGTTGAGCTTACAGAGAGTGTCATCACATAGGGGACTGGAAAAGTGAACAGGGGAGTTTTGGGCGTCGATTGCTGGAATCTGTCCAAGTCGGAACGGATGGCGCGGAGTACTTCATGAGTACTCTCTTTAAGGGATTCAATGAACGAGTGGGTAATTTGATTAACGATTGTTTTGTTGTTGTCTCTGATGAGGGAGGTGATAACAGAGAGCGACATATGGTGGAGAGAGCCGGGGTCGTCAGTACACCTTATGCTACTCTCGAGGGGTGAAATTAAATCGGAGATTATTTTTTGATTTGTGCTTAGGGCGCCGTCGATTGCGACTCCTAGGCTTTTGATTGCCAGTAGGACCTGGGAAAGCGAAACATCGTTGCATTCATCGCAGAAAAATAATAGGTTGTCAGGAAATTCTTTCGCGAAGTGCGTGTTACGCTTGTTCAGGCCCACGCAGGTGGCATGGACATTTTTGCCGCAGGTGCCTTTACAACGAACGAAGTCGGCATTGGCGTTGTTAATTCCACAAGTCTGGTTGCCACATGACATGATGGGATAGCGGTTATGGGGGGGGGGGATAAAGGGGAGAGAAAAAAAGAGGACAGAAAAGAAAGATAGTGGGGTTTGGAAGGGAGGAAAATGGATAACCCAACACTGACTAGGGAAGCTGGGGGTGTAGAGGTATTAATTACATAGTAAAACTTAAAAAGATAAAAAATTGAAGATTATAAATTAAGTTTAAATTTAAATTTGCAGTAAGTATATGAAGAGATCTTAAAAACTAGGACCTTCGAATCGGAGTCCCCCTGGATCTCTGCTGACGTTAACGGTGTGTTGGTGAGATATCTGAGGACGACTGTGCTCTTCACCTTTTAAGTTTAATCGCAAAAATTCATGAAAAACCTCGTTTTCTCATAACATTCCACCGATTGCGACGCTTTCGTGTCTTTTTAGTCTGCAGCTGTCTTGTTGTTTTTTTTTTCCCTTGTACTTATCCGGAGAAACGTTACATTTCGATGTTGGTATTGTCTCGTTTTAACGCACTGCACTCTATAAGGGACCTGTTCTTTCTTTCACAGTTATTGTGGTTTCCAGATTGCAATTTCCTTATTTTTGCTATTCAATTTGGCGAAAGTCTTCGTTGCGAGCTCCTAACATGCTGCACCACACACACTCATGAACTGCTATTGAGATACTTTTATGTATTTCCCCAGAACTTAAGGTTGCCGACGTAGAAAAGAAAACGAACGATCGGGTCACAGGTCGCACTCAGGTAGAACTAGGTTAATAGCAGACAAAAACGATAGAGCACGGGTTTCTTGTTTATAGTTTTTCTATTGATTAGCACTAATATGTTTTTTTTATTTTTTGTTACACTAAATGTTTTTTTCCACAGGGGAGGGTTACTGGTCTGGTGATATTTTGGTGTTCTATTTCATGTAAGCACAAACAATTTTAGATATCAAATGGATATGATTTAATAGAATATGTTCATTAAGTAAAGATGAATCTACGCATTAATATAACCGGACACATAACTTGTAGTGTGTGGACGGGTACTTTATTACACAAAACAAAATGCCGCCAAATGTTCTTATTCTGCCGCGGCAATGTATTTGTCATATTTCAAAAGTAAATGCAAAGTAATGTTAAGTAATCAGTTAGTTTCACATTGGATATAAAGCAATTTTTAATAATATTTTCGAAGCACGTACAAAAATAAAGATAGCACGTAGTTAAAAACTCAACATCCGTATTCACTTTACACCAATACTCGACTCGTGTGTGTGGCGAGGAGCACGATTTAAAACGTCTTTGCCGTTCGAACGTTCAAGTGAATATGTTGGTTGTTAGTTTTAAAATCGGTTAGTTTTTCGGTGCATTTGCAAGTCATAAAACATCTGGCATGTGAAGATATGCATTAGGATGTTTATGACAATCTACAATCAAACCGCACTTCAGTTCACTTTCTACTTAAACCATTTCTCTCACTGCAACCAAGCGGTATTTAGTGTTCCCGAAAACCATTTCGGTTTCCATTCTACTTAAACCATATCCCTCACTTGCAACCAAGCAGCATTTAGTTTTCTCGAAAACCATTTCGGTTCCCATTTTACTTAAACCATATCCCTCACTTGCAACCAAGCAGTATTTAGTTTTCTCGAAAACCGTTTCGGTTCCCATTGTACTTAAACCATTTGAAATCATATCAATTCTTCTTACTAGCAAGTCACCAGCATGATGCGTTGTCTTTCCACGGAACAATCATCGCAACGGTCAAGACCCATGTTCTTTTGTCTAACCGACAATTAATAACCATACTCACTCTTGCCATCGAAAACCGATTTCTCCGTATCCACAGCACACTGAAGAATCTAATTAAGCCCGTCCGGCAGAAATTCCATGAAACAACATCGTCTATTCGCATTTCCAGGCTACGGACAGATATTGCGATCTTCACCATTCATCACGAGAGAAGTCAGATTTTAACCACCGCTGCGTGCACACGGCCCAAATCAGTTGTCTATCCTCGCGAATTTCCACTGCTCGTGCTGTGCTAATTACCCCATACATGGTTTATTCGGGACAGCCTGGGTGTTATACACAGTTCGGGAAAAAGCGGTTACCGTTTGAGAGTCGTTCTTATTCCCTTAAGAGAAGGAGTTGAATTTTTACCGCCGATGTGTTTGCACCCCAACACTGCGTCGAGGCCATTACGTTGTTAGAGTTGAGAAAAGAAAGGAAACTATACTGTGACGCATATGACAATCAGTACTAGACTATTCGAGAAAGTCCGAAACAAAGTACTAGAATATTGTAGGAAGTACTGGAAAACTGGAGACTAGGAACAGTAGAACATTCAAGGCTATGGAACGGACGGAAACGAAACGCCGAATCAGAATGAGGAAACGGTATAAATACGTCGCACCCAGATCATGGAGTATGAGTAAGAAGTAGAAAGTGAATCAAGCGATAAGTGCGGTAGTAAGGAGTTATAAGTAAGATATAGGAAGTAAGAAGTAAGCAGTCAAAGACGCGATAAGTAAAGAAACGAAATATCAAGTAACGGTTGTTATTAACGGACTAATAAAGTGTTTGCAAAGAGAATTGATTTAACGGCTCTTATTTATTAAAAAATAATTAATCCAGCGAACCCTAAGCTCGCTACAATAGTTTGTGTTCGGTTCAATAGTATTTGACGAGATGTTAACATAAAAATTATCACCGGTGCTAGTAGCAATTTTGTAAAGTGATCGTAAGCTTATTGGATAAACGATTTATTAAGAGAAAGTGATCCTACGAAGTGATGGATAATTAATAAACTTGAAAGTCAAATAAACATAAGATTCATTCTAAAACATTAATGTACAAAGGAACAGTGTCAACTAAGAAACAAAACAAAGAACATTTAATTAACTTTCCAAATCAGACTGCGTTTTATTATATCTTCTTCTTCGTCGGTGAATGTTCGGGAGTTCTATTTGCCCAGTGACGCGTTGGAGGAGTGAAGTGAACCCGTGTCGTACCAGACACCACGCACTTCACCCCCACAAAAACGGTAGGGCTTCTTGGAGCACTACATCCTCCCCTCCTTCAAGAAAAAATTAATCTGAAGAGATTAATTTTCTAGGAGTGATGCGATAAAAGTGAAGGCGATGGCATCCTGACTTCGTTACGCAATGTTGTTTTTATACTTTCTGTGTAATTGTGTAATGATTGTTTTTGGATATATTGAATTCGATTTTGGATTTGGAAACATTTTGTTTTCTTTCTTTTCTCTATGTAGTTATACATGTAAAGTTTAGGTTTGTTCATTAAATATTTGCTTGAGTACTATGTATTAGTGATTCTATTTACAATATTTCATATTGTTGTTTTTTTTTTTTGTTTATATAAACTATTCTAGAAATAATATCTATACTATATTTACATTTATTGGTAGGCTAAGACTTTTTTTTGTATATATATGTTTGTATTTATATTCTAATGTATATATGTAGTTTTAGAGGAGCCTTACGAGCTACGGAGAAGTGTCGTTATGAATTTTGTAGCGTTTTTTCTTGGTATTAATGTACAATATTTACACATTTTGTTATATATTATTTATATTTTAATGCTAAACATATCTAGGTAAAGTATTTTTTTTTCATTTAGTGTTAGATTCATTAGTAATTTTTGGTTATGATTTAGGTTAGTTAGGGATTAATACATACTTTTATAAGTGTTTGATTATTATATCAGTGTATAGCATTGTATGTTTTCTACATTTTTGTTTTCTTTCTTATGTATTATGATTATTTGTTTCATATTTTGTTTATTCTTAATATATTGAACTTTTTTTTTTTTATATATAAACTACTTAGAAATTGTATAATAAGTAATATTTCTTTTAATTTGTCATGTTTTTTTTTCATGCAATTGACAAATTTTCTGTTTAATTAATTTTTTTTCTGTGTATATTTTTTCATTTTCTGTTTTTGTGTTTCATTTGTTCATATAATTATTCTTAACAAAAAATATTTTCTTTTTTTTTTCATTATATATCATACATATTTACATACACTTCTGTTTTTTTTTTCAAAACTTTCTACTAAAATAAAGACTTGTTGTGTTGGGAAAGTTATCTTTTATATCTCGAATTCAAAGGGTTTAATCTACGAATAGTTTTAAATTGTTGTTATGAACTACACAAGTATGTTTTCCTATCTTTAGAATTACGTTTTCCCTGAATAAAATCTTTAATACTTCGTATGGACCTTTCCACAAGGAGGTTAATTTATTAGGTCTTGAATGGTTTTTCAGCAATACTTTATCACCGACATACCATTTTTTCTGACCCACTGTCTGGTCATAGTATGCTTTTGATTTTTGTTTTTTTTTTTTTCAAAAGTATTTCTCTTGCAGTGCAATAGCCATGTTGCTGCCGCACTTTTAGTTCGTTAGCATAGTGGTTGTTGTTGTTGTTGAATAACGTTTTTATTGTACAATGATTTAACATATGTTGACTTAAGACTAAACTGCTAAATCCGATTTTACAATCTTTTCTTATTCTTAAAATAATTCACTGGCTCTACACGCCACCACTTGCGGTTTGGGAGCAGATAATAGTGGTTGGTTGCCAACGCTGGAGAATATGGTGGGTGGGCAACCAATTCAAATCGTAATTGGTCTAATTTGGTCATCGATTTCCCAGGACGTGTGTGATGGTACGTTATCGTGATGGTACAGAACTTTTTTCTTCGCCAAATGGGGCCGGTTTTTCTTATTCTACTGGCCGTTCTCAAATAGATGACAGTCTGTGAACATTTAGCCAATTCCTGAAAAAGGTGATAATATGTTGTGGGGGTAAAAGTAATGATGCCAAGACACGGTCACGGACGAAAATGTTGAAACTCCAGAACCCAAACACCAAAGGTAAAGATGAAGGAAATAAAAGCACTGGCCGCCTTTTGTTGGTTAATGTTTTCTTTATTTAACATTCAATGATTCCACATGCACAAATAAACTGATAAAATTTAACTGTTTTCTTGCGGATAATTAAACCGACTTTTCGTGGCAAATATAAAGTTTACGCGTAAGATGAAATTTCCTGTGATTGAATCTCGACTGACAGTAGTAACGTGGGTGTGCGCGACGAGGGATGATTTTTAACCCGGTGCGGCGTGACCGTCACCGGTGGTGGATGTAAATCTTTTCATTTGCATGTCTCAGTGAGGTGAATAATACTCGCACATCATTCGACAGTCGCTGGGCATGCGAAGGAAGAAAAGAACAAAAGAAAGAGTGCAATAACTTCGGGGTTGGCTTAGACGATGACCTACTGCCCTAGTGCGATGACTGTGGTGATCTCAGAGTGCATCGAGTCCGGGGAAGATAGAAACGGAAAGGAGAGGAAAATGTTTTGTGGCTATTCACCTGTGAAAAGAGATCATTGATCCCCAGTTTGGGTAAAGTGAGTAGGGCGCCGGATTGGCTAAGAAAAGCTGATCATGGGAACTAAATTAAATACTTTGATAATTTCCCCAGCGATTGCATGATTATGCAAACGCGTCGTTTGATCAGACTATGCCGCTGTATAACGACGCAAATGGCACTGCTTGCCTTTCCGTATGAGCGTGTGGCAGTTTCCTTGCAGAGCACCACAGCCTGTTTCACTCGGGAAACGAAACCTGTGATGTTCTCTGCACGGAATTGTCGCATCTCTGAGAACTTTTCATATACGTCTTCGTATGAAGACTGTGGTAACAGCTTGTTCCGGAGTTGATGTTTATACTCACAGAACAATGCTGGGGTTGCCTAATGAAAAATTCTGTAGGCTTCGCCGCCTAACTGCATGGGCAACCACTGCATGAATTTCCTCTCTTCCTTTTCGGACAGACATCTCAGGGTCCTTTTACAAGTATCTATGAACTTCTCCAGCTCCATAGCTACTGTAGGGCCGTGGCGGTTCTTTAATACATTCCAAAAGAACCGCCCATCCTCTTAAATTAACCACCTTCCAAAGCCATAGTACTTACCTGCGATTAGGGGCAGCGTAAGCTCCCCGACAGCATCATACCTGAAAGGAAAACCTACCCGGCGGCATCCACACATTCAGAATTTCCCTGGATCATATTCCATGAACCAGTTCATCTCCTATCGGCTCAGCCTGTCTTCAATTACGATAAACAAACGCTGGCCAGCGTATTGTTGACATAGCTGTAGCCGATATTCTTTCCATAGTCACAATTGTATATCGCGCCTATACCCTTAGGTTCGCAACACTTGCGACAATTCCCTTTCATCGGTTATCAACCGATCATGGAATTTGGACATCAAAATGATCATCGTCTATACAATTTTACCCATGTTCCATTATATTAGCTTAAGCAATAGCTACCCTAGCCACTGCTATCGTAAACATACCCCAAAGGCTCGGTTGACCTATCGGCACCGAAGAAAGTATAGCCTACAACGGCATGATCGTGAACGCCTAAGTAAACACGATAATGTTCCTACGTAGCATCGGCTAAACCATGAACAAGTGCAGGATCGTTCGTTATCGGGTTTTCAGGAAAAGGAGCACCGTTCATTGACCTGTACGGGCATATGAAAAATCCATCTTTATGGCGGCTTATGGAGGTTGATCACAACGATCACGACGAGTCAGATATCATCGTCACAAGAGTGCGCACGCACTATACGCGCCTATTGAGGTTTTCCATAATAAACAAAGTCGAGTTTGTAATCGAGTACAACTTTTAGCCCGGTGCGTGTTTTCTTTCCAATGTTTCACCAGTATTGGAGTGTCTTCGGGTTTTTTTTGTGCGAGTCGTTAAATATAACTTCCGATCACCAGCAAGTGTTAAGATCAGATAAGCTAAATGTACCGCGGGTTAATATAAAAACATATCGGTTGTGATGATTGATGGAACTAACTAATAAAGAAAATTTCAAATATTTAATAAGGAAACTCGTGCGTTTTATTTCCCTGGTAATCGTTGTGAAGGATTAATCCAGTGTGTTCGGTTTTACTCCTTTTCCTCGCGGAACAATTTAGTGCACCATCTATTGCTGTGGGGTATTTCGCTTAACCTGCGTCCGTGCTGACGCCCCTGGTAAATACCACCCACAGGGCCCTGTGAACCAATGTATACTGGCACTGATGTCCGTACCAGTACCATGATCTGGCTAATACCAAGCCTGTCCATGGGTTCGTCCGGTTCAGGAGGGGAGGAATTTCTCGAAGAGTTGGTGACATCTCAGGGGTGGATGGGACCTGACTTTTTTTTGTTTGCCTACTCTTCATGAAAGGCTTCAGAATTACTAAAGGAAACCTAACCTTCCCTTTTGTGGTAGTGTGGAACCTAACCGAAGCTAGCTTGTGTAGGTGGCAATGAAATGTTTCTTTCGATCGAATAAATGTCTTTATTATAGGAGGATTCGCCCTAAAAACTCGCAGTGCAAAATAATTAAATACTGAGTTAAGGCGAACAATAAAAGTGGATGCTGTATCTATCGAAACGATGAATATTCTAAACAACAGACAGAGAAACCTTAACAGACAGTCCTATTGTGAAAAATGTTCACCATTTATCTTTTCTCAACCTGGTACTCAGAAGAAAAGAGAAACACCGCTATTCCAATCAAATGGTGTCTCACAAAGCACAAATGCTCTACAATATTGTTTATGACAAATTATTAATGTTTAAATATTCTGAATTTTATTTTATTGAATTCTTAGGTATTAATTACTTAAAATAAATATCGGCCTGTTGGTTTTCTTCTTTTGGTGGATGTTTGTGTTCTTGTTTAATTTTATTTTTATGAAATTTATATCTATTTAAATTTTGTTTTCTTTGTGCTTTTATTTTATTTTATTTATATATTTTTAATTTTTCTCCTCTTTTGTTTTGAAAAATATTTTTAGAAATTGTATTTGTTTTTGAATTTTGAAATTTTTAGATTTTTGAAAATTTTTGGAAATTTTAATTTTTTCTTTTTTAATTTTTTGAAATTCTATTTTTGATTCAGTTTTATTTTATATTTTTAATTTTTGAAAAATTTTTATTTGTGTGTAAAAAGTTTTAATTTTTTGTGTTTTTGTTAAATTTTTTAATTTGTGAATATTTTATTTGTTTTTTAAATTTTGAAATTATTTGATTTTTGAAAATTTTTGGAAATTTTAAATTTTTCTTTTGTAATTTTTTGAAATTCTATTTTTGATTTAGTTTTATTAATTTTTCTCCTCTTTTCTTTTGAAAAATATTTTTTGAAATTCTATTTGTTTTTGAATTTTGAAATTTTTTGATTTTTGAAAATTTTTGGAAAATTTAATTTTTTCTTTTTCAATTTTTTGACATTCTATTTTTGATTTAGTTTTAAATTTTTGTTTAATTTCGTTTTTTTAATTTACTCTATTTTTAGAAATCTTGTATTTGTTTTTTTTTTTAATTTTTAAATGTTACAGACCCACAAGCAAATCTAAGTTTATTTCTTTCTTTTGCTGTTCGTAGGTGCGTACAGAGCCTCGGGGCTCTTCCCACCAATGGTCGTGTACCTCCGAGCTTTAGGTGCTCTAGTATTTAAGGCCGATCTTTCTATCACCAGTACAGAGCCAACTAGCGGGCGCCGGCTGCGCCAAATTGTTATACTATTTTAATAACAATTATTTTTTAAACCCTGTGTCACAAAACTTACCCCCTGTTGTTCGTGATAGGTGTTTATTGGACGATTCTGCTGTAGGAGAGCTTAGACAAAAGGCAGCCGAACGGGAAACCGGATCACAGGGACCTAACAAGGTCGATACTGCGGTCGGAAAAAACCCGAAGACCCTACCCACGCAGGGGAAGGGCTGC
Organism: Microdon myrmicae; assembly: GCA_963931805.1. NCBI lineage: Eukaryota > Metazoa > Arthropoda > Insecta > Diptera > Syrphidae > Microdon > Microdon myrmicae. The sequence continues at coordinate 181,022,210 of OZ007497.1, read as the reverse complement.
GAAAACCTGTCAGGCGCCAGTTACCCCAACAACCAGGCAATAACCCAAAAGCCAAAAGGTGGCAAAGAAGGGGAATCCTTTGGAAAACCGGAAGAATATACAAACCGCTAAGCGAGTAAATACGTTAACGGGACCCACTTTTGATAAATAATCAAATCCTCCCGTATCCGAGAACCAATCTTCGGGGGAAACACCTCCAATAAATTAAACAAATTAAACTCCTGTTCTCGGATGGTAAGTCGTCAGATGAATTTATGGATCTTGAAGACGACTACCGGCCAATGCACTAGTGCTAGCTCGCATCATATCCTTAACAAATTAACGTGCTCAGACAAATGTCAAAACACATTCAAAAAAAAAAAAAGAAAAAAAAAGTAGATCTTGGTTTTGCCGCCAAAATGGACGAATCCCAATAATACTCTGGCCACGGATGCGAGCAGTGAAGCACTTGGTGATGGGTAATATTAAGAAGTAATAAACTGAGACACACCTAACGCCTACTCAAGTCACACCTGGCATACGGTGAAAGGAAGCGTTCTCACAGTAGTGAAGGAGGTTTTACCGGATCGTGTGGGCGGTTCAAACTTCCTACCGTTAGCGACAAGGTCGTGGAGGTACGGGGCACTCCAGTGTGCGTGGTGCACTACCGTTTAAATCCGTATTTTTAATAAATGTTTGAAATTAGTAACGGTGGGAACTGGAACTGACACACCACAAAACCAGAAGGAGCATGTCTGTACCGTCGTTTGAAAAAGAACAAATAGCGCAAATGCCGATGACTTAGGAAGTACATATGTTTGTAATAAAGGTTCGTAAATATATTATTAATGGCGCAAAACTAATGACCTTGCCCGGAAAAAACAAATCATTATGGAAAATTTAACAAGCCTCAAGACTTGCTAAATAAGGCCAAGACCGGTACCCGGTTGTAGTGCCGATGATGATGATGATGATGATGATGAAATATATTATTAAAATCTAAATTAATTGGATAATATTAAAACAAAATATAAATATATCAAATTTGTAAAAATATATTAAATTATTATCCCTAATGGTTTTTCAACGATTACTCTTGAATTTTCATTCGACCAATTGCAACAATTCTGCTTGTTGATGTATCCAGTGAGGTGGTAGTGAGCCTCGCCGTTGAAGATATTTTTATGTGAAATATTATAATTCACTTCGGCTAACTCATACATGTACATCCATTGAGTGTACTGGGGACACTGTAGATGGTCGGGAGGCTTCAGTTACTGAAGCAACCGCCTCAGGTTTTACTCCTTCGACAAAATCTTCAACAACGTGCTCGTGCAATTTCTGTGCATGTCCACGAATCAATGCGTTCGGGTGCTCAGCCACACATTTGTACAGTAGCGATATCCTCGATGGCCCGAATCGCAAAGGGGCTTAGCGTCAGGATAACGTTTACCACAGGCCCAGTATTTTTGAATTTCTGCAAGAATTTTCAACTTGTAAGCTTGTACGCGGGGTGGGGTGGGGGGGGGGGGGGGGGGGGGTAGCATACAGGGCACAATCTCTGCTTTCAACCCGACGAAGGCCAGGATGATCCTTGTTCAATCCAAGTTAGCATGCTGTCTCCGCATGACACCCCTGGATAGCTACTTTGGCACCCGCCAAGTAGTGAACCAATGCATGCAGCGACATCCTGAGAAAGGTTGGCGCAAGGCTAATAACCTTGTCCGGAAAAACAAATTATTATGGACAATTTAACAAGTCTCGGATAAGGACCGGATACCGGTGGAGAGACTTGCTAAATAAGGCCAAGACCAGATCCCGGTTGTAGTGGCGATGATGATGAAGCTTAGCAGGACAATGATGCTAACCGAAAAAATCACATAAGGCGTGAACAATTTTTTTTTTCTTCGTACAACTTTAACACGTTACTCGACCCTGTATCGCTCTATTTGCTAATGCTTCAACTTCACAAATGTTACAACAAAATGAACCATATTTGACGTTTCTATGTCCTTCCTAATTCACATTAAATACTTCTAGTGTGAGCATGCTTTAAGTGTCTCTCAAACAAAACAAATTGATTAATTTATTTAATCCTATTCTTTTTTCCTTCCGTAATTTTACCAGGTTTTTTTATGGCACGGTCTCCAAGATACGCCCTTGATGGCCTAATTCAAATAAGTTACAGTCCATCGGATCTCGTAGACACAAGCGAACATTCATGTAGAGTACCAACAAATTATTCTACTAAGACATCAGCAACGTGTCCCCATGGGATGCCTATCTTTCCTTGTGCTACTTCTCCATTCTCAGAATGACTCTTAGGTTGGCAGTAACTCCGTCAAAATATAACTTCGGCTCTCATAAATTCTGTTACTACAATACGCCCTTCAGGATAAAACAAAACATAGAAAGGAAAAACAACAACCAACGGAAGAGGTATACCAACAATGAACTCGGCTAACAATAGTTTCCTTGGTGCCACAACCCTATAGTAACGTCATTAAAGTGACAAATAATTTGGGTTAAGCGACCTTCCGAGAGAGATATTTTTATCCTAAGGATTCTTCTGCCGTGTACATTCAACTAGACTCAAGTTGGGGGTCTGTATTCAAATAGACAAAAACACATACAAGTAAGTAAATTGCAGAAGGACAAGCATAGAGATAGATAGCAAATTGTAGGATAGTCAAACAGACTTGTAGTCAAACAGTCGTTAAAACAAAGAGACATACCAGCAAACAGATGTAAAGTTAAACTGGCATACTGACAAATACATCAACAGTGAGTTGTAAAATAGATTCGTAGGCAAGCAGGGAAGTTTACGGGCATCCAAATGGGCAGAAAGCTAGGAAAACAAGCTGACGTAGGATCAAGCAGCCAAATAACCAGAAGGTGAGTCAATCTGCCATACAGTCACCTAGACATCATCATAGCAAATATTAAGGACGATATACAGTATAGCACAGCGGAGAGAAAATCTTTATTTATGTAAATGCTCCCGGGTCGAAGCCTTTAGTTGAAATTTTCAGGATAACTGAAATTATGCAAAAAGGAAAAGATAGTTTTACTCTTTCCTCTTCGTATCTCTTGCACCATACAGTCTTCTCTTTATTTAATAGCTTCCCTCACTAATATCACAGCCTGCTCTGCCTTTTGTTTTTATCCACTTGCCCCAAGGTCGACTTGAAAGAATACATAGAGATACGAGTTTATACTTATTCTTTCCCTTCTCTTGAGCTGTTGTCCTTTTTTCTTGGTTATTCTTTTCAAAACCGAAAGGACAAGGAAATAAAATAGTGTAGTAAAAGATACAAGTTAGTGAGGAAGAATTCTCGAACATACTACATCCTCATGCCTCGTCCTTAACATTGCTCATGGACAAATATCCTCTTACCGGAAAGAGCAAGTCATTACAACAAAGGACATTTCGCTTACGAACAATTTGGATGAGCTTGGAATTATAAGCGATCAAGCAGCCTATTCGTCGTCGTCCTCCTCCAACTAAACAATTGTCTCATCTAAGTTCTCATCAGACGTGATTAAGTTGAAGGATATTATGTGAGAGAGGTATGTCACAAAAAACAAAAAAGCGGAGGTAATTAAAAATCTCGCATCCAAGCTAGAGGTACCACCCGACCTCGCTGCTTCTATAACGAAAACAACTCCCCCAATGCTCTGACAATGGCGTTGCAGTCATGGAATGAAAACCTTGACTGGAGGTAAACTGATTTCAGGTAGCACAACACAATACGTAAACAGTGCCATGCTTTGAGAAATATCCTTGAGAGCCAAGATGGATGGTGTTAGGTAAGGTATATATAAATATCTAAATACTTCCACGTGAGATATCAAACAAATATTTATTATGTGCTGTAGACTGATACCACCTCTATGTTATGCATGAAAGAGGATTAATTTTTCTCAAGCTTGAGATTACGGCTGTACGAAGTCCTTTGTGCGAAAACGGAATTCTTTAACCGGGGGAAGTGCTTAAACTTTATGCACTGTGCTCTGTGTTTGCCTTTACCGGGGGAGCATACAAAATGAAAGCGTACGACAAGAGATCCTTGAATGATTTAATGGCTCGGGGGGAAGATACCGATGACAAATTTCATGACTTCTTGGCTAATTTTCTGACGCTTGCCAAGAATCTCGTATGGAAATTTAATTATCCTGACTTGGGAAATAATAAAAGTGAAGAACGCGAAAGGAAAAAAGCGATACATGATTCATAGCATCTAGGGGGGCTATGGTAGTGAAATACAGCATAAGGAGGTTTATGGCTAATTAGATGACTGTGTAGTGGGATGAGACAAGTCAAGCCAAGAAAATTAGGAAAGTAATTATATGATTTAATAAGCTGAGTTTTTAATTGTTCTGACCTACAAAAGATATTATAGTCGCTATTCAAAAATCTTGCTGATACCAGGAAAACTAACAAAGCAGCAACGTCAGTCTTAAACCATTTCCAACTAATTAAAAGTATTACTGAAATATGTTAGCATACGTTTTTACAGCTAGCATTGTGGACGAATATTTAGTAAAAGGTTCTGCAAGTATCTAAGTATTATGCATGTGGTGTGTTCAATAAATACTGACATCACAGCGACGAATCTCTTTATTTGTAAGCGTGCCACTATCAGTTCAATTGTATTCTATGTAGTCTCCCTGCGTTGCAGCGCACTTTTTCCAGCGTCTCTGCTCAGCCTTAAAGATGTATTCTTTAGCTAGAAGGAGAACACCTTCAAAACCACCTCTAAAGTTTTTACAGTCGGCGTCGTGCTAGAAAAACGGCGAACCTTGAGCTTTTCCTCCAGAGTGCGGGATATTAAAAAATGCATCATCATCATCATCGGCACTACAACCGCGATCCGGTCTTGGCCTTATTTAACAAATCTCTCCACCGGTCCCGATTTCGAGCCGATGTCATCCAGTTTGGCACTCCCAAGCTCTGGGCGTCCTGGTGTACGCCATCCTTCCATCGTAGACAAGGTCTGCCGCGCTGTCTCCTTCCATACATCCTGCCACAAAGGACTTTCCGGGCAGGCTCCTCTTCGCACATTCGAGCTCGGTGTCCCACCCACCAGAGTCTACCGAGCTTGATTTTTCTTACAACATTAGCTTCAAGGTAGATTGCGTACAACTGATGGTTGTAGGGTCTCCGGAATCGTCCTCCCTCACATACGTTGCCAACAATTCCCCTTAAGACCTTCGTCTCGAACGCGGCTAAGAGTTCAGATTGGCTTTTATTGAGTACTCAGGTCTCGGATCCATACATGAGTACTGGTAAGACCATGATCTTGGTTGGATGTTCTGGATAAATTTCGGGATTTAAAGAGCCTTGATAGACTATAGTAGGCTTTGTTGGATTTGATCAGCAGTTCGCGTATTTCTTCTTCCATATTGTTATCGGCTGATACTATTGAACCAAGGTGGTTAAAGGATTGCAGTACTCCAAATTCGGGCTCTACTACGCTGACAGTTTGACCAACGTTAGGTCTTCTCTTCGCAGAAGTTGCCACCATGTGCTTTGTTTTCCCCTCATTAATGTGCAGTCCCAGTTTTTGTGCCCCCTGCTCGATATGGGTGAACGAAATCTGTACAGCTGATTCGGTTCTAGCGATGATGTCGATCTCATCTGCGTAGGCAAGTATCTGGCCGGACTTGGCGATAATAGTCCCTCTAGTTGTGATGCCAGAGTCACGGATTGCTTTCTCCAACGCCAGGTTCAAGACAAGGCAGGCCACATCGTCCCCTTGTCGGAGTTCATTAAAGATGTTTATTGGTTTGGACACCAATCCCACTATTTTTATTTGACTAGTTACGTTGGTCATAGTCAACCTACAAAGTCGTATCAATTTGATTGGAATGCCGAACTCTCTTATAGCATTATATAGATCCACCCTGGCTATGCTGTCGTAGGCGGCCTTAAAGTCTATAAATAGATGATATAGTGAAATCTTAAATTCTAGACATTTTTCCATCGCCTGCCTAAGGGTGAATATCTGATCAATCGCTGATTTGCCTGGGATGCACCCACACTGATATTGATCAATGATAACTTTAGTGTATGGGGCTATACGATCTTGTAGGATAGAGGAGAGTATCTTATAGGCGGTACTCAGCAATGTTATACCCCTATAGTTGCTGCACACTTTGATATTCCCATTCTTATGTATGTGTCAAATTATTCCACGACGTGAATCTTCCAGCATCTCCCCTTGCTCCCATACGTGCACCACGATCTCATGAACTGCGTGATGTAACGCTGTCCCTCCTTGTTTGATCAGCTCAGCTTGTATGCCATCAGCTCCGGGGGCTTTATTTGATTTGAGCTGTCTTATGGCTTTTAATGTTTCCTCAATGCTTGGTGGCGGCAGCATTTGGTCTTGGTCTTGCATTGGTGGAGCCTTCAATTCTTCTGTGAGCTGACCATTTAGCAATTCATTGAAATGCACTTCCCATCGCTCCAGAATGCCTTCAGGGCCGGTGATCAGATTATCCTCTTTATCCTTGCAGTAAGTGCAGCGTGGCGTGTACCGCGTCATACTGTGGATTATTTGGTAGAACTTCCGCGCCTCGTGCGGGCTTCGCTTTCTACTTTTCTTTATTTCACAGACAAGGTTTTTTCCCAAGCACTTTTCTTTTGTCTGTGGAGTCTTTTTTTCAGATGTTCTGAGCTCTTTGTATTTCTGCTCGCGTACCCGCGTTCTATGAGACTGCTGCATTGCCAGGTATGCAGCGTTCCTACGTTCAGTCGCTAGTTTGCACTCATCATCAAACCAGTCGCTCCGTTCTCTACGATTACTGCCTAAGATGGAATTGGTGTGTTACTGCTGTGCAGCTCGAGCTCTGTGTAGTGACCGGACATTCCATGAAAAAATGCTTGAATTGTTTAGCCATTTTCGTTTCCATGGTCGTCGGTCGTGTATCCGATCCATATCCGAGGCTTGCTAAATTTGCCATAATAATTTGTTTTTACGGGCAAGGTTATTAGCCTTACGCCAACCTTTCCAGGATGTCGCTGCATGCATTGGTTCACTACTTGGCGGGTGCCAAAGTAGCTATCCAGGGGTGTCACGTGGAGGCTGCAGTCAACTTGGATTATACAGGGACAAGGATCGTGCTGGCCTTCGCCGGGTTGAAAGCAATCAGTAACTTTGCCCTGTATGTTCGCTCCCATCATCATCATCATCATCGGCACTACAACCGGGAACCGGTCTTGGCCTTATTTAGCAAGTACTGAGGCTTGTTAAATTTTCCATAATGATTTGTTTTTTCCGGGCAAGGTCATTAGTCGCTCTCATCCCCCCTATTAAAAAATTCACTCAGAAGTAAATTTGGACTATAAGACGGATACGGTACAACGCGACTGTTTTTTTTTTTTGTGGTTAGAAATCCATCGACAAGACGCGTGACGAGCTTTTCGTGTTTGAAGCAGCGTATGAAAGACAGCGACAGCGGTCATCGAAAACATGTTATTTTACTCGTCGTAACATTGTTAAATACCATATGGAACTTTTCACAAGTGTTGGGACATGTTAACTCACGCAATTCACAATATTTTCCAATCCCATAACGTTGCTCACATAACGAAGACATCACTAAATTTTAGAATCGTGTACTATCCACGCGAAACTTTACAACAAATTCTCCCCTCCTTTAGATGCATTTCGTTATGGTAGCTCTGTGGGAAGAGAAAATGACCATTGTCGAAGGACATCTCAATTACTCAAATGCGAGTAGGACTTTAAATCAATACGGACAAAGCGCATAATCTTAACATGGATAAAGAGCACCAGTTACGCAGACGAGGGGGGAAGGAATAACATTACAAATAAGTTTATTGACTCTTTTTTGTACAAATTGTTGTAATACTGTATATGTAAAGAAAAAATATATTTTAACTTAATACCAAGGGCTGTAATGTATGGCCCTGATGCACAACTTTATTTACTTTATTGTATTTGCCAAAATGGCCTTTTTTCGCAATTTATTTATTTATTTATTGTTTTTTAATTTTTTTTATAGTCCTTTTTCCCGGGTAGTTTTTTTTTTGCGTATTAGTCTTGTAGTGCTTGCAGCCCTACCGTCTTCCATAAATCCTTACCTCAATCCTTACTTACCCATTTAACCCTAAAATCCCATAATATACATTAATACAATTTATATAATAACTATATCCTTTAATATCCTTTTTCCTCAAACACATTTGCATATAAATTCAATTTCCATAGTTCATACATTTAAATACTAATCAATTCAATTATACATTAGAAATACAGTCATCATCCCTAATTCTCAAATTAGCATATCACAACATAACATACACATACCAAATTTCAAGCTATCCATTTCATAACAACAGTTCATACAATTTCCGTTACCCCAAAAATACCTAAGCAGCTGCGATAGTTTTGCAATAGTTTTTCTGTTAACAAGAATCACCCCCATTAGGTAACTAGGGGCAACTAATTGATTTCGTTCATACGAAATCAAAAATAACAAATGGACAGAATTCGACTTCCAACAAGGAAGGTTGGATAAAAGAAATAATAATAAAAAGAAATAATCAAACTTCCAACGAGGAAGCACGCGTTTTGATTTGTAAAAAGAGTAAGAAATAAATATACTTCCAACAAGAAAGGTTGTGTTTTGTGTGAGAACATTTGGCGTTTTAAAATAAAAGTTTTGTGTTAAATAAATTAAATAAAAGTTTTTCATTTAAATAAAAAAGACTTTCCACGCTCTTCCCTCGGTCGCGTCGAGGAAGCACGGCGTGTTGGAACATAACAGGCTCCTTAAAGTTAAAACATTTATAATATAATTTATTTACATCTACCGCTAGCATTACAACTAAAACTGGTTATTTACATATCATCATCATCGGCACTACAACCAGGGACCGGTCTTGGCCTTATTTAGCAAGTTCTAAGGCCTGTTAAATTTTCCATAATGATTTATTTTTTCTGGGCAAGGTCATTAGTCTTGCGCCAGAGGCTCCCCGACGGGGAATCGAACCCCGGTCTCCCGGGTGACAGGCGGGTATACTTATTATTAGTTATTTACATATATTTACAATATTAATCTTAGTTTTTCCTAATGTTAATTCTTAATTCTATTGTAGTTTGACAATATTTGATGTGTACACATGACGGTACTTTTCTGATAGTTTTGTTGTCGATTGTCCGTGTTTATATCTAAAGTCAACTTTTTAGTTAAGTCAATCCGGCTTGGCATCTCATGCTTATTCAAACTTCACGGGAGGAAGTATAAAGCGGAGAACGTTATGGTGTGCGGGGATACCACGGAGGTCTGGCCGCCTTAGCCTCTGTGACTGGTACCCGCTTCCGGGGGTGTTGGTGAGCGGTGAGTGTGGGGTTGATTTTATACCAGCTTGGAGAAGGGTGTGGTGTCGTCCCTGACACTGTCTGCACGTCTTGATGAAGAGGAAGTCGCCGACCAGGTGCCTCCCCAGGCGGTCGAAGCACAGTCACAGTGCAAACGTCGTCAAGATCGTGTGGACGGTGTTTACGTGTGAGCGCACGAACATTGTGAGTGTGTGCGCGACCCCGCAATCTATTTGTCCTTCGCACACAACACGTGGTCCATAATATGGACGTAGATCAAATGGATGCCAAAATGGTGCTTCGGAGAAGGCAAAATACAGACCCAAATAATCTAAAGGCTAAACGTCATAAAGCCAATAAAAATAAGAATACATACATGTGGAGTGACAGCAGCGACGGCGAAGACAACGCCCATGGTGTCCAGTGCTCGGGGGCTTGAAACCAATTCCAAGAATTGGATGTTAACGAAACAAATGCAGACGCCAGCAATTAAGTCGAGGTTCCCAACAGACTCATTCATGAGATTGGTCTTTAAAAACAAATACTGACCAAACAAATGGAAGAAGTTCTCAAACTAAAAAACAATCTGAGCCTGAATGAGCGGAAAACGAAAAATGTACAACAACAACAGCAACCCGCAAAGACAAAGACAACACGACAAACTAAGGAAACTCAACAGCAGGAATCCCATCAACAGGAGGAAGCGTCTCAACAGGTGCCAGTCATAAAAAAAGGAGAAAGTACATTCTATTTACATCAGTTACATGGAGACAAGGGATCTCATAAAGTTGGGTGAGTTGACATGCAAAACTTTTAAAACAAAACCTATAGATACGAGGGTTGCCTTTTATATTTCGGGATTAGAGAACAAAAACAAATATTGATCATCGAAAATCACTTTATTGTTTTTCAAAATATTCCCCATGAAGATCTATACACTTTTGCATGCGTTTGAACCAATTGTGGAAGCACTTTTGCCACTCTGATTGAGGTATCTCCAACACATGCATTCTGAATGCAGCAACCGCTTCTTCAGGTGTCGAAAAACGTTGATCTCTCAGTTTGCTTTTTACGTACGGTGTTACGTACGTCGGCCACCACCATCATTTAATAATTTACATTTAATAATAATAATAATAATTGAATTTAATACTTTGTTTCAACATAGTATGATGGTAAGGTGGTGGAAGAATTGCATGATCCTGAAGTGAGTTTCTGAACCCACCCTGATTCGGGTGTGGATCGTGCAGTTCTTCGAGTTCGAATTTGTTTTTCGAAGTGGACGTGAATGGAGAGCGAAATGAGAGAGACAGGAGGATGTTGAAATTCGGTATGTGATGGTTCCGTTGTTCACAGTTGTGGAACAGAATAATTTTGAGATACGGTGATTGAAAAGAAAGACAGTTGAAGGTAAAAAAAAAAAAGCCGCGGAAGAGAAGTATCATCCAACGAAAGATTCGAAAACCTAAGAATATTAAACAGTGTAACTACTTAACAGTTTGTTTTAAAGAGTTTTTATTTCAATAAAAGTCATGTTTGTTGTGAGAGAAGAGAAGAAAGGGTCATCAGGAAGTGGCCCCTCTTGCACGAAACCCAGGAGCAATCAATAAGTAAAACGCTTAATTGATTGTGGATACTGAAGAAAGCACCGAGATCGGCGAAATCATCGACATCACAACCATCGTTACCAGGAGTACCAAAAGAAGATTTCTCAGCGGATTCGTCACTAATCCCAGACACCTACACTAATCGTTTTATAAATAAGAAAACATAAGTAGCGAACATATATGTTTCTAAGCTCTTATTACATTTTCCTTGAATGTGGATTAATTGGTCGCCGAAGGGCAAATTCGGAGTAAAACCACAAGAACTGGAGCTGCGGACAGGATGGTGTCTGGACTGCTGCACTGACCTGGGCCGAGCACAGAAAGATTCATCGGCGGGTCACCCCGAGGGAGGAACCAGGTAACCAATACACCTTATTGCTAATTCTAGGAATTTTCGTGGTTGTACACCACGACAGACTGGCGCTGCGGACAAATCTTTCCGAGACACCACGGCAGGTTTGGCGAATGATATTTTTATTGAAGCAATAGTTGTAAACCTGTGACCAGCTATACAAGCATTACCTCGTTTCAACAAGAACAAAGGGCTTTGGCAGATTGGTAGCGGTTGTGCGGTATTGGAGGTAGCCATGCGGTCGTGAGCAGAGACCGGCGTAAAAGCAGCAAGAGGAAAAATCTTTGTTTGTTTTAATTTATTAAATGGTTTGATCGGGGAGATAATTTGAAGTTTTGAAATTGTACACCAAATGTTAGTAGAATTGTTTTGGTTTTAGTAGTAAGCGGTTGTTTGATGTCAATTATTGATTCTGTATTATTGCGTTTAATTTCTTATTTATTATTCTATCTATTATTTATTACCTAATTTAATTGTTCATTTTGGGTGACGTTTTTTTTTGTTTCTCCCCAGTTAAAAACTGTGATATTTAAATTATTTATTATTATTTATTGTTGTCCTTAATCGATCTTTTAAATTTTTTAATGTGATACTGCTTTTCTTCCTTTTCGGCTGCGCGTTTGGATTTCGTTTGTTTTTTTTGTTGTGTTACAAAAGTGACCCAAAAGTGGTCATTATATTTGCATACCCCTTTCTCTCTCTCCAATTCTCGCCCACTGAGGACTGCGTTTGTTAATAGAGTAGTGTTTTTGTTTGTTTATTGTGCCCGACGGGTGTAGTGTGTGTTTCTTTTTCTCGTTGCAAGACCGTTTGTTTTGTAGATTAGTGCACCGTTTTTCAGTCCCAAACATTGGTGAATTTTTAATTACGGGCTGACCTCCTCTGATGTTCCGGGTTTCCTTGTTACGCATCAGGCCCCTATAGTGATTGCGAGGGAGGAAGGTTCGTCGGCGTCTTGTTGTATATTGGGAGCGTGTTTGTTTTTGTTTTTCGCACCCCTTCTGTTGGTGGATACTGTCGGCGACGAGGTTGTTTTTTTCTTTTCTCCGCGGGGTATCCGGGATTGACTTTGGTGTAGGTGACCTTGAGATCTAGTTAGACGGCCGGCAGATGCAGACAAGGCAGCGTCAAAGAGATGTCCGAGAGGGCACCCCTGCCCGGGCACGACCCGAGGCATTTCCCGAGCCGCCGGTTGACGAGGTGGATCCGGAGGCATTCCACGATTCGCGGGACGAGTTTGTGGACGAACGATCGCCAACGCGCCCCCCTCTCACCGTCGGTAAACAGCCTGTCGGGAGCATGGAGGACACGCCGATGCCCCCGTATTTTAAACTGGGCCCACAACCATGTCCTGTACGGACCATGCTGGGCACAGATAGGGTTTTCGACCTTGTGTCGAAGGCGGTCCCCATGTTTTCGGGACAGGAGGGACCGGATACGGCCGAGAGACTCTCTTCGTTTCTCAAAGGCTGTAGAAGGACCTTGGATGGGCTGGCGGTGGAGGAGGAACATACCTTCCTCCGGTGGCTGCCCTCTAGGCTGAGCGGCGAGGCCTATCGGATGTTCGAGGAGAGACCACCCACGACATTCCTTGAAGCGGAACAGCGTCTTAGAGAGGCCTACGAGCCCCGGGTGTCGTATGAGGAGTTGTGTGCACAACTTTCCAAAATGCGACAACTTCCTTCCGAGGATGCCACAGGCTTTGTTTCCCGAGTGAAGCGGGCCGTGGTACGGTGCGAGGAGGCAGCTGAGCGTTTTTATGGTCGCCAGGGTAGGTCCGTCTTCGCCAGCCAGCTTGAGGGCATGGCCAAACCGGTGTTGGTAAGGGGTCTGAGGGAGGAAGGACTAAAGCACTTCCTCCTCACGTTGGGTAATGTCCCTTTTCGTAGCCTGGTGGACCACCTAACCGGATTTGAGCGAGCTCGAAGGGAAATGCTGAGGCAGGACGACCTGTTTGTGGATGCGCGGCCGACAGCGTCAGAAACATTAGAGATAGGACCGGGAAGTTGCTCGACCCTTTTGGAAAGTTCATCCTCCACTTCTAGGGATTACACCGCGGCGCCGGCGCCGGTTTTATCGAACTTAAATCCCCGGGCGGTGTCATTCGTGTTGCCGGCCGAAGAGCCTGATAGTCGTCGACGGGGGGAGGATGGTTTCGTTCGGGAGCAGTCGTACGGGCCTCTCAATTATAGACGGGATGCTGGTGCCTATGCTCCGGCCCCCTCTGGCGAGGGAGCGTGGTCAAATACCGTCTCTTCCTCGAGTCGGAGTGAAGGGTCGCAGGGTTTGGCTCAAGGGGCGTATGTGTCTGGAGATCGATCGGGTCGGGACAATCCGTTCAGGGATCCGGTTGGTAGATCGGCGCACCCCCTGGAATCCCAGACAATATGCAATTTTTGCAATCTGAGGGGTCACGTGTACGACGAGTGTCTACAAAGACGAAACACTCCCTTCTGTCGCGAGTGTTGGCGGTATGGCCACGATATAGTGGACTGCCCGGATCGTCCGACGAGGACACGCGGTCCCCAGACCACATACAGGGGTAGAGGTCAGCAGGGCGGATTCGCACGGCAGGAACCGCCTTATCAGCGACCACAGTTTCAGCGGAGAGCCCTACCAGAGCCGCAGCCCCCGCCTACGGGCGGCGGGCCGGCGACATCAGGCCCCAGAGTATTCAGCGTCCGGTGCTGTTGCGAGTTTTGTGGCCGACTGGGTCATAGCTTGCGCGGGTGCGAATACAGGCAAAGGTGGGAAGAACAACAGCATTCCCAGGGTTCTCCCCACAAGCGGCACGCCGGAACGGCACCTGCTGCGGGCCGAGAGCAGGACACCCGTGTGGAGAGTAGGGCAAGCGCGAGAAATAGACGCAGACAGCGTCGGCGAAATCGGAAAGCCGGTAACGTTGGCGCGGAGAGTGTGGTTTCCCGGAGGTTGGATGGAGTTGATGGACGACGATCGCCCGCGTCGGGCGGTGACGAGAGACGACCCGACTCCATGGACTCGAAGTCCCCAAAAACGGATGCGAGGCATGACGCCGCATCAGGCAGCGCGGGGAGCCGGGAATGGCAGCCCCGGCGCATTGGGCCCAAAGTGGGCAGAAAGAATAGCTCCAGTTCTGCTAGTTCGGAGTCCAGTGGGACTCCCGAGCGGAATATTTCTAAACGGAGGAGCGGAACATTGTGCGAGTTTTGCGGTCGACACACTCACAAGGCGGCAGAGTGTCGACATAAAGCAAAATGGGAGAGTTCGGGAAACTCCCCAAGGTCGGGTCGGCAAGATCCTACCCGACCGCACTAAAAACGAAATCCAGCTCCAGCTGTTCTCAGCTTTCGCCGACTCGAGTCCCGATTGTCGCTCTCCCTCTAGACATTGGCCGTAGGAACCCTACGCGCCTAATCGTGGACACCGGCGCTGAGATCAGCCTGTTGAAGCTGAAGGCACTCCATCCTAGATATGGCATGGATGTGCATAAATCTACAACGCTCCAAGCGTTGTTTGTCAAAGGTAAGTCGAGGGGTTGCTGCACTGGGAATTTCAAGTTGCACCATGAGATTCCCTGCAGTTTCCAAATAGTAGACTCCTTGCCGGGTTTGGAGGAAGACGGATTGTTGGGGTACGACTTCCTGTCTCGGAATTGTAAGGTACACGGGCCGGGTGGTTGTTTGGTTTTTCCCCGAACGACCGTAAATCCCGTGCCATTCTCCATTCAATTTGTCAACTATGGGACGGGAAGGGTTGAGCGTGTGGCAGCCAAACGGGGAGACGTGCCAAAGGGACCTGTTAAGGTCGATACTGCGGCAGGTACTCGCCCGGAGACCCTACCCATACAGGGGAGGGCTGCGAAAAGCTGTTCAACCACGTGCTACCCACGGGGTCATCCGGATGAACCCCGAACAGCGGACGTTGGTAATATAGTTATAGACAACGTTCTATATAAACGAACAAATAAGGGAAGGATAAGCCTTCCTATAACTTGGAGCCCCTGATCCTAGCTGGCCAGACTCTGGTTACCCTCCGGAATCTTCGTCCTTGTAAAGGACCTTCGTCGAGGGATACCATCTTGAGAGTCTGACGAAAAGTCTTTAAGGCCAGGCCTAATGCTGCAGGCGCAGTCCCAGCGAAGACTGCAGAGGCAAACCCCAGTGCTGGGGGTTGGATCGCATATATGAAAGTGCGAAAGCGCACTATAATGTCGGGTGATGGTAGGTTTTGCCGTCGAAACGGGACAAACCCCCCGATCTACCAACCCATGGACCGAGGCAAGTACCGAGTCCAAAAGAGGAGGATTAAAGTAAATATATAGGAGCGGGACGCTTTTGCCGGCCGGGTGACATTTCGGAGGTTGAACGAGAGGGGATCGCCTCGCCTTAGCGAGGTGGTCCTAACCGGATCGTGTGGGCGGTCGAGCTTTCGGTCGGACCATCGTTTCAGTGTCGGGCCCGCCGCGATAGATGGGAATCTGTGTAGTTAGTGTTCCCCTATTAAGTGTTATTTATTTATTTATTTTTTACTAACCCTAGTATATAGGTAGCCTAAAACGTACTAACATTAGCACTTAAGCATTATTTATTTTGTTTCACTAACCCTAATGTATAAGTAGTACTAAATATATAGAAAAGCCTTACTAACCCTAACACCTGGGCATGTTTATTTATTTGTCTATTTATCTATTGGTTGGTTTGTTAATTGTTTGTTTGTTTGCTCTCCGCCGTCCACTCTCCGGCGTGACATTCCTCTCCTAAGAATGGCACGCAGTCTTGTGCGGGGGGGAGGTGTGTTACGTACGTCGGCCACCACCATCATTTAATAATTTACATTTAATAATAATAATAATAATTGAATTTAATACTTTGTTTCAACATAGTATGATGGTAAGGTGGTGGAAGAATTGCATGATCCTGAAGTGAGTTTCTGAACCCACCCTGATTCGGGTGTGGATCGTGCAGTTCTTCGAGTTCAAATTTGTTTTTCGAAGTGGACGTGAATGGAGAGCGAAATGAGAGAGACAGGAGGATGTTGAAATTCGGTATGTGATGGTTCCGTTGTTCACAGTTGTGGAACAGAATAATTTTGAGATACGGTGATTGAAAAGAAAGACAGTTGAAGGTAAAAAAAAAAAAGCCGCGGAAGAGAAGTATCATCCAACGAAAGATTCGAAAACCTAAGAATATTAAACAGTGTAACTACTTAACAGTTTGTTTTAAAGAGTTTTTATTTCAATAAAAGTCATGTTTGTTGTGAGAGAAGAGAAGAAAGGGTCATCAGGAAGTGGCCCCTCTTGCACGAAACCCAGGAGCAATCAATAAGTAAAACGCTTAATTGATTGTGGATACTGAAGAAAGCACCGAGATCGGCGAAATCATCGACATCACAACCATCGTTACCAGGAGTACCAAAAGAAGATTTCTCAGCGGATTCGTCACTAATCCCAGACACCTACACTAATCGTTTTATAAATAAGAAAACATAAGTAGCGAACATATATGTTTCTAAGCTCTTATTACATTTTCCTTGAATGTGGATTAATTGGTCGCCGAAGGGCAAATTCGGAGTAAAACCACAAGAACTGGAGCTGCGGACAGGATGGTGTCTGGACTGCTGCACTGACCTGGGCCGAGCACAGAAAGATTCATCGGCGGGTCACCCCGAGGGAGGAACCAGGTAACCAATACACCTTATTGCTAATTCTAGGAATTTTCGTGGTTGTACACCACGACAACGGGAATAAAAAGAAGTCATTCGGTGCCAACTCAGGACTATACGGCGGATGACCGATCAAATCGATGTTTTGGGTGCTCAAAAATGCAGTTGTCGCAGCCGATGTGTGAGAGCTCGCATTGTCGTGGTGAAGAGTGATCCGTCTTCGGCGGTTGGTTTTCCTGATTTCTTGGAAGACAACTGGCAAACAAATGATTGTGTACCACTCAGAATTGACTGTTCTGCGTTGTTCTAGTGGTACGGTTGCGACATGTCCAGTTTTTCCGAAAAAACAGGCGACCATTTGCTTGGAAGTGCTTCGTGCGCGAACAACTTTTGTTGGATTTGGCTCATCTTGAAACACCCAGACAGTCGACTGCTGTTTACTTTCGGGCTCATACGCGTAAATCCACGATTCATCACCTGTCACGATGTCATAGACGTGTTTCGAAGCACCGCGATCGTATTTTTTGAGCATTTCTTTCGACAAATTGACACGAGCCTTTTTTTGGGCGATTGACAAATTGTGTGGGATCCAACGCGAACAAATTTTGTTGACAGTCAAATGTTTATGCAATATTGAATGTATGCTGGTCCCACTAACGCCTAAGGTTGTCTCAATCTCACGATAGGTCACATGACGATCTTCCAATATCAGTTCGCGCACAGCATCAATGGTTTTTGGAACAACAACTGATTTTGGACGACCTTCACGAAATTCACCTTGGAGTGAACCACGACCACGATTGAATTCACCATACCATCGATAAACACTGGTCCTTGATGGAGCTTCATCGCCAAAAATTTAATTAAGTTCATCCATGCACTGTTGCTGAGTTAATCCACGCCGAAAGTTGTAAAAAATAATCGCACGAAAATGTTGACGATTTAATTCCATTTTTGGGCCGAGATGAATCTTTTAAGTTACTGTAAACAACACAAATAGCGCTCGTATGTCAAAACGTTCTGAGTGCGTATAACCTCAAAAATGTCCAACTTTACGACAGAGCTGTCAATTGCCGGATTGCAACACTAGGGTTGCCAAATCCCGAAACATAAGAGGCAACCCTCGTAATTTTAAGATGAATTTAACATGCGATGATTTAGAACGTTATCGCAAAATTAAATCGGTATTGGGGAAATTGAAAAGCGGGTACTACACGTACACCCCTAAATCGGAGAAAACTGTCTCCATGATCCTCAAGGCAGTTGATCCTTCCTTTACTCTCGAAGAGGTGTTCGAAGAACTAAAAAGCTTCGAAAACGATACCTTGAAATTTACAGGTGTGCAACCATTGTCTACAGCAAATTCTAGAAATCGCAACCGTAAGTTGCCTTTCTTCATTGTGTCTCTTAGTCCCAATAGAAAAATTGATGAACTTAGATATATTAAATACATTAGTCACTAAACAATAAGTTGGAAGAAAATAAAGAAGTCCGCGTATTGCAATGTATGTCACCGCTTCGGCCATGTGGCATCGAATTGCGATATGCATTTCAGATGCGTCAAATTCCTGAACAAGCATATCATTGGAGAATGCCCATTGGGCAAAGAACAGCTCCCAGATAGAAATAAACTATCCTGTGTGCTCTATAACAACACAGGACACCCTGTTAACTTGAGAGCTTGCCATAAGTATCAACAACTAAAATCAAACTTGGAAGCCAGAAAGAAGCAAGTTGAAGAAGGGAAGCGGATGAAGACGCGGTCTTACAACAACTTCGTGGCACCAAGTGTGTCACACGCCCAAATGGCAGGTGAAGTAAAAAATGCACCAATCTTAGAACAATCACGCAATACTATTAAAACGCCTGCTCCAGCGGCGCAAACAGCAATATTACTGTCTATAAAAGGACAGTTTGCTGCGTTTGATAACAAATTCAAAATGATCGAAAAAAATCTAACGGAATAAGTGGCTCGAACGGACATTATCTATTCGACCCTGAATGGTAAGAATTCTTTTACAGGGTATTTTAGGCTATGCATTAAATAACCTTGATGCGTGAAGCTTTTGCAGGTGCTAATGCAATTGCATTAGCGGAAAACAATGGGTTTTGTAGCTTCAGGACAGGAAGCTTTGGAGGTAATTGGGAAGGTAAGTAGTGGCATTTAGTGGAACCGCCACAAGGGCATCCTGGGGCATTGTCCTGTCGCCGACCGACACGTTAGCCCCAATGGAGCTGCCAACAAGCTCGCCCCAGGGAGATTAATTCCTATATGTCTCAGTTCTTGAAAAGTTTTATGACGTTTTAGACGTCCTGGGGAAGAAGTGACTTCGACTTTACCAACAGCACCTCATCGCCAATCCGTGCCCCGTCGAGGACCTTCATATTTCGCCGGAGTCGCGAAGATTTCATCTCGCCGAGTTGAGGCGTGGAGCTTCTTCTCTTTGAAGTCGGTTGTTCGCTGCAAGGCATTTTCAATCTTGTATTTCTCCGATGTGGGTGAGCTGGCTAGGATGTCGCCCAATTCTACGATTGTGCCATGTGAGGGCATCGAGGACGTGGAAAAACATCTGGCTATCGTCGCTGATATTAGTCATTGTGAACATCCCCAGACCTGAATGAACCACGGGGAGGGGTGGTTGTGCCAGAAAGAAATCAACTGTCCTTTGGCATCGCGTCGGTCAGGTTTTGGTCGGTAGCGTGTCCGGGAGTATAGGACGTGTAGATTTCGATGCCGCTGCCTGCTCAGAGCGAAAAGTTCTTGGTTGCCCCGTCAGTACTAGCGCATTTTTGCTTACCTCCGTACAGCTCCGTCTTGCCGCGTTCCTTTTTTCCGTTGTTGGTTCCTTTCATTTCGTTGTTGATCACCTTCCCCAAAATTGCTTAAGATTGGTCAGTGTGAGGGCTTGCTGGTGTACAAGTCGTGTCTGCTCTTGGCGGCTGTTAGGATGGAAGTGTGGTTTTCTCTTTGACCGCGGCTGGTATCCCAGTTTGTTTGACTTACGAATATCGGCGGCAGATGATCCTCCCTTGGTGGCGGCTAATGCTGGGGTTTGGTTTCTCGTAGGCGTGTTCGACTGTGGTAGCGGGTAGCATCGGAGGGAGTTGTGGGGTTTCGAGATGCTGTTCTTCGTTGTGTGTTCGAGTCTTTTAGTAAGGCGACACAAGGACACAGATTCACTAAATTACTCGAGCGCTGTTTTAACGGAACGCTAACCGCAGCTGACTGTTATTACTCACCTAATGTCAACGATTCTTACTTTATGAATAAAAGACTGGGTTCATTTGTGATACTACTTTATTTTGATAAATTAAAAGTTCCATAAATTTATTTATTAGTTAAATTAAAGAGTTCAAGCACCGGTTGATGTAAGTTGAAAAGCAAATTAAAAGGTTTGATCACCGGTTGATGTACATTAATTAGTGGTGCACACTTATTTATTAATTAGTTAAATTAAAGAGTTCAATCACCGCTTGATGTAAGTTGAAATGCAAATTAAAAGGTTTGATCACCGGTTGATGTACATTAACTAGTGCTGCACACTTGTTTATTAATTAGTTAAATTCAAGAGTTCACGACACGAATTTGGTCCTCCTCGAGCACAGTTCCATAAAACAAATTCAAATTTACCACCTCAAGACCTCCACTCTATAAAACCATGACCTGCGCACTCGTTAACGGTTGACAATCGACTCGTTTTTATTGTTTAACGTGGAGGGCCGACTTGCCTCCACGGAATCTGTATCGCGATTGATTCTTACCGCCGAAACGACAGAATACCAAAATCCATCCATCGTTTCGGTGACCAATAGGGGATGATCTCTCATACCCTGGTCACGGTGAGGATGTGCACGCACACAGATGCGGTTACTTCGCACGGTCATGTTGGTGTCCATGAGCATGCGAACCGTGGATATCATAAATCCATAAAAGGAAATGTTACACGATAAGTTTGCAACTGGTGCAAGCCACCGTGACATAGGAACATGAGAATGTTTACCCGATCGGCACCACGTAAGGCATCTATGCTGATCGGGCGTACGTTGCTGGCCTCATCAGAGGTTCGAACTCTGGTGTGTGTATTTACACTAACGAGAACTCGATTCCCTTTTGCGGCCAGGTACGAGTTAAACCATTGCTTGTTGATCGGGTGACCGACCGATGTGGGCATAGGTAAAAAAGGAAAAGAAGAAATATCTCCTGCGCTTGTGTGGCAGACTCATTAGGAGATATTTCATCGATATGGGTCGGGTAATGTTGGTTGCTTGATGGTGCAACCAAATTGCTTTTAAGGAACATGGCGCGTTTGATATGATTATGCCCCTGTGTAAAATGTCTGTTTGATGCAATGTCTTTTGCCTTAGTGCCTAACTATGGCTTAGGTGGTTAGGAGACATTTTAGGTGGATGATAACAAGGTAAGTAAATGTTTAATTGCAAGGTAAGTAATGGCGTTCAAATGGAACCGCCATAGTACTTGTTTTTACAGTATTTAAGTGCTCTAGGAAGCTTTTCTTACCAATTGCTGGTAAGGTAAATAGTGGCGTTCGATGGAACCGCCACAGAGTCATTTCCACCAATTGTCCTCGCATCTAGTGACGTCATGTGCGGGTAAAATTCCGCGTCGGTTTTCGTTCTACGAAACGAGCGAAACCAACGTAGTGCTGTATCAACTCCACGTAAATTCAGCCATGCCTTTTCCTATATGTAAGAGTGCCTGACAGTGCCCTTGGCTTAACTAATCGAAAAGCATTCTCGGCGTGGGTCCCTGTTTGTCGCGATTGCGCTGAGGTTTTGGTGTATGTTGAGCCACCACACATATGCCCAAAATCATTTTGAAATGTATATCTTGTAATGTTTTGTAAAAGCCTACTATTTCCCCCACCTTAAATTATAACCCTGGCAGTATCCTAATCTACATCCTATTCTAACCATCCAAATCCTATCCAGTATTTATAATCCGTATCCGAATAATATCACACCAATTTCAAAGAGATAGTGTATTTGTCGTGCATTGATTCAATTCCTAAAATTTATAAGATCATGAAATGCCCATCTTCCAATGCAAATTATGATCGTCTCCTCAAGGATTTGCTAACCAAATTCACAGTCTCAATTTCGAGAGAATTCCAATTGGAATGCAGAACAGTTATCTTGTCGGCTATTTGTAGAATTTCTGATGTGTTTTATTGGGACCAGTGTCAACTGAGATTTGTATAAATAACCCATGCATTTTTGTTTCGACGTGCAATGTCTGGCCTAGTGCCCTGTAGTGTACCGCATCAAAAATTTTATAAATACTAAAATACAGAAGTTTAATAAACGTCCGTTTTGGGGCACCAAATATGTCTTTTATTCAATCAGGTCATCGAGTTTTCAGAGAGTAATAAATTTTCAAAAAGGCCCCGTCTTTGGAAACTAATCAATCCGGACATCGTCATCACTCTTCCCGGAGCCCATGGAACTCCGGCTGTGACCGTAAGTTGAATATCTGAAAAGACTTATACTTTTTTGTCTCGATCTTTCAAATGAATAAAACAATTTTAATCGAATTGTGTGTTTGTGTTTTTTTTTCAATTTCGCCACTGAAAAGTTTATTAACAACTCATACCTTTCTTGTTGAATCACCTTAAACGCATTCCCACAAGTACACCAAATCTACGCAATTATATGTACAATTTTGAACAAAACTACACAGAATTCTTCATCTGATAGTTCATCAGATGTATCCTGAAGTAAGAGGTACAGGATATGTAATTCTATCCTCGTCGGAATTTTATGGTAGCAGATTTGTTCACTCATCCAAAAATCTAAGCCCAAAATTTAGCAAAGAATTTTTTTGGAAACTGATTACACTCACCTAGACTGTCAACCCTATCGTCCTTTGTGAATGGATGCAACCATCAAATGAAACGATTCGTGAATTTGTTAACTTTGCCAAAAATGGAAGTTTACTCGAGTTTCCAGTGCTCAGCCAATTGGAAATATTGAAACAATTCAGTTCTAGGGCATTTATGAGGAGTGTAGACAACGATTCGCATTTTTACTTTCATTTAGCCGTGGCATTTGCGGATCCTGGAGGAAATTCTTATGAATTTAAAGACGACGCACGGCCTTTGAAGACAGACAAAAAACGTTTAATTCAGATTCTCAATTATAATGGCTAGGCAATGTAAATGAATCTTTACTGTGTGGATGCTCGGCAATGTGAAACTTTTTCATGTTTAGTCATCGAGGTTAGATGTACCATACATTCAGTTCTCAACAAATTAAAAAAAATTACATTTCTTAGAATTCTCATGCAAATTGCTTAACGCGCTAAGCCCAAAAGACTAATACCATCAACATTTATGTTCTATGAGACAATACGTTCTCCACGTCGCAGAGGGATGGTAAAACAAAAAAAAAATTTCGAATTTCGTCACAAGTAAGAAGATAAATGAAATATTTCGATTGCCGGTACTTTACATGAGTCAGTGTCCTTCAATAAATGACTTAAATAAATTGACTGTTAGCGTGAACGAACATAGAAGCCAGTTGTCCTTCGGTCTTCTATTTACACCTGATGTGGGCACCGTTATACCAAAGTACAAATATTGAGTTACCTAGGAGTATCCAGCTTATCCCCCGTTAAATAGCAGATCTAGGCTAGGTGTATGTGTAGACGGGATTACTCCCCAAAGTCGCCCTGTTTACATAAGGCAGGAGCATAAGCAGACCAAAGGAACATAGATATTCCCATAGAACATACAAAACGAAAAAGAAAAAAAATCGAGAAAAGGAAATGTTGATAGGCAATCGGATTAGTTGGTTTGCCGACAGACATTGAAAATAAGAACATGGAATGTAGAGTCCTTTCAAAGATTGCGTGTACTCTTGTAGCATTGGCGAATATTAAATGAAGCTAAAATACTCCTATCCATAGATAAGAGGCAGATTGCAATTTGTCGGGTGCTCTTCTCTCTTCGGCCCAATTGGCTTATTTGTTGGCCTGCCGTTACCTTTAGTTTTGTGTTATCGTATCTTCCACATACTTCGAGATAAGGGACAAGTGACCGAACAAATGTTGAGAATGTCCTTAAATTTATTCTATTTCCTGTCGAGCTTATCTAGCGAGCCTTTTTTATTTTTTTTCCTTTCTCTCGTTTAAATGAGATCGGAGCAAATAACCCACATGGGAGATGGGAAATTACGAATTTGTTGGCACACCTGCCTTGGGCAAGTGAGAGAAAGTAAAGGAAGTAATAGATACGATGACTGCTACTTCATGTGGGTGTAACTATTTCAAGGATTAGGTTTGCCGTTCCCACGTTGTCCCTTGAAAATAAGGCTTAAAGAAAAAATGTGCATATAATTCAAATAAAACGGTAGCTCATGTTAAGACTTGAAGATTCATAGAATGCTTGGTGTCATTGAGTTAAAGAAAGAATTATACAAGGCTTCTGGCCTCTTCTTTTTTTATGAAGAAGTGATGCATAAGAGAGACATTGTGAAAATTAATTCAACTAATTTGTTTTCTGTATGTCTTTTCGTTTCATCAACGGAGTTGTTGAAGAATTGTGAGACGATTTGAAAACAATGAATATTAAAAAGATGGAAAATTATGGGTGTTGCAGGTGCAACAGGGGTAACAAGAATATATTCGTTGAAATATATTCTTGTATAATACATCATTCTTATCTTGTGTCACAACCCTAGAACTAACAACAATTTAGTTCCATTACGTTTTTGCTGTGACATAAGACAAGTGGGACAGATCAAGAGAACAGTCCTAAGATACGAGATAACGAAGATACAAGAAAACAAAAAAAAATGATAAGATTGACAACAATATGAACAGTACTGTAATAAAAAAGGAAGAACGGATCAGATCATAAGAAAAAAGAAGAGTGGATTTTTGCCGAAGGCTATAGTCTGCATTGTTCGACGTTTGTATATATCATCATTCCGAAAATTTTCTTTTACAAAAACTTGCATAACCATTGACGATAATTTAAATTAACGATCAGTGAATAAATTAAAAGGGACTATATCAAATGACATTAACAAGAAGAACAAAAGAGAGGCTTCATGGTTTATACGAGCCTGATCTGATTGTACACGGTTGGGTTAGATTTTTATATTTGCGTCGGTTTTTCAGTATAAATAATACATTGGTACATCGATATAAAAATACATAGTTTTTTTTTTTTTAGTTTTTAAACCACATTTATTTTCCTAATTCTTTTTACATGTATAATATTAGGGGTAAATGTTAAACCCTTTTTTACAATCACAATCCTTAAATTAACTTACTGGCTCTATGCGAGCTCTCTAAATTACACATTACAACTTGATTTTTATACGAGGGTTGCCTTTGATATTTCGGGATTATAGAACAAAAACAAATATTGATCATCGAAAATCACTTTATTGTTTTTCAAAATATTCCCCATGAAGATCTATACACTTTTGCATGCGTTTGAACCAATTGTCAAAGCACTTTTGCCACTCTGATTGAGGTATCTCCAACACATGCATTCTGAATGCAGCAACCGGTTCTTCAGGTGTCGAAAAACGTTAGCCTCTCAGTTTGTTTTTTACGTACGGGAATAAAAAGAAGTCATTCGGTGCCAAGTCAGGACTATACGGGGGATGACCCATCAAATCGATGTTTTGGGTGCTCAAAAATGCTGTTGTCGCAGCCGATGTGTGAGAGCTCGCATTGTCGTGGTGAAGAGTGATCCGTCTTCGGCGGTTGGTTTTCCTGATTTCTTGGAAGACAACTGGCAAACAGATGGTTGTGTACCACTCAGAATTGACTGTTCTGCGTTGTTCTAGTGGTACGGTTGCGACATGTCCAGTTTTTCCGAAAAAACAGGCGACCATTTGCTTGGAAGTGCTTCATGAGCGAACAACTTTTGTTGGATTTGGCTCATCTTGAAACACCCAGACAGTCGACTGCTGTTTACTTTCGGGCTCATACGCGTAAATCCACGATTCATCACCTGTCACGATGTCATAGACGTGTTTCGAAGCACCGCGACCGTATTTTTGAGCATTTCTTTCGACCAATTGACACGAGCCTTTTTTTGGGCGATTGACAAATTGTGTGGGATCCAACGCGAACAAATTTTTTTGACAGTAAAATGTTTATGCAATATTGAATGTATGCTGGTCCCAATAACGCCTAAGGTTGTCTCAATCTCACGATAGGTCACATGACGATCTTCCAATATCAGTTCGCGCACAGCATCAATGGTTTTCGGAACAAAAACTGATTTTGGACGACCTTCACGAAATTCATCTTGGGGTGAACTACGACTACGATTGAATTCACCATACCATCGATAAACACTGGTCCTTGATGGAGCTTCATCGCCAAAAATTGAATTAAGTTCATCCATGCACTGTTGCTGAGTTAATCCACGCCGAAAGTTGTAAAAAATAATCGCACGAAAATGTTGACGATTAAATTCCATTTTTGGGCCGAGATGAATCTTTTAAGTTACTGTAAACAACACAAATAGCGCTCGTATGTCAAAACGTTCTGAGTGCGTATAACCTCAAAAATGTCCAACTTTACGACAGAGCTGTCAATTGCTGGATTGCAACACTAGGGTTGCCAAATCCCGAAACATAAGAGGCAACCCTCGTATATGACTTTCGGCGTACATCATTTTTTTTTGTTTCTTATTATATATATATATATATATATATATATATATATATATATATATATATATATATATATGAAATAAGTCATATATTAGAGGGACTCCTCGTTTACATCTATATGTATACATTATTATTACAACTTTTTTTTTTTTTTATTTATTATTATAACAAACAAAAACTTCAAAACGAAACGAATAAAACATAAAATAAGAAATAAAAAATAAAATAAAATAGATACACAAAAGTAATTGGGAAAGGAGGACCGGGGGAGGGGGGACAAGAGGAAGGAGAGCCTTGCTCTTTAGAGGCATACTATATCTGAGGATGTGAAGTCCTCTCCTCGTTGAGAAGCCACCACCATTTGGGAGATGTTCGATCCGTGGCTGATTTATCTCTTTCACTGATCGCCGTGCTAAAACGCATGCGGTCTGGGGCATTGGAGATATCATTATCATGGAGAATTCGTTTGTACCTGGCATCACGGAGAGCCTGGTAAATAATCGGGACTCCATGCATATCTTGGATAAGGCCTTTTTGATCCAAGAAAGGAAATGCTTCTGGGGGAATAAACCCATTCTGGAGGGTATTCTCCAGATACATATCATTGGGATAGAATGCTCCCGAGATAAGATTATTGTCACTGCACATTGCCCTTGCTGTGTGACCACGAATAATTTGAATTATGAAATTGTCTATCCTATTTAACCCTGATTTGTTATACAGGATTTTGTTGGAATAGAATTTTTTGTATTGCGACTCTGGTGTTCTATAAAGTCCGAGGCAGGAACGCAAACACTGCCGTTCGAACACACGAAACTTCTCCATATAAAGTGGAGATATATTATACCATACTGGGCAGCCATAAATCAAAACTGATCGGATGAATGCCGAGTACGAAATTATTTTGAGTCTGGGGTCAAGAAGACTACTCCGGAATAGACTTCTTGTCATAGAATATGCGCTTTTAGCTGCGGAGAGGGACGCTGCTATGTGCTTGTCAAAATATAAATACTGGTCTAGCCAGATACCAAGGTATTTAACTACAGTTTTCACTTGCAGTGGAAGGTTATTGTTACCTATAATAGAAAACTGTTTCCAGTTGTAGTTTGTATCCCTCGAGGCCCTGGATACGGGCGTTCTGAAAAGGATATTCTCGGTTTTCTGGAAATTAATCTTTAATTTCCAGTCGTCGCAAAATTGTTTTATTTTGTTGAAGTCATCTTGAAGGTGATGACGTCTATTTTTCCTCCTGTTCTGTACACCACTATGTCATCGGCGTACGCAATGGCGTTTTCGAGAGAACTCACTAGATCACTAGTGTAAATATTGAATAGAATGGGAGAATTCACAGCTCCCTGCTGTAAGCCATTTTTAATTTGGAAGGTCTTGTTGGAGAGTATGTCCCCGCATTTCACCACAAAATGTTTGTCCATAATCATATCATAAATGATGTATAACAAATATTGCGGCATACCCAGGTTTGTTAACTTATAGACAAGTCCTTCTAACCATACGGTGTCGAAAGCCTTTTCAAAGTCAACCAAGCAGGCGCCTGTAAATTGTCGCTTTGCCTTGTTCCATTGTATATCGGAAACAAGTTTCGTCGCTGCATGAACTGTATCATGTCGCGCCCGAAAGCCAAATTGGTTGTTGGGGATGATATCGTTTTCATCACGCCAACTTATCAGTGCTTTGTTTATAATTTTTTCGAATACCTTGCTGATGTTGGGAAGCAGGCTGATCGAGCGCAGATTAGCTGGATTGCTCTTATCCTTACCCTTTTTGGGGATAGGGTGGACTACTGCAGTCTTCCAATGGGTTGGATAGTGTGCATTGTTTAGAGCGTTGTTAAACAAAGTAGTGTATATGTTCACTGCTTCGGGAGGCAAATGCCTTAGAACCACATTTGGAATGCTATTTATTCCAGATGATTTCTTATTTTTTATTGATCTAAGTATGTTTCTAAGTTCATCCTTACGCACAAACATATTTGTATTTTCATTTCTGACGGGAGAATCCGCCCTATTATTTTCGTCGAATGTGATGAAACTATGGTTTTCGGATCGCCAGTTGTGAAGTTGATTGCGCAGCGAGCAATGTCTTTGACGGGCATTGCTTTCAATTTCAGTGCTAGCATGAACTGATTCGGGCTCCTCGATAGTATAGTGGTTAGTACACCCGCCTGTCACCCGGGAGACCGGGGTTCGATTCCCCGTCGGGGAGCCCCTGGCGCAAGACTAATGACCTTGCCCAGAAAAAATAAATCATTATGGAAAATTTTACAAGCCTCAGGACTTGCTAAATAAGGCCAAGACAGGTTCCCGGTTGTAGTGCCGATGATGATGTTGATGTATACTGTCACGCGGGAGAGCGGGGTTCGATTCCCCGCCGGGAAGTCTCTGGCGTAAGACCGGAAACAAAAACAAATCATTATGGAAAATGTAACAAGCCTCAGGACTTGCTAAATAAGGCCAAGACCGGTCCCCGGTTGTAGTGCCGATGATGATGATGATGAACTGATTCGTTAACTCTGTACACTGCTTCGAAACAGGCTCCAATTGAATTCGCTTTCTTTTGCGGATCTTCGACTTCTATTACTTCATCATTGGAGTTGATGTGCTCTGAGGTGCGTCCTGCGTTCAGCATTATCTGACAATTCTCGGGAGTCCGTGGAATTCGGAGACAGGGAATGTCATTGTGATCTTTTCTTCGACATATTTTCTTGATTTGTGAAAACATGTTCGGTCCGTTTGCTTAAACAGCTCGAATTCTGTGGCTCCACTCCTCATTTATTACTGCTCGGTAATTATCCCGGATCAGTTTTTGAAGATTTTTAATCAAGGACTTGATTGTTTTGATTTCATTGCTATTTGGGTCACTGAACTGCCTATAGCACAATTTCAGCTTTGAAAGCAGGGTAACCTTTTGCCTATACAATGCATCGATAGTTGCATTTCTGTATCGGTGGGTATAGCCATCCATATGAGCTACTTTGGGGATGGAATGATTCATTGTGTTAGTAACAATATCGTTCATAGTTAGGAGGTAATGATCGATTTCATCATTACGAAGGTTTCTATTAGTCGGTGGGTCTAGGCCAATGTTGTGTATTTCTCTTTTTACTATGCGATCGAAACGCGACCAATGTGCTTTTCGGAAATCGAAAGAGTGTACCTGGTCGTACTGCTCAAGTAGATGGTACTCGTTTGGCACGTGTATTACGGCTCCAAGTCCGTAATGATCGCTATCGTACTCAATTGTGCGAAGACAATTTCGAGTAGTTACCTCGGTATCTGGTAACTGAATTCGATCATCTGTCATAAGTAAATCCAGGAAAGAGTTACCTCTTGGATAAGACGGTGTACTTGTAGCGTACAATTCTAGTTTATGCTCGATCGCATTTGTTTGCCACCAATCAAACAAGGCATTGCCTCTGGTGTTCGAGGTCAGATTGCCCCAGGCACTGTGCTTGGCGTTAAAATCACCTGCCATTAAAAAGTAATTGTTTTCCAAATCTAACTTGAGACTTCGGAAAAGCGTATCGATTTCACTGATAAATTGGGTACCTTGAACAGATTCAGGAGCGTAAGCAGCGACTATATATAGATGCCTTTGACTTTTTAGCGGAATGTCTATAATGCATGCCTCTAGCACCTGGAATTTGTGTACTTCCGTGCTGTAAACGACCTTATGGTGAAGACCTTTCTTAACTAAGATAGCGACCCCACCCCCTCGGTAGAGTGTGGTCGATCTCGTCTAATTATGTTATAATTTTTGTAGCCCATTTTGTGCCTTTGGTTTAGCTTAGTTTCGCTAGCCCAGAGCACATCTGGGCATTCGACTTGGAGCAGATTGCCTAAATTATCCCTTCTTTCGATGTGGATTAGTGAATTTACATTCACAGCAATAATTTTTAGGTTTAGTTCAGGCGGAGGGTTGAAGAGAGTTATTTGAGAACAGGTTTGAATAGAGAGTATCTATTCGTGCCCTTTGTTCAGTCAGTGTTTTTTGAAATTCGGCAAATTGTCCTTGCATGGTTAATAACATTGTTATTATTTCTGAATGTGCCTCTGGTGCGGGCATTTTCCCATTACTATATGTATGTTCCATGGATGTTGGTTGCTTAGGAGCGCCGGCCATTTGTGCATATGACACACAAGGAGCCACGAAATTGTTGTAAGAACGAGTTTTCATTTTTTTCTTTTCTTCAACTTGTTTCTTTTTGGATTCCAATTTTAATTTCATTTGTTGAAATTTAGGACATCCTCTAAAATTTGCAGTGTGACCTGTATTTTTACAGAGGACACAGGACAGTGTTTTCCTATCTGGAAGCTGTTCCTTGCCCAAGGGGCATTCATCAATGATATGGTCGGAGAGGCACTTTACGCACCTGAATTGCATGTGGCAGTTACATCATTATTTTATGCCGCATGCCCGAAGCGTTGACAACGCATACACTGCAATACGCGATCGATTTTTCTAATTTTTTCCCAACTTATTGTTTGGTGGTTGAGGTGTTTAATGTATCGGAGAGCATCAACTTTACTGTTGGGACTCAGTGATACAATAAAGAAAGGCAATTTGCGATTCCGTTTTCTGGAGTTGGCGGTCGAGAAGGGTTTCACACCTGTACATTTTAAATTGTCGGTTTCGACATTTTTTAATTCCTCTAATACCTCCTCAGGGGAAAAACATGGATCAACGCCTTTTAGGAGCATGGAGATTATTTTCTCCGATTTCGGGGTGTACGTGTAGTACTCGCTTTTTGTCCTACCCAAAGCAGTCATTACTTTGCGATAACCTTCAATATCATCGCACATTAATTTTATTTTAGAATTATTAATTTTTTTTGTTTTGAAATTTTTGCAAGTTAACTCACCTAATTTTATAACGTCCTTTGTTTCCATGGACGTAAGTATTATAGGCGGCGCCTTTGCCTTTTTGTTGGTTACGATGTTCTGGTTTGTTTGCTGCTTCTGCATCTCGATTCTTTGCTGCCTTTTGTTTGCTTCCTGATGTTGTTCCTGATTTTTCCGTTGTGCTGTTGTATTTTCTTGGCTTTGTTGTTGCTGCACCAGGTCTTTTAATTTGAGGATTGCTTCTCTTTGTTTACTGAGTTCCTCTTTTTTTGTGTCACTATCCGCAAGCAGTTTTTCTAATTCCGCCGGATCTGTTGCAGTACATGTGATATTGTTTTCTTCATCAGCAGGTAATTCGATTTCACTTGGTTTAAGGTCAACCAATTCGTTGAATTGGTTGCCTGCGCCTGTGTAGTGGTTTTGCTTTCCTTTTGCATTTTTTTCGCCGTCTGAATTTGGCTTGTGCCTCTTTGTTATAATACTCGGCTGTCGCTCGAGTCGGCTCCGTGTCATCGCTTTCAGGTCTGCCTGGCCCCTTTTCATGAAAGGCGACGAGCTCTTTAGCACTTTATTTGTTTCCATAATTTTTTATTTTTTTTTGTTATTTTTTTTTATTTTTTAAACAACCGCCCTCAGTGGCGGCCACACTGTGTAATCCACACTTGTTCACTTACACTCGCGCGACGAATTTATTTATTTTTTTTTCTTTCTTTTCTTTTGCTTTCTCCTGTTGTCGGGTATACGCCTTATCTCTTTGACGTGTTGGTAACGACTATAAAAATACATAGTACATTACTAATTGTGCACAACACAAGGACCTGCATAAGAAAGAGCGTGCCTTTTAAATTTGAGTTTCGGATCAACCCAGGCGGTTTAATGAAAAAGAGTTACAGCGTTGATACCATTCCGTTCCTTAAATAAGCCAAGTCATCCATGCGATACTCAGTTTCAGTCCACTAAACAACACAACGCATCACAGAAGTTACAATGGGAATACATGTGCTTTCTTCTCTACATTTTGGAACACGTTGTTGTGCTGCAGATAGCCCTACCATTAATACCCCCCTGCGTACACTCTCATCATATTCTATCCTTACATTATTGAAACCATAAATCTAAACGATTCCCAAATCATTATCGAGCAACCATGGCAGCTGCTCAAAATAACGAACTCCCATGGATCTAAACGATTTCCAAATCATTATCTAGCAACGACGGCAGCTGCTCAAAATAAGAAACTGCCATGAATCTAAACGATTTCCAAACCAATATCGAGCAACCATGGCAGCTCCTCAAAATAACAAACTTCCATGCGAAAGCCATGGCAGCTGATTGAAACCTTCAGCAAAATCAATATCGAGCAACCTTGGCAGCTGCTTAAATATGATTGGCCAAACAAACTTGCATGTGTTTCAGAGTTCGAGTATAAAAAGGAAAATGTAAGATTACATTACAGTTTCGAAAATCGACACACAGAGTGGACGAATTTAAAAATAAATATAACTAAAAACTAAACAATAATTTTAATCCGCGTAACTCCACATGCTACGCTCTTCCCTCAATCATAGAGGAAACACGACGTAAGTATAACAAATTCGTGGCAGCGGTTGGATTTATTTTACATTCTCTACCAAAGAGAATGAAAGATCAACTTGGATACCAACATCCTCTACCGAAGAGACAGGTGAATCGAAGATCAAGTGGGATTCCAACATCCCCTACCGAGGAGATTGATGAATCAAAGATCAACTGGGATTCCAACATCCTCTACCGAAGATACTGGCGAATCAAAGATCGACTTGGGTATCAATATAACCTACCGAAAGGACTGGTGAATCAAAGATCAACTGAGATACCAACATCCCCTACTGAAGAGACTGGCGAATCAAAGATCAAGTGCGATCCATACCAAGGAGATTGGTCAAACAAAGTGTTCCCGAGGATGACATCGACAACACACCAAGTCAACAACAATTGATTGTGCAAAATTCAACAATTGGTACAAGGCAAACCATCAGTGAAAAACATCATCATCATCATCATCATCATCATCATCATCATCGTGATCATCATCATCATCATCATCATCATCATCATCATCATCATCATCATCATCATCATCGTGATCATCATCATCATCATCATCATCATCATCATCATCATCATCATCATCATCATCATCATCATCATCATCATCATCATCATCATCATCATCATCATCGTCATCATCATCATCATCATCATCATCATCATCATCATCATCATCATCAATATCATCCGTTCTTGGCCTTGTGGGGGTTCTTTAAAACCTTCCTTAAGAACCACCCACTTCCTTAAGTCAATCTGCCTTTCCCCCACTCCACAAGCCACTATACTTACCCGCAATCGAGCAGCGTAAGCTATCTTTCACTAGCTTTCAACTGAAAGTAAAACTTCATCGATGGCATGCATAACATTGAATGTTTCTGGTTCATAATACATGAACCATTTCATATCCCCAAACAGCTCAGCTTGTCATCAATAAACGATAAACACACGCTGGCCAGCGTATTGTGGACACAGCTGCAGCCGATATTCTTCCTACGGTCCACAATTGAACCATTGCCCCCATACCCTTGGGTTCGCAACACTTGCGACCAATTCCCTATTATCGGCTATCAATTTAAGAAATCATACCCATGTTCATGCTCTATGATGACCCTTCTGGAAATCAAAGTAAACACACAGTACCGCACTGTGTTTGTTTTGGTTACCAACGCTGGTCCATGGTTCCCATGGGTGGCAAATTCCTCAGCACCATATCTATGTACCAGCATATTAATCCAAATAAGATAACCACCCAGCCTGACCCTTTGCCACCGTCGGCAAGATATCTGTTGACTCAATGTCAACAAAATATCTTCCTTTCTAGAGCACCAGAGCCATACGGCTAAATCAAACAACCCCCAAATCTTCGGTCGACCTATCGTCACCGAAGAATGTATCGCCTACAACGGCATTACATGAACACAATGCCTGCAGCCCCTTTTTGCTCGTCCATTTGTTTGAACAGGTGCAGGACTAGTCGTTCTCTGTATTGCAGGCGAAGGGGCATTGTACTTGTCCTATATGGGCATATGGGAAATCCTCCCATTTAACCCCTTTTTCGATCGCCACTGGCCGTCGCCAGGTTGATCCGTTTCGCTCCTCCGACACCGATGTGATCCACCACCGTTGAATCTGACGGATGTGGGTTGCATCGAGGAGTCAGATTGCAACCCCCGTCGCGGTCAAATTTGAACCACCAGCGAGTGCGCAGGAGTCGAAGGTTTTCTTGTCGTTACGGTCGTCGCTTATCGGTATTACAATAGCAAGTGGGCAATATTAATTCAAAGACTTTGTGAAAAGATTATTGACTGTGAATTTTGATGTTAAAATTTAAACTCATCCTTTAGTGCAAACTCCTCGTGAAAATATTGTTGATGGTGAACCTCAATGTGCGAATTAAGCTTTATATAGTACAAACTCTTTGCGAAAGGCTTATTTTCCATTACTAGACACTACTTTTTCCCATCTTTCTGGCAGCATCCGGATACCACGCCGGAAAAACTATTTATCTCTTGAGGATATCTACGAATCGACCCATTTTTTGGTATCTTCATATGTTGTAAAGTGCTGCTCGGACAGAGCATGTGTCCTGGATCGAAATAAGTGATAATCAGAAAGGGCAAGGTCTGGTGAATACGGCGGTTGAGGTAGGACTTCCAAATGTGGTGATGTTAGGTCTCCGGGATGGTGGAGCGGCCGTCGCCAAGATGCGTTACAGGTGAATTGTGATCACTCGCACTTGCACGGTTTATTGTTCTTGATTGTTTCTCCTTCTTTTAATTGTCTTTTATTTTGCACTATGTTCGCGGTTACGTGTTCTTTTCGCGGTCACCAATGTGGGTAGTTTTTATTTGGTACCATCAAGGATACAGGTTCAATAAAAACCCCACAGTTACAAAACACAGGAACACTAACTGCACTGGTGAAGATGGCAGCAGTAGACTCGGCTGGAAGTCCCTTGTTGTCGATACTCCACTATCGACACGTCTAATATTCATTCGAGGTGCGCACAGTCGTCCTACTGATAGCAGCAGCCTCTTGTCCAGAAAGAAGTAAATAGTAAAACACTTTGTGTTGTGGTGTTGAGCACAGTTCTCTTTATTGCCACTAATTTCTCCTCCGTTACAAAGTCACAAATGTTAGTTGCGGTTAAAAATACATCTCAATACCTGGGGGAAAGACTAAGCACTTGTTTAATTGAATTATCCTGCGACACTGTTCATTACACTACAAAGCGTCCGTTCGTGATGCTATCGCCAGAAACCAGAAATGATAATCAAGGATTTTTTAGCACTTATTACATCGCGCACTCGAACTGAGGATAAACGAACAGCGAGCGAACTCCACGAAAGATGAATTTTTGACGTTAAAACAAAGGCGCGACCGTACGCTATGGAGATTGACATCTGACTTTAACTAAACGACAATTTTCTCTCAACACCGACACTGAATTTTTAACGACACGATCGTGGGGCACATCTGTATTGTTTGGCGATACAAAACTGACTCCAGCCTCCGGCGATTGTGATGGATTTCCACCGCATACCATCGCAGGAGAAACATCCCTTCCGACATGCATGACCAATGGGAGCCGATCAGCATCCCATTGGAAAGTCCATGCACAATATCTTTTCTATGGGAACGAATGTCTTCCCATTGGAAGGAAGGACAAACGAACGCGCATCGAAAAGAATAGTTGGGAGATGTGAAGCAAACACAGAAGAATTTTCGTGAGTATGATTGCAATGAATTGCGATAAGGGAACTACGGAAGATTTCCCAATGGTTGGCAATGGACATAGGTGCTTACCAGAGGAAACAAACAGTTTTAAAGATTACAGCGATGTGGATAATGCTGTGGCAAGATGATGATCTTGCCATGGAATGTTTTACAGGAAGCTTAATGCTGCCTAATTACAGGTAAGTACCATGGGGTAAAATAGAAAGAGGAAGATTTAAGAGGGTTAAGCGATGGGTGCTTCTTCGGCGCCTTGAAGAAACCCCACATTTCCACCGGAAATCGCATCATGTCGGTTAGCAACGGCATAGTCTGATCAAACGACGCGGTTGCATAATCATGCAACCGCTGGGGAAAGTATCAAAGTATTTAATTTAGTTCCCGTGATCAGATTTCCCTAGCCATGTCGGCGTCTTATTCACTTTCTCCAGACAGTCCATTCGATGGGGATCAGTGATCTCTTTTCGCAGGTGAATAGCACCAACTACATTCTCCTCTCCTCCACAATTCTGTCTCCCCACAGTTCAATGCACTCTGAGATCAGCACAGCCATCGCACTAGGGCAGTAGGTCATCCTCAGAGACTGCATTTGATACAAGCACACAAGCTAAGCCAACCGAAGTTATTGCGCTTTCTCATTTGTTCTTTTCATCCTTCGCATGTCCAGTGACTGCCGAACTATATTCACCTCACTGAGACATGCAAATGAGAAGATTCATGAGAAGAGAGAAATGATAATTGGCTAATAGCCGTGCGTATTGCAAAATTACCCATCTTCATGAGATTACTCTTTACTCAAACATCATCGCGGATGGTCACACTGCTTAACGAGTCGTCTTTCCACCACAGCCGTGTCCGCACGCGGGTGCGCACACGTACTCCGAGTTGTCTTGAGGATTGGTTGTGTTGGATATTTACCCCTTAAAGTAATTCAGTGATTGCTGCAGTTATCTCTTAAATAGTGCATCAAAAAATAAGTTGATCAAATCTCTAAAAGTGATCTTAGATGTTTAGCCATAAAGTGAATGGGCAGAAAAAAAAAACATGTGTTGATATCCTTGTTTTATGAATTTATTATCAATTCCGTTTTTGTTTTTGTGCTGTAAATAATTGTATTTTTCTATTGTTCACCGAATTGAACATCATCTCCACTGAACAAAAAGAAAACCAACAAATAAAAAAGAACAAAAACCAAAACAGAATAAAACCAAAAACCAGTGTTTTCTTTTTACTCTCGTGAACGTTATCCAGCGATAAAATATGATGGGGATAGGAGTAAACCGCGTGCCCGTGTTCGGCACATCAACTCGTAC
Source organism: Microdon myrmicae (assembly GCA_963931805.1). NCBI lineage: Eukaryota > Metazoa > Arthropoda > Insecta > Diptera > Syrphidae > Microdon > Microdon myrmicae. The sequence goes on along the minus strand of OZ007497.1, from coordinate 180,984,623 downwards.
CCCACGCATCAAACACCTCAACTACCAAACAATAAGTTGGGAAAAAATTAGAAAAATCGATCACGTATTGCAGTGTATGCGTTGTCAACGCGTCGGGCACGCGGCATCAAACTGCCACATGCAATTCAGGTGCGTAAAGTGCCTCTCCGACCATATCATTGATGAATGCCCCTTGGGCAAGGAACAGCTTCCAGATAGGAAAACACTGTCCTGTGTCCTCTGTAAAAATACAGGTCACACTGCTAATTTTAGAGGATGTCGTAAATTTCAACAAATGAAATATATAATTTTCTTTTTGTTTTTTTCTCTTTTTTTTAATTACTACTTTAGTTTTAAGTTAGTTTATAAGGATTATATTTATTGTGACTAAGCTTGAATTACGCCGAATAAACGGCCGGTGCTCCTAAGCAACCAGCATCCATGGAACATACATATAGTAATGGAAGAATGTCTGCGCGAGAGGCACATTCAGAAATAATAACAATGTTATAAACCATGCAAGGACAATTTGCCGAATTTCAAAAAACACTGACTGAGCAAAGGGCACGAATAGATACTCTCTATTCAAACCTGTTCTCAAATAACTCTCTTCAACCCTCCGCCTGAACTAAACCTAAAAATTATTGCTGTGAATGTAAATTCACTAATCCACATCGAAAGAAGGGATAATTTAGGCAATCTGCTCCAGCCGAATGCTCAGATGTGCTCTTGGCTAACGATACTAAGCTAAACCAAGGGCACAGAATGGGCTACAAAAATTATAACATAATTAGACGAGAACGACCACACTCTACTCGAGGGGGTGGGCTCGCTGTCTTAGTTAAGAAAGGTTTTTACCATAAGGTCGTTTACAGCACGGAAGTACACAAATTCCAGGTGCTAGAGGGATGCATTATCGACATTCCGCTAAAAAGTCAAAGGCATCTATATATAGTCGCTGCTTACGCTCCTGAATCTGTTCAAGGTACCCAATTTATCAGTGAAATCGATACGCTTTTCCGAAGTCTCAAGTTAGATTCGGAAAACAATTACTTTTTAATGGCAGGTGATTTTAACGCCAAGCACAGTGCCTGGGGCAATCTGACCTCGAACACCAGAGGCAATGCCTTGTTTGATTGGTGGCAAACAAATGCGATCGAGCATAAACTAGAATTATACGCTACAAGTACACCGTTATCCAAGAGGTAACTCCTTCCTGGATTTACTTATGACAGATGATCGAATTCAGTTACCAGATACCGAGGTAACTACTCGAAATTGTCTTCGCACAATTGAGTACGATAGCGATCATTACGGACTTGGAGCCGTAATACACGTGCCAAACGAGTACCATCTACTTGAGCAGTACGACCAGGTACACTCTTTCGATTTCCGAAAAGCACATTGGTCGCGTTTCGATCGCATAGTAAAAAGAGAAATACACAACATTGGCATAGACCCACCGACTAATAGAAACCTTCGTAATGATGAAAACGATCATTACCTCCTGTTAATTTAAACATTATTATCATTTATCAACCTAAGCATTATATCCACTGTTAATTTAAGAATCATATCATTTATTAACCTAAAGTATTGTATCCACGTTTAACTTAAGCATTGTTATCATTTCTCGTAGGCTAAGTTCCTTTCATGTGTCATTTCAAATATCGCACATTATTACGCGAGTACAATTTACCTTTTTTCAATGTTTCAAGTATCCTTTCACACAATGCCAATTTTATGACGGTTCCTTTTTCTATGGCAATTATCTTAGCAGATAATTCCCATCTCACGAAACGACCTCGATGCACACATTCTTTATGACACAGGCAAAGAGGATTCCCATTAAGGGTTTTCCCAGATGCAGCCGCGGCGGTATCCATTGTATTGATACATGAAATGTACAAAGAGCATAGGTAATTAAGAAAATGTTTCGATCCGTCACTTGACGTGGCTAGAAAATGTATATCCTTTTGAAGGGATAATGCTCGTCGCCATACGAGTTGTATAATTTTATTATAGGTACAGAGGAAGGAATCCTGTTTTCCTACTGTACAAGAAATTGTTAGGTAGTAAGTTTCTTTTACATTTTGTATATAAGGCAAATATTTTTGAAAATAAATGTGATTCTTCTCTCACTTGTCATGACATAAACGTCTATTGCATTTGTTTGAGGTCCACCGCTTCTTTTTCAGCATTTTTACCAACATTGAATTTCTCGATCGGCTGTTGGATCACGAAATAATTTACTAAGCCTTGGTGTAAATAAACGCAATCACGTCACGGGTTTATGTGCCCTGACGAAAATTAAAACTTATCACGTTACGGATTTATGTGCCCTGGCGAAGTCAGATTATAGGAGTATTTATAATCAAAAGAGGAAAGTCAAAAGAGGCCTTATACCTCTATAATTAATAAACACCTCCTAACTATGAACGATATTGTTACTAACACAATGAATCGTTCTATCCCCAAAATAGCTCATATCGATGACTATAGTCTCCGATACGGAAATGCAACTATCGATGCATTGTATAGGCAAAAGGTTACCCTGCTTTCAAAGCTGAAATTGTGCTATAGGCAGTTCAGTGACCCAAATAGCAATGAAATCAAAACAATCAAGTCCTTGATTAAAAATCGTCAAAAACTGATCCGGGATAATTACCGAGCAGTAATAAATGAAAAGTGGAGCAACATAATTCGAGCTGTTCAAGCAAACGGACCGAACATGTTCTCACAAATCAAGAAAATATGTCAAAGAAAAGATCACAATGACATTCCCTGTTTCCGAATTCCACTGACTCCCGTCCAGAATGCGGGACTCACCCTAGAGCACATCAACTCCAATAATGAAGTAATAATAGACGAAGATCCGCAAAAGAAAGCAAACTCTATTGGAGCCTATTTCGAAGCAGTGTACAGAGTTAACGAATCAGTTCATGCTAACACTGAAATTGAAAGCAGTGCCCGTCAAAGACATTGCTCGCTGCGCAATCAACTTCACAACTGGTGTTCCGAAAACCGTAGTTTCATCACATTCGGCGAAAATAATAGAGCGGATTCTCCCGTCAGAAATGAAAATACAAATATGTTTGTGCGCAAGGATGAAGTTAGAAACATACTTATATCAATAAAAAATAAGAAATCATTTAGAATAGATAGCATTCCAAATGTGGTTCTAAGGCACTTGCCTCCCAAAGCAGTGAACATATACACTACTTTGTTTAACAACGCTCTAAACAATGCACACTATCCAACCCATTGAAAGGCTGCAGTAGTCCACCCTATCCCCAAAAAGGGTAAGGATAAGAGCAATCCAGCTAATCTGCGCTCGATCAGCCTGCTTCCCAAGATCAGCAAGGTATTCGAAAAAATTATAAACAAAGCACTGATAGGTTGCTGTGATGAAAACGATATCATCCCACACAACCAGTTTGGCTTTCGCGCGCGACATGATACAGTTTATGCAGCGACGAAACTTGTTTCCGATATACAATGGAACAAGGCAAAGCGACAATGTATATGCGCCTGCTTGGTTGACTTTGAAAAGGCTTTTGACACCGTAAAGTTAGAAGGACTTATAGCGTTTGCGACGATAGTGAAGAGCGAGTGATTCGAACCGACGCTATCACGGTTAGAATCACTAAAAGATAGAACCAAAGCTCTTACCCATCAGGCCACTGCCGCTTATGTGAATTTGATTTCTAAACTCAAATACATTCGACTAATGTGGTAATGGTATATTATTGCTATGGTATACGGGTTTAATGGATGTGCTTTTGGTGGTGTTGTTCTTTACTAGTCGTATGTGTATCTGCTAGAAACGCCACAGACTTGTCTATAACTTAACAAACCTGGGTATACCGCAATATCTGCTATACATCATTTATGATATGATAATGGACAAACATTTTGTGGTGAAATGCGGGGACAGACTCTCCAACAAGACCTTTCAAATTAAAAATTGCTTGCAGCAGGGAGCTGGGAAATCTCCTATTCTATTCAATATGTACACTAGTGATCTAGTGGGTTCTCTCGAAAACGCCATTGCGTACGCTGATGACATAGTGGTGCACAGAACAGGAGGAAAAATAGACGTCACCAATAGGCCCTGTAGCGATTCCAAATCACTACACCTTCCCACTTACCCAAAACTCCCTAACCTATCCCATGCATAAAATACCTAGTATACCTAAATTCCATACTTACCTTTTCTAGAACATACTCCATTCCCATAGCGAACCATATGTGCGACCGGTTAAACCTAACGTTAATCTGCCGCACATTGATTCAGTCCCCTAACCCCTATTTCCTTTTAAAGCACAAACAATCGAGTTTGTGTTTCGCAAATTAATGAATACTGGTGGGCAAATCTCGATTTGCCGCAGTATAAAAGGCGGCGCATTTTGGTTTCGCGGCAGTTCGTAAACAGCAGTCCATCGAAGCAGACTATAGCATATAAGTACCTCGAAAGCATTCAGAACAGCGACAACCTACTTGTATGGGACTCTTGCGTTCTTGACCCTTCTCTCTCACGATCTCCTCGGATCAAACCCCCACAATTTCTTCTTCAGTACAAAACTGAAGAAAGCACCCTTCCCAACAACATTCCCCTCTATAATAGAGGATTTCTGGACACATCCCATAGGGTCTACAATTAACAAACCAAACACTCGAACGCACAGTACAAGACGGCACAAACACAAACATACACACCGACCAAAGAGCAGATTATCAGACGCCAAAGACGTGATCTGCGTTTACTACCGCACCCGAGACCCACCGGTCTTGTATGATTTCTTTCCCACCATCCCTCTATAAAAGTAGTTAAAGAACACTTGGACTAACACTGTCCACACTATCCTTGGATACCCGCCCTATTTTCTTCTCTTTTCAGATGCCGCGAGACCGAGCCCAACATCCTCACGGATGTGGGTGATTCTGGTTATCGCAAGATGACCAGAAGTCAGAGACAAGATGAAGGACACATATGTCCTGTCTCGCCAAATTCGGCCTTCTCGCCACAATTTTTTTTTTTTTTTTCGCGGCAGTCCGTAAACAGGAGTCCATCGAAGCAGACTATAACCAGCATTAAATATAGTAAATTCAAAATAAAGAGATCTTTGATTCGGCCCCGGAGGTAAGGATATAAAATAAATATCAAATTAAATATTGTAGTGTACCGGTATCCTCCGGTATACATAACATTATTTTGGCGCCCGAGCAGGGACCGGGGAAGCCCAAGTTTAATTTGTTTAAACTTGTAAGTGCTTGAAAATCCCTGGTCACCCTACAAATAACCTAATCCGAACGTACTGGGTCAAGACACCTCTGCCCTGCGTCCGGAGCTGAGTCTGGCTCCGGAAGTACGTACCGGAAAACAAAACACAACAAAAAATATAAACCTTCCTGGGCCGAACACCATCGGACTAATCGACAAAATTAACAAAAGCGTACCTGGGGCTGCAACACCAGGGAGTAAAAAAAAAAAGACAAAGAAAAATATTTTTTTTAATCTAAAGAGATCTTGACACAAAAAAAAACAACAAAAAACAAAAGGAGAAGAAGCTAAAATACCAGCAACATCACGGACCAGTAACCGAGGAATGTTACCAGCAAAGCAACAACAAGATCAACAATCAACAGTTGCCGAAAACAAGTACCACACTGTTACATGGCAGTCATCCAGGGTATGTACGTTATATAATAATTTTTTTTTGTACACCAATTATGGTGACCCAAAAGGTGTTTCTAATCAAAGAGTGGTGCGCAAAAAGCTTTTTTTTTCCTTTCTCCTTTTAACGTTTGGAAATAAATTTTTTCACGGTGAATTCTATAGTGGAATGGTTTTGATTTCATAGTCTTGAATTATTAATTTTGCAATATAAAATATATTATAAACATAATGAAACCTATAGTCCACCATGTGTTAAAACTTTTGATTTTATAGTCTTGTATTATTAATTTTGCAATATAAAATATTATAAACACAGTGAAACCTATAGTGCACCATGTGCTACATCTTGTGATTTTATAATCTTGAATTATTAATTTCGTAATATAAAATATTATAAACATAGTGAAACCTATAGTGCACCATGTGTCACATCTTTTGATTTTATAATCTTGAATTATTAATTTTGTAATATAAAATATTATATAAGCATTAGATATAGATTTAAATATACAGTTTGGTTTAATTTCAATATAGAATATTACATTTTTTATACAATAGATTTAAGTTTTTCAACTATATTAATAATAATAATATGCAAACAAAAACCCAAAAACCATTAGAAAATGTTTAAATAATTAGTCAAATACCTTATACTATAACATTTTCACATACTTCATATCAAATAATTAGCCAAATACTTTATACTATAACATTTTCACATACTTCAAAGTGAATAATATCTTTAACTAAACAACACATAAAAATTAATCATGTTACATTACCTAAAAAAGTTTCAAATATTTTATACCGTATTAAATACCGTCCTTAATAAAATCATATTGATACTATCATAATCGGGAACCCTTTCAAATATTCTATATTATATTAACCAATTACATTTAAAAAAATAAAGAACATTACTCAAATATCCTTTCTAAAAACCATTTACGGAATCGATAGCAACTGTCCTAAAATTTAATAGGCTTTTCACCTTTTTTTTCGTTTATCAATACTCCCTTGGAGGCACTCATCGCTTTTACCACACGGGTTAAGCAGGCGTTGATGCTATGCAGGGAGGCTGGTGATCACCAGTATGGCATAAAGGGCGCATCATCTGGGAAAGCACAACCGGGCGACTTTGCCAAGTCCTCACTAAAAGGTGGTGTCAGCAATCCTCACTTGCGCCAATATCTGTTAACCCTAGGGGAAGGCACGTTAGACGACCTCATACAAAAAACATTGGATATGGAGAAGCTACAACAGGCAGCATATCCCAATGTATACGAACATCCCTTGCGTTTTGCCTAACACCCCTAGTTTTCAAACCTCTGGGCCGATAGCGGACAACAAAAATTTCACACCGTTTAGGTCCAACTTAGGAATTTCTGGTTTTCAGAACGAAAATCTCCTACACCCACTGGCAGACTCCTCTGATCTCCACTCAACTGATAGTAGTTTGCAGTTTCTGCCGCAAAAGGGGGCACACCTACAGCGAATGCCTCACGAGGAAAAACACCCCGTTTTGCATAAGCTGTAGGATTTATAATCATGACATTCGGGACTACCAGAAATGGAAAAAAAACCCAAGAATATAGCCAACCCAATCCCAAATTCAAACCATTTCACAGTACAAGATCATCACAGGGCCACCTCCTTCGATTTCCCGAAAGGCGCTCACATTAATAACACGCGGGTCTATAATATATTATTAATTTGTAAGTTTTGTGGTTAACAAGGCCACCGCACTTTAGAATGTCGCGAAAAGACTAAATGGGAAACCCGGAATAAGAGAAACACGTCCGGTCCGACAGTCTTGCGAACTATGTACCACTTGGAATACCCTCAGCCGCCACAAACAAGTGTACCCACAGTTGGTCTACCTTTAGGTATAGGTCCAAACGACCAACTAGTGTTGGATGCCGGAAGAATTGGGTATTCGTCGGGAGTCTAAAGAGGTAAGCCAAAATCGCCCACGGGCAGTCGAAGTGGGACAAGTCACAGCGGGACCTGAAGAGGTCGAAAATGCCGCATGTGACGTCTCCAAGGGTTCTCGAACTCGGGAACCTGGCTGCAGAACCCCAGCGACCAGGTACACCACACACCAGAAGAGGCAACTTCCGGGAAACCTGTCTCCATGCCAAAAAGCCACCAACGGACAAAGGCTACGCAAAAGAACAACCACACGCTTCTCCCTTATCAAGACATAGGTGATGTAGGTCCACCTGAGTTCGTGGAAAGCATTAAGCGAACCTTTCCGTGCACTCAACCAAATTTCGAAGAATTTAACACGTCCCTGGAATCTAAAGCCGGAAACCCTAATCGCCCACGGGCAGTCGAAGAGGGGCAAGTGACAGCGGGACCTGAAGAGGTCGACAATGCCGCTTGTAACGCCTCCAAGGGTTCTCGAACTCGGGAATCTGGCTGCAAAACCTTAGCGATAGGAGTACACCACACACCATTGGAGGGAGTTTTAGGGAAGACTGTCTTCGTGCCTGTGCGGTCGCAAATTCAATGCCGCGTAATCAAGGCTACAACCTATGGCAGAAAGGAACCAAACGCAGAAACGTATCATGTGTTAAACTTTCTCGCTACAGACGTAACAGGGCCAGACCAAGCGACCTTCTAAGAACTAATAATAATAAAAAATGGTAGGCTGAAACTATATCTCTACCAATCCCAAACATTTGCTATCTCTAACAACGCAAATACACAAAAAATGCACAATATGACCATATATAGAAACAAATTAAAATTAAGTATAATAAATACAAAAAGAAAGTAAGAGAAAATCAATTCCACAAACGAATGTAAATTTATATTAAACTAAAGCATACAAAATTACCAAAACTAGAGTTTAACCATAAATAAAATTTTCTGATGGTTAATATCACATAACATTTAGGCAAAACTATTTCTAGTCTAAATAAACTAATGAATATTAATTATCATACCATAGGAGTAAAAACTATTTATCACTAAAAACAAAAATTTCGTATGCTAAATCAGTTCACCAAATCAATAAAACTAGTTTTATACCTAAAGTAATACTCTTAAAATTAAAACTAGTATTACCACTAAATAACTTCATAGATTGTTAAAACTTACATACATATTATATCAAGCACCACTGCTACCATTATATTAAGCACCATAGAAATGAAACACATGAGCAAAAGTAGTATACAATTCCCAACGTAAGATAAATACCACTACTGGTATTAATATGGAAAGTATTAAAACGGACATACATATACCTCTTATTAAAACTAAAATTATTAACATTGAAATATACATATCTATTGTAAAAATTAAAGATAAACACCAAAGAGGAAATAATGAAAATTGAAATATATATATCTAATGTTAAAATAAAAAAATTAAGCACCAAAACGGAAATATTAAAACTAAAATATATACCAATTGTTAAAAATTAAACTTAAACACCAAAAATGAAGTAATTAAAATTGTAATATATATAGCTAACGTTAAAATTAAAAAATTAAGCACCAAAAATAAAAGTATTAAAATTGAAATATATACCAATTGTTAAAATTAAAAGCTTAGCACCAAAAATTAAATTACTAAAACTAAAATATATATATATAGATATTTAATGTTAAAATTAAAAATAAAGCACCAAAAATAAAAGTATTAAAATTGAAATATATACCAATTGTTAAAACTAAAAGTTAAGCACCAAAAATGAAATTACTAACACTAAAATAAGTATATAGATATTTAATGTTAAAATTAAAAATAAAGCACCAGAAACAAAATTATTAAAATTGAAATATATATATATATATATATATATATATATATATATATATATATATATATATATATATATATATCCATTGTAAAAATTAAAGGTAAACACCTGAAATGAAATTACCAAAAACGAAAATATTAAAACTGAATATATATACCTGCTGTTACAATTAAAATAAACATTATGAGCAAACTACAAACACGACAAATGTAAACTGACGCGAAATCAATATGCCACCGCCCTTCGCGTTTCCATTCGTTCTAGAAAATTAACCTCTTCCAGGTTAATTTTCTTTTCTAGTTGGGGGAAGAATGTAGCGATTCCAAATAACTACACCTTCCCACTTACCTAAAACCCCTTAACCTATCCTATGCATAAAATACCTAGTATACCTAAATTCCGGGAGTCACCCGCGAACTCTCTTACAGAGAACACCAGTTTAACAGTGCGCCAGTTAAAAAGTGAAGTGACTACATATTTAAAAAGTAAAAGTATGTCAAAAGCAATTTTTGACAACAAATACAATTCCTAAGAATTCACAAACAAAAGACAACAAGGACACACCAGTAAACTAAATATTAATGTAACAAGCGCGACAAACAATAAATATACTCGAGTTCACGCCAAAAGTTTAAATTCAATAGACATGTGATGACCAAAATTAAAACAGTGAAGATAGTCAAAACAATGAAATTCAGAAACCAAACAAAACAAATAATAAACGTAAAAACTTAATTGTAAATACTAAGTGAATTAAAAACACATAAATTAAAATAAAACCTAAAAGCAAATGTGCATATTGCAGTGAAGTGCGAAAAATAAAATAATAATCAACGATAAGAAACATAATATATCACCTCGGTCGCAAGCGCAAAAAACAAAAATTAAAATAGATTGCTGGTTAAGCAATCGGTATTTACCAGGTGTACCGGTATAAATGCATTAAATAAAATCAAAATAAGTGCATATAAAAACAGTTGAGTGAGGTGCAAAAGTGTTCGCGACAATAAAAACAAAAACAATAAAAAGATAACACTGCGGTCGCAAACGCGAAAATTAATACAAACAATATATTGCTTGTTAAGAAAGCAATTTTTAAATCATCGTTTGGCGGGAGTGCAAGCTTACTGACTCTTAGCAGGCGGTAGGCGAGTTCAACTCAGCTTGCAGGAGAAATCAAGTCGCCGTGGTTCAAAAGGTCGCCTTTGTTTTTTTTTAATGAAAACAAACTGGAAAGAACCAGAATGAATACGGAGGACGATAAGAACACGACAACGCACAAACGAAAAGGCGCCCCGAAAAACTCCATTTTGACGCGAAGCAAAACCGCGAAATTGACGATGGATAAAGGAGATCAACAATTGGCGGACGACAGTGAGCTCCCCTTCCCCTCCAATTTTAACATATATGGGGCAAATAATTCATTCGCTTCTCTTGCATCCTCAGAGTCTGAGGATGAAGAGGAAGAGATAAGTGAATTGGAGGCGAAACTGGCGATGGCAAGAGCCCGATTACAAGAGAGACGCCGAAAGAAAAAAATAGCGGCGCTCGAACAAGAACAAAACCAGCAACAACTACAAAAGCTAAAGCCAAAAGTCGGCCAACAGCAACAATCTCACCATCAACAGCAACATCAACTTCAACATCAGCACCATCAACAGCAACAGCAACAGCAACAATTAACACAAAAGCGATCAACGAACCAGCAAGCAACACAGCAGCAGCAAAGCAACAATAACAGCGGAAAAATAAAGATGCCACCAATCAACACCATAGATGTTGACTGTAAGGAATTGGTAAGTCTTTGTAAGCTAGCCATAGGTAACAATTTTGCAGTTAAAAGACTGACGGGTAACAGGCACGCCATTCAAACATATACGGTGGCAGACCACGACAAAATTAAAGAGGTCTTAAAAAGAGCCACCGCGGAATTTTACTCGTTCACGCCGAAACAAACGAAGAGCGTAACGGTTCTATTAAAGGGTGTCGACCCTGAAATGGAACCGGAGGCTCTGCTCGAAATGCTTCAAAACCTGAAGCACGAAGATCTCGAGTTTACCGCGGTAAAACCATTCACCACACCCAAGGCAAGAAGGGAAAACCGCAAGCTACCCTTCTTTTTGGTGCAATTAACACCCAACAGTAGGATTGGTGGTCTAAGAAAAATTTCAGTCTTGGATCATCAAATGGTCACATGGGACAAATTAAAAAAAGGCAGAGACATCCTGCAATGTCTACGTTGCCAAAGGTTTGGTCACTCGGCGGCTAACTGTGAAATGCAGCGCCGTTGCGTAAAGTGCGGAAAGGACCATAAGGCAGAAGAATGCCCTCTGGGAAAAGAACGGGTAGAAGACAAAGCCCTTCTAAAGTGCGCAGTGTGTCGGAATGAGGGACACCCCGCTAACTATCGAGGATGTCCTAAATTCCGAGAAATAATGGCAAGAAGTGTGACCCGGCAAAAAAACACAGAGCCAGCTCGTACTTCAACAATGCCCGTAACATCGCAGCGGTCGTACGCACAAGTTGCTTCGGGTGGGAGAACACCAAATCAGGCTACATCACAGGTAGCCACAAATACTCCCACACAGACTGAAACAACACCGCAAGCGGACGTGTTCGCAATCCTGCTCAATCTGCAGAGACAGATGACACAGCTACAAAGCCAAATAAACGAGATCTACTCGCATTTGCCCAGTCTAAATAACAAGTCGATATAAACCCTCTAACCACAACATCAATAAAAGCTCTTGTCGTGAATGTAAATTCACTAATAAGAACTGAGAGAAGAGCCAATCTTTTTAACCTGTTGCAAGAGGAACAACCTGATGTACTTCTGGCGGGGGAAACAAAGTTAAACCAGAGACATAAGATAGGACATAAAAACTACGATATTATACGAAGAGATCGACCTAACTCCTCTCAAGGGGGGGGTGTCGCAATCTTTATTAGAAAAGGGATCAATCATAAAGTAATATATAGTGGAGAAGTGCGCAGGTTCCGGGTGCTGGAAGCCTGTATCGTCCGCATACCCCTTCAGCAAGGAAGGGGTTTGTATGCGATTGCGGTCTACGCACCTGAGGAGCACCAACAAAACCTATTTATAGCGGAGCTCGAGACACTCTTTCGATGCTTACAATTGCACCTGGACAAAAATTACTTTATCCTAGGGGGAGATATGAACGCCAAGCATAGAAATTGGGGAAATTATATATCTAATGCCAGAGGAAATCAGTTGGCTGGTTGGTTAGATCAGTATCATATTGAATATAGAACTGACCTGCTAGCTACGAAATATCCATCGTTCCCCAGAGGTAGATCGTTCTTAGATATCTTGCTAATCGACTCACGACTGAGATTACTTAACACCAACAGACGAAACACAAACTGTTTACGGACAATTGAATACGACAGTGACCACTGTGCATTCACGGCAGTAATAGAGCTTCCGAACGAGCTCGCAGATCTGGAGGAATTCGTGACCCCGCAACCCTATAACTACGGGGCAATGCGATGGCCGCGGTTCACCAGATCATTAACAAGAGAACTTCGTTCGAATGACTTTAATCTGCCAGTAAACAGAAACCTGACTAATGACGAAATCGACAAATACATTCAACAAATGGACGAAGCCGTAAAACAAACAATGGACAAAACAATTCCCAAAACAACAGTTACAGATCACATTAACATGTACAGAAACGCAACAATAAACGCACTCCACAAGAAAAAGAGCAGACTGCTATCGAAATTAAAACAATTACACAGACAGTTTACAGACAGACAAGACCAGGAGATAATATCACTGAAATCTCAATTAAAAAACCTCCAACAATTACTTAAAGCTAATTATAGATTAGCAACAAATTTGTATTGGAACAACAGAATTCGAGCTATAAAAACTAATAACCCGAATATGTTCCCACAAATAAATAAAATATTCAGGAGAAATAATCAAAACGAGATTCAGTGTCTCCAAATTCCACGTACCGAGGTAAACAAGCAGCTGCTAACCAACATTGGCATAGATACAGAGAACGCTATCCTCAATAGTGAGCTCTTCGTGATCGAAGATCCTTTGGAGAGGGCGAACGCTGTGGGAGCTGTCTTTCAGGAAATGTACAAGGTGAATGAAAGCATTCACCGAAACCATGACCTGGAGGACAGAATTCGACTGAATCACCTGCACCTCCGGAATGAAATTTCACATTGGCAATCGGAGAATCCTGGTTTTACGGAATTCAGTGACGATAATCTGTCAATCGACATTAATGCCAATGGTGGGGCTAATAGCCTTTTAATCACAAGGGAAGGAATCCAGAGTATCTTCGACTCATTAAGAAGCAAAAAGTCAGTGGGAATAGATGGAGTACCTAACATCGTACTCAAGAACCTGCCCCCAAAGGCAGTAGATATATACACGGTCCTGTTTAACAACGTGTTGAATAATGCATATTATCCCGCGCGTTGGAAAACGGCTATCATTCAGCCCATCCCAAAAAAGGGCAAAGACTGTACAAACCCAATGAACATGCGTTCGATAAGTTTACTCCCAAGCATCAGTAAAGTATTTGAAAAAATCATTAACAAAGCTCTGCTAAAATGGGTAGACGACAATAGCATTATTCCAAATAACCAGTTTGGCTTTAGGGCGGGTCATGAAACCACACATGCCGCAGCTAAACTGGTCTCCGATATACAATGGAATAAATGTAGGAACCAATGCACAGGTGCCTGTCTGATCGACCTGGAAAAAGCCTTTGATACCGTCTGGATCGAAGGGTTGTATTACAAACTGGTCAGATATGGCATACATAAGCCTTTACTATATGTACTTTACGATATGTCAAAGGACAGGAGGTTCGTGGTCAAAAGTGGTAATGTGACCTCTAATAAAACGTATAATATCAAGAATGGCTTGCAACAGGGCGCGGTACTCTCTCCGATTCTTTTTAACATTTACATTAGCGACTTATTAGATGCACTTCCGCAGGCTATTGCGTACGCAGACGATCTCATAATTTACAGAACAGCTCCGAAAGTTGCGATCATAAATAGGTTAATACAGCGAGACTTCAACAAAGTGCAGCGCTATTGCGATGACTGGAAACTTAAGATCAACTTCCAGAAATGTGAAGCCATCCTATTTAGAACTCCATTATATAAAGCCACGTACGACACAAGGAAAAACTGGCGAAAGCTAGTTATCGTGGGACCGCATGGAGATAAACTGGAAACCAAGAGTTTAGTTAAATACCTGGGCATCTGGCTAGACCAATATCTATATTTCAACAGACATGTAGAGGCTGCTTTGCTCAAAGCGAGGAAAACTTTTGCTATGACAAGGAGGCTATTTCATAGTAGCCAACTTGACAGCAGGGTAAAAGTCATATGCTACATGACGCTAATCAGGCCAATGCTCATATATGGTTGCCCAGTATGGTTCAACATAGGTCCAAATTTGATAGAAAAGATTCGGGTGTTCGAAAGAAAGTGTCTCAGAAGTTGTCTCAGATTATATCGGACACCGGAATCGGACTATAAAAAGTATTACTCAAATGAGACTTTATATAATGAAGCGTACATAAATAGGGTGGATAATTTTATGATTAAATTAATCAGAGGACATATTGCGAGAGCAATAAGCTCGTCCAATGACCTAATTTTCGGGGCTTATTATCCAAACACCTTATACTATGAGAGCGTGCGTCGCAACGGCTTTGTTCCACCAGAGGCGTTCCTTGACTTGGATATGAAAGGGCTTATACAGGATAGATCCGGAATTCCGCTGATCTATTATGTAAGTAGATCATCTGTAGACGGGCGATTGTGCTATGACCGGGAAGTAGCGCGCACCGAAGAAGAGCTCCTGCGCTTCAGTAGGGCTATCTCCCGCAGAGACCGGGACGATAGTATTAGACAGCGTCAACAGTTCTGGTGGTTGAATGGCATATAAAGACCTGGATACCAAAGTCGGTATAGAATCACACTATCATCAGCTAGCTTACATAGACTTAGCTTTTCTAGAATTAGGGTAGTATAAGATTTAAGTTAAGTTAGGCTAAATGATTTTACATAAAAAAAAAAAAAAAAAAAAAAGTAGATAAGTTTAGGTAAGTTAAGTAAGTTAAATTTTAAGAAAAAAAAAAAAAAAAAATTTACAAAGTTTTTCAAATTTTTCTTTGTCTTTCAAATAATTATAAGTTATGCCACAAAGTTCTGTCGCCGAAAGGCAAATTATACAAATATTAAGTAATGTTTAGCTTAGAGCGTCTGCGAAGGACCAGTAAGTTATTATATAAGATATTTAAGCTAGAATTTAAGCATTTTTTGTCTAGCCTTTAATTTAGAAAATAAGAATATAAAAAGAAAATAAAAAAATGTTTAAAAAATGAAAATGAAAAATACCTAAATTCCATAATTACCTTTTCTAGAACATACTCCATTCCCATAGCGAACCATATGTGCGACAGGTTAAACCTAAAGTTAATCTGCCGCACATTAATTCAATCCCCTAACCCCTATTTTCTTTTAAAGCACAAACAATCGAGTTTGTGTTTCGCAAATTAATGAATACTGGTGGGCAGATCTCGATTTGCCCCAGTATAAAAGGGCGGTGCATTTTGGTTTCGCGGCAGTCCGTAAACAGCAGTCCATCGAAGCAGACTATAACCAGCATTAAATAAGGTAAATTCAAAATAAAGAGATCTTTGATTCGGCCCCGGAGGTAAAGATATAAAATAAATATCAAATTAAATATTGTAGTGTTGTGGGGGTTCT
Source organism: Microdon myrmicae (assembly GCA_963931805.1). Lineage (NCBI taxonomy): Eukaryota > Metazoa > Arthropoda > Insecta > Diptera > Syrphidae > Microdon > Microdon myrmicae. Next base: position 180,968,415 of record OZ007497.1, on the reverse strand, counting down.
CTACATCACACGGAGAACCAACCCACGATCCCAACCTAACATGCAAAAACCATCCCACAATAGCATACATCTCCCAATCTGCAATAAAAACCATTTTCCAAACCTCCAACAGAATATAATTCAACCGAATATATTCTAACCATCCCGGCATTCATTTTCCCAAAATTGCTTCGGTCAATTATCTATATTTCCTCATTGTGACCAAGCAATACCAAATTCCCCGAAATTCATATGCCATAACAAACGCATATCCAAATCCTCAACGGAACATTACCAACTAACTAAGCCGCGCACATTTCCCCGAAATTACTTCGGTTAACAATTCATCTAAACGATACTCCTTGCTTGCACCCAAGCATTTTCAATTCCCCGGAATACCCAACCAACGAATCCAACTTAGCTTATACGGCAAGGATTCGCTGGAACTAAATTCTTAAGCAGGCATAGCAACTCGTCCACAATTCTTCGTAATTGGCATCGAGCCTAATTTCGCTATGGCGCACCGCCACGACGCATTGAATGAATTATTTTCATTCATGAGTCAGTCGAGTAATAACCGCCACTTAGGACACACGTCCCTTCATACCCGCCAGCGCGCATCCCTGAACAATCGGGTCATTGAATCCAACGAATCGTCGTCATCAATTATCGGGCGCGAATTTAGGATAGCGTGTGCGAGTGCAGCCTTTACACTACCCACCGGCGGTATTAATTTAAACGGCCGTGACTAACTGCGCTCACCATGATGTGAGATTGTGACACTGTAAGCTTGAAGTACCAACCACGTAAAATTCGCGGACTCAATTGCATTAGAATTTGTTCCGAGTGCGACGGGTTCACACATTTTGTAAAGTTGATACACGATATAAATTTGTAAAGTTAATACATGACAAATAAATGAACATTAATTCAAACAACATTCCAGTGCTTGACTTTTGTTACTTTTCTAAAGCCTGCCGGTGAACTTGGTGCCTTCCGCTCTAGGTGGAGCAAGTAGGTGGGAATATCGATGAATCCGAGTCCTTGCCGACTCCCATGAAGCCCCCACAGTGTACCGGTATCCTCCGGTATACATAACAGCCTTTTCGAGATGACTTCAACAAAATAAAACATTTTTGTGATGACTGGAAATTAAAGATTAATTTCCAGAAAACCGAGAATATCCTTTTCAGAACGCCCGTATCCAGGGCCTCGAGGGATACAAACTACAACTGGAAACAGTTTTCTATTATAGGTAACAATAACCTTCCACTGCAAGTGAAAACTGTAGTTAGATACCTTGGTATCTGGTTAGACCAGTATTTATATTTTGACAAGCACATAGCAGCGTCCCTCTCCGCAGCTAAAAACGCTTATTTTATGACAAGAAGTCTATTCCGGAGTAGTCTTCTTGACCCCAGAGTCAAAATAATTTCGTACTCGGCATTCATCCGACCAGTTTTGGTTTATGGCTGTCCAGTATGGTATAATATTTCTCCACTTTACATGGAGAAGTTTCGTGTGTTCGAACGGCAGTGTTTGCGTTCCTGCCTCGGACTGTATAGAACACCGGAGTCAAAATACTAGATAGTATAGTGGTTAGTATACCCGCCTGTCACGCGGGAGACTGGGGTTCGATTCCCCGTCGGGGAGCCTCTGGCGCATGACTAATGACCTTGCCCGGAGAAAACAAATCATTATGGAAAATTTAACAAGCCTCAGCTAAATAAGGCCAAGACCGGTCCCCGGTTGTAGTGCCGATGATGATGATGATGATGATGATGATGATGATGATGATGATGATGATGATGATGATGATGATGATGATGATGATGATGATGATGATAATGATGATGATGATGATGATGATGATGACGATGATGATGATGATGATGATGATGATGATGATGATGATGATGATGATGATGATGATGATGATGATGGAGTCGCAATACAAAAAATGCTATCACAACAAAATCCTGCATAACGAATCAGGGTTAAATAGGATAGACAATTTCATTATTATAATTATTCGTGGTCACACATCAAAGGTAATGTGCAGTGAGAATAACCTTATTTCGGGAGCATTCTATCCCAACGATATCTATCTGGAGAATACGCTCCAAAATGGGTTTATTCTCCCAGAATCGTTCCCTTTCTTGGATCAAAAATCCCATATCCAAGACGTGAATGGAGTCCCGATTATTTACCAGGCTCTCCGTGGTGGCAGGGATAAACGAATTCTCCATGATAGTGATATCTCCAATGCCCCAGACCGCCTGCGTTTTAGCACGGCGATCAGTGAAAGAGATAAATCAACCAAAGATCGAACATCTTCCATATGGTGGTGGCTTCTCAACGAGGAGGGGACTTCACTTCCTTAGATATAGTATGCCTCTTAAGCGCAACGCTCTCCTTCCTCTTGTCCCCCGTCCCCTCGCCCACCTTACCCCATTACGTTTATTACTTATTTTGTTGCTATTCTGTTTTATTTTTATTTACCTTTTCGTTTCGTTTTGAAGTTTTTGTTTATTACTTAATAAAAAAACAATTTTTACATATAGATGTAAACGGGGAGTCCCTCTAATATATTACCTATTTAATGTTCATATATATTGAATAAACAAAAACAAAAAAATTTACCCCGAAAGGCATAAATAAAAATCAATTTATACTGTGTAATTTAGAGAGCTCGCATAGAGTCAGTAAGTTAATTTAAGAACTGTAATTGTAAAATAGGGTTTAACAATTACCCCTAATATTATACATAATATGTAAAAAGAATTCGGAAAATAAATGTTGTTTAAAACTAAACTAAAACTAGTGTTTTGCTAAACTTGACGATATCATCTCGTCAGTAGAAAAGATTAAGATCAAGACTTGGTCGTAGAGACGGATAAGTAAGTCTTAGTAGGTACAGTGACAAAGCTTACTTACTTACTTTTAACTTACGCATTACTTTGAATATAGGGATTCCTCTGTGCTTCATTTCCATAACCACTTTGTATGGAAGATTCTATGAGTGTTTTCATCGCTTTGCACTTTAAATGTTCATTAGGAGCAACCAATTCTCAGTAATTTGTTGAAATTAGAAATTTAATTTTACAAGTTCTTCTTAAGGAGACACTTTTCTAGAAGGAAACTCCAAACTCAATCCTTCGCTGTGCCTGGACTCCCATACACCGACTTGAGTATTATTATATTTTTGGCATAAACGCAGAGCACAACAAAACATTTGTAATTTACTATTAAAACCCCTGGAATACCACCTTGGAATAACAAGTGTTCTCTATTGTCAAAATTGTTTTTAATGGAATTTCTTTTCTTTTTTTAAATTTCCAACCTCAAATAGGATGTCACCCAACGTCCTCGAATTCCTTTTCACTTTTACACTGAACACTTTCAAATATCTTCATGTCTTCTTCTCATGAATTTCTGACAAAATTATTTCAACACAGACAAATGAAGGGCCTTAATCTGTTGCCAGAACAAACGATTTAGCTCTCCAACTCATATTCCCCAAAATAAGTTGAAAGTTGGCCCTATCTTTTCCAAGTTCATGAACTTCTCAAGTTGATTTTCCACCACGAAGGAATTCAGTTAGGGAAAGACGTGCCCTCACAAATTTATGGACGACTATCTAGAAGTTGGTTGCTTTTTACGTTAACATTTGTCAACGCTCATCCCTGAAGGATGAGAAGGAATGTTTCGGAGATTGTATACCCCATGGGAGGTCGCGAATTTAACGATGTAATATCCTTGAGATGTTAATATAAAATTTTATGATTGCAGTGTTATTACTTTTGAGATTCACCCATATTGTGCATTCTATTGGAACACTCATAGGCAATAACTGACGCAAGAAATTTCGCGAAGAATTATGTCGTTTTCGTGTATCAGGATCGATGCCAGTTGATACATCCTTAAGAAGGTATATGAGAAGAATTAATGAGAAACGTCACATGAATTACTTTAAAATTCGGAAGTAGTTTGGGTTGTAAAAAGCAATGGAAGTGCTTAGGTTGAATGATCTTTGATTTAATTAAATTTCTGAGCCATTTTCACTTTCTTTCATTCGCTGGTTGGGATACAAGGACTCTGTGACGATGTGATGTACTAGATTTAAGCAAACCCTACCTTTTAAGAAGGAATTAAGTTAAATTAAGAGTAAATGATTATGTGTCAGGCCATGCGCAGATCTTCAGTGTTTCCTTAAATGATTATCTCAAGCATTTTGAATAGATCTATTCTTTTGCCTCGGATTATTGATTGCTCTAATGGTACTATGCTCTCATAGGATCATGTGTATGTCATGATGTGACACATTTCTTGATTTAGTATGTATGTCATACATTATTATTTAAAACCCGACTGTAAAACTTGTTCAGCTTTTGTAACTAAAACACTAGTAAAGTAAGTAAGGGTTAGTCCCTAAAAGGGTATAAAGTTCACTGATATACTTTTAGATTATACTTGAATTTAAGAAGTTCGAAAAGGATTGGTATGGGAATTTAGCGGTCACTAATTAATACAGAGATTATCGGCACTATAGTGTGGGCCATACATTTTTGAAAATGGCAGCACTTGATTTCTTAAAAACCGTTAGAGGGAGGGGCGCGCGTTCACACCCCCGTGTGATCGCGACGGTTACCAGACGACTTCCGATATGCGCGCACTGAAGGTTGTGATGATACTCCGATAATCATCTCGTGTAGAGATGATTCGTTTAGTAAGGGAAGTTCGGGTGCATTCGCTTTCACTGTGGTGATAACCGGATCCCATAGAGGAGATCGCCATGGTACACATGTATATGTGTATGTCAGTTCTTTTCGTGGGTCGAAGCCATGAACGGGCATAATATGCATCCGGGAGATGTGTGTTCGCTGACACAAACAAATCGAATTTCGTGGAATGCTAATGGGTTTCTGTTTGTTCAGTGCTGCTAGTCATGAGAAACAGATCCAGAAATATAAGAAGACAAGGGGATCGGGTAGATCATTGTCTAAGCTATGCATTGCAGGTGTAATGATAGCCGCAATACCCATGCACATGGTGCTAATTGGTTTTAGTGTATTCACAGAGAATTGGTGTTCATAGCATCGTTGGCAAGGGTAAGCATACCATACCTATTTGCATTTGCCCATCCTGTATGATTTAATTTATAGTTTAAGACGCGAGATGCGTATATTTGTTTTGGTCCCTGTTATGATGGTTACAATGTATGTAAACCAAATCATTTTGTTCTCAGGAATTCGTCTAGGGGAAAATGCACTTGGTGAGATTGGGATTCCTGATAAGGTAAGAAAGAAATCTTACAGAGAATTGGTATGCGGAGAGAATGCATGAAAGGTAAGTTTTCTTTACAGGGATAATGCGATTGCATTGGCGAAAACTTACGCGTCTTGGGGTGAGGTAATGGGGGTTTTTAGGTAAGTGTACCGTGGGGTTTGATGGCACCGCCACAATCTCATAAGATGAAAAATTAAATAAAGTAAACTACTTTCCCACTCAGATTTGGACTTCCTCAGGAGGAATATTATGCAATTATTTTGACAAAAACCAAATTGTAAACTACCCATCTTGTCCGATATATCTAACTAACTAACAATCGAGTCCGCCCCCAAAAACACTGTCAACGTTCAACTGGAGAGCTGGTAGCGGCATTTTGTAGCTTCGAAGGCATCGGTTGCACCAATACGAATGTACACGCCGTCCACAAATTATTATTATACTTCTCTCGGGAGGGACTAGCTCTAGCCGACACGGCGCCCCGCGATGCTGTGGGGAGGAAGTAAGTTGTGCAGGCGTACTGCACTGGTTCACTTCCTGTCCCATCATCACTGTCACGAAGATTCATAGATCTCATCGGAAACAGCAAAACTCCGTCACGCACCGATCGCGCAAAGTCAAGAAACACCGGACAAGTCATCAGTAATGGTGAGAAATAAACACAAAGAGCGGACACCAACTTGTGCAAAACTGCACGACAAACCGTCCACAAGGAGGAAAAGTTAAACGCACTAGGGAAAGGAGATAAAACACTCGGAAGCTGCGGCACAAAAATAATGAAACAAACACTGGTGTAGTTATTATTTAGACATCCGGTTTTTATTTTCCGAATGTAAACGTTAATATTAAATTTACATGCACTCACGTTAATATTAAATTTATATGCACTCTCGTTAATATTAAATTTATATGCACTCTCGACTCACGACTGGAGACAACGTCTCGAACGATTATAATCGATTATCGCTTCCCTGTGCGCACCAGGGAAGCGATAGGAGACACGACCTGGTCCGGTCGAAGGATGGAATTTGACTCAGACGATATCCTCTCCAATAAGGATATCGTTTTTTACCTACCACCAGGGAAACGTAAAGTCTCTCTTGGTGGTATAGGAAACCAGATCTTGTAATAAAGGTCATGGTGGTATGTGTGGGATCGTTGAGATCAATGCTATTCACACGTGCAGTGGAACAACGAAACAGGCAGGCGGCAAGGACAAAAGAAAAGGCGACCAAATGGTTCGCTCTTTAATGCGGGTCATGTTTATACGATGCCTCGTCGCTATTTTCGACGTTAGGAGAAAAAGGTGCTAAAAGCAAATTGGATGTTTATGGCATCTCTGGTTGCAATAGAAACCGGGTTCATATTTGCATTAGAAAATGCTGGAGAATTTGGTTTCAGCGTCTATTGCGCTAATTATATGCAGCTGCTTGGGTTGTTTGTTGGTAAGACAAACAAAAAAGGTTGCCAGGCAATGTGTATGAAAAGGTATATGACGCGGCTGGGAAAATAGACGGCGCGATATTTATGGTCCCTGTCATGACGGTTACATTGAATGCAATCCGAATTATTTTGTTTACTGGAATTTGTCTGGTACCGAATTGGTTCAGAATACCAAATAAGCAAACAAAGAAATCTTACGGAAAATTGTATGCGAAGGGATGCATGAAGGTAAGTTTTCTTTATAGGGATTTTATGATTACAGATGGTGATCTATATAATGCGTGAAGCATTTACAGGTACTAATACCGTTGCATTAGCAAACTTAAGGGAGTTGGGTAGTAGTTATGGGGGGTTTTCAGGTAAGTAGACCGTAGGGTTTGGCGGGAACGCTACAATGCCACTGCAGTTCTTCTTGAACAGTTGGAGGTTGTAACGCTCTGGAAACACTCGTGTGATCCCGATCGGCTTGTGGAGCACATATAAACCAAATTGTGCGGAACAAAACCATGAATCTCCGAAGAACAGTACCCGTGATAATATCTGTAAAACAGAGAGCAGAAGTCAGCGATGCGCCTTCGATGTGATAGCGATTGCAGTCCTGACTACAGTCAGCGTCGTGTCCCTGACCAGGCGGTTCGCTCGTCGCGGTATGCTCTCAAGTAGGTTAAGGGTGTGTTCAGGAGCAGAGTTCCAAACATGGCAGCAATATTCGAGTGCGGGTCTAATTTGGGATTTATACATAAGAAAAAGTTGGGGCGGAGTAAAATATTTCTTGGCTCTAAAAAGAGAACTCAATTTTCCTGATGCGGACTTGGCGATGTACGACACGTGGTTATACCATGATACATTCCCAGAGATCTTGACGCCGAGCAATTTCATGCTTTCCCCAGATTCGAGGGGCTGGTCATTCTTTATCAGCTGTGGAACCGATGATCCACTTTTCTTTGTGAATGTTGTACATTCTGTCTTCGTTGCATTGAAGTCGACGAGACTGGCCTTTCCCCACTGCAGGACCCGATACAGATCCCGATTTAGAGAGTCGAGGTGGCTACATCTTAGTTGGTGCGACGTAGCTTCATCCATCGGTCTATCACTCGAAAAAGAGAAAACAAGTGTACTATCATCCGCAAAACTGAACACTCTGTTATCCTTTGATTCCAACAAATCATTCATGTGAAGCAAAAACAAGGTTGTATCCAAAATACAATCTTGACGCACCCCGGAATTAACAGGATACAGATCCGAGCACTTCCCGTCTACAACAACCCGGGTCGATCGATTTTCGAGGAAGGTCTTCGTCTCGTCGCAAAGCTACTGGGAAAGCCCGTATGGACGAATCTTGCTCAGTAATGTCCCATGCCAGACGCGATCAAAAGCCTTGGAGATATCCAATGCGATCTCTCTTGATTCACTATGCCCTTCAAACGCAGATGTCCATATATCGGTCAAAAGGTCTCTCTGGACCACCTGCCACAGAGTCCGTATTGACGATCATTCAGAACTCTGTTGTACTCCAAATACTTAAATATCTCGACACTGTTGACCTTTTCCATCACCTTAGATAACATAGACAGTAATGCTATGGGCCGGTAATTTTGTGGGAGACACTTTTTGCCCTCTGTGGGATTGGCTGAACTCGAGCTATTATCAGGTAGGAAATGTTCTTCATGCATAAGATGAGCGGAAGAGTCTGCCAAGAACCGGAGACTGGAGCACAGTTGTTAATGTCTATGGCTGATATTCCGTTCCGGTCGGTTGCTTTTTTATAGTCCAGTCCACGTAGAATGCGCTAAATAGTACGCGGGCGGAACATCACACCCACAGGTGCCTCCTAAAGACCGCCATCGAGGTTTGAATTCGTGGAATATATATTCGGGATCACATTAGCTTTATCTCTTCAATTTGTGACTAGTGTCCCGCTGCCCGTCACTAACGGAAGAAAAGAGGAGGAAGCGAAATTACTGTTGACAGACCTTGCCATTGACCAGAAGGGACGCGCAGCAGAGACTCACTCAAGAAGGTTATTGGTCATTTGGTCATTGTAAGCCTTCTTCGGTGTATCAGTCGTCTGGTTGCACGCGTTTCCGATTCTAACAAAATTCGTTCTGTTAACATTGGTGGAATTTGGAGCGGCATTGCTTGAAAGCTCTATTTCTGGCCTGCTGGCATTTTTTCTCAAATCAAGGCTTATCAGATGAATTTCTTTTGGTGGAATGCGGAATGTAGGTCTCCACCCCAAGAAGAGTAATCTCTGTGATCGACTCCGAGCATGCGATACCATCGGAGTATCCAGAGCACACCTCCGACCACGGAAAGGATACGAAGAAATCTTGCAAATCATCCCATTTAGCAGAGCCATACCTCCATATATGGCGAAGCTACTTAGGTCGGTTATTTGATAGAAATTCAGATGGTTGTGCAACCGTATCAAGCAGTGATGTGAGTTTCCCAGTGGCGCAACCACTTCCACCGTATAATTGCACGGCTCGGATGTCAAAAACAGATCCAGGGTGTTCGCATAATCACCTCGGGTACTCGGGTAGGTACTTCCACGGGTTTAGTCAAACTGCGGCTTACAACGAACATCTCCGCTCGTCTCCCAGCCTCCTCGGTTCTGTTAGAATGCACCAACCAGCCGGAATTGAGCATTTTAAAATAGCCATGGACGATAATGTCAAAAGCCGGGTGGTTGATCTATAGCGTTTGAAATAATAGTGAAGAAGATCGTGTGATTCGAACTGACGCTATGACAGCTCGAATCACGAAAAAAATTTTACCTAAGCGTTACACATCAGGCTACTGGCCGTGTTTAGAATTTGATTTCCAAACTCGACTATACTCCACTGGTGTGAATTATTTTTATTATCGCTTGGTATACGGTTCTGATGTATTTTTCTTATTCGATTTTTCGTTCGGTGTTCTTCACTATTTTTGCTTGTGAATTGTGGGTGTATCTGTTAGAATCGCCACAGATCTGTATCCAGTTGACGGTACGTGAAGTTCGAAAATTGTCGCTGTTCAATTGTCATTCGGGGAGCGGTACAGACAACAAAGAAATTTAACAGAGTTCCTCAGCACAACCTTCAACCACATTATGTCCAAGTTATGGGGTTACAACGCCTCCATCCTCTGGCAAGCCAGATCGGACCGTGTGAAGACGCAGGCTCCATCCTTAAAACGGAATCTAGAATGTAATTCGTATCCTGAGCAACGAAGATATGTCAAAAAGTTGACGAATCGACCTGGCTCTCGGTTAGGGCAAGGATATCGGGTTTCGTTGTGGGCCAATATTGATGGACGCCGTTTACATTCGTATTGAAGAAACCTAAATGGTAGTTACAAAATGCCGTTACCAGTCAAGTGTCGACAGAGCCTCGAGAGTGAGTCCGATTATGCGATGACGAATTTCTTAAAATTCGGTTATTTATCAGAATATTTGCGTGGTGTTCCCCCTGGCATAGCCCCCCCCCCCCCTCGCCCTTGAGATCACAATTGGAAACTAGTATACCACTGGAATTCTGTATCTCAGAAGATACCAACATGACTTATCTCCGTGTCAGTCCGGGCCGTCAGCGTCCGAAACATAGTCGAAGATTTCTCTCGACGATATCGTGGGATATACAGCGTAACGGGGTGGTATCTCACCTTGGGACCGACTACCACCAAAACCACCCTTTTTCTAGAACCGGTATATCAGCGAAGCTGCGAAAGATGGCCAAGGAATTCTCCCGACCATTTCACGGAGCCTATAACTTGATGGGGTGGTATTTCACTGGGGGACAGGGCGTTGAGATCCCACCGACTACTCGGCCTTTAGCCCCCTATTTCGACAAGCCGGCCTAGCTGTGAGTATATTGTAACGCCCTACTCACAAGGCATACTAGGGAACAGCGAAGCTTGATATTCTAGCCCTAACCGAAACTCGGCTTGATTCGTCAACTGATTCGACATGCTTTCGTTGCCCAGGAAACGATTTACATGCTAGATTTCGCTTTAAGGCTACAGTCATCCTTTTCACCTGATCTTATACAGCTTACCAAAGGAATGAAACAGCTTTTACACAGAAAAATGGATCGCCACTTTCACAGCCGATGAGGAATAGCCAGGTCAGTAGACGCGAGTGGTTAAAAGTTGGGATGAAGCACAGACTATCTTGTGGCAGACTTTGATAAGACATATGTTTTGTTTGTTTGCAGACGCATTTATTCACAAAGTCTTTTTTTATGTTTTACAATTTTAGTCTAAATGCTAAACCTATCTTAATAATTTTACTACTCTAAATTATACAAGATTATATGCTTAATTTATGCCTTTCAGCTTACATTTTCTTTTATTTATTCTTAATATAATACACATACATTATAAAAAATAAACTATTATCTTAGAGGTCTACCTCTTCTTCTTTTAGAGGCATTATGACAAAAAAAAATAAAGATTTTTTTTTTTTATTTTTTTTTTTTATTTGGAAGATGCAAACATTTTAAAAACAAAATAATAAGTGCTTAGTGAAAACAAAAAAGATAAAATAACAAAAATTAACGGGAAGGGGGACAAAGGAAAAGGAAGGGAGGAAGCTGCGCCAGAGCTGAATATTATATCTGAGGACGTGAAGTCCTTTCTTCGTTTTGGAGCCACCACCAGTTGGGGTTGGTTCGGTCTTTTATTGATTTATCTCTTTCACTGATCACCATACTGAATCGAAGTCGGTCTGGCCTATTAGAGATATCGCTATTGTGGACAATTCGTTTATCCCTAGCACCACGGAAAGCATGGTATATAATAGGTATTCCACCCTCATCTTGGATTAGACTGTAGCGTTCTACGAACGCACAATTCTACGCAGGTAAGGTTCCTATCTTCAAAGAACTTACTTACCTGAGAGCGTTGCACGCGCCCACAGACGCGTGCCCCAAAGTCCCGCGATAGGGCCTGCAACTCGCAGCCAACGTTGAGACCGACACCAAAAAGCAAGGAACTGAACGTTCCCAAAGCTTTTTAGGTCAAGCTCAACAATTATAACTCTTCATGCCTGAAACAAAGGCATAAACATCCATGCGTTCTATTCCTAAAAAAAAAACAATTCCCAAAATGCCATACATGCTGCCTGCGCCCAGGAACATTTCATCGAACCGGCAATTCCGAAATTCAATACAAAAGAATTGCTATCATCAAAGAATGAGCCGATCAACGGATGCACGTGCGGGTAATCTAACGCAAGGACCACCCAAATCCGTTGAACAACAGAAGACAGCCACGACCTATCGCAATCGAATATATCTCAACGAGATATCCGATAATTTATGAGGAGTTAAGCCAACAAAGGCAATACTCCGGTCCCACGGCCACGCTAGAATTTCGCACCATTATAAAGATCTAATGGATTTCGATTCCGGGTACCAAGTTCAAATAAGTCCCACGGACTGCACGTCAAAACAATCGCCGAATATCTCTGGTCTGGGCGCCAGATGTTCTGTGCAAACAGAAGGCCGTGGAAATGAAATTCTATCAGCGATAACAATGATGTATGCAAGATGACTTTCCCCTTTCAGGAAACTACAAAATATCCCGGGGGATGTGATAACATGCTGCTAACAGAAATTCGGAAGATCTGTTAGCAGAGCAAATAGGGAATATCTTCCGGATAGATACAGATACCAGTTTTGAATCTGGGTATCTGTGTGAGCAGGATGGTTGAGGGCAGATAGTTAGTCAGATTTCAATCGTCAACGAGACGATATAGTCTAATTATGATCGTCAACGCGAAGAGTGGACTTAGAGCATTGAGGAGGATAGTTCGAGAACTTAACGAATAATATCTCACCGCGAAACAATTTAATGTAATAGAAAACCTTCCGTGTCGTCGAAAGGAAATGTGTGTCGGTTGGCGCGTGAAACGAATTTTTACGTTGTAGTTATGTGTGACGAAAGAAAAAAACGTTACCCAATAAAATAGCAAGTGAAAATAACTATCCGTGTTTGATTTAATTTGGCAGTGTCTCCGTGTTCCAGGTTGTTTTTCCCATCGTGAACAGTGTTCGGCGGAACACTTGAACACGTATAAATCCGCCAAAGTGGTGACCGCGACGCGAGTAAAGAGAACACGCACCAATTACAAAAAATGAACACGCGCGAAAATTAAAACGTGAACACTCGAGAGAAAACGGACAAACAATTCGAACAGTTTCCGAAACGCAACACTTAATCAGTGATATCACCAATTAAAACAAACAGTGAGTTCCAGTGAAGTGAAGCGCCTACAGAACCGCAGCTACCAGGACAAGGACTCATCACGACGCCCAACAGCAGACCGACAGGAAACCAGAAAAAAAAAAAAAACCGCAAGTCCTTTAAAAATTGTTTTCTTTTCCTTTTTTTTAAATATATTCTATTTTTCATTATAATTTTTTTTTTCTTTCTCTTGTGAAAGCTCTTTCTGAGCCAAAAATGAAATTTATAAAGCTCCTTCTGAGCCAATACAAAACCTTGTAAATATAATCGGGGGAGTTCATGTTGAGCCACCGTACTTAGGAATACATTTAGTACTTATATAAGTAACGTGTCGGTAGCCCGAAAAATAGCGCTCAACATCATTTGTGAAATTTGTAAAGCCCCTTCTGAGCAAATACAATACGAAAACCTAAAAAGAGAAAGAATACAAGTGAAACAGTAACGAAATGAATCTACATTATATAATAACATAACAATGTTTGTAAAGCGCAGTTTTAGTCCGCAGTTCAATTGTTACTTTATCTATTTTGAAAATTTATATAGATTTTTGTTACCGACATTATCGAACAGACTCGGAAGCTTGACAGGAAAAGAATCAGATTTGACACATTCTTTCCATTTGTAGTATTATGCGCAAATAATTAAATAATAAACGTAGTATATTAACGAAGATTCCGGGACATTTTTGATGGAATACTTCTAAATAGAGCACACAATTAAGCCAAAGAGGCAAAACCAGTTAAGAATTTCAAACAATATATAAAAAAATAAACAATTTTGTAAGCTCCCTCAGAGCAACGAAGGACACGCGCGAACCGACGACACACTCGACAAATTTTTTCTCGTTTTTCTCCTTTCGTGACGACCGCGAAATACAAGGGAAATTAATCCCCCGAAATAAAGGCAACGAAGAAACAGTTGCGCATCCGCGAAAAAACTTCGATAGTCCTCACCTTCTCGTTCTTCTCGTCCTCCTCCGAACGGGAAAGTTTCTCTCTGTCCGCTCCCAGCACAGTCGAACAACACGTAGGATCCTCTGGTGTAGGCCCATCCTTGTATCATCTTTGGAAATCAGATAGCATCCTTTTGTGCTAGGCCATTTTCCCTGTAACTCTTTGGAACCAGCAGGTCGTTTCGCCGCGTTCCACTATTACTAACGGCTTAAAGAAAAGCTTAAGCAAACCTCTCGTTAACAAGCGATCCGCGCACCGAGCGACGGATTTACGACGCTAAATTTCAAAGTAGATGCCAATCACGAGGTCGCAATCTTCGGTCGAAACAGCGACAATGGCAACTAACAGGGACACTTCCCCGACTGCATCTCAACCAACTCCCTTACGGGAAGCCGACATACCCCCCTATACGGACCAACGTCCACGAAGGCCGAACGTAATATTACCGGACTTCACGTCTGACGACCCAGAGTACTGGTTCGGTTACGCCGAAAAAGCTTTCAGCGTGGAAGGAATCACCGACGAGGAAGTGAAATTCCTCGTGGTAACACGGGTACAAGACCCAAAATTGCTTCCATATGCGAAATGCTTAATAAAAACCCCATCTCCGCAACCGTACACGGCGTTTACCATCCTAGCGCGCCGCCTATTGCCGTGCACTGGCCGGCACGGACATGTCCGAAACAGCCTTAACGGCTATATTTAGAGAGTCTTTGCCAGAATACGTTCAGGCAATCGTCGCGCCTCTAGCCGAATCTGGTCTCGATGAGCTAGCGCGACACGCCGAGGCAGTAATGGCCACGGATAGATCCCGAACGGATCTCCAATTCCTTCCGGCAACGAACCCCGCGCAAAATCCACCTCTGCCCCAACTACGAACCTCCACGGTAACGTGCACTCATGCAGCACAAACGAGCAATGAGATAGAACGCTTAGGCAGGCAGGTCCAGCAGTTGCAAGCGCAACTGAATAACCTCAGCGTGGGGAACAATTCATGGCCTGGCCGTGACAGATCACGGCGCCGAAGCAGGTCGCGCGAAAACTTTAGACGCGGCCGTGGCAGATCGCGCACCACAGCCAACGAAAACACCTTGGGCAGGTGTTACTTCCACCATCGTTTCGGGGCACAAGCCAGGAAGTGCAGGCAACTCTGCAACTGGTCACATGTGCCAGCAATTCAGTCTAGTTCTTTAAACTAGAACTGCCGACCGTAGAAAAAGCGCAAACGGCCGGCAACCCCCAATTAAGTCGCTTGTCAATATACGATTCGAAGTTAAATATGGACTTCATTATTGACACAGGTGCGGATATTTCCGTTCTTCCGCGCTCATATGCACCTGCAAATCGCTTGCCGGGTAAATTGAGATTGTTCGCCGCGAACAATAGTCCAATTAAAACCTACGGACGGAAATTAATAACTTTAAAAATAGGCCTACGTCGACCAATTCGATGGTACTTCGTAGTGGCCGATGTGACCGAACCTCTAATAGGTTCGGACCTGCTGCGACACAACAAACTAGTAGTGGACGTAGCCAGCAACAGACTGATGGACCCGTTAACGTCTCTTTCTCAGCCAGTAAACGCCAAGGCGGGAGAGGCATTGACGTTAACGTGCACTGTCGCAAACGGACCATTCAGCGATCTGTTGCGAGAATTTGCGGATATAACAGTTCCGCTTAGCAATCCTCGACGCGCAAAAGCCAGCGTTTTTCATCACATTGAAACGCGCGGCCCCCCAGTGAGCCAACGCGCGCGCCGATTGGCTCCCGAAAAATTGCGCGAGGCTCGTGCAGAATTCGAGTATATGCTCGACTTAGGAATCTGCCAGCCGTCCGACAGCCCATGGGCGAGCCCACTTCATCTCGTCAAAAAGAGTAACGGCGAGTGGCGCCCATGTGGTGATTATCGAATGCTGAACGCAGTAACGACACCCGACCGATATCCGATATCCTTTTCTTATAAGCTGCAGGGGTGCGAAGTTTTCTCGGCCCTCGACCTCACGAGGGCGTACCACCAAATTCCGGTGGCTCCCGAAGATATACCGAAAACCGCGGTAACCACACCTTTTGGACTATTCGAGTTCAAGGAGATGACATTCGGTCTCCGAAATGCAGCGCAAACGTTCCAGCGCTACATAGACTCAGCTCTCCGCGGACTTGACTTCTGCTATGCGTATATCGATGATATACTCATAGCATCGAAACACATGACCGAACATCGCTCCCATTTGAAGCAAGTGTTCGAGCGCCTCCGAGAATTCGGCCTGGTAATCAATCCAGACAAGTGCCACCTCGGAGAATCGGAAGTCAAGTACCTTGGCTATTGTATAAATGGCCAAGGCGTCCGCCCATTACAAGACAGGGTGGATGCACTAATGCAGTTTCCTCGCCCCAAGAATGTGTGAGAACTTAGGCGTTATCTGGGCATGTTAAACTTTTATCGCCCAACGCTTCGAAACGCCGCACAGGTCCAGGCTCCTCTGAACGAATACCTAGTAGGAGCCAAACGAAACGACAAACGACCGATTCAATGGACCGATCAAAACTGATCACAAACCACTGGTGTATGCTTTCCGAAAGAAAGCGGAAAGTTCAACCCCACGACAGGAACGGCACCTGGATTTCATCGGACAATTTAGTACCCAAATCGAATATGTTCCAGGTGCAAACAACGTAATTGCAGACGCTTTTTCGCGTATCGATGCAATTAAACTCCGTGCGCAAATCGATGATGCCGACTTGGCACAAGCGCAAGGAGAGGACCATCAACTCGAGTCCCTATTGAAAGCGGAGACAGCACTAGTTCTGCGTAAACTTCCTTTCAACGACTCAAACGATGAAGTCTGGTGTGATGTATCGACAGGGACAGCTCGACCCTACATCCCAGAAAAGTTTCGAAGGAATGTGTACGAAACATTCCATAACCCAGCCCACCCAAGCGGACGCGCAACCGCTGCGGCCGTCCGACGTAAATTCGTCTGGCCACATATGGCCAAAGACATCACAAATTGGGCACGTAATTGTTTGCAATGTCAACGTTGCAAAGTCGATCGACACAACGTGCTACAACCAGCACAGTTTAAGCTCCCCGAGGCACGATTCGCCCATGTACACATCGACATTGTGGGACCGCTTACGCCGTCGAGAGGTTACATGTACCTCCTGACAATGATCGATCGCTTCACTCGGTGGCCAGAAGCAGTGCCACTACGAACAGTGACCGCAGAGAATGTAGCCAAAGCATTCTATTCGACTTGGGTCACACGTTTCGGCGTCCCAGCTACTCTCACAGCTGATCGAGGACCACAGTTCGAGGCAGCGATTTTCAGGCAGCTGACCGATCTACTCGGCTGCCAGCAAAGCCATACGACAGCTTATCACCCCCAGTCCAATGGGATGATTGAACGATGGCATCGCTCGCTGAAAGCCTCACTGATGTGTCATGACGATAATCAATGGCTGGACGCACTACCGACAGTTCTTTTAGGCTTGCGCACAAGCATAAAAGAAGACCTGGGAGCCTCAGCAGCAGATCTGACTTACGGAACCAATCTGCGCCTCCCAGGAGAGTTCTTCGCCGATGGAGAACCACCGCTCGAACAGTTGCCAAATTTGGAAAACCTACGCAAACTCATGCGAAAGGTCAGGGCAACACCTGTCGCCAGACACGGTTCCAAGAGGATATTTGTTCAGCCAGAGATGGACAGCTGCACGCACGTCTTCATCAGGGTGGACAAAGTTAGGAAACCTCTAGAACCGCCCTACGAAGGGCCATACAAGGTGCTGGATCGAATAAACGACCGAGTTTTCTCCGTTGACATCGACGGCAAGCCGTACACCGTCAGTGTCGAAAGACTGAAACCGTGCCACCTGGAACTACCACCAGGTACCGTACTGGGAGAAGTGCATCAACAACCAGCGACGGCAGCCGAAACCTGCCCCGTACGCCACCCAGCAGAATCCCACGAAGCGCCAGGCACGTCAAATGTTGAGAATCAACCAAACCCTCGCGAAATGGTCGCGCGCGGGGCGTCGGACATCCTACACGGACCGATGACGCGCCAGCGCGCCCGAGATCTGCGCGCACAAGAAGACGCTGCGAAGATTCTCAATGTACGGCAACCTGAAACCCCAACGTCTGACAAGCGAAAAAGAACGACGAACGCGATAACTTTCGCTCCTCTACCACCCAAACACCGCCCAATACGGAAGGGAGCACGCCCATAAAACTCAACTACACCCCGCAAGCAACTAACTACTTCATATCGTGACTACGCCACTAGGGGGGGAGTGATGTAGCGTTCTACGAACGCACAATTCTACGCAGGTAAGGTTCCTATCTTCAAAGAACTTACTTACCTGAGAGCGTTGAACGCGCCCACAGACGCGTGCCCCAAAGTCCCGCGATAGGGCCTGCAACTCGCAGCCAACGTTGAGACCGACACCAAAAAGCAAGGAACTGAACGTTCCCAAAGCTTCTTAGGTCAAGCTCAACAATTATAACTCTTCATGCCTGAAACAAAGGCATAAACATCCATGCGTTCTATTCCTAAAAAAAAACAATTCCCAAAATGCCATACATGCTGCCTGCGCCCAGGAACATCTCATCGAACCGGCAATTCCGAAATTCAATACAAAAGAATTGCTATCATCAAAGAATGAGCCGATCAACGGATGCACGTGCGGGTAATCTAACGCAAGGACCACCCAAATCCGTTGAACAACAGAAGACAGCCACGACCTATCGCAATCGAATATATCTCAACGAGATATCCGATAATTTATGAGGAGTTAAGCCAACAAAGGCAATACTCCGGTCCCACGGCCACGCTAGAATTTCGCACCATTATAAAGATCTAATGGATTTCGATTCCGGGTACCAAGTTCAAATAAGTCCCACGGACTGCACGTCAAAACAATCGCCGAATATCTCTGGTCTGGGCGCCAGATGTTCTGTGCAAACAGAAGGCCGTGGAAATGAAATTCTATCAGCGATAACAATGATGTATGCAAGATGACTTTCCCCTTTCAGGAAACTACAAAATATCCCGGGGGATGTGATAACATGCTGCTAACAGAAATTCGGAAGTTCTGTTAGCAGAGCAAATAGGGAATATCTTCCGGATAGATACAGATACCAGTTTTGAATCTGGGTATCTGTGTGAGCAGGGTGGTTGAGGGCAGATAGTTAGTCAGATTTCAATCGTCAACGAGACGATATAGTCTAATTATGATCGTCAACGCGAAGAGTGGACTTAGAGCATTGAGGAGGATAGTTCGAGAACTTAACGAATAATATCTCACCGCGAAACAATTTAATGTAATAGAAAACCTTCCGTGTCGTCGAAAGGAAATGTGTGTCGGTTGGCGAGTGAAACGAATTTTTACGTTGTAGTTATGTGTGACGAAAGAAAAAAACGTTACCCAATAAAATAGCAAGTGAAAATAACTATCCGTGTTTGATTTAATTTGGCAGTGTCTCCGTGTTCCAGGTTGTTTTTCCCATCGTGAACAGTGTTCGGCGGAACACTTGAACACGTATAAATCCGCCAAAAGACCTTTTCCGTCCAAGAAGAGGAACGCCTCTGGGGGAATGAACCCGTTCTGGAGGGTACTCTCCAGATACATATCGTTCGGATAATATGCTCCCGCGATAAGATTATTTACACTGCACATTGCCCTTGCAATGTGGCCACGAATAATTTTTATAATGAAGTTGTCTATCCTAGTTAGTCCTGATTTATCATACAGGGTTTTATTAGGGTAAAATTTCTGGTATCGTGACTCTAGTGTTCTATTAAGTCCAAGGCAGGCACGCAAACACTGTCTCTCGAACACGCGAATCTTTTCCATATAGATTGGGGATATATTGTACCATATTGGACAGCCATAGACCAACACTGGTCGGATGAATGCCGAATATGAGATTATTTTAACTTTTGGATTGAGAATGCTGCTTCGGAATAGACTTTTTGTGGCAACAAATGCGTTTCTTGCTGCTGTATAAATACTGATCAAGCCAAATACCGAGATATCTGACTACAGTTTTCACTTGTAGTGGGAGATTATTATTCCCTACGATAGAGAAGTTTTTCCAATTGTACTTTGTATCCTGAGACACCGACTCGGCAAAAAGAAGACGTAGGAAAAAACGTAAAAAGCGGGATATACGCGTAGGCACGTGGAATGTTCGAACGTTATATAAACCAGGCGCGATATAGACGGTCGTAGAAAACGCGAAACAATATAAAATGGACATCGTCGCGCTTCAGGAAGTCCGACTCCCGTATCAAGTAATCGAAACCAACGGATTTACACTGGTGTGTGGAGGTACCGATACACATAACCTCGGAACCGGCTTCATCATAAGCAAGAAGATTACGCCCCATGTAAAAGATGTGAAATTTATTAATGACCGAATGTCTGTGCTAAAAATACAGGGCCGATGGTACAATTATGTATTTATAAACGTACACGCCCCAACAGAATCTGCGGACGAAGAAACGAAGGACACGTTCTACGAGACCCTAGAGGATGTATTTCATGGGATCTCATCATTCGATGTTAAAATCCTCCTCGGGGACCTCAATGCGAAAATTGGAAAGGAAGATATCTTCCAACCAACTATAGGTAAAGAAAGCCTACACGACGTGTCAAATGATAATGGAATTCGAATTATCACGTTCGCAGCGTCAAAAGATCTGTTAGTAAAAAGCACGATGTTCAAGCACAAGGAAATTCATAAAGCCAGATGGATATCACCCGACGGCGTAACGCGTAACCAAATAGACCACTTCCTCATAGACAAAAGACACCACTCAAATATCCTTGACGTAAGATCATATAGAGGAGCAGATTGCGACTCCGATCATTTTCTAGTGATTGGAAAAATCAGGAGTCGCCTCGCAGCAATCCCACATGGGCAGTCACGGGAGACAAGCAAAAAGTTCGACACTGATAAACTGAAAGACCTACGCAAAAGGGCTGAATATCAAGACGAGCTAACGAATAGATTTAGCATTCTAGAGAATGTGAGCAGTGAGGAAGAGGAAGCTAATAGTGTGAATACTAAATGGACATCGATCAGAGACACAATCAAACTAACAGCCCAAAAGGTATTAGGATTTAAGAAAACAATTAAGTCCAAACCTTGGTTTGACGATGAGTGCGGGGCGAAGATCGAAGAACGTAAACGCCTCAGAGTGATCCACTTAGAAAGATATGATGAAGTCAACGCAGAAAGATACGCGACAATTCGGAGAGAGACAATGAGGCTCTTCAAACGCAAAAAACGCGAATGGGAGAAGACTCGGATCGAAAAAATCCTAGAAAATTCTAGGGCAAAGAACATCAGGGGTATGTATGTTGGCATGAATTCAATTAGAAATGGCTACCGAGGAAGAGCCAAAATAATTCGAGACGCAAACGGCTGTCTGGTCACAGAAACAAACAATGTCGTGACAAGATGGAAGCAGTATTTTGAAAACCTGCTCAATGTACGCACCCATCAACCACAGATAAATGCACCAAGCGTACATACAGCTGAGCCTCAGATCCCAGAGCCGTCTCTCAACGAAGTTGTAGACGCAATAAATCGATTGAAAATCAACAAGGCTCCGGGAGTCGACTGCATACCGGCAGAGCTTGTGAAGCATGGAGGAGAGGCAACCGCTCGAAAGATCCACCAGGTCATCCAAACAATATGGGATAAGGAAGTCACTCCGGAAGAATGGAAAACCTCAATAGTCATCCCCATTTTCAAAAAAAAACGACAGATCTGACTGCGAAAACTACAGAGGAATATCATTGCTCCCAACCGCATACAAAATATTAACAAATGTCATTCTGGCGAGAATCACACCGTACGCAGAAGAGATACTGGGAGACTACCAATGTGGATTCCGTAGGAACCGGTCAACAAGCGACCAAATGTTCACAATAAGACAACTGCTGGAAAAGAAGTGGGAATACGGAGACACGGGTCACCAACTGTTCGTTGACTTCAAAAAAGCCTACGACTCAGTCGCAAGGCAGAGACTCTACCATATTCTAGTTGAGCTGGGAGTCCCAAAAAAATATGCCGCTCTCATTCAAATTTGCATGAACGAAAACAAAGGGCGAGTTAGAATAGAAAACCACCTCTCAGAACCATTTGAAATCCGGGACAGACTAAAGCAGGGAGATGGTCTATCACCGTGTCTCTTTAACCTTGTGCTCGAGTATGTCATCAGAAAGGTACCAGACGACAACATGGCCGGATCATCCCTGAACGGGGTCACACAAGTGCTCGCATATGCGGATGACATCGCCGTTTTGGGCGATTATCTAGAGACTGTTAGTAAAAACTGTGAAATCATCATGCAAGCGGCAGAAGAGGTGGGCCTAGAAATAAATGAAGACAAAACAAAATACATGATTACGGCGAGAGCAGGTGGATCTCAGATAACACATATAAACGTCAGAGGTAAGATATTTGAAAAAGTTAAAGAATTTAAATATCTGGGAACGATACTGACGGCCAGTAACGAAATGTCGAAGGAAATTAACAAGAGACTGCATTCCGGCAACGCGAGTTGGCACGCAGTCAGTAAACTGCTGAAATCCAACTGCTATCACGTAACATAAAGCTCCGTGTCTATAGAACCATAATCATGCCGATTGCTCTATATGGATGCGAAACATGGGCTCTCACAAAACGGGAAGAAAACAAATTCCGTGTATTCGAGAATAATGTTTTGAGAGGCATCTTTGGAGGTAAATATGACGAGGAGGCAGGACAATGGAGGAGACTCCATAACCACGAATTGGAAGAGCTATATCGCAAACCTACAATAGTGAGAGTAATCAAGTCGCGAAGATTAAGATGGGCCGACGTGGCGCGAATGGGGAACGATAGGACCGTGCATAGAATTCTTGACGGTAGACCAACGGGAAAGAGACCGGTAGGACGGCCGCGACGGCGATGGGAGGACAATGTTAGGTTTGACCTTGAGGAGATCGGATCGAACGGTCAAGCGTGGAAGGAGAGTGCCCAGGACAGGGAACGATGGCGAAGCCGAGTCGGTGAGGTCATGAACTTCCGGGTTCCTACAGGCCAATAAATAATATAATAATAATCCTGAGAGGCACTGGAGAGAGGTGTTCTGAAAAGGATAGTCTCGGTTTTGTGGAAATTAATTTTTAGTTTCCAGTCATTACAAAAACGTTTTATTTTATTGAAGTCGTCCTGGAGAAGTCTATTGATGACATCTATTTTCTCTCCTGTTCTGTATACCACAATGTCGTCTGTGTATGCAATGGCATTGTTAAGCGTACCCACTAAATCACTGGTGTAAATATTAAACAGAATGGGAGAATTCACCGCCCCTTGTTGTAAACCGTTTGTAATTTTGAAGGTCTTGCTTGAGAATATATCTCCGCATTTTACCACAAACTGCTTGTCCGTTATCATTTCGTAAATGTTGTACAATAGATAATGAGGCATTCTCAGGTTTTCTAACTTATGAAGAAGTCCTTCTAACCACACGGTGTCGAAAGCCTTTCCAAATTCAACTAAGCAGGCACCTGTGCATTGGCGCTTTGTCTTGTTCCATTGTATGTCGGAAACAAGCTTTGACGCGGCATGCACCGTACTATGTCCCGCTTTAAAGCCAAACTGGTTGTTGGGGATGATTTCATTTTCATCACACCAGTTCGTCAGTGCTTTGTTTATGATCTTCTCGAAAACCTTGCTGATATTTGGCAGCAAGCTAATCGCGCGAAGGTTGGTTGGATTGGTGCTGTCTTTACCCTTTTTAGGGATGGGGTGGACTATTGCAGTTTTCCAGTGGGTTGGATAGTATGCCTTATTTAAGGCGTTGTTGAATAGCGTAGTGTAGATTTTTACTGCTTCAGGAGGCAAATGTTTTAAAACTACATTTGGGATGCTATCTATCCCAGAAGACTTTTTGCTTTTGATTGACTTAAGGATGTTCGTAAGTTCATCGTTACTCACAAACATATTCATATTCCACAACGATACACACTGACCGAGTGCGGACGTGTTTTAAATTCGCCGATCGAGATAAATGTAAAAGTTACTTTTATGAGTCGCGAGTGAAATTTGAAATAATAAGACTATTTATAAATAAATCAATTCTAGTGACAAGAACACTCAAAACAAAGTTATTATACATAAATATAAACAAATAAAAGAGAACGAAGCCACGTGGTTTGACAGTCAAAACAAACACCGTTTAATACTAATCAACTGTGAGAGTGTATGTGAGCACATGTTTAGCGAAAAAAAAAAAATTGAAGTAAGAGAAAAACAAAACAAAAACAATAAATATAAATAAAAAGAAACAAAAGGAACTAAAATATACAGTGAAATAACAAAGTGAAGCCAACCTAAGAACTGGTTTCAAACAAAGGCTGGCCTGCTATCTTGGATGCAACAAGCTCGGTGTATGGGCCCTCAGCATGCAGAATGGCAGACAAAAAACAAAATATTAAAAAATTAAAACCGAAGTCCGCGTTAATAAAACGCCCGGCGAGCTCCCCACTAACACGAGCTGCAACAAAAATAAACAAGCCAAACGAGGCAATAGCAGACTTGCTCGAAAAGGCGCACAAAATGAAAGAGGACAATCTATTCCCCGCGGTTCCATATAATGACGGCCATCTCACCAATAACATGTTTGCATGTTTAGCGACTACCGACACTGAGGACGAAGAAGATGAAATCAGCGATCTTGAAATAAGGCTAGCCCGAGCAAGGGCGCAATTAGCAGAGAAGCGTCGCAGGAAAAAGGAATTTGCTGAAAAGGAGCAGCTAATAACGAAACAACAGCAGAATCAGCAACAATGTGCACAACAGAAGCCAAGCCAACAAAAAGAATGTCCACCACAACAGATGACGCAACAACAACCACAACAAGAGCAACAGGCAGCAAAAAGGAAAACGAAGATGCCACCCATCAACATTACAGATATGGACTGTAACGAACTGGTAAGTCTATGTAAGCTTTCTATTGGGGAAGATTTTTCAATTAAAAGACTGACAGGGAACAGGTTGGCCATACAGACAAATTCGGTTAAGGATTTCGAAAAAATGAAAAATGTGCTAAAACGGGCCACCGCGGAATTTTACACGTACACCCCGAAAGAAATAAAGAATATAACGGTTCTACTAAAAGGCGTTGACCCTGAAACAGAGCCAGAAGTTCTATTACAAACGCTGCGAGAGCTTAACTGTAATGATATTGAGTTTATCGCAGTAAAACCTTTCAATAGAGCTAGGGCTAGACGGGAGAATAGAAAATTACCATTCTTCCTGGTGCAGCTGGGCCCTGGGAGCAAAATTGGTGGACTTAGGAAAATCACTATCCTGAACCATCAAATTGTCACATGGGACAAATTGAAAAAAAGCAGAGATATAATCCAATGTCTTCGCTGCCAAAGGTTCGGGCACTCAGCAGCAAACTGCGAAATGCAGTATCGATGCGTAAGATGCGGACAGGACCACAGCGCAGAACAATGCACGTTAGGTAAAGAAAGGGTAGACGACAGATCTCTTCTAAAGTGTGCAGTTTGTAAGAGTGAGGGACACCCCGCTAATTATCGAGGCTGTCCTAAGTTCCGCGAACTACAGGAAAAAAAGTTTTCACAGCAACGAAAATCAGAACGCCCGATAGTTCAAGGCCGACCAGCACTAAATGTAACACCCCAGTTCTCGTATGCTCAAGTAACAGCTGGCAGGAGAAACACGCCACAACCCACGACACGGGTACCGCCGCAACATACTGTGCCTTCAGAAACAGTAACACTAGCAGATGTGCTCACAACCTTGCTCGCTATTCAGACGCAGATGACACAAATGCAAAAACAAATAAAAGAACAGGACACTAGACTAGACTGGGTCTATTCGCAGTTGTCTAGCCAGCCGTCAATATAAACCCCCCAACAGAAAGCACAATTAAGGCTTTAGTCGTGAATGTAAATTCACTTATCAGAATCGAGAGAAGAGCCGCTCTCTTTAAACTGTTGCAAGACGAAAGTCCTGACGTGCTTCTGGCTAGCGAAACTAAGCTGAATCAGAGGCATAAACTATGTCACACAAACTACGACATTATACGAAGAGACCGACCCAACTCCACACAAGGAGGAGGGGTGGCAATCTTTATTAAAAAACAACTTCAACATAAGGTAATATATAGTGGTGAGATTCGCAGATTTCAGGTGCTTGAAGCGTGCATTATCCGCATACCCCTCCGACAAGGTAGGGGGATGTATCTGATATCTGCCTACGCACCAGAAGCACATCAACAAAATCAATTTATAGTGGAGCTAGAGACACTTTTCCAATGCTTACAACTTTACTCGGAAGGGAACTATTACATCGTGGGTGGCGATTTGAATGCTAAACACCCAAATTGGGGAAATAGCATATCCAACACGAGAGGGAATCAACTAGCTAGTTGGCTAGATCAACATCACATTGAATATAAAGTTGACCTGCTAGCTACAGAATATCCTTCTTTCCCCAGAGGGGGCTCGTTCCTCGATATTATGCTTATTGACACACGCCTTAAACATACACATACTAACAGACAAAATATAAACTGCCTACGCACAATTGAGTATGACAGCGACCATTGTGCATTATCGATATTGATAAAAACACCAAGCGAAGTTGTGGAACTCGGTGAATGTATGATACCGCAACCCTATAACTATTGGGGTATGCGATGGACGCGTTTCACGAGAACCTTAACAAGAGAAATTCGCTTAAAAGACATTAACCCTCTTACCAACAGAAACATACCCAACGATGACATCGACAAATACATACAAAAAATGGACGAAACCATAAAACAAACTATGGACAAAACAATACCAAAAACCACACCTACGGACAACATGAACATGTACCGAAACGCCACAATCAACGCGCTCCACAGAAAAAAAAGTAGACTTCTGTCGCAACTAAAACTACGGTACAGACGATTTATTGATAGGCACGACCAGGAGATAATATCACTGAAGTCCAGATTAAAAAATCTCCAACAGCTGATAAAAGCCAACTATAGGCTATCAGCAAATTTGTATTGGAACAACAAAGTTCGGGCGGTAAAATCCAACAACCCTAGTATGTTTCCGCAAATTAATAAAATATTTAGACGGAGTAATGAAAACGAGATTCAGTGTCTCCAAATACCACGAACTGACGAAAACCAACGAATGCTGGCAAATATAGGCATAGACACAAACAACGCCATCCTAAATGACGAAGTTTTTGTGTTTGAAGATCCCTTGGAAAAAGTGAATGTTGTAGGGGCCGTCTTTCAAGAACTGTACAAGGCAAATGAAGTAATTCGTCGCAACCATGGCTTGGAAGATAGAGTTTTACTGAATTATGGTCATCTTCGAAATGATATTTCACAGTGGCGATCGGAAAACCATGGTTTTAACGAATTCAGTAATGAAAATACGGCAAACGCCGAGATTACTGTCGAAAGCGCCAACAGTCTTTTGATCACTAGTGAAGACATCCATGGCGTCTTTGCATCATTAAGAAACAAAAAATCAGTTGGAATCGATGGAGTACCCAATATCGTACTAAAACATCTTCCTCCAATCGCAATGGACATATATGCAGTATTGTTTAACAACGCTCTGAACAACGCACACTATCCAGTACGTTGGAAAACGGCCATCATCCAACCGTTACCAAAAAAGGGGAAAGATAGAACAAACCCAAAAAATCTGCGATCGATCAGTTTGTTACCGAGTATCAGTAAAGTATTCGAAAAGGTTCTAAACAAGGCTCTACTTAAATGGGTTGAGGACAATAATATTATTCCAAATAACCAGTTTGGTTTTAAAGCTGGTCATGAAACCACACATGCCGCAGCTAAACTGGTTTCAGACATTCAGTGGAATAAAAATCTGAAACAGTGTACAGGTGCCTGTTTGATTGACTTGGAGAGGGCCTTCGACACCGTTTGGTTAGAGGGGTTATATTACAAGCTAATGAGACTAGGCATTCATAGACCACTACTGTATATACTATACGACATGTTGAATGAAAGGAAATTCATCGTCAAAAGTGGCAATGTGACCTCCAACATTACTTACAATATAGAAAACGGTCTGCAACAGGGAGCGGTGTTATCTCCGATCCTTTTTAATATTTACACTAGCGACCTGGTAAGGTCTCTTCATCAGGCTATTGCGTATGCAGACGATCTGATAATATATAGAACAGCACCAAAAATTGAAATCATTAACGGATTATTACAAGGGGATTTCAATGATGTTCAGCGATACTGCAACAACTGGAAACTCAAAATCAATATCCAGAAGTGTGAAACCATTCTCTTTAGAACACCACTGGCTCAAGCTACCAGAGACACCAGGATAAACTGGCGAAAGCTAGCTATTATGGGACCACACCAACAAACACTGGAAACCAAAACCGTAGTCAAATACTTAGGCATCTGGCTGGATCAGTATCTATATTTTAACAAACATGTGGAAGCTGCCCTAGCCAGGGCAAAGAAAGCTTACGCTATGACAAGAAGACTGTTTCATAGTAGTCAACTTGACAGCAGAGTTAAAGTTATATGCTACATGGCTCTCATCAGACCGATGATCATATATGGATGCCCAGTGTGGTTTAATGTGGGACCTAGCTTAATGGAAAAGATTCGGATTTTTGAGAGGCAATGCCTCAGGACGTGCCTTAAGTTACATCGGACTCCTGAATCCGATCACAAAAAATATTATCCCAATGAAGCGTTGTACAGTGGGGCCAATATAAACAGAGTGGATAACTTTATGATCAAGCTGATCCGAGGGCATATTACGAGATCAATGAGCTCACAGAACGATTTGATTTTTGGTGCATATTACCCAAACAATATGTATTATGAGGTGGTACGTCGCAATGGCTTTATTCCACCAGAAGCATTCCTTAGTCTTGACATGAACGGCCTCATACAAAATGAATCCGCTATACCGTTGATTTATCACGTGCGTCGGTCGGGTATAGATAAACGAATATGTTTTAATCGAGAGGTTGCGCACACTAATGAAGAGAGCCTGCAGTTCAGTACGGCAGTAGCACAGAGAGACCAAAAAGACGCGAATAAGCAACACCAGAGATTTTGGTGGCTGAGTGGCACATAAATCCTTGTTTCCTTATAAAACTAAAGAAATAATAATAATAATAATTAAAATAAAAAAAAAAAAAAAAAGAAAAAACCCGACAAACAACGGAAAGCTTACATAGATTTAGCATTTCGAAAATTTAGTTTTGATGTTAGGTTTAGAATAGAGTTAAGTTAAAAAAAAAAAAAAAAAAAAAAAAAAAAAAAAAAAAAAAAAAAAAAAAAAAAAATCTATAGATAGTTTAGTATTTAAGTTAGATATAAGGTAAAAACAATAACAAGAACAAAGTTTTTTCTTTTCTTCATTTTCTTTGTATCCAATTAAGTTCCCTAAACATTCATGTAAACAAAATAACCATAATGTCGAAAGACAAATTTTCATGCTTTAAGCGTATGCATGTAACTTAGAGAGTCCGCAAGGGAACAGTAAGTTAAGAAATAAGATAACATAAGCTAGAGTTTAATCATTTTTGTCTAGCAAGTAAGTAAATTATAATAATAGGAAGAAATAAAAAATGATATCTATAAAAAAAATAAAAAAATAAAAAAAAATAAAAAAAAACATATTCATATTCTGGTTACTCCTGGTGGAGTCCGCTCTGTTATTTTCACAGAATGTGGTAAAACTACGGTTTTGGTTCCTCCAGGTACAAAGTTGATTTATCAGTGAGCTGTAGGTCTGGAATGCGTTGTTTTCGAGGATCGTATTGGAGTGAGTGGATTCGTTCACTCTGTATACTGCTTCGAAACATGTACCAATTGAGTTCACTTTGTCTTGCGGGTCTTCGACTAATATTACTTTTTCGTTGGAGTTGATATGCTCCAGATTGAGTCCTGAGTTCAGCATTGCTTGACAATTCTCAGGAGTCCGTGGGACTCGCAAATATGGAATGTCATTGTGATCTTTCTTTCGAAAAGTTTTATTGATTTGTGAGAACATATTCGATCCGCTAGCTTGAATGGCTTGTATTTTGTTCTTCCACTCTTCATTTATTCTTGAACGGTAATTGTCACGGAACAATTTTTGGAGATTTTTGATTAGGGACTTAAGTGTTCTTATTTCCTGACTATTTGGGTCGCTGAACTGTCTATAAAGTCTTTTCAGCTTTGAGAGCATAATGCTCTTTTACTTATACAAAGCGTCAATTGCTGAGGTCCTGTACTTATTGGTATAACCGTCGGTATGGGGAACTTTAGGTATGGAGTGATTCTTTGCATTGGTAATAATATCGTCCAATGTTATTAAGTAATGATCGATTTCGTCGGTATGGAGGTTTCTAATAGTCGGTGGGTCTATGGCACTGTTACGAAGTTCTTTTTTATTAATCGATCAAAACGTGACCAGTGAGCTTTTCGAAAATTGAAAGAGTGGATCTGGTCGAACTGCTCTAGTGACTATTGTTCATTTGGGACTTCAATTATGGCTCCAAATCCGTAGTGATCGCTATCGTAATCGATTGTGCGAAGACAGTTTCGCGTAGTTAGACCTGTGCCTGGCAAGTTTATTCGATCGTCTATCATAAGTAAATCCAGAAATGAATTTCCTTTAGGATAAGACGGTGTACTTGTGGCGTACAGTTCTAATCTGCGCTCGATAGCATTCATTTGCCGCCAATCATATAAAGCATTGCCTCTTGTGTTCGTGGTTAAGTTACCCCAAGCACTATGCTTGGCGTTGAAATCGCCCGCTATTAGGAAATAGTTGTTTTCCCAGTCCAATTTCAGGTGTCGAAATAGCTTATCAATTTCATTGATAAATTGCTTACACTGGGTAGCTTGAGGGGCATAAATGGAGACCACATACAGGTGCTTTTGACTTCTAAACGGAATATCTATTATGCAGGCTTCCAGCACCTGAAATTTGTGTACTTCTGTACTATAAATTACCTTATGATAAAGACCTTTTTTAATTAAAACTGCAACCCCACCCCCTTGAGTAGAATGTGGCCTGTCACGTCTGATTATCTTATAGTTTTTATAGACAAATTTGTGCCTTTGGTTTAGCTTAGTTTCACTAGCCAAAAGTACATCAGGAGATTCGACTTCAAGCATGTTGCCTAGATTATCTCTTCTGTCTATGTGTATTAGTGAATTTATGTTCACCGAAATAATTTTTAGTTTTAGTTCAGTTAGAGGGTTGAAGATTTTGATGGAAGGAGTTATTTGAAAACACAGCCGAACAGAACATATCTATTCGGACCATTTGTTCCGTCAGTATTTTTGGAAAATTAGCAAATTGTGTTTGCATGGCCGATATCATATTTAATATCTCAGGTTGCGCATCTACTGCCGGTATTTGCCCATTGGTATGTGAGGATTCCACGGGGACTCGTTGCATAGAATTGCCCGTGATTTGTGCATATGATACACGCGGGGCAACGAAATTATTATAAGAACGAGTTTTAATTTTTTTCTCTTCTGCCACTTGCTTTTGTTTTGATTCCCACTTTAACTTCATATGTTGAAATTTGGGACAACCTCTAAAATTTGCCGTGTGTCCTGTATTTTTACATAGTACACATGACAGTGTTTCCCTATCCGGAAGCTGTTCCTTTCCCAGCGGACATTCGCCCATGTTATGGTCGGCGAGGCATTTTACGCATCTGAATTTCATATTGCAGTTTGATGCAACGTGTCCAAGTCGTTGACAGCGCATACATTGCAGTACGCGCTCAGATTTTCTAATTTTTTCCCGACTTATAATTTGGTGGCTTAGACATTTTATATGTCTAAGCGCATCAACTTTACTATTAGGACTTAGAGATACAATGTAGAAAGGCAATTTGCGGTTGCACTTTCTAGAATTCGCAGTTGAAAACGGTTTTACACCTGTAAATTTTAAACTAGCTGTTTCAACCGTTTTTAATTCCTCGAGTATCTCCTCTGGGGAGAACGAAGGATCAACTCCTTTTAAGAGTATGGAAATTGATTTTTCTGATTTTGGGGTGTACGTATAGTACTTGGTTTTTGCCCTTCCCAACGCAGACTTTACTTTATTGTAACCTTCTAGGTCGTCGCACAAAATTCTAGTTTTTTCAGCACTAATTCTTTTTGTTTTAAAATCTTTACAAGTCAACTCACCCAACTTCATTAAATCTTTCGCTTCTATGTAACTGATGACAATTCGAGGTATTTTTTCCTTTTTTGGTTGCTGTTGTTGTTCGTCCTTGGCTGTCTTTGTCTGCTGCAGTTGTTTCTGATTCTGTTGTTGGGCGTCCTTTGTTTCGCTTATTTGTAGCGAATGTTGTTGCTGCCGCTGGGGATTTGTTTTTTGCTCTCTTTTTGCTTCGGTTTCATTCCGTCTTTTGTTTCGCTCTTCTAGGGCTGCTCGTACTTGTTTGGAAAGTTCTTCGCGTTTTTTGATGAGAACAGCAATTATCTCCAATTCCTTAAATTTGTTCCCTGCTCCTGAGTAACAAGTATCCTTGGCAGGTACAT
Source organism: Microdon myrmicae (assembly GCA_963931805.1). Taxonomy (NCBI): domain Eukaryota; kingdom Metazoa; phylum Arthropoda; class Insecta; order Diptera; family Syrphidae; genus Microdon; species Microdon myrmicae. The sequence continues at coordinate 180,935,934 of OZ007497.1, read as the reverse complement.
TTTCTTCTGTGACGGTTTTTTTCATCACATTTGATTTTTGTCGTTCCATTGACAGGTTTGAGCGGACTTTATTTGCCACTGGGCTGTCGTCTATAATTGATACTTCGTTCTTCCTTTTGGTAATTTTTTTAATTGTTTTTAAATTAGCGACTACACATGAGTGTGCCATTTTTAATTCGACGGTCTTCGTCTTGCCCATTTTGATTTAGACACACACACACTCATTTTTTTTTTTTTTTCTTTTTTCGCCGTGCCACGCGGGCCGAGCTGCGAAAAACACAGTTTATTCACGAATTCACGCACATACGCACTCGATATTCTTTGTTTTAGACCTACTCACCGTGTTAGGATGTCTGTCGCTTGACGAACGACGAGCGAATGTTGATAAGACATATCACTTCGTATGTATGTGGTTAAGTCACGATGTGGCAAGAAGAGGAGTATTAGGTTATAACCAAACAAATTGAACTCTGAAATATTGGTATCAGTTATTACTTGAGTTGTGGTAAGTGTAAATATTGCTGGTTTGTGGTTAGAAATGTGACCAGACATAGTAGAAAAATGTCATCGAACACCGCGAATGTTGCAACGATCAACGCGAAACTCTCGTGTTATTGCGACCATCTGATACAGAAAATTAAGACCGTGTCCATGACAAATATTACGCTACTCTTACAACAAAAACCTACCAATGATTAGAATTCTTTCGCAGGTATTGATGTTTTATTGGCATAAGAGAAGTGCGGAAAATATTTAAAAAGAAGAAAACAGACGATAAGAAAGAGAGGATGGGAAAATGCAATGCACTTTAATCGCATGTAAACCTTTTCTTGAATCACATTTTTCACAAGCAGTCGACGCATGTATGTAGATCTGTTTGTTTGTATAAATTTTTATTCCAAGTATAGCTAGGTTTTTGGCTTTGACGATGCATTTGCTATTCACAGACAAGATTTTTGTTACAGGCGCTATGTTTAATAACAAATGATAGCATTTTTGAGACAGTGATTTCCGTTCAGTTAAATAATGTTGTCGTGGCACCACAATATTGATAGCAACGTTTAACGATTTTAGCGTATCCTGGTGCTAGAATGCAAAGTTGAAAATCTTGGTCGAGCTTGTTCGAAATACCAAGAGAATGAGAGTGTGGTGGCTCTCTGTGGTCCTGAATTTCAAATTATATCAGGTGATTGATTGAAATGCTTTTTCCAGGGGGATTTTATGACAAATCAAACTGTCAACGTGTCATGGTATTTTTGGCGTGTGTTGTTTGACAAGTCATTATAGAATTGCTTTGCTTGGTAAAGAACTTATTTATTCAGCTGTATTACGAAAAAAAAAGACGAACAAAACAACAAAACATAAATCAAAATTTTATAAATTCGAAGTTGTTTCGAAGTTGTACCGAATTTCCTGAACAGTACGGGACATCTTTCCGAAAAGTCAATTTCAGATCCAGGACGTAAGTAGTTTATCAAACGACAAAACTCTAGGTACGTCTTGCTTCCTAAGAAAGAGGAGAAAGAAATGTGTTTAGTATATGTTACACTTGGGTTGTTCAGGGAAAGGGGACTGTATCTCGCATGAATGCCCGCTGCTTCGTTTCAGGATCAATGTAATCGAAGACTTTTGTCAAACGTTAAATAAAACAATCGGAACTCGATAAATTCACCTGAGTTTACCACTTTGTTTCTCATGAATTCAAAATTATAACTCCCAGAAGTAGAAGCGGTTGAGGCTCCGCTAAGTTGTTTCTTTTATTATGTTTTTGGTTTTAATATCAGCTATGATATCACGAAAGTGCACATCTATGCACGCACACACATCCCCACAAACACTTGTTATATATATCCTCTTATTGTCTATAACCACTACTGAACTCACTGTGTGTTTTGGAAAATACGCTACTACACTTGTACACTGGTTGTTGGCGATGCATCACGTCGACACGATTTCCCAGCTAGCCAAGGCAAGCAACAGCATACAAGTTCCTGGGAAACAACGATCAGCGGTGCACCGATTCCAGGAAGCCACTAAATAAGCAGCACCCAGCAAATGAGCGAGCGACGGGGCGGCTGTCGGCCTATATGAAGTGGGTACATCCGCAGAGCAGCAGGGGTTGCCACGGGAGCTCCGAGTTATAAAGCGACTTGACAGATTAATAAAGATTAAGCAATGTAGCAGCGGTGTTTTATTAGGAGAATACAAGAATCGTACTGCGCAAGACAATACCGCTCTTCATACAGAGCAGAGCCCGGGTCTGGTATTACGGTACGCTAACCAAAAAAGTCGTTTGGCCGGCCAGCGCCGTAATACGGTCCACACGAAGAAAGGGAAACTGGGACGTCGCCGGAGAAGGCACCATCCCCAGAGCAGTCACAGTTTTGATCCCCTAAGCTAGATCTCGGCGATAAACGAAGATGCCGATAACGAGATCGACTAAAGCCAGGAGGACGCTGCCACCCCCTATGGGAGGACTCTCTACTCAACCTGGAGTGGACAGCAGCGGACGAGATGCAAGCGCTACAAGAGAAGAATGTCCCACACGGCTTGGAGGACATTACGAAGGACCTGTCGGGGCGCTTGCCAGAAGAGGGGAATCAGCACACGTGACCGAAGCGAAGGAGATCCACTCTGGACCCCACATCCCCGGTCTGGAAATCGACCCAACGCATCAACAGGAAGACCAGAGGGCCAACGTTGCCGAGGAGGACAGTTCCCGGAACACTCATGCCAAGCTCGAAGGGCGACACGGAGCACGAGGCATACCTTCAAGAGGCAGCTCTGTAAGATCATCGAGGAGGGCCGAGATCGAGGCAAGGTTGGAAGTCGCCAGGCGGAAGCTGGAAATCGGTAAGGTGAAGGCGAAAGTGGCACGAGCGAGACTCGAATTGATGGGAGCAAGTTCCGAGGACGTGACTAGCCAAAGCTAGGCTACCGAAGACGAATACCAGCAGGGCCCTTGCGATCAATGGGGCAATCTAACGAGGCTGTCCGAAGAAAGGCGAGAGGAGCTAATTCGTGAGGACAAGTCGCCGCGAAGAGCACGAAGAGGAAAGGGGTGATATCCAGGATCTGTCCCAAGCCATAGCCAGACTCTCGCGAGCACCCGCTGGAGTAATAACCTCGAGGCAAATGATCGAGTAACCCAATTTCAACGGCGACAGCGAGTGGTGACTGGCTTTCTGGAGATCGGAGATCGTTCGAAAATATAGCCGTCGGATTCGCACACGCGCAGAACTTGGCGCATCTTCGAAGAGCTCTTCGGGGAAAGGCGATAGAACCCATAAGATGTCTCCTATTTATTGCCGAGGACCCACAAGAGGTAATGAGGGGACTGGAGACTCGCTTTGGAATACTAGGAGCGTTGGCCCTGGCGGAGCTAACGAAGTTAATGGGACTGCCTCGAGTCACAGAGGACCCGAACGAGATTGGAGTCTTCGTCGGCCGGATGACGAACTCCGTGGCCACCATCAGGGCGCTGGGCAAGCAGCAATATTTGAGCTCACCTAAGACGGTAGAGAAACTGACTGTCAATATGCCCTCATCCATGGGGTGCAGGTGGTTCATGTATCACCATAGCCATCGGAGGGACGACCAGCCGGAACTGAGGATCTTCAGCGACTTCGTGAGACTGGAGACAGACATGTGTGGCGATTTCGACCCACCCAAAGTATCTTGGGCGACGAGGGGAGGCTACCATCAACACGCATCATCCCAAGGGGGAGCGACTCGGGAAGGAGAGTAATCCATGGCGTTCGGGAAAGTGGCGCACCTAAGAACGGAAGCAAATTAGAGAAAAAAACACGTGGTCTCCAGATGTCCCATGTTCGAGAGGACCAATATTGGCGAGAAACGGGATCTGGCGAAGAAGGCAAGGCTCTGCTTTAAATGCCTTCGCTCCAAACGTCGAAGATCGGATTGCAAGGCGCCGACGTGCGATAAGTGTGCAGGGGGGCACCACGTCACCCCCCACCAAGGCGAATTTTCACCGAGGACGGCACCAAGAAGAGAAGGAAGGTCACGCCATGACATCTCTCCATCGAACAACGGTACCGAGTAAACTAGAGGAGAGGTGGTTACTTCCAGGCGCACCGTCAATAGCACCAAAACATACCTAAAGATGGTTCCAGTGGATCTCTACGGAGGTAGGAGATCGGTCAGGGTATTGGCTCTGCTTGATGGGGGATCCACCATTTCATTGCTGGACTCGTCAATCTGCGAAAAGATCGGTGCGAAAAGCAGACAGGAAGTGCTCGTTCTGGAGACAGTCGATGAAGTGGGCATTAGGACGACCAACTCGCAAAGAGGCAAAGTGCGAATCAAGGGAGCTCATAGCTGAACTAAAGTTCGATCGAGGTAAGGACCACCACCGATTTCAAACTTTCGAAGCAGAATGTTGTGAAAGAAAAGATCGAAGGATGCAAGCATCTAGAGACCTCGAAGACCAGTTGAGCTGCACCTAGCAAGAGCTTAAATTACTCATCGGTCAGAACAACTGGGGCCTGATAGTTACAAGGGGGTTGGGGAAAGGGAGAAGCACCGAACTAGTTGATTCGCTTACCAGTTTGGGGTGGGTCTAGCAAGGGTACGAGGCCAGGAACAGTGCGCTAGTGAGATTTGTTAACTACGGCAGGACAAAGGTAGACAAGACGGACTTGCTCGTCAGACGTCACTTCGAAATCGAAGCAATAGGAGCGCAATCACGACGCTCCAAGAACGATGCCGACTGAAGGGCCATGGAGGAAGATACGAGGCAGGGCTTCTATGGAAAAGCGACGACGAAGTGCTACCCAACAACTTCAGAAAGGCCTATCAACGCCTCCTAAGCATTGGGGGAAAACTGGGCCAAGATGAGGATTTGAGGGTAATGTATAAAGAGTAAATGAACAATTTCCTACAAAACGCGTATGCAGAAAAGGCGCCGGCGAACACAACCCCGGGAAGAACCTTGTATCTCCCATACTTCGCAGAATACACCCGACAAAGAAGAAGCCGCAATTGCACTCGACGCAGCAGCCGAATTTGACGGCAAGAGCCTTAACGATGCCCTACTCCCCAGACCGGACCTCCTCTATTCGATCTTGTGGTTGCTGGTCAGATTCAGAGAAAGACCAATCGCTATCTTCGCTGACATCAAGGAAATGTTCCTACAAATCCAGATGCGCTAAGCCGACCGTGACTGCTTATTGTTTCTTTGGTGCCATGGAGGCACGGAGAGCAAGCCTGAAGAATATCGCATGGTGTCCGTGGTGTTCGGAGCCACATCATTACCATCGACTGCGGTCTACTAATGCGGAGAAACTCGAAGAGGAACATCCGGCAGCGGCGCGAGCCATCCGTGAAAACTACTACATGGATGACTGCCTACAGAGTTTCGTGACCCTAGAAGAAGCCAGAAGTACACCAAAGGTAGTGGAAAATGTTCATGCAAAGGGGGGATTTCGACTCAAGGGGTCGAGTAGTAATATACCCGAGATTCTCAAAGATCTTCAGGAGCAAACCTAGTCAGAAGCGGTGGAATTATCAAAGGAAGAAGACCTTTGGGCTCAGATTGGTAATGACGGAAGACACCCTGGCTTTCAACGTGGAGTTTTGGAACACCCCCTCGGGTGTTCTCACCGAAAAACGGATGCCTACCAAAAGAGAAGTCACCAGTGCGGTAATGTCAACGTTTGAAACACTGGGATTTGCAACGTAGCTGCTCATACAGGGAAAAAGGTGATACAGGATATCTGGCGCGCCAAGATCGGATGAGGTGATGAGATCTCCGAGGAACAGAGGATCGCTTGGACCAACTACCCAAAGGAGGGGTCGATCCTTAAAGAACTAAGATTCCCCCGGTGCTAGTCGGGCAGTCAGGGAAAAGGCCGATCGCCCACTTTTAGCGATGCTAACGAAGAGGTGTACGCAGTGGCAGTTTATTGGAGAATGGTGGAGCCCGATCGGAGAGTGAGCGTGACCTTGATCGCTGGTAAAACCCGAGTAACACCTACAAGGCGGGTGTCCATACCCCGACTAGAATTACAAGCGGCCTTGTTGGGAAGCAGATTGGCGGCTACGATGGAGAAAGACCTTAGCCTCCAAATATCGAAGAATAGCTATTGGACCGATTCCAACACAGTTTTGCAGTGGATAAAATCAGGCCCACGTACCATAAGTTTAAGACATTCGTGGCCCATCGATCGGCGGAAACCGAAGAGTTGGCCGGACCGCGGGATTGGAGATGGGTGCCGGCAAAGGAATACCCGGCAGACGACGCTACTAGAGGAACACCCAACGAGTTCAGCAGCGCGCAAGGTGGTTCAAAGGAACCAATTTCTTTTACGAAGAGGAATATAAGTGGCCAACGCGGTACTTCGAGACGAGTACGGAGACAATCAATGGAGAAGAAAAGGGCTCTCAAGTGGTAGCCGCGGCAAGAGCGATCGAACCGTGCATACCGAGCCCAGAACGATTCTCCGTTTGTCCACATCTGCTGAGAACTACAGCACGCGTGTTTCAGTTTATAGACGCGCTGAAAGAGAAAAAAGAGTCGTGAAAGTTAGACGGAATTCCAAACTCCCGAAGACAACAAACACCCGCATGGCCTAAAGCCGACGACAAGAACGCATTCATAACCGTGAAAAAAAAATATTTAGACAGGGCCGAAGAGCAACTGATCAGGATGAGTCAGCTTCATCACGCCCTTTTGGTCAAGTAAACGTCTATTTTGCGCAGCCGACTCGAGCCTTCTAGCGGTCTTCCCTCTCGCAATTGAGCCGCGTCTTCCGCGAAACTCACTTGCGAGAGGGAAGACCGCTAGAAGACTCGAGTCGGCTGCGCAAAATAGACGTTTACTTGACCAAAAGGGCATGATGAAGCTGAGGTCTCGAAGCAAAAAAAAAAAACGACAGCTGGAAAACAAATCTCATCGTGCTGGATGGAAAACATCGACTGAGTTCCCTCCTGATCGACCACTGCCATAGGAAGTTCGCTCATGGCAACACCGCAACTGTAATAAACGAGATTCGGCATAGATATTGAAACTTGGGACTACGAACATCGACAAAAGGAGTGATACAAGTACCGCCCATAGGAGATCTACCTATCGAACGACTGCACTACCATCAACACCCGTGTTACGGGCCCTACATCCAAAGCCTTACCTAAAATCCCCAAGAAATCCCCCCCTCTACCTCTCTATATTTATAATCGCGCCAAATAGTAAATTTGCTTAAACTATAATACTTTATACAAATTTACATAAAGTACTAGGCAAAAATCGAATTAAAAACGTTGGTGAGAAAATAAATATAGAGAGGTAGAGAGGGGAATTTCTTGGGGATTTTGGGTGGGGCCTTGGAAGTAAGGCCCGTAACACCCGCCGCGGTGGACTACTTCGGGTCAATGCAGGTTGCCGTTGGAAGCAGAATCGGGAAGAGCTGGGGAGCCCTCTTCACATGCCTAATAACGAGAGCCGTGCATTTGGAGCTGGCTAATTTTCTCAGCCGCAGTTCCATGATCATGGGTCTGCGGCGGATGGCCGCCAGAAGAGGAACTCTAAAGACAATCTAGAGCGATAACGGGACCAACTTCACGAACGAACTGGAGAAATCGGGCCATGAACATGGGATCAAGTGGAAGTTTATTCCACTTGGGTGCCCTAATGTGTGGGGGGGGGGGGGGGGGGGGGGGGGCTCGTGTAGTCAGTGAAAACGGCGTTGGCTGCCGCTCTACGCTCCTAGACGCCACCAGAGGAGGTGATATACACACTGATGACCGAGGTAGAACATGTCGTCAACTCGCGCTCACTCACCCGCGTTAGCATGGATCCGAGCGACGAAGAAAGTCTCACGCCGAACCATGGCTGGTAGGGCGTGCCAGAGAATAGCGTAGCGGCTAACGGACAATTTCCAGAGAAGATGGGTAAAGGAATACCTTCCAACCCTGATGCCAAGAGGGATCTCCGGGCGAGATACCACTGACCCACAAGTCAGAGATGTAGTCCTGATGGTGTATTCTTCACTGCCCGCAGTACATGGCCCGTGGAGAAGTACAAGCTTTGTATCCTGGACCCGACGGAAGGATTAGAGTCCTGGACGTGAGGACGACATGGGGAACACTGCGAAATCCAACACGCCGAGTCGTAGTGTTGGTTTCAGCGATTACATCGCCGTCACGTGAGGGAGTGCTTCGCACTGCGGGGCAGACTGTTGCACATGCATCACACAAGTTTTTGGGAAACAACGATCAGCGGTGCAACGATTCCAGGAAGCCACTATGGAAAGCAGCACCCAGAAAACGAGCGAACAAGAGAACGATTGCGGCCCTATATAAGGCAGGCACATCGGCAGAGCAGCAGGAGTTGCCACGGGAGCTCCAAGTTGTGAAGAGATAACTGAGAGTTTTGGTGCACATGATTTACTATAGTGCACTCGATAAGGCAGCAATGAAAATCAGTGCATAACGAGAAATAAAGGTTAAGTAACTATAGCAGCGTCGTTTTATTTGGAAAATACAAGAACCGTACTGGAGAAGACAATAACGCCTTTCGTCCAGAGCAGAGTCCGGCTCTGGAAGAACGGTACGCTAAACAAATAAACCGTTTAGTTGGCCCACATGAAGAGAGGGAAGCTGAGACGTCGCCGGAGAAGGCGCCACCCCCAGAGCAGTAACACTGGTGCAATTGCAAAAAGGAGACGAGAGACGTTTCTTCACTATCAACCGTTCTCTACGTCTATCACCAAACTAAAAAACTACTGAAAATGATGACTTAGTAACATGAATATAGTTAGAAGATGGTCCGGAAACATTTAATAGTAGTTACGCCATCTTTTGTAGAACCCTGACAACTTATTATTTTTTTTTTACACTAACGCGCACACAAAAGGGGATTTTGGAGCACCATTAAATGTCATAGCACAGGACGAGCGGATACACCCAATCAGTGTTATGCAAATTGTACCCTCATTCCTTATGAGTAAAATAAAACAGTTTATAGGCATCATTTGGCGCAAGACTAATGACCTTGCCCGGAAAAAACAAATCATTATGGAAAATTTAACAATCCTCAGGACTTGCTAAATAAGGCCAATTCCGGTTCCCGGTTGTGGTGCCGATAATAATGATGATGATGATAGGTATCATTAAAATAAATAAGTGTATTTTATTTTGTTCGGCGGTACGCACAGCAAAACCGCTTAAGGATTTATTGTTGTACACTTTGGGTTTTAAAGAGCTTCAGAGGAATAGTCCGGTGGTGCCAAGTTGAGATTTCCTCCAGGCCTATTTATGTCAACTTGTTGGGATATACATTTACGTTGGCGCTTCGAGTTGGCGGAACCGCATGTTACGATTAAAGCATTCAACTGTTACAAAAGTTATACGTCCTCGGCACATATTGGTTTTTTCTTATTTTTTTTATTTTTTATTAGACTTCTCTCGGGAGAGGCGAACCTATAGCGCGGAGTGGGCGCCCCGAGATGCCATCAAATAACTGTTGCAGTTCTTTTTGAACAGTTGCAGGTTGTATCGCTCCGGGAACACTCGCGTGGGTAGGGAGTTCCACAGCTTCCCCGCTCTGTAACGGAACGAGTTCTGATGCAGGGATGTTCGCGCCATCGGGAGATGAACCACAAGCGGGTGGGATCCGTCGGATTGTCTTGTGGAGCGCATATAAGCCGAACTGTGTGGAACAATACCCCGAAGAACAGCACCCGTGATAATATCTGTAAAACAGACAGAGGTCGGCTACGCGCCTTCGATGTGATAGCGACTGTAGTCCCGACGTCAACGCCGAGTTCCCGATCAGGCGGATCGCTCGTCTCTGTATGCTCTCAAGAAGGTCGAGGGTATGTTTAGGAGCAGAGCAATATTCGAGTGCGGGTCTAATTTGGGATTAATATAGGAGAAGAAGTTGGGCCGGAGTAAAATATTTCTTGGCTCTAAAAAGATAACTCAGTTTTCCTGAGGCTGACCTGGCGATGCTCGACACGTGTTAATGCCACGATACATTCCCACAGACCGTGACGTAGAACAATTTCAAGCTTTCCCCAGCCTCGAGGGCCTGGCCATTCATCATCAGCTCTGGAACCCATACTCCGCATTTCTTTGTGAATGTTGTATATTGTGTCTTCGCTGCATTGAAGTCGACGAGATTGGCCCTTCCCCACTGCTGGACCCTATCTAGATCCTGATTCAGAGAGTCAATCTGTCTACATCTCAGCTAATGCGACGTAAATGCACCAATCGGCCGAACACTCGAAAAGAAGGAAACAAGCGTACTATCATCCGCAAAACCGAACACTTTGTTATCCGTTCTCTCCAACAAATCATTTATGTCAAGCAAAAACAAGGTTGGAGCCAAAATAGAACCTTGGGGCACCCTCGAATTAACAGGATACAGATCCGAACACTCGCCGTCCACAACAACCCGGATCGATCGATTCTCGAGGAAGCTCTTCGTCCAGTCGTAAGGTTGTTGGGAAAGTCCATATGAACGGAGTTTGCTTAGCAATGCCCCGTACCAGACGCGGTCAAAAGCCTTGGAGATATCCAATGCGAACGCCATTGACTCACCATGCCGCTCAATCGCAGATGTCCATATATCGTTATAAGTGTCAAAAGGTCTCCTGTGGACCACCTGCCACGGAAGCCGTATTGGTGATCATTCAGAAGTCCGTTGCACTCCAAATACTTAACCAACTCAGTATTGATGACTTTTTCCAATACCTTAGATAAAATAGACAGTAATGCTATCGGACGGTAATTTTGTGGGAGACACTTTTTTCCCGTCTTTGGGATTAGCTGAACTCAAGCGATTTTCCAGCAGGCAGGGAAGGTCTTCCGTGCATAATATAAGCGGAAGAGTCTGCCAAGAACCGGCGATAGTTCTGGAGCACAGTTCTTAAGGACTATTGCTGGTATTCCGTCCGGACCGGTTGCCTTCCTACAATCCAGTTCACATAGAATGCGTTGAATGCTGCGTAGACGAAATCTCACATCCCACATGGAAGACCGTACCGCCGAGATCACAGGTGGCTCCAAAGGGCCGGGATCGAGGTTTGAACTCGCGGAAAATAAATTCGAGAACACATTAGATTTATCCTTTGAATTCGCTGTCTGTCGCCAACGGAGGGAAGGAGGAGGATGCGAAGTTACCAGTCGGGGACCGAAGGAGCTTATCGACCACCCTGTCGTTGTGAGCTTTCTTCGTGGTATCAATCGCCTGGTTGCACGCGTTTCTGATTCTAACAAAATTCGTTCTGTTAACATCGGTGGGATTGGAGCGCCACTGCTTGAAAGCTCTATTTTTTGCCGCTGTAATCTGCTCGCATTTTTTATAAAACCAAGGTTTATCAGACGAACTTCGTTTGATGGAATGTGGAATATACATCTCCATCCCCAGAAGAATAATCTCTGATACCGACTCCGCACAAGCGTTAACATCGGAGTCTCTGAAGCACACCTCCGACCATGGAAAGGATGCGAAGAAATATCGCAAATCGTCCCAGTTAGCAGGCCCATACTTCCCTACATGGCGAAGCTGCCTAGGCCGGTTATTCGTTTTATATGCAAGTGCTTGTGCGACAGATGCCAAGCAGTGATCTGAGTTTCCCAGTGACGCAGAAACCTCTACGGTATAAATACTGGGTTCGGATGTCAAAAATAGATCCAGGGTGTTCGCATAATCGCCTCGGGCATCCGGCACTCGCGTTGGCTCCCCCACGAGTTGAGTCAAGTTATGGCTTACAGCAAACATCTCCGCCAGCCTCCCAGTCTCGTAGGTTCTGTTAGAATGTAACAACCAACCGGAATTGTGCACATTAAAATGGCCCAGGACAACAAATTCAGAAGCTGGGTGCTTGATCTATATCCAGTCGACGGTATGTGAAAGATGCTCGAAAAATGTCGCCGCTCGATCGTCATTCGAGGAGCGGTAAAGACAACAAAGAAATTTAACGGAATTCCTCAACACGACCCTCAACCATATGATGTCCATATTATTGGGTTCCAACGCCTCCATCCTATGGCAGGCCAGATTGGACCGCGCGAAGTCGTAGACTTGGAATCTCGAATGTAAGTCGTATTGTGGGGCTTTTCAGGGCCCGAAGAGCCATACATCGCTCGATCCCCACCTTTCCAGGCGAACGACTTACCTCTCGGTCGAACTTCAGCAAGGTTGCGTAACCTTGCTACGGCATTTACCCTCAGCCAAATCGCCGGAATTAATACGGTTACCCAATCGGATAACCGTTTTGAATTTATGTTAGGCAGCTTACCTATTCTGTAGGGGATTTCCTTACAAACCCCTTTTTCTCCAGCATCACCACTGAAAACATTAAATCCACGGCAAAGCTTATCACCTTGCCGTGGCATCGAAAACTCACCCTCGGCCAGACCATATTCCCTAAAAAACATTAAGCCCACGGCAAAGCTTATCACCTTGCCGTGGCATCGAAAACTCACCCTCGGCCAGACCATATTCCCTAAAAAACATTGAGCCCACGGCAAAGCTTATCACCTCGCCGTGGCATCCAAAATTTACCCCCGAGGCGTACATCATTTCCTGAAAAGAACATAAGTCCATGGCAAAATCATCACATTGCCATGGCATCTGAAATCTTATCGTTAGGCATACATTCTGCCAGGGCATCTCGTTTCCATAGCCTTAAGCTATGGAAACAACAATCAACAAGAGTTCTTTGTGACTCGTTGTATTTGTTTATCCCCGGCATAACATGCATACGGCTATTGCCCCTATAGATTTACTACCGCCGACAAGGTTTCTGTTGACGCAAATCAAACACGTCCCTGTTTACCAGCAATCGCTGGCTACCAATTATCGATCCCCATGTGCAGAGGCCGTATTCAAGCAACGACCAAGATGCAGCCAGAAAATGTTTACTTTCAACATCTGGCAATGGCTGCACCCTATGTTCGTTGCAATGTTTAATCATCGGCAACAGAAATGATGATTTATGGCCTTCCATTAGGATGACCAAATCATCGGTTTGGGTCTTTCACACCCCAGATGCTATTATTTACATTCCTAGAAAATGCACTAGCGATGTTGCCCGCCATCCACGGTCGCTGAACGATCGTATGCATGGCATACGCACACATGCGCAATGTATGCCTATTCCGTCAGGTCCAATCACGATTAACTACATCGAGTTAATCGTGTAACTCCGCCTTCTTCCCAGTTTCTTTCGGGATTCTTTCATTTTAACATTTTCCAATGGAATTAGTCAGATTTGATGTTTCGAAGAGTGTCGGTGGAGTATTGATGCAATAAATGTTCGGTGGAGTATCGATGTAATAAATGTTCGGTGAAGTATTGATGTAATAAATGTTCGGTGGAGTATTGATGTAATAAATGTTCGGTGGAGTATTGATGTAATAAATGTTCGGTGGAGTATTGATGTAATAAATGTTCGGTGGAGTATTGATGTAATAAATGTCGAAATAAAGAAAACTTTATGTGAACCCTAAAAAGAAATATTTAAAGTAAGTGAATCACAGTTATCCGAAATAAAAAACTTTATATGAACAAAAACCTACTGGAGTTCCCTTATTTGTTTCATCCTTCGTCGGAGAATTGTTGCAGTTCGAATCCGTGGGTGTTTTGCTGAAACCGCGCCCGTGTAGGTGCACTAGACGAAACACTACCACATTGGTGACCCCGACGTGATCTGAACACGCAACCTTCTGATTGGGAGTCGGAATACATTCGTATTGTTGATCATATCATCGATCAAATATCTCGAAGTTTTGTGACAAAACTATATTCGAAATTCGGTAATATATATTCAGTGCCAAATTTAAACAATTAAAGGGTACGCCCCAACGCCAGCCCAACAACAGCACCTGGCATAACACCTCCCACGAGCAACAACATCATTAGACGACAACGAACGGGAAAGCAGCGCACCAAGATCGATCAACAACACCTCTAATCAACACCCCAGGTACAAACACTAGTTTTTTTTTTATTTTTGGTAACTTCTAGTGAAGTGCGTTTGTTTAGCCATCTAGTGTAAGCATAGAACAGCAACGTAGAGGAAATAAAATGAAAACAATTTAAAATCTCACATATAAATTATATAAAACAGTTTTCAATCAAAATTAGAAATTACTTTCATATAAAACGCATTTGAATTCGACATACATTTACATAGTACATTTAAGATTAAAATTTCAGCGTCATTGTAGTGAACATTAATAAAATATACTTGATATTGCGAGCGTATTATATTTTCTAAATTTCTATTTCACGTGAGATTCGAAGGATAATTTAGAACGAGATATTAGTACAAAAATAAGCACAAAACTGTTACGCAACGATCTCAGGTTTAAGATTGTTTAAGAAGACATTCGTTTGAATTGTGATTGTTTCTTGTCTGTTTGACTAAATTTTTTTTCTCTTCTGTTGTAAATTAAAATACTCTGTTTCAAGACCCCGAACAAATATGAAGAAGTTTAATTTATGTTATTTACAAATGGATTACACAATTTTTTTTATTATAGTATTAATACACCGAACTTAATTTAATTTAGCTCTACAATTTATATATACTATATCTAGAGAAAATAAATCTGCTGCATTGATCTTATGTTAATGTATTAGTTTGGGAGGATTTGTTTGTAAACGAAAATCTGTAACAATAGCAACGCAAATAAATAAATCAAATTTATTGAAGCCACCATTGGCAATATGAAATAAAACCTTTGTAAACCCCTTCAGGGTACTGAAACATACAATTCCGTTTCGGCAGTAGATGCAACACTACTTCATCGCTTCGCAACATTTTCAGACGCACACACTCCGGCACACGTTAAATCCTTGTTTTCCTTCCCTTTTGGAATTTCAATCGCGATTTTTAGTTATTCAAATTGACAACTTTTAATTTTAAAGTTCGGGTAGGCAATACTACAACCCTGCCGTCCGTGTTAACGACTACACTCGACTCCGCACGACTCTTCTTCGAACAGCATCGGACTCCTTTCACTGCGCGCGTCCTCTTGCGATCTATTTCCGGAAATCTAGACTCAACTCCACGTTAATAAGTCAAACTAAAGCTTAATTATTTTAAGATTAAGCTGTTTTAACGATCCAGTCCCTTCCATTTTATCTACGACCAATCGTCCACTCTCGACTCCACTTGACTCCACTTCCGACCTTCGCTCGGCTTATTTTGGTTAGGGAAAACCATTGTTTTAGGACATCCGTGGTTCTCTCAACTCCCTGCGACTTCTTTTGACCCATTGGCCTCCTTTCACCCTTCTTCGCGTTCTCTTACGCCTTTGACTCCCGTTTCGCGTCATACAACCCATAATGGTCAACACGCGGAACACCATGGCCAAAAACGCTCTGGAACAATCCGAGCCTCTTGAATTTCACGACGCCTCCAGCGTCGATTTCCCCGCTGAGCAAGTCAATGCTGACCAAGACTTGCCGGCACAATCTACTCCTCTGGCACCACCCGTTGCCCCCAGCGTCGTGAACCGACCCCAGCCTACTTCCCCAGACACACTCTCGACTGCTCCTAACGCCCCTGTTATCGGCCCTTTGGCAAATGCCGGCATTTTAAGGCCCACAACTGGTGCCAGCACCTCACAACAACACCAAAGACCTTCAGAGTCCCAAGAATTCCACGATGCTTCCAGCCTCGGGAACGGGACTCGTCATTTAAATATAGGGCTTCCCCCCTTCGATGAGGAGGACCCAGACTTGTGGTTTGCAGTGGCAGACCGCATCTTCCAGGCCGCAGCCTTGCACGACGAACAACTTCGTGCAGTTGAGCTGTTGAAAGTGCTTGACCGCACTCAACGACCGCATGTTGCACACATAATAAGGTCGGCCGGCCGCAACCCATATAGCAACATGCGCGAAGCTCTGCTCGACGCATTGGACGAGCCAGGAAGTGTGCGGCAACAACGTTTAGCCGCTGTATCCAACCTTTCTGGGATGAGACCATCTCTTTTCCTGACCCATTTACGCTCTATAGCGGGGACCAGGATTGGGGACGACCTAATAAAGCCTCACTTTTTGAGGTGTCTTCCCCAGCATGCCCGTTCGGCACTTATAGCCCAACCCAATCAGAGTTTGGGCTATTTATCCAAAATTGCGGACGCGATTATGGAAAGCTCAGATCAGTATTCTGAGCCTCCAGCGTACCAGGTAGCGGCGGTTTCTCAACACGCCGCCCAGCCTGCACGGCACTCTCGTCTGCCTTTCTCAGCCCCTCAATTGGTCCCAATCCTCCATCCTACTCAAAACCAATTACCCCTTAGAAGGCCCGCCTCAACCAATTTCCCTCAGGGGAATCCAGAGGCAGGCCCCAACGCATTCAACCAAAGAAGTCCACCCACACAACTAACTCCTGCTGACCTACGGGCGCTCCAAACCTCACTCCTCCGCGAGATAACGCAATTGCGCGCGGAGGTGAGGAACAATCCTCGAAGCGCCCAGAATCGAGCCATGCCGAGCCGTTCTCTCAATCGGCAGAATTTCTCCCAAAATGCCCCACAGAGGGCCAATACCAACCAAAACGGCCCTCACCGGGCCAATTCCCAGCGAGCTCCGGCTCGACCTCCCCGTAACGGCAATACTAATAGGCAGAACATACCTGATAATGCCGTTACTCTGCCTTGGTGCGCCAATCACCAGCGATATGGTGATCGCGCATTCAATTGCAAAGCGCCTTGTGGTTGGACGCAACCTTCCACCAACCAGAGGCGCTCTTTAAACTAATTTTGCCGACCGACACCCTCGCGCAATCGGCCGGCACCCCTACGATAAGTCGCTTAACCATCCGGGATTCGAAACTGAATATCGCTTTTACTGTCGATACCGGCGCCGATATTTCAGTCCTCCCGCGATCGTTTGCTCCGCGTAACCGCGTGCCAGCCGCACTTAAATTGTCAGCTGCAAATAATACGCCGATACTTACGTACGGACGTAAAAAGCTGACACTTCAATTGGGTCTTTGTCGTCCGATTACTTGGCGTTTCGTCATTGCGGACGTGAACGAACCCCTGATAGGTTCCGACCTATTAGGTGCACATAATCTGTTGGTCGATTCGACCCATAACAGACTTGTGGCTCCAACCGCACCCCCCTTGCCCATGACGGCATCTCCAGCGGCAACTTCAGGGGCCACAGAGTGCATAGACCCATTCCAGGTTATGGTACAGGAATTTGTGAGTACAACAATTCCTCTACCTAACCAACGCCGACATAAAGCCACGGTGTTTCATCATATAGAAACACGTGGTCCCCCGGTGAGCCAGCGTCCACGTCGACTGGCTCCGGAAAAATTACGTGCGGCGCGCGCGGAGTTCGAGCATATGATCGAACTAGGTATCTGCCAACCGTCGGACAGTCCCTGGGCAAGCCCACTCCACTTAGTGAAGAAACGTTCTGGTGAGTGGCGCCCATGTGGCGATTATAGGCTGTTGAACGCAGCAACTGTCCCGGACAGATACCCAATTGCACACCTCTACGATTTTTCGTACAAGTTGCGAGGGTGCAATGTCTTCACAACCCTGGATCTCACCAGGGCATACCACCAAATTCCGGTGGCACCTGAAGACATCCCCAAGACCGCAGTCATTACACCTTTCGGACTCTTCGAGTTCAAAGTGATGACTTTCGGCCTCAGGAATGCCGCACAGACATTCCAGCGGTATATCGACACGGCTTTACGAGGTCTTAATTGCTGCCATGCATACCTTGATGACATTCTCATCGCCTCCAAAGACCTCGCCGAACATAAACGCCACTTACGTCAGGTCCTAGAGCGCCTCCGTGAATTCGGTCTTGTCATCAACCCAGATAAGTGTCAATACGCCAAGGAGCAAATCACCTATCTGGGTTATGTCGTTGACAACCAGGGCATTCGCCCACTACCAGACCGTGTGGAGGCCCTCATGAAGTATCCCAGGCCTACTAACGTAAGTGAGCTGCGTCGATTTTTGGGCATGCTTAACTTTTACCGCCCAACCCTGAAGAATGCCGCTCAGATTCAAGCTCCCTTAAATGAATTTTTGAAAGGAGCTAAGCGCAATGATAAGCGCCCCATTAATTGGACAGAAGTCTCAGATCGAGCATTCCGACTGTCCAAAGAACAATTGGCAAATGCCACCTTACTCCGATACCCTCTCGAGGGAGCGGCACTTTCTATCCAATGCGACGCATCGGATACCGCAATCGGAGCCGTCCTTGAACAGGACATTGAAGGCCGCCCGGAACCACTTGGTTTCTTTTCAAGGAAGCTGAGTCCCACTGAGCGACGTTACAGCGCCTACGACCGTGAATTGCTCGCGATCTACAGCGCTGTTAAGTACTTCCGTCATATGATAGAAGGACGTTCGCTCTCTATTTTAACAGACCACAAGCCATTGGTCTATGCGTTCCGGAAGAAGTCGGGAAATGCCTCCCCCCGACAAGAGCGTCAATTAGACCTCATTGGGCAATATTCTACGGAGATAAGGCATATCTCCGGTAAACAGAATGTCACGGCGGACGCCCTTTCTCGAATCGATACGATTCATTTGCGTACCGCCTTGAATAACGCTGATCTTGCCCTAGCTCAAGAGGAGGACGAACAGCTCAAGTCCCTCCTAACTGCCGATACGGCACTAGAGCTTAAGAAAATTACCCTTCGCGACCCCTTGGGCGAAATCTGGTGTGATGTCTCCACTGGAACCGCTAGACCTTACATTCCCGAGAAACTTCGTAAGGGCGTGTTCCAGGTTTACCACAACCCTGCCCACCCCAGCGGCCGAGCAACAGCCGCTGCTGTCCGTCGCAAATTTATTTGGCCCCGGATGAACAAAGACCTCACCGGTTGGGCCCGTGCTTGTCTCCAGTGCCAGCGCTGCAAGGTAGCGCGACATAATGTACTGGAGCCAGCGCAATTCAAGCTTCCCACGGCACGCTTCGCCCATGTCCACATAGACATAGTGGGACCGCTTACTCCATCAAGAGGATTTTCTTATATCCTCACTATGATGGATCGCTGCACGCGATGGCCAGAAGCGACACCTCTCCGGGCAGTTACTGCCGAATCAGTCGCCAAGGCCTTTTATTCAACTTGGGTCACACGCTTCGGTGTACCAACCACCATTACTTCGGACCGAGGTCCACAATTTGAGGCGACAATTTTTAGGCAGCTAACAGATCTTCTCGGCTGCCAAAGAAGTCGTACCACCGCCTACCATCCGCAATCAAATGGGATGATAGAGCGCTGGCATAGATCTCTTAAAGCCTCACTCATGTGTCATAATGACACACAATGGTTTGACGCCCTTCCAACTGTCCTCCTCGGCCTGAGGACAAGTATTAAGGAGGACCTAGGTGCTTCGGCAGCAGAGCTTACCTATGGTACCAACCTCCTTCTTCCAGGAGAACTTTTCCTAAATGGCGAAACACCGCGTGACCAACTTCGCGAATTGGGACATCTCCGTGACCTGCTACGTAAGGTTAGGGCAACCCCTGTAACCAGGCACGGCTCCAAAAAACTTTTCGTCCACCCTGAACTGCACAGCTGCACGCACGTCTTTGTCAGGGTGGATAAGGTCAAGAAGCCCCTCGACCCACCTTATGATGGCCCATTCAAAGTCTTCCGCCGCATCAGTGACCGCGTCTTCGAGATCGACATTAGAGGCAAGCGATCCACGGTCAGCGTCGAAAGGCTTAAGCCCTGTTTTCTGGAAGCTTCCGCTCCAGAATCACCTCCATCTACCGACACCGCTCCTACTCCACCAGCACAACCTCCCCGTACTCGCGCTCAAACGCGCGCCCATAACCAACTAACCACCCCCTAACCTGCCTTACCTGTTTCGTGACTACGTCACTGGGGAGGGAGTGATGTGGGGCTTTTCAGGGCCCGAAGAGCCATACATCGCTCGATCCCCACCTTTCCAGGCGAACGACTTACCTCTCGGTCGAACTTCAGCAAGGTTGCGTAACCTTGCTACGGCATTTACCCTCAGCCAAATCGCCGGAATTAATACGGTTACCCAATCGGATAACCGTTTTGAATTTATGTTAGGCAGCTTACCTATTCTGTAGGGGATTTCCTTACAAACCCCTTTTTCTCCAGCATCACCACTGAAAACATTAAATCCACGGCAAAGCTTATCACCTTGCCGTGGCATCGAAAACTCACCCTCGGCCAGACCATATTCCCTAAAAAACATTAAGCCCACGGCAAAGCTTATCACCTTGCCGTGGCATCGAAAACTCACCCTCGGCCAGACCATATTCCCTAAAAAACATTGAGCCCACGGCAAAGCTTATCACCTCGCCGTGGCATCCAAAATTTACCCCCGAGGCGTACATCATTTCCTGAAAAGAACATAAGTCCATGGCAAAATCATCACATTGCCATGGCATCTGAAATCTTATCGTTAGGCATACATTCTGCCAGGGCATCTCGTTTCCATAGCCTTAAGCTATGGAAACAACAATCAACAAGAGTTCTTTGTGACTCGTTGTATTTGTTTATCCCCGGCATAACATGCATACGGCTATTGCCCCTATAGATTTACTACCGCCGACAAGGTTTCTGTTGACGCAAATCAAACACGTCCCTGTTTACCAGCAATCGCTGGCTACCAATTATCGATCCCCATGTGCAGAGGCCGTATTCAAGCAACGACCAAGATGCAGCCAGAAAATGTTTACTTTCAACATCTGGCAATGGCTGCACCCTATGTTCGTTGCAATGTTTAATCATCGGCAACAGAAATGATGATTTATGGCCTTCCATTAGGATGACCAAATCATCGGTTTGGGTCTTTCACACCCCAGATGCTATTATTTACATTCCTAGAAAATGCACTAGCGATGTTGCCCGCCATCCACGGTCGCTGAACGATCGTATGCATGGCATACGCACACATGCGCAATGTATGCCTATTCCGTCAGGTCCAATCACGATTAACTACATCGAGTTAATCGTGTAACTCCGCCTTCTTCCCAGTTTCTTTCGGGATTCTTTCATTTTAACATTTTCCAATGGAATTAGTCAGATTTGATGTTTCGAAGAGTGTCGGTGGAGTATTGATGCAATAAATGTTCGGTGGAGTATCGATGTAATAAATGTTCGGTGAAGTATTGATGTAATAAATGTTCGGTGGAGTATTGATGTAATAAATGTTCGGTGGAGTATTGATGTAATAAATGTTCGGTGGAGTATTGATGTAATAAATGTTCGGTGGAGTATTGATGTAATAAATGTCGAAATAAAGAAAACTTTATGTGAACCCTAAAAAGAAATATTTAAAGTAAGTGAATCACAGTTATCCGAAATAAAAAACTTTATATGAACAAAAACCTACTGGAGTTCCCTTATTTGTTTCATCCTTCGTCGGAGAATTGTTGCAGTTCGAATCCGTGGGTGTTTTGCTGAAACCGCGCCCGTGTAGGTGCACTAGACGAAACACTACCACAGTATCCTGAGCAACGAAGATATGTCGAATCAGTTGACGAATCGACCTGGGTCTCAGTGAGGGCAAGGATATCAGGTTTCGTTATTTACAAATATTGGTGGACGGCGTTTACATTCGTATTGGTGAAACCGATGCCCCTGATTTTACAAAATGCCATCACCAGTCGAGCGCGGGCAGAGCCTCGAGAGCGAGCCGGTTATGCGATGACGAACCTCTTAAAGTTCCGTTATTTATGATGATATCTGCATGATGTTCCCTCCGACATAGTCTACCCCGGAGATCCGAATGGGCGACTAGTTTACCTCCGGAATTCTTTATATCAGAAGACACCATCATGACTTATCTCTGTGTCAGTCCGGGCCATCAGCCACACATCCGAAACACCGTCGAAGATTTCTCTTCGGCTACCACTCGGCCTTTAGTCGCCTCTTACGACAAGCCGGCCTAGCTGTGAGTATATTCTAACGCCCTACTCACAGGGCTTGGTAACTCTACGACTTTTTTTCGAAATACAGGCCGATTATTCTTCACACAGACATTGCAGCCCAAACTTGACAATCTATGTCGCTCGGCCTGTTGTCTGCCAATTGTTCAAGCCGTCTCCTCCTCTGTCAGCATATGTCCCTCCCAGTGGTTGCATTCGAACAGGGAGTAAAAGAATATGGAAACAACCTTTGAGACACACTGTGTACTGGGCGTTATTACCGAATTAAAGTTACCCGATACACGTCTGGGAAAAGATCCAAATTTCTCCATCACGTTCTTGTAAAATTGTTTAGCCTGCGTACTCCAACCGAGATTTCACGTTCGACAGCTCTAGTTGCTTGTTTGAAAAATACAATGTTGTTAATTGACCGTACATGTGAAGAAAACATGATGCTAGCCATTTGGTCCTTGTCACCTGCTGTCCAAGTGCCCCTGTGGAACGTTTCATGTAGCCTGCCTGCCTGCCGTCCTAACAGCATTATAAAATTAAATGCTACTTATTACTCGTATTCTCTTCATGCACGTCCACATGTAGATAATGGCTTTCGGGTGTTTTTTAGATGCGAGCAGGAATGGAAAAATGTGGGTTGATGGGTGGTTGGCAGGCCATTCGTTCCACTGCGAAGCTAGTTGAAAATTAAGCCCAAGATGGCTGCCGGAATGGCAGAACTACATTATACTAAAAACGGAAGTAATTTAATATTAAACGACAGGACATTTTTATGGCATAGCAACTCGAAAGGACACTCATCCTTCTCTCGCCACGTATATTGCGAATAGATGATTATGAGTTCAAGGCTTCTACGACCATGACAGAGCAGACCACGATAGACCATTTACTTTGAGATTGATGCTTCACCGTTCCGCTATGCTTTTATATTTATCCCGATGAATTGAATCGCAAGTGGATATGTGGTGCATAAATCTACACATATATGAGTATAATATACAGCAAAAAACATGATGTTCTTTCATATGATTTATTGATGCAACATTACGTCATAGTATTTGACCCAATTTAGGTAGATTGCTACCAGATATGATGATGAGCATGTAAGCTCTAGAATTCCATCTACTGGTTGTTGGTCGGAGAATAAATTGGTTTGAAACCGGGGTATACATTTGAAGGATTGCTTGGTTTGGTATTTGCATTTGTGCCGTTCGGAAGGGACTAGTATCAACAAGGGCAATTATCCTTGCAAGGGTTATGTGTTAATTTGCATGTAAAACGGAAGCGACTCCTTACCTATATGAAAGTGGGCGTAATTGTGTGCTTAGGGGTTCCATCTGTATGACACTTGGATGAAGCATGAAGTTACAAAGTTCCGGGCATAGTAAGAATACTTATGAACCTAGATTCATTATGCATCGTCCTTTTTGGTGGTTGTGTTGTATGCAAATTTCTCTTTTATTGAACTTTGGAATGAGTGTAAATCAGAGGGAAAGTGGAGCAAAAGGGAATTA
This sequence comes from Microdon myrmicae, assembly GCA_963931805.1. NCBI lineage: Eukaryota > Metazoa > Arthropoda > Insecta > Diptera > Syrphidae > Microdon > Microdon myrmicae. Next base: position 180,912,540 of record OZ007497.1, on the reverse strand, counting down.
TTTCCCCTGTGTACTTGTTAATTGGCAGGGTTACAAAAAGTTTTTCTGTTTGCTTTCAAAACTGATGGTTTCGAAAAAAAGATACGCTCCAAAGCAGAATGAGACTATATAATATGCGAGTTTTGTTAAGGATTCAAATTTGGGGAAGTCTATTTTTATACTTCGTACTTTTCTTCATAAATGCTTAGTCCCGGATGGTGTCACATTTCACTGAGTGCCGATTTCTTAGAAATGTGTCACAAGCTACCGCATATTGAATTCCTGGAAGAAGCCAAAAGCCACAGCGCACTAATTCTAAGAAACATACCTGGGAACGGCGCGCACACGACAGCGATGCCAGCGCTACGCACATATAAAAGAATAACATGGTTGCATGGCGAGTTTCAGTCAACGTCGCTGCAGGCGTACTACATGGCTTCATTCTAGGCCCCCAAGGACAAATGTGTCTTTCATCTTGTCTGTGGCTTCTGGTCATCTTGCGATAACCAGAATCACCCACATCCGTGAGGATGTTGGGTTCGGTCTCGAGATATCTGAAAAGAAAGGAGGAAGGAGGTATCTAAGGATAGTGTGGACAGGGTTAGTTCAAGTGTTCTCTAACTACTTGGATGGGCGGATGGGGGGATGGGGGGAAAGAAATCGTACAAGACCGGTGGTTCTTGGGTGCGGTAGTAAACGCAGATCACGTCTTTGGCGTCTCATAATCTGCGCTTTGGTCGGTGTGTGGGTGTTTTCTTTTATGCGCCAGCGGATGTGGAATCTTCATAGATACTAGCAGCCCGTGCTACTAGCATGCACGATTCGTCTGACTGGAACGACGGTTCCAAGTCGCACGCCTGCATACTAAACCACACCCTCGCACCCGTCAACCACTCTCCCCACGGGACTGCTGTTAGGTATAACTTCGCGGGGCTGGTTAGCTTTATGTTTTTTTTTTTAAGCTGCTCTCTCCATGTCGGCTATTTGTGCTTACCTTACTTTCTCGATTTTTCTAAGTTCGAGTTGCACTTTGGTCACATATGCGCTTATCTCCATCCAGTTATCCTCGGAGCATAGCATCTGCTCTATGAGGTCTTGCGGGCCTGGGAGATTGGGTCTTCCTTCGTTGAAGCGCCTACAGTAGAACACCACATGCTCCGTATGTTCCTCTTGGTTTGGACACGCTGGACACAACGGTGAGATGGTGTGTCCAAAACGGTGCAGATATTTGCGATATCCACCATGGCCGGTCAGGAACTGGGTAAGATGGTAGTTGCACCATCGTGCAACCGTGGTCTCTCTTCATCCAGGTGGCGATAGATAGGATTAATTTGTACTTCCATCTACCTTTCGTAGTGCTGTCCCACCGAGTTTGCCATATGGTTAATGAGGTTGAATTCTCTTCCTCCTTGATCCCCTTGACTGCTGTTGGTTCCAGTTGCCTTGACGCTCTCCTGTTGTAGATTCTTAACATCTCGTCCGCAAGGATATCAATCAGAACCATTTCGGCCACGACAAAAGCAGCTTCGTCCGAGATGGTTCGGTAACCGCTGATGGTTCTGTGGCGGTTTCGCCAAACCCCATTGTCTACTTACCCGAAGAACCCCCATAACTACGACCCAAACTTCATTAAGTTTTCGCTAATGCAATCGCATTAGCACCTGTAAATGCTTCACGCAACAAATGACCAAATGTATTTAGCTAAAAGCTTCTGGAAGAGAATTCTTACCTGCATCCATTTATTCGAATTCAAAATTCATTTTAAGAATTCTGTTCCAAACAGCATATTCCTGAAAAGAAAGCTTATCGGCTCACATATAATGTAACCGCATAATCAATCTTAACCTTGAGTTGGCTATTCCCAGCCTCACATGTGAACAACAATGTCTTACATACACATTGGCTGGCGATTCATTGTCCAACTGCCAAAGCAGCGTCGGGCAGCTTGTTTGTTCAGCTGGCATTTACCCGACCATGATCCCTCGTCTAAACGAATAAACAATCACAAATTTCGTTCTTTGCCACAAACGAATTTCCCTGCATATACAAATGCATGCAAGGGATTCGTTTCGGCCACCGACCCAAGATACGATATACAATTCTCATTGTATAAAGTATTGTAATCCATTAACACTTCCTTCTAATGGCTATTCGGCTGTTTACCAAAGGGCATCACTCAGCTAAGACTTTTGTTATGCCCTCATCCCATCTTTTCTCTTCTCTTTCTTCGATGCATCGTCGTCTATTTATTTAGCCGCGATGCACATCCTAGACAACGATCTATACGGCCCCTTTGCCTTTCAATTTCCCTGGATCCGTTCCTCATGACCTCGAGGCATGAGCAAACAAAGACCCAATTCGCATCCAATGAGATTCGGCTTGTTTGCTTAGCCGAACTCACATTATGCCCTTTCTTTGTTTTAGATTCGTTCTCATGGTTTCGTCCCATGAATGAACCAATGTTCACACATACATGTGTACCTTAATTTGAGAGAATCGGTTTTACTGGCCGAATTTCTATTGATAGCGATTTAATATCGTTGTGTCTTATTACACCCACCGGAGGAGTCGGTCGTGCCCTCTGCCGTCCACCGTACCGTCCATCGGTACGGTGAGTACACACAAGTCTCCGGGCGAGTTCAGCTAACTAGTAGATTCCCATTTCCACGTCGATCCTCCGTAACGTGCATCGAATTAAAAGCACAAATCAGTTTAAAACAGTGTCGAGTGTAGCTTATAACAACACCAAATATAAAAGTATCCTGTCAATATATATATATATATATATATATATATATATATATATATATATATATTAAAAGCCAATTTAGAGTGAACTATATGCATGTGCCGTTGTCAAGAAAATCCGTGAAATAAAGAAGAACTTTTAAATGACGATCAATCCTGTGTGTTTTATTCGCTGTGCACTGTTGGTCCTGTGTTTTGAACTTGATTCTTGGTGAACCTTTTGGTGGCGTTTCTTTTGCAGTTTTACAAAGTGAATGATGGATGGGGATGGAAGGGAATCAGCGCCGTGCGTCGGCGCACTATACTTCTTCCCCACAGTTCTTCAGGCACAGAGTCTATAGACTGACGTCAGCTTTCTCCTCGCTTCCTTCGTCGTCAGTATACTGGCCCAAACAGGGGCGGCGTATAGTAGTACCGAGGTCACTACTGTAGACATCAAGATTCTTCGTGGATATCCAGGTCCTCCGATATTTGGTAGTATTCGAGCAAGTGCTGCTTGCAGCATTGACGCTTTTTTGCTAGAATACTTGACAATCTCTTTGAATTGTAGCCTGTTGTGGATCATAACTCCTAGATATTTTATAAGTTTGTTTCAGGATGTCCTGAGCTACCTCACAGTGGTTGAGATTAATTTGGATAATCTTCATATTTGTTTCCCCGTGATTGCTCTCCTAAATACCATGCATTTACTGCTGCCAGCTATATGCTTCGCCTCGTCTGGGTTGTCCTTTTTACAGAACATGCATAGGGGATCGCTCCTACAGTCTTTTGCTATGTGGCCCTCTGTTCCACATCTTCTGCATAGCTTGGACCGGTCTTCATCACACTTGCATTGTTTGGCAATGTGTCCGAACTCAATGCATTTAAAGCACTTTCTCAGCGCCGTCTGTTCCCGAATGCGGCAGATAACCCATCCAACTTTAATTTTTTGGGCTCCCAGCAGTTTCTTTGCGTTTTCTGTTGGAAGACTTATTGTCGCTGTTTGAGTTCCTCCGTACGCTTTGCGCAATGCTACTACATCGGCCATTGGACCAAATTGAGCTCACAAGGCCTCACAGATTTCCTCTTTTGATGTGATTTCGTCGACGTCTTTCACCTCGATAGCTGTAGGCAGAGTGGGCGTTCTAACGCTGCCCTGGTCTCCTAACGCCTCACTGAGCGCGTTTTTGTATTCAGCAGTTCTCTCGCACGATTCACCGAGCTGAAGAAGCAGATCTCCTTTTTGGGTCCTCCTGATCTTCGACATCGCTTTCCCAATGTCTCCCAGCTTGGGGTCCGACTTAACTTTTCCTAGGATCTGCGCATACGACATCTGTCCCTTTGCTTCGATGACAATGGCATCCGGTCTCAGTTGCTTCTTTTTTGGCAAGTTCGTACTCGCTTTTCCCTTACTGGGGGTGTTTCGCTTGCCGCCAGCCTCCTTGGTAGCACCTATTTTCCGCTCTTTTTCGCCTGCTCTTTGCTTTGGTACCTTTCTCTGTACCACTGTCCATTTCTCTTTCTGAACTGGGGCTTTAGGGCAAGACTGATTCGGCTCTCCTTCTGGGGTTATGCTGGCCGTTGTCCCTTTCTTCTTGGTGACGCGAACTACTGGCAGCAGAGGTAATGTCTGCGTCTCGGTATCCTTTTTTATTACCGCGTTCGACTTATTTTCCGCCGTCCAGGATTCCAGTGCCTCATACAGCACTCTGATGCTTTCAATTGTATAGCGCATCGGTTGGTGTATAGTACGCCTCTTGGGTCCCTCCAGCATTTCAACAAGACTTTTAATTTGTTTGCCTAGCTGGCAAAACAATTCATCCTGTTCATTTGTCCCCACTGGCCTCTCAGTTTGCTGCGACAGTCCATCACCTATCTCGATGTTAGTCGCTAATTGGGTGGTTTGCGACTGCAAACACACTGTGTGTGTGTGTGTGTGTTTGTGCTGTCTAGCACTATGCGTTCGTATTTGTAGTGTGTCAGCAGTAGACCCTATGGGATGGGTCCACGAATCCTCTATTGTCGAGGAGAATGTTGGCGGGAAATGCGATTTGTTCAGTTTTGTATTAAAGAAGAAATTGTGGTGGTCTGATCCGTAGAGTACGGGAGAGACAACGCAAGACTCCTGTTACGTTCTTAATACACACCTCTTTGGAGTCAGTCTCCACCAATTAATTGCGGTACACGAAAAATCATCTACTAAAAGTATGAAGCACTCCCCAACCCCCAGCATTGTCCCATACACTAAACGGGCCCATATCAAATTCAATATCAAACAAATTGAACTAAACGTTCAATTTGCCTATATTGAATTCAACATAAATCCAAGACGTGATATACGAACCAGATGTTCAACCATAAATTCCCCTGGATCCAAATCTGCGGACTAGATGACTTACTCTCGAGTAAAGTTGGTAAGAATCATAAAATGCACCCCGGCAATTTTATGACTCTGTAAAGGATGGTTTAACCAAACCAATTCCCACAGACAACCTCGTTTCTTTTCCAAATAAACCAAGGTAATCAAGTAATTAGCACAATAAAAACGAACTACACACTCGTTTTATTATAGCACCCACAAAAACGATCATAAATGCACATTTGCAAGATCCTTGGCTGATTGTCCCTTTGTGTTTCCCCTATTGAACCGACGCCGAAAGGATAATGAAGGGAAGTGGCGACTGGGAAAAAGGGTCATGGAGAACAAAGAAGATTTCCTTCGATCTGCAGGGCGAAAGATGAAAGTTTTCGTCCATCGCAAGCAGACGTGGTCACGGTTCTGCTTAATCTGCAGAGACAGATGACACAGCTGCAAAATCAAATAAACGAGATCTACTCGTACTTGCCCAATCTAAACAAAAAGTCAATATAAACCCTCTAACCACAACATCAATAAAAGCTCTTGTCGTGAACGTAAATTCACTAATAAGAACTGAGAGAAGACCCAATCTTTTCAACCTGTTGCAAGTTGAACAGCCTGATGTACTTCTGGCGGGGGAAACAAAGTTAAACCAGAGACACAAGATATGGCATAAAAACTACGATATTATACGAAGAGACCGACCTAACTCCTCTCAAGGGGGGGGGGGGGGGGGGGGGGGGGGGGGGTATCGCAATCTTTATTAGAAAAGGGATCAATCATAAAGTAATATATAGTGGAGAAGTGCGCAGGTTCCGGGTGCTGGAAGCCTGTATCGTACGCATACCCCTTCAGCAAGGAAGGGGTTTGTATGCGATTGCGGTCTACGCACCTGAGGAGCACCAACATAATCTATTTATAGCAGAGCTCGAGACACTCTTCCGATGCTTACAATTGCACCTGGGCAAAAATTACTTTATCCTAGGGGGAGATATGAACGCCAAGCATAGAAATTGGGGAAATCATATATCTAATGCCAGAGGAAATCAGTTGGCTGGCTGGTTAGATCAGTTTCATACTGAATATAGAACTGACCTGCTAGCTACGGAATACCCATCGTTCCCCAGAGGTAGATCGTTCTTAGATATCTTGCTAATCGACTCACGACTGAGATTACTTAGTACCAACAGACGAAACACAAACTGTTTACGGGCAATTGAATACGACAGTGACCACTGTGCATTCACGGCAGTAATAGAGCTTCCGAACGAGCTCGCAGATCTGGAGGAATTCGTGATCCCGCAACCCTATAACTACGGGGCAATGCGATGGCCGCGGTTCACCAGATCATTAACAAGAGAACTTTGTTCGAATGACTTTGATCTGCCAGTAAACAGAAACCTGACTAATGTCGAAATCGACAAATACATTCAACAAATGGACGAAACCGTAAAACGAACAATGGACAAAACAATTCCCAAAACAACTGTTACAAATCACACTGACATGTACAGAAATGCAACAATAAACGCACTCCACAAGAAAAAGAGCATACAGCTATCGAAACTAAAACAATTACACAGACAGTTTACAGGCAGACAAGACCAGGAGATAATATCACTGAAATCCCGATTAAAAAACCTCCAACAATTACTTAAAGCTAATTATAGATTAGCAACAAATTTGTATTGGAACAACAGAATTCGAGCTATAAAAACTAATACCCCGAATATGTTCCCACAAATAAATAAAATATTCAGGAGAAATAATCAAAATGAGATTCAGTGTCTCTAAATTCCACGTACTGAGGTAAACAAGCAGCTGCTAACCAACATTGGCATAGATACAGAGAACGCTATCCTCAATAGTGAGCTCTTCGTAATCGAAGATCCTTTGGAAAAGGTGAACGCTGTGGGAGCTGTCTTTCAGGACGTGTTCAAGGTGAATGAAAGCATTCACCGAAATCACGACCTGGAGGACAGAGTTCTACTCAATCACCTGCACCTCCGGAATGAAATTTCACTTTAGCAATCGGAGAATCCGGGTTTTACGGAATTCAGTGACGATAATCTGTCAATTGACATTAATGCCAATGGTGTGGTGGCTAATAGCCTTTTAATAACAAGGGAAGGAATCCAGAGTATCTTCGACTCATTAAGAAGCAAAAAGTCAGTGGGAATAGATGGAGTACCTAACATCGTACTCAAGAACCTGCCCCCAAAGGCAATAGATATATACACGGTCCTGTTTAACAACGCGTTGAATAATGCATATTATCCCGCGCGTTGGAAAACGGCTATCATTCAGCCCTTCCCAAAAAAGGGCAAATACTGTACAAACCCAATGAGCATGCGTTCGATAAGTTTACTCCCAGGCATCAGTAAAGTATTTGAAAAAACCATTAACAAAGCTCTGGTAAAATGGGTAGACGACAACAACATTATTCCAAATAACCAGTTTGGCTTTAAGGCGGGTCATGAAACCACACATGCCGCAGCTAGACTGGTCTCCGACATACAATGGAATAAATGTAGGAACCAATGCACAGGTGCCTGTCTGATCGACTTGGAGAAAGCCTTTGATACCGTCTGGATCGAAGGGTTGTATTACAAACTGGTCAGACAGGCATATATGTACTTTACGATATGTTAAAGGACAGGAGGTTCGTGGTCAAAAGTGGTAATGTGACCTCTAATAAAACGTATAATATCAAGAATGGCTTGCAACAGGGCGCGGTACTGTCTCCGATTCTTTTTAACATTTATATTAGCGACTTATTAGATGCACTTACGCAGGCTATTGCGTACGCAGACGATCTCATAATTTACAGAACAGCGCCGTTAAGATCATAAATAGTTTAATACAACGAGACTTCAACAACGTACAGCGCTATTGCGATGACTGGAAACTTAAGATCAACTTCCAGAAATGTGAAGCCATCCTATTTAGAACTCCATTATATAAAGCCACGTACGACACAAGGAAAAACTGGCGAAAGCTAGTTATCGTGGGACCGCATGGAGATAAACTGTAAACCAAGAGTTTAGTTAAATACCTTGGCATCTGGCTACACCAATATCTATATTTCAACAGACATGTAGAGGCTGCTTTGCTCAAAGCGAGGAAAACGTTTGCTATGACAAGGAGGCTATTTCCCAGTAGACAACTTTACAGCAGGGTAAAAGTCATATGCTACATGACGCTAATCAGGCCAATACTCATATATGGTTGTCCAGTATGGTTCAACATAGGTCCAAATTTGATGGAAAAGATTCGGGTGTTCGAAAGGAAGTGTCTCAGAAGTTGTCTCAGATTATATCGGACAATGGAATCGGACTATAAAAAGTATTATTCAAATGAGACTTTATATAATGAAGTGTACATAAATAGGGTGGATAATTTTATGATTAAATTAATCAGAGGACATATTGCGAGAGCAATAAGCTCGTCCAATGACCTAATTTTCGGGGCCTATTATCCAAACACTCTGTACTATGAGAGTGTGCGTCGCAACGGCTTTGTTCCACCAGAGGCGTTCCTTGACTTGGGCATGAAAGGGCTTATACAGGATAGATCCGGAATTCCGCTGATCTATCATGTAAGTAGATGATCCGTAGACGGGCGATTGTGCTACGACCGGGAAGAAACGCGCACCGAAGAAGAGCTCCTGCGCTTCAGTAGGGCTATCTCCCACAGAGACCGGGACGATAGTATTAGACAGCGTCAACAGTTCTGGTGGTTGAATGGCATATAAAGACCTGGATACCAAAGTCGGTATAGAATCACACTATCATCAGCTAGCTTACATAGACTTAGCTTTTCTAGAATTAGGGTAGTATAAGATTTAAGTTAAGTTAGGCTAAATGATTTTACATAAAAAAAAAAAAAAAAAAAAAGTAGATAAGTTTAGGTAAGTTAAGTAAGTTAAATTTTAAGAAAAAAAAAAAAAAAAAATTTACAAAGTTTTTCAAATTTTTCTTTGTCTTTCAAATAATTATAAGTTATGCCACAAAGTTCTGTCGCCGAAAGGCAAATTATACAAATATTAAGTAATGTTTAGCTTAGAGCGTCTGCGAAGGACCAGTAAGTTATTATATAAGATATTTAAGCTAGAATTTAAGCATTTTTTGTCTAGCCTTTAATTTAGAAACTAAGAATATAAATAGAAAATAAAAAATGTTTTAAAAATGAAAAATGAAAGTTTTTGTTTGGGGAGGAAAACTAAAACTAAAATGAGTTGGTCTTAACCGAGGCGGTCATTTGAGATAGTGGTTCGTGTAAAAAGTCTTCGTGGTTTTGCCTCGCTTAGTGGTCCGCAGTAGAAATTATCTTCGTGCACATTAAAAATAAAATAACAAAAAAAAGAGCATTAAATTAATCTAATTGTAAAACTAAATAAATGGAGTTTACATTAATAAGTGTAAAGTCAAGAGTTATATTAGTAACACAATATAATATATGAGAGTTCGGTGGTTTAGATTTTAATACCAGAATGAAATCAATTTCAAACAGAAGCCCACAATAAGAAGAATTCGTGTCGTTAAATAAGTGGAAAAATCAGTTTTAATTGAGGAGCAGTAAAATAATGAAATAAAAACTGTCAAATCTAAAACGCATAATCTCAGAGTTTTATTGCCAAGGGCATAAAGAGACAATTACCATCAGTGAGTGACATCGGTAAAACCAAGACGAAGGACAAATCGATCCGTAAGGACCAGCAAGACCCAGGGAAGGCGTAACTCATTACGTAAACCCAAATCGGGTTATTAAGGACCCTGATTAAGATACAACAACATACAACATAAAAACATACAATATCCTCCAAGTTAACAACATTACCACAATTTCACAAGATTATATTATAACACTCCCTTACAAGTAAGTTTTTATTATTCTGAATGCTTTCGAGGTACTTATATGCTAATTGTAGCAAGTTCTCGTCGATAGGAATAATGGAGGCACCTTCGTATAGGTGAGAGTTTGGTAATGGCGACCGTCAGGCCTTCTAGAGTGGTTGGTGCATCTTCTGAGGAGTTTTCTTTCGAAAACTCGAAGTGTTTCCATTTGAGCCGAAGATACGCAGGAACATATGGGAAAGGCGTTTGATATTCCAGATCTGATTAGCTGCTTATAGCAGATAAGCTTAACTTTGGTGTCAACTTTATTGCTCCACTTCAAGATGTTGTGCAGTTGCTTATACCGCCGAGGACCCGAGGACCCTTTGAAGAATGTGGGTCTCATGTTTGAAATTCATTTTTGGAGTATAAATGACGCCAAGATATTTCATCCTGTCCTATGGTCTAATCGTAGTACCTGCTATTTGTATTCGGATATTCTGTGAATATCGAGAAGTAGGCTGGGGGTGTTTACTACTCAGAATTATAGCTACTGCTTTGGATGGGTTAAGTCGAATTTTCCATCGACTGTAATATTAATACAGTTCGACCAGATGACGGTTGAGTTGATTTGTTGTGAGTTTAGGTCTTTTGGATGACGTGTACATTAGACGAGGAATATTTGAGGTGTAGATATTAAATAAGATGGTGCCTAGTATGGAGCCCCGTGGTAGGCCTGTGGCGGCGTTGAAAGTTCGGGATATCTTTCCATTCACCCGAACTTGAAAGATTCTGTTTCGAACGAAGTGGTAGATGATACAACGCAGCGTTCTCCTAAGGCCGGTGCTCAACAATTTAGAGACCTTCGATCCACATCGTGTCAAAAGTCTTTTCAATGCCCAGGCTCACCGCAACGGTAGGTTTCTTATTAAAGAGGCGCACGCAATATTGTGAATAATGGATTGCAATAATGGCTTCCTTTGCTTGAAGCTGTGATGATATCTCATTCTTCAAAGCTTTTTACGCAGAGACGAAGAGTGAAGTCGTTATGGTGAACCTTTTTTTTTAACAAACGCAAGCACAAACGGGGATTTTGGAGTGCCCATAAATATCAGAGCACAGTGCGAGCGGAAAGAGAAGAAAAGGATAAGGAAAGGAGGTATCGATGTACATTGGTCTTAAATGCCTGGACATAACAACGAGGAGGTAACACATGATCAGGTAGAGTATTCCACATTCGTGTGGGTCGGCTAAAGAAGGACTCTCTATATTTAATTGTGCGGCTGAAGTTTACTTTCAACGTGAATTGACGCGCATTCTCAGACTGACGGGTATCGCAGGAAAATGTCTGAGGAGGCGGAACACATTCAGCAAGTCCAGTTGAGCAACGGCCGGGATAATACCTATAGGAAAGAGATAGGCATAATACGTTGCGCCTATGTTCTAACGACGGAATTGATCGACTCACAGCTGGGTCCCCAATAATTTTCACTGCTCACTTTTGCATCCTGTCGGACAGGTGTAGTCCAGTTTTCGATGCGCCTGACCAAATATGTGAGTTGAACTCAATTTTGGAACGAAAATATGCCTTGTAAATAGTGGCCAGGTTGGATCGAGTGAAGTATTTTGTGCATCTCTTAAGGAACCCCATACATTGGCTACACTTTTCGCAGCATCAAAATGTGGTCGCTCCAATTAAGAGTCGAATTAATTCGAGTGCCGACGATTGATAGATCCTTGCCTTCGTCGATGCAAATGCCGTTCATCGACAGTGCATTTACTTTGGGGTTGGACAACACTTAGTTTTTAAGGCGTTGAACTATACTCGGTTAAATAAACCCCATTGATATATCTTGGCGCAAGACTAATGACCTTGCCCGGAAAAAACAAATCATTATGGAAAATTTAACAAGCCTCAGGACTTGCTAAATAAGGCCAAGACCGGCTCCAGGTTGTAGTGCCGATGATGATGATGATGATGATTGATATATCTTGTTCAGGTCGGAATTCAATGTATTAACCGTTATGTCAATGACCGGGTACCCGGGTACCCATTTCGATTTTTTAAAATGTCAATTTAAAAGTAAAAAAAAATTTTTTTTTTCATTGAAATTTCGTAATTATCATTCAGAAACGTTTGAATGGAGATGATCTAAGACATGGGACCGAAATTCGTCTACTAGGCCGAGCAATCGTGAAATTGCGACGAAATGATTACTGTCGGTAAAGTTGGTCATTGACATAAGGGTTAAGCATAACCTGCTGATTGGAATTGACGTTCGAAGAGTTTGGACGCGAATGTTTGTATGAATATGAGAAACTCTAGAGAGTGCTATCATCAGTAAACGAGTGGATTGGGTTGTGGGTAATGGACAAGAGATCATTTATAAAGATGAGGAAGAGAGTGGGTGAGAGTACCGAACCTTGGTGAAGACCTGCATTAATTTGCTGGGAGACAAATTTGACACTATCAAGAACCACTTGAGATAGATAGCCAGAAAAATAATCTCTTCTCCATTGGATCAGTGAGTTATCTACTCCATATGAATGTAAATTTGATTCCAGTTATTTCGAAAGTTGACGGTTAATAAGTGATTCCATTACCTTGGAGAGAATAGAAGTTAATGCTATGGCTCGATAAGAAGAAAGGCATGATTTGTCGTCCTTTTGGGAATTGGCTGAATGTTCGCTGACTTCCATTTATTTGGAAAACGGCCAGTAGAATAAGACAAATTGAAGAGTTTCCGATAAGTCTTTTCAAGTTTCTATTTCGGGACATGAGTCTCCGAAATTTTAACTAGAATCTCGTGAAGTCCAATTGCAGCACTATTTATCTCAACCGTCGTTAGGTTCCTGTCAATGGGAAGAGAGAGTTATTGGAGTTTTTCGTTCAATGTAATATTGAAGTTGTCCCAATTTGTGCGCCGATAATCGGGTACGTATCTGATATGAGCCCGGGATGCTCGATAGCTGCGGATGAACGTAATCACAGCCTTGTGGTCAGCTACACTCGCCGATATTTGGGGAGAAGTTATTTGGGGAAGTATGGAAGCAGATAGCGAGGAAGACCTTGTCTGCGATGGAGCGAGGGCTTAGACCAGGACGGCCAGAGCCTGGGAGTGCCAAACTGGATGACATCGGCTCGAAATTGGAACCGGTGGAGAGAATTGTTAAAAAAGGCCAAGACCGGATCCCGATTGTAGTGCCGATGATGATGATAATGATTTGTGGAATAACGTCTTTGGACACAAAAAAAATGTCCGGAATTGAGTTACCTCGCGAGTTAACACCTGTAGGGAACACAACAACAAATACCTTACCCACCTCTAAAAACATCAAGAATACGACCCAATCATCTTCCCTTTTCATATAAATCCAAACAATCATCTAACCACCTTATCAACAACCAATATTTGCTCTATGCTAATTCTTAAAAACGCATCTTCATCACGACACAGATAACAGTGCCCCCAGGACAGGGGTATAAATACTACGAAGAACCCATCAGTAGCGGCTCTCTCTACAAAGCGAGAACATAAAATTAATTAATAAAAATATTTTTAAAATGAAAATAAAGTTTAGTTAATTTACTCGCGTTCCAACCGTAGGCGCGACTATTTTGAAGTTGAGGGCATGAGAGTTTTCGGTGTACCATTCGTACAATTTTGTGCCATTTGGCCAAGAGACGGAGTTGTTCCAGTGGGGATGTCATAAGTTACATTCGCGCGCTAAGATGAAGGGTGTATGCTCCGAAGACTTCATTAATTTGCCGATATCTTCGGAATTGAGTTCACAAAATGTGGGAGGTTAATAGCTTCATGGCGAAGTCCGCTATTAGCTAGAGCCACCTCTTCGATCTTTTGAATCAAAGAAAAGTTTGGGAATATGGGACGATGATATGGGTGCAATCTAGTTTCGGTTACAAGAACCACCTCCGCAGGTTATCCTTCATGAAGTCAGACACTATCGTACGCTTTGAAAACGAAACAAGGGAGTTGGTATTTATAAGGATAACTTTAGTTTTGGAATCCATATTGTAGAGTATATCTTGCATATGCCATGAAAAGGAGTGCATCCCTCTTCGCCTCGGTTGTTTGTTTTTTATTTCGGGACCAATATCCTCAATCAAGTGGGAGAGACTAAATGGTTTCTCAAGCATTGAGGATTTATCCTTTGGAGGCTTTAGTACCACCGGTTAGATTTTTAGCATTATGTTGGCCTGTACGGCGATTCACTTAAGGACTTGGATATGTTTGTGTGGGTGGGTGGGGGGGGGGGGGGGGGTGGGGGGGGGTTATACTCTTTGTTTGTATCTCTTTTTAACCCTATCACCGAATGTAAATCCATTATAGATGAAGTTTTGTGAGCCTGTTCTCCGTAGTTTGACTTAGCTGTTGGTTTGGCTCGAGTCTCCTTGGATCTGTGGACTATCTCTTTATATTTTGGACTGTATGTTTAACTGGCCATATGCCCCCTCTTACTGCAGTTGGAGCAAGTTGGCAAAGTCCGCCGCGCGACGGAGGAACGGAGCTCACGCGACCAGTGTGGTCGGTAGATGAAATAAGACTCAAACGATATCCTCTCCAATAAGGATATCGTTTTTTTTACCTACCGCCAGGGAAACGTAAAGTCTCTCTTGGTGGTATAGGAAACCAGATCTTGTAATAAAGGTCATGGTGGTATGTGTGGGATCGTTGAGATCAATGCTATTCACACGTGCAGTGGAACAACGAAACAGGCAGGCGGCAAGGACAAAAGAAAAGGCGACCAAATGGTTCGCTCTTTAATGAGGGTCATGTTTATGCAACGTCGCTATGACTGACGTTGGAAAAAAGCTGTTAATGGGATACGATACTTTATACCATGGAAATTGTATATCGTATCTTGGGTTAATTGCCGATACGCATCCCTTGCTTGCATTTAGGTATGCCAAGCAATAAGTGGTGGCGACGAAAGAAATGCATCATTGTTTGTCTATTGAATCGCTAGTGTTGCAGCTGTAAAAACAAGCTGATGACCTAGTATTTTAACTCAGACAAAGGGTATCGAATGTTTGCTATTTATGGTGCATATGCACATTAAAGATCAATTTTAGGAATTTCAGATAATGCTTGAAAGCATTACATGTCCTTGGAAAAGGAAATGTTTTCTGGGGCAAATGCAAATGCATTGGCGGGAACAATGGGAGTTATGGAATTCCTAAAAAGGTCAAGAAGGATTCTTACAGAAAATTGTATGCAAAGGGATGCAATGAAAAGGTAAGTTTTCTTTATAGGGATTTTAGGGTTATAATAATTGGGTCTGTTTGATGCGTGAAGCATTTAAGATGCTAATGCGAATTGCATTAGCGAAAGCTGGTGCAGACCGGGTTGTGGTTATGGGGGTTTTTTCAGGAAGGCGAGCCGTGGGATCTGGCGGAACCGCCACAGTACTCCCCTCCTAGTGACGTAGTCACGAAAAATAGGTAGGGGCGAAGGGATGCTCGATGGTGGGTGCTCTGATGAAAGGGATCTTGCTTCGGAATGCGCTGTGGTAATGTTAAGGGACTGTCGTGGTGACCAGTTCCTGGTTATTGTTTGGGCCTTTATCGATAAGATGGACACAGTTGTTACCGCTTGATGCCATCAAGGGCAAAGGTGTGCGGCGTGGTCCATAGGCCTGTTATGGGTCTCATGGACCAACAGGCTTATCACCCGAATAGGTCGGAACCCATCGGAAATCCGCTCACATCCGCAGTGACGAAATAGCGTGTGCGAGATGGAGGGGAACTTATCCCAGGGTAATTCCCATCCGCAGTGACGGGTTGCCGTGTGCGGAATGGAAAGGTACCAAGTCCAGAGCCGGTGTCTTTTCTCCACACGTTTGTATGGCGACTTGTTTGCCACTGGGACTGGTAGAGGAGGGCGGGCCCTCAATTGCACGTTTTACCTATCGAGGGAGGACCGGTACATTGGTGCCAATGTAGCGGTAGCTGCGACCTCGATCGAATGGAAACTTGCTGTGAGGTGCCGGCCGTCGCGCTTGTTAAAAAAAAAAACAATAGGGGATTTTGGTTAGGGGGCTCCTGGTGGGTGGTTGATTGTGTCCAACCCCAGGGCGCCCTAGGGTTATTAGCTGTGCACTCCGAAGTATTATGCACCTAGGTATTTGAGGCGGCGTAGAGGGGCGTGTATAGCCTTTAGTTGCCGCTAAAGGGGAGCCATGGTGGCTAAAGATTGGGGAACCAGGTATGTTGTCTCAGTCCGGTGGTATCGGTTTGATTTGTGGACCGGTGTTGCTGAGACATTTGGGAGACGTTAAAAGATCTCAGGACGAAGGTCCCGACGTTTAAATAAAGAGGCAAAACCAGGTGTCCTGCCGGGTGTTGCTACGCGTAGTAGCTGTGGTAACGGGGGAGCTGGCTTGCTGAAATCGGGTGGAAAGTCAAGGAGGGTTGCATGAAGGCTATGGTTGGCGAGCATGAGCGCCAATATGCAGAAAAAAAAAGCCAGAAAAGATTGAGATGTTTCACGCGAGGCAAAACCGGGTGTCCTATAGATTATATGCTACACGTAGTAGCTTTTGTTACGTAAGGGGCCGGCTTGCAGAAAATGGGTGTTGAGCAATGGCGAGCGTGTGCGCCAATATTTAGGAAAGAACCGAAAAAGAAGATGTTGAAATAGAGGGCATTGTATGCCAATATTTAAGGAGGGCCAGAAAGGAGTTGAAGTATTACGAGCGAGACAAACCAGGCGTCCTATTGATTATGTGCTACGCGGAGTAGCTAAAGTGTGATGAGGAGCCGGTTTGAAGGAGTTAACTAGGGGCGTTGTGTGCCAATAGTAAGAGAAAAGCCAGACGGGTGTTGAAATGAGTCGAGTGAGGTTGGATGGAGTAAAATTGAGCCGATGTGGGGTCAAGTGAGGTTGGGTGGGGTCGAGTGCTTAAGGGGCATTGTGTCCCGATGTAAGAGACGAGCTGTTAAAAGAAGAGTTGGTTGTGGAGGAATGAATGGAGTCGAGAAAAGTCGTGTATACTAGCGAAAAGGTTTGTGCGTGTTTAATCAGCGTGACTTGTCGGTCTGTGTAATTTGTGTTACGTATTTTTAATATATTTAGTATGTCTGTTTTCTAGGATTAATATATCATTTTGCTCTTTTTACAAATTCTTTGTTGATATAACATAATTAGAAAAAAAAAAACAAGAAACAATGATATCGTTATTTAAAAAAATTAGCCTTGGTTAATCAGCGCTACTGTAGGCAACAATGGATGGTTTTCCATGAGTATGCGGTGAGTTTTGGATACTTAAAGACATATAGATGTATATAATCAATATGTACGTGTACTATGATTTTTTTTTTTACGAAGAAGAATTCTTGCAGTAGTGATCTGTACCCAGAAGGGGTTTACAATGTTTGTTATTTTTTCAAAAAAAATATTTATTAAGAGGGTATTTCTTATTCTTTACATTTAGATAGTTATTTAACTTATTTTCGTTTAGATTAGTACTAATCAATATATCCATCAATAAACCGATTACTCTGCAAGGTGATATTTCTGTAGATTTTATTTCTCTTTTGAAGTCTTTTATTGTTTTTCTTGCTTTATTTTATTTTATGCATTATGTTTAAATGTTGGATAGGTCAGAAGGACTAAGTGTAAGGTTAACAGTTAGTAAATTGATTAGACAAGGCGACTGCAAAAGTATATTGTATTAATATCGGCTACAGCTATGTCAACAATTACGCTGGCCAGCGAGTGTTTATCGATTATAATTGCTGACGAGCTGAGCCGATATGGGGTATAGTTTTACAATAGGAACTCGTTAAGTTAGAACTGTGTGTGAAAATGTCAGCTTTAATAAGTAATTCCATGATTCCATGTCTGGATATAACCTACTTATCAATTTTGGGAATTTTAATTTTTCTTAAAACAAATAATGTTAATTATATGCTTTAAACATTTTAATAAAGACTAAGAGAAAAAAAAATCGAGATTGCTTATAATATATGAATATATATATGTATATATATATATATATATATATATACATATATATATATATATATATATATATATATATATATATATATATATATATATATATATATGTAAAGAGAGAGTAATATAATTGTAGAATTGAATATATATTAAATGTTTTACAATTTCTTGTGTATTTAGAGATATTTGTCTTTGTTTGCTTATAATGATTAAAATTCAAAATATTTCTTGTTATTTGGATTCGTCTTAACATAAGATTTAAACAACAAAGTAAAGGATAAAGTAAAAATTGAAGACTGCTTTCCATTAATTTGGTTAGAATTTATCTGTGGTGTGTATACATTTATATTAATTTGAAACAAACATGAATAAAAACAAGGAGAAGCAGTTAAAATAATATTTAAAAGCAATAAACTAGGGAAACAATGAAAATATTTTTTACACATTTGATATACATAAAATTTATGTGGATACTCAAAATAATGAAACAATTTAGTGAAAACACAAACAATTATTATTATTGCTCCTTTAACTTTAATAGCTAAGGAAAAGCAAAAGAGATTAAAGTTTGCTTTTTGGGCATATGAAATATTTTATTTAATCATACGTACAATAAAGAGGCATAGTAAAAAAAAGGCGAAAACAATACATTAATATGTATTCATATCCTCGTATTTTTAATATAATTAAACTTGATTTCCTTTTTCACGGACACAATATATAATGGTAAAAGAGAAAAGAAAACAAAAACGACAATAAACCAAACATTACTACTGCACGTTCTTAGCTTCTCTATGAAATCATTTTCTTTATTTCGTTAAAGGGTTTGTTTTGGTTTATTTATTTATTTCCAATTGTGTTAACCATGTTTTTGTATGAATTTGAAAGAAAAGATAATAGCTAAACTGAGTATGTGTAACATTTAATATAAAAGTATTATGTCTTTTTCGTACGTTAATAGGTTACTGGTGAATTTTAATGATTGAAAACAATGTTTCGGAATTTGAATTTGAATAGCTTTTTAATAGTTAACTCAGTTATACTCTTTTCTTACACTGGTAGAATAACTGCCTCTAACCAGTTGTCTACATTTACAATAGAGAATTGTTTTCGAAAATTAGAACTGTGCGTGGAAATTTGCACTTCACATCACAAATTAATTTCTGCACAACAAATGTCACCGCACACCAATGTTTTTTTTTTTTTTTTTAGGAAACAAATTTTAAGTTACGCCCGGAAGGAGCTTACATAAGGACAATACAAAAAAGCAAAGGAGAAAAGAAAAAAATTAAAAAGTTTTAAGGAATACCTGGTGTTCGATTGTAGATCGGCTGCCTGGTGCTGGTGTTTGCGTTTCCTGGTGAAGTTGGTCCGGAGATGGTGTTGTTCCTCGTGCTGGATATCCAATCGGCTACTCCCGGTGATGTTTCGCGAGGTGCTGTTGTTAGGCTGGCGTTGGGGCGATGTTTGCCCGTTCATGACTTCTGGCAATTGCCGCCACAATTGCCCACTGATTGTCACTGTTTTTATTTGTGTATCACCTATTCCTTGACCGGAAGGTTGCGTTTAAACAATTCACTAGAGATCACCACTGTCTTACGCCAATTGCCGCCACAATTGCTCACGGACCTGTTCTGGCACTGTGACTGCACAACAGGTTACGTGCGTCGATCACATTAATCCGGTTGCGTGTCCTTTTTCGGTGTCACCAATGTGGGGTAAGAATGGTCTGTGCGTCGGCTTGGATGCTGATCCTACCATCCACCCACTACTTCGTGTACAGCTGGAAATTGTTCGCCGGAAATTGTCTCCCAGAAACGTTCGACACAAGAGGAATCAAAAGAACACTATTCACCACGGAAAAGTAAATGCAACACAACAAACTCTTCGACATACCGTCCACAAGGAGAAAAAGTTAAACGCACTGTTTTGTTCTTATTAATGATAATGTTTTTTATTAATGGAGTTTACAATATTTAAAACTGGTGGTAATTAAAAAGGTTTTTGTCTACACTTAAACTACGTTTCCACGAGCACTTGATTTTGGTTTGTTTCCCAAAACGAAATTTTGCAAATCGATTTCAGTTAACACGAATGAGGACTTTTGAAAAGAACGCCTCAAGACACTTTGCGACTCGATTGTGTATATCTATGTTCCTCCGCCGCGCGACGGAGGAACGGAGCTCACGCGACCAGTGTGGTCGGTAGATGAAATAAGACTCAAACGATATCCTCTTCAATAAGGATATCGTTTTTTTTACCTACCACCAGGGAAACGTAAAGTCTCTCTTGGTGGTATAGGAAACCAGATCTTGTAATAAAGGTCATGGTGGTATGTGTGGGATCGTTGAGATCAATGCTATTCACACGTGCAGTGGAACAACGAAACAGGCAGGCGGCAAGGACAAAAGAAAAGGCGACCAAATAGTTCGCTCTTTAATGAGGGTCATGTTTATGCACCGTCGCTATGACTGACGTTGGAAAAAAGGTGTTAATGGGATACGATACTTTATACCATGGAAATTGTATATCGTATCTTGGGTTAATTGCCGATACGCATCCCTGCTTGCATTTAGGTATGCCAAGCAATTAGTGGTGGCGACGAAAGAAATGCATCATTGTTTGTCTATTGAATCGCTAGTGTTGCAGCTGTAAAAACAAGCTGATGACATAGTATTTTAACTCAGACAAAGGGTATCGAATGTTTGCTATTTATGGTGCATATGCACATTAAAGATCAATTTTAGGAATTTCAGATAATGCTTGAAAGCATTACATGTCCTTGGAAAAGGAAATATTTTCTGGGGCAAATGCAAATGCATTGGCGGGAACAATGGGAGTTATGGAATTCCTAAAAAGGTCAAGAAGGATTCTTACAGAAAATTGTATGCAAAGGGATGCAATGAAAAGGTAAGTTTTCTTTATAGGGATTTTAGGGTTATAATAATTGGGTCTGTTTGATGCGTGAAGCATTTAAGATGCTAATGCGAATTGCATTAGCGAAAGCTGGTGCAGACCGGGTTGTGGTTATGGGGGTTTTTTCAGGAAGGCGAGCCGTGGGATCTGGTGAAACCGCCACAGTACTCCCCTCCTAGTGACGTAGTCACGAAAAATAGGTAGGGGCGAAGGGATGCTCGATGGTGGGTGCTCTGATGAAAGGGATCTTGCTTCGGAATGCGCTGTGGTAATGTTAAGGGACTGTCGTGGTGACCAGTTCCTGGTTATTGTTTGGGTCTTTATCGATAAGATGGACACAGTTGTTACCGCTTGATGCCATCAAGGGCAAAGGTGTGTGGCGTGGTCCATAGGCCTGTTATGGGTCTCATGGACCAACAGGCTTAACACCCGAATAGGTCGGAACCCATCGGAAATCCGCTCACATCCGCAGTGACGAAATAGCGTGTGCGAGATGGAGGGGAACTTATCCCAGGGTAATTCCCATCCGCAGTGACGGGTTGCCGTGTGCGGAATGGAAAGGTACCAAGTCCAGAGCCGGTGTCTTTTCTCCACACGTTTGTATGGCGACTTGTTTGCCACTGGGACTGGTAGAGGAGGGCGGGCCCTCAATTGCACGTTTTACCTATCGAGGGAGGACCGGTACATTGGTGCCAATGTAACGGTAGCTGCGACCTCGATCGAATGGAAACTTGCTGTGAGGTGCCGGCCGTCGCGCTTGTTAAAAAAAAAAAAACAATACGGGGATTTGGTTAGGGGGGCTCCTGGTGGGTGGTTGATTGTGTCCAACCCCAGGGCGCCCTAGGGTTATTAGCTGTGCACTCCGAAGTATTATGCACCTAGGTATTTGAGGCGGCGTAGAGGGGCGTGTATAGCCTTTAGTTGCCGCTAAAGGGGAGCCATGGTGGCTAAAGATTGGGGAACCAGGTATGTTGTCTCAGTCCGGAGGTATCGGTTTGATTTGTGGACCGGTGTTGCTGAGACATTTGGGAGACGTTAAAAGATCTCAGGACGAAGGTCCCGACGTTTAAATAAAGAGGCAAAACCAGGTGTCCTGCCGGGTGTTGCTACGCGTAGTAGCTGTGGTAACGGGGGGAGCTGGCTTGCTGAAATCGGGTGGAAAGTCAAGGAGGGTTGCATGAAGGCTATGGTTGGCGAGCATGAGCGCCAATATGCAGAAAAAAAAGACAGACAAGATTGAGATGTTTCACGCGAGGCAAAACCGGGTGTCCTATAGATTATATGCTACACGTAGTAGCTTTTGTTACGTAAGGGGCCGGCTTGCAGAAAATGGGTGTTGAGCAATGGCGAGCGTGTGCGCCAATATTTAGGAAAGAACCGAAAAAGAAGATGTTGAAATAGAGGGCATTGTATGCCAATATTTAAGGAGGGCCAGAAAGGAGTTGAAGTATTACGAGCGAGACAAACCAGGCGTCCTATTGATTATGTGCTACGCGGAGTAGCTAAAGTGTGATGAGGAGCCGGTTTGAAGGAGTTAACTAGGGGCGTTGTGTGCCAATGGTAAGAGAAAAGCCAGACGGGTGTTGAAATGAGTCGAGTGAGGTTGGATGGAGTAAAATTGAGCCGATGTGGGGTCAAGTGAGGTTGGGTGGGGTCGAGTGCTTAAGGGGCATTGTGTACCGATGTAAGAGACGAGCTGTTAAAAGAAGAGTTGGTTGTGGAGGAATGAATGGAGTCGAGAAGAGTCGTGTATACTAGCGAAAAGGTTTATGCGTGTTTAATCAGCGTGACTTGTCGGTCTGTGTAATTTGTGTTACGTATTTTTAATATATTTAGTATGTCTGTTTTCTAGGATTAATATATCATTTTGCTCTTTTTACAAATTCTTTGTTGATATAACATAATTAGAAAAAAAAAAACAAGAAACAATGATATCGTTATTTAAAAAAATTAGCCTTGGTTAATCAGCGCTACTGCAGGCAACAATGGATGGTTTTCCATGAGTATGCGGTGAGTTTTGGATACTTAAGGACATATAGATGTATATAATCAATATGTACGTTTACTATGATTTTTTTTTACGAAGAAGAATTCTTGCAGTAGTGATCTGTACCCAGAAGGGGTTTACAATGTTTGTTATTTTTTCAAAAAAAATATTTATTAAAAGGGTATTTCTTATTCTTTACATTTAGATAGTTATTTAACTTATTTTCGTTTAGATTAGTATTAATCAATATATCCATCAATAAACCGATTACTCTGCAAGGTGATATTTCCGTAGATTTTATTTCTCTTTTGAAGTCTTTTATTGTTTTTCTTGCTTTATTTTATTTTATGCATTATGTTTAAATGTTGGATAGGTCAGAAGGACTAAGTGTAAGGTTAACAGTTAGTAAATTGATTAGACAAGGCGACTGCAAAAGTATATTGTATTAATATCGGCTACAGCTATGTCAACAATTACGCTGGCCAGCGAGTGTTTATCGATTATAATTGCTGACGAGCTGAGCCGATATGGGGGATAGTTTTACAAGAGGAACTCGTTAAGTTAGAACTGTGTGTGAAAATGTCAGCTTTAATAAGTAATTCCATGATTCCATGTCTGGATATAACCTACTTATCAATTTTGGGAATTTTAATTTTTCTTAAAACAAATAATGTTAATTATATGCTTTAAACATTTTAATAAAGACTAAGAGAAAAAAAAATCGAGATTGCTTATAATATATGAATATATATATGTATATATATATATATATATATATATATATATATATATATATATATATATATATATATATATATATATATATATATATGTAAAGAGAGAGTAATATAATTGTAGAATTGAATATATATTAAATGTTTTACAATTTCTTGTGTATTTAGAGATATTTGTCTTTGTTTGCTTATAATGATTAAAATTCAAAATATTTCTTGTTATTTGGATTCGTCTTAACATAAGATTTAAACAACAAAGTAAAGGATAAAGTAAAAATTGAAGACTGCTTTCCATTAATTTGGTTAGAATTTATCTGTGGTGTGTATACATTTATATTAATTTGAAACAAACATGAATAAAAACAAGGAGAAGCAGTTAAAATAATATTTAAAAGCAATAAACTAGGGAAACAATGAAAATATTTTTTACACATTTGATATACATAAAATTTATGTGGATACTCAAAATAATGAAACAATTTAGTGAAAACACAAACAATTATTATTATTGCTCCTTTAACTTTAATAGCTAAGGAAAAGCAAAAGAGATTAAAGTTTGCTTTTTGGGCATATGAAATATTTTATTTAATCATACGTACAATAAAGAGGCATAGTAAAAAAAAGGCGAAAACAATACATTAATATGTATTCATATCCTCGTATTTTTAATATAATTAAACTTGATTTCCTTTTTCACGGACACAATATATAATGGTAAAAGAGAAAAGAAAACAAAAACGACAATAAACCAAACATTACTACTGCACGTTCTTAGCTTCTCTATGAAATCATTTTCTTTATTTCGTTAAAGGGTTTGTTTTGGTTTATTTATTTATTTCCAATTGTGTTAACCATGTTTTTGTATGAATTTGAAAGAAAAGATAATAGCTAAACTGAGTATGTGTAACATTTAATATAAAAGTATTATGTCTTTTTCGTACGTTAATAGGTTACTGGTGAATTTTAATGATTGAAAACAATGTTTCGGAATTTGAATTTGAATAGCTTTTTAATAGTTAACTCAGTTATACTCTTTTCTTACACTGGTAGAATAACTGCCTCTAACCAGTTGTCTACATTTACAATAGAGAATTGTTTTCGAAAATTAGAACTGTGCGTGGAAATTTGCACTTCACATCACAAATTAATTTCTGCACAACAAATGTCACCGCACACCAATGTTTTTTTTTTTTTTTTTAGGAAACAAATTTTAAGTTACGCCCGGAAGGAGCTTACATAAGGACAATACAAAAAAGCAAAGGAGAAAAGAAAAAAATTAAAAAGTTTTAAGGAATACCTGGTGTTCGATTGTAGATCGGCTGCCTGGTGCTGGTGTTTGCGTTTCCTGGTGAAGTTGGTCCGGAGATGGTGTTGTTCCTCGTGCTGGATATCCAATCGGCTACTCCCGGTGATGTTTCGCGAGGTGCTGTTGTTAGGCTGGCGTTGGGGCGATGTTTGCCCGTTCATGACTTCTGGCAATTGCCGCCACAATTGCCCACTGATTGTCACTGTTTTTATTTGTGTATCACCTATTCCTTGACCGGAAGGTTGCGTTTAAACAATTCACTAGAGATCACCACTGTCTTACGCCAATTGCCGCCACAATTGCTCACGGACCTGTTCTGGCACTGTGACTGCACAACAGGTTACGTGCGTCGATCACATTAATCCGGTTGCGTGTCCTTTTTCGGTGTCACCAATGTGGGGTAAGAATGGTCTGTGCGTCGGCTTGGATGCTGATCCTACCATCCACCCACTACTTCGTGTACAGCTGGAAATTGTTCGCCGGAAATTGTCTCCCAGAAACGTTCGACACAAGAGGAATCAAAAGAACACTATTCACCACGGAAAAGTAAATGCAACACAACAAACTCTTCGACATACCGTCCACAAGGAGAAAAAGTTAAACGCACTGTTTTGTTCTTATTAATGATAATGTTTTTTATTAATGGAGTTTACAATATTTAAAACTGGTGGTAATTAAAAAGGTTTTTGTCTACACTTAAACTACGTTTCCACGAGCACTTGATTTTGGTTTGTTTCCCAAAACGAAATTTTGCAAATCGATTTCAGTTAACACGAATGAGGACTTTTGAAAAGAACGCCTCAAGACACTTTGCGACTCGATTGTGTATATCTATGTTCCTCCGCCGCGCGACGGAGGAACGGAGCTCACGCGACCAGTGTGGTCGGTAGATGAAATAAGACTCAAACGATATCCTCTTCAATAAGGATATCGTTTTTTTTACCTACCACCAGGGAAACGTAAAGTCTCTCTTGGTGGTATAGGAAACCAGATCTTGTAATAAAGGTCATGGTGGTATGTGTGGGATCGTTGAGATCAATGCTATTCACACGTGCAGTGGAACAACGAAACAGGCAGGCGGCAAGGACAAAAGAAAAGGCGACCAAATAGTTCGCTCTTTAATGAGGGTCATGTTTATGCAACGTCGCTATGACTGACGTTGGAAAAAAGGTGTTAATGGGATACGATACTTTATACCATGGAAATTGTATATCGTATCTTGGGTTAATTGCCGATACGCATCCCTGCTTGCATTTAGGTATGCCAAGCAATTAGTGGTGGCGACGAAAGAAATGCATCATTGTTTGTCTATTGAATCGCTAGTGTTGCAGCTGTAAAAACAAGCTGATGACATAGTATTTTAACTCAGACAAAGGGTATCGAATGTTTGCTATTTATGGTGCATATGCACATTAAAGATCAATTTTAGGAATTTCAGATAATGCTTGAAAGCATTACATGTCCTTGGAAAAGGAAATATTTTCTGGGGCAAATGCAAATGCATTGGCGGGAACAATGGGAGTTATGGAATTCCTAAAAAGGTCAAGAAGGATTCTTACAGAAAATTGTATGCAAAGGGATGCAATGAAAAGGTAAGTTTTCTTTATAGGGATTTTAGGGTTATAATAATTGGGTCTGTTTGATGCGTGAAGCATTTAAGATGCTAATGCGAATTGCATTAGCGAAAGCTGGTGCAGACCGGGTTGTGGTTATGGGGGTTTTTTCAGGAAGGCGAGCCGTGGGATCTGGTGAAACCGCCACAGTACTCCCCTCCTAGTGACGTAGTCACGAAAAATAGGTAGGGGCGAAGGGATGCTCGATGGTGGGTGCTCTGATGAAAGGGATCTTGCTTCGGAATGCGCTGTGGTAATGTTAAGGGACTGTCGTGGTGACCAGTTCCTGGTTATTGTTTGGGTCTTTATCGATAAGATGGACACAGTTGTTACCGCTTGATGCCATCAAGGGCAAAGGTGTGTGGCGTGGTCCATAGGCCTGTTATGGGTCTCATGGACCAACAGGCTTAACACCCGAATAGGTCGGAACCCATCGGAAATCCGCTCACATCCGCAGTGACGAAATAGCGTGTGCGAGATGGAGGGGAACTTATCCCAGGGTAATTCCCATCCGCAGTGACGGGTTGCCGTGTGCGGAATGGAAAGGTACCAAGTCCAGAGCCGGTGTCTTTTCTCCACACGTTTGTATGGCGACTTGTTTGCCACTGGGACTGGTAGAGGAGGGCGGGCCCTCAATTGCACGTTTTACCTATCGAGGGAGGACCGGTACATTGGTGCCAATGTAACGGTAGCTGCGACCTCGATCGAATGGAAACTTGCTGTGAGGTGCCGGCCGTCGCGCTTGTTAAAAAAAAAAAACAATAGGGGATTTGGTTAGGGGGGCTCCTGGTGGGTGGTTGATTGTGTCCAACCCCAGGGCGCCCTAGGGTTATTAGCTGTGCACTCCGAAGTATTATGCACCTAGGTATTTGAGGCGGCGTAGAGGGGCGTGTATAGCCTTTAGTTGCCGCTAAAGGGGAGCCATGGTGGCTAAAGATTGGGGAACCAGGTATGTTGTCTCAGTCCGGAGGTATCGGTTTGATTTGTGGACCGGTGTTGCTGAGACATTTGGGAGACGTTAAAAGATCTCAGGACGAAGGTCCCGACGTTTAAATAAAGAGGCAAAACCAGGTGTCCTGCCGGGTGTTGCTACGCGTAGTAGCTGTGGTAACGGGGGGAGCTGGCTTGCTGAAATCGGGTGGAAAGTCAAGGAGGGTTGCATGAAGGCTATGGTTGGCGAGCATGAGCGCCAATATGCAGAAAAAAAAGACAGACAAGATTGAGATGTTTCACGCGAGGCAAAACCGGGTGTCCTATAGATTATATGCTACACGTAGTAGCTTTTGTTACGTAAGGGGCCGGCTTGCAGAAAATGGGTGTTGAGCAATGGCGAGCGTGTGCGCCAATATTTAGGAAAGAACCGAAAAAGAAGATGTTGAAATAGAGGGCATTGTATGCCAATATTTAAGGAGGGCCAGAAAGGAGTTGAAGTATTACGAGCGAGACAAACCAGGCGTCCTATTGATTATGTGCTACGCGGAGTAGCTAAAGTGTGATGAGGAGCCGGTTTGAAGGAGTTAACTAGGGGCGTTGTGTGCCAATGGTAAGAGAAAAGCCAGACGGGTGTTGAAATGAGTCGAGTGAGGTTGGATGGAGTAAAATTGAGCCGATGTGGGGTCAAGTGAGGTTGGGTGGGGTCGAGTGCTTAAGGGGCATTGTGTACCGATGTAAGAGACGAGCTGTTAAAAGAAGAGTTGGTTGTGGAGGAATGAATGGAGTCGAGAAGAGTCGTGTATACTAGCGAAAAGGTTTATGCGTGTTTAATCAGCGTGACTTGTCGGTCTGTGTAATTTGTGTTACGTATTTTTAATATATTTAGTATGTCTGTTTTCTAGGATTAATATATCATTTTGCTCTTTTTACAAATTCTTTGTTGATATAACATAATTAGAAAAAAAAAAACAAGAAACAATGATATCGTTATTTAAAAAAATTAGCCTTGGTTAATCAGCGCTACTGCAGGCAACAATGGATGGTTTTCCATGAGTATGCGGTGAGTTTTGGATACTTAAGGACATATAGATGTATATAATCAATATGTACGTTTACTATGATTTTTTTTTACGAAGAAGAATTCTTGCAGTAGTGATCTGTACCCAGAAGGGGTTTACAATGTTTGTTATTTTTTCAAAAAAAATATTTATTAAAAGGGTATTTCTTATTCTTTACATTTAGATAGTTATTTAACTTATTTTCGTTTAGATTAGTATTAATCAATATATCCATCAATAAACCGATTACTCTGCAAGGTGATATTTCCGTAGATTTTATTTCTCTTTTGAAGTCTTTTATTGTTTTTCTTGCTTTATTTTATTTTATGCATTATGTTTAAATGTTGGATAGGTCAGAAGGACTAAGTGTAAGGTTAACAGTTAGTAAATTGATTAGACAAGGCGACTGCAAAAGTATATTGTATTAATATCGGCTACAGCTATGTCAACAATTACGCTGGCCAGCGAGTGTTTATCGATTATAATTGCTGACGAGCTGAGCCGATATGGGGGATAGTTTTACAAGAGGAACTCGTTAAGTTAGAACTGTGTGTGAAAATGTCAGCTTTAATAAGTAATTCCATGATTCCATGTCTGGATATAACCTACTTATCAATTTTGGGAATTTTAATTTTTCTTAAAACAAATAATGTTAATTATATGCTTTAAACATTTTAATAAAGACTAAGAGAAAAAAAAATCGAGATTGCTTATAATATATGAATATATATATGTATATATATATATATATATATATATATATATATATATATATATATATATATATATATATATATATATGTAGAGAGAGAGTAATATAATTGTAGAATTGAATATATATTAAATGTTTTACAATTTCTTGTGTATTTAGAGATATTTGTCTTTGTTTGCTTATAATGATTAAAATTCAAAATGTTTCTTGTTATTTGGATTCGTCTTAACATAAGATTTAAACAACAAAGTAAAGGATAAAGTAAAAATTGAAGACTGCTTTCCATTAATTTGGTTAGAATTTATCTGTGGTGTGTATACATTTATATTAATTTGAAACAAACATGAATAAAAACAAGGAGAAGCAGTTAAAATAATATTTAAAAGCAATAAACTAGGGAAACAATGAAAATATTTTTTACACATTTGATATACATAAAATTTATGTGGATACTCAAAATAATGAAACAATTTAGTGAAAACACAAACAATTATTATTATTGCTCCTTTAACTTTAATAGCTAAGGAAAAGCAAAAGAGATTAAAGTTTGCTTTTTGGGCATATGAAATATTTTATTTAATCATACGTACAATAAAGAGGCATAGTAAAAAAAAGGCGAAAACAATACATTAATATGTATTCATATCCTCGTATTTTTAATATAATTAAACTTGATTTCCTTTTTCACGGACACAATATATAATGGTAAAAGAGAAAAGAAAACAAAAACGACAATAAACCAAACATTACTACTGCACGTTCTTAGCTTCATTTTCTTTATTTCGTTAAAGGGTTTGTTTTGGTTTATTTATTTATTTCCAATTGTGTTAACCATGTTTTTGTATGAATTTGAAAGAAAAGATAATAGCTAAACTGAGTATGTGTAACATTTAATATAAAAGTATTATGTCTTTTTCGTACGTTAATAGGTTACTGGTGAATTTTAATGATTGAAAACAATTTTTCGGAATTTGAATTTGAATAGCTTTTTAATAGTTAACTCAGTTATACTCTTTTCTTACACTGGTAGAATAACTGCCTCTAACCAGTTGTCTTAGTTGCGTTTAAACAATTCACTAGAGATCACCACTGTCTTACGGCAATTGCCGCCACAATTGCTCACGGACCTGTTCTGGCACTGTGACTGCACAACAGGTTACGTGCGTCGATCACATTAATCCGGTTGCGTGTCCTTTTTCGGTGTCACCAATGTGGGGTAAGAATGGTCTGTGCGTCGGCTTGGACGCTGATCCTACCATCCACCCACTACTTCGTGTACAGCTGGAAATTGTTCGCCGGAAATTGTCTCCCAGAAACGTTCGACACAAGAGGAATCAAAAGAACACTATTCACCACGGAAAAGTAAATGCAACACAACAAACTCTTCGACATACCGTCCACAAGGAGAAAAAGTTAAACGCACTGTTTTGTTCTTATTAATGATAATGTTTTTTATTAATGGAGTTTACAATATTTAAAACTGGTGGTAATTAAAAAGGTTTTTGTCTACACTTAAACTACGTTTCCACGAGCACTTGATTTTGGTTTGTTTCCCAAAACGAAATTTTGCAAATCGATTTCAGTTAACACGAATGAGGACTTTTGAAAAGAACGCCTCAAGACACTTTGCGACTCGATTGTGTATATCTATGTTCCTCCGCCGCGCGACGGAGGAACGGAGCTCACGCGACCAGTGTGGTCGGTAGATGAAATAAGACTCAAACGATATCCTCTTCAATAAGGATATCGTTTTTTTTACCTACCACCAGGGAAACGTAAAGTCTCTCTTGGTGGTATAGGAAACCAGATCTTGTAATAAAGGTCATGGTGGTATGTGTGGGATCGTTGAGATCAATGCTATTCACACGTGCAGTGGAACAACGAAACAGGCAGGCGGCAAGGACAAAAGAAAAGGCGACCAAATAGTTCGCTCTTTAATGAGGGTCATGTTTATGCAACGTCGCTATGACTGACGTTGGAAAAAAGGTGTTAATGGGATACGATACTTTATACCATGGAAATTGTATATCGTATCTTGGGTTAATTGCCGATACGCATCCCTGCTTGCATTTAGGTATGCCAAGCAATTAGTGGTGGCGACGAAAGAAATGCATCATTGTTTGTCTATTGAATCGCTAGTGTTGCAGCTGTAAAAACAAGCTGATGACATAGTATTTTAACTCAGACAAAGGGTATCGAATGTTTGCTATTTATGGTGCATATGCACATTAAAGATCAATTTTAGGAATTTCAGATAATGCTTGAAAGCATTACATGTCCTTGGAAAAGGAAATATTTTCTGGGGCAAATGCAAATGCATTGGCGGGAACAATGGGAGTTATGGAATTCCTAAAAAGGTCAAGAAGGATTCTTACAGAAAATTGTATGCAAAGGGATGCAATGAAAAGGTAAGTTTTCTTTATAGGGATTTTAGGGTTATAATAATTGGGTCTGTTTGATGCGTGAAGCATTTAAGATGCTAATGCGAATTGCATTAGCGAAAGCTGGTGCAGACCGAGTTGTGGTTATGGGGGTTTTTTCAGGAAGGCGAGCCGTGGGATCTGGCGGAACCGCCACAGACCTGGGCAGTGGTTGGATGCAGGTGAAAAACCAAAACACACCCCCAAGCCTGATCTCCACCCAAATAAGGTTATGGTGACAGTTTGGTGGACATCGAAAGGGCCAATCGACTTCTCATTTCTTCAACCAGGAGAAACGATAAACGCTATCAAATATCGTGACGTAATCGACATATTGCAAGCCAAATTGGCTGAAAATCAACCTGTGTTGATCAATAGGTACGGCCCGATCCTTTTGCATGACAATGCTAGACCCCATACCTCACAAGTAACGGTGCAAAAACTGTTGCCGTTGGGATTTTAAATTCGTCCGCATCCACAGTACTCTCCTGACATTTCCCCAACGGACTACCATCTTTTCCGCAAACTGGATTCATCTTGCCGGCAGAAGGTCTTCCGGAATCGAGCAGAGGTCATAAACGCCTTTGAAGATTTATTTGCCTCAAAAAGTCAGCACTTTTACGAAAAAGGAATTCTTTGCGTTGCACAAGCGTCGAACACAACTTCCACCAATAACTAGATCTTTTGGTGGCCCTTGGGGATGACGTCAGAAACAATGGTGTCTCTTGACGTGCAATGACGTTGGTTGTTGTCTCTGAAACAATTAGGAATGTAATTGTGAAAGACGAAAAGAATACCTAAAGTTGAGATGCAGCAACAGTCCCAGAAATAATCCTCCTTCTTGACAAAAGAACTCGTTGATGCAAGTATTCTTATTGTTCAAATACGTTTATTTATATAGATTGTTCGGATATACAAGGATTAGTTTTATTGTACATTCGACTGTCCAAAGAAGTTAATGAAAAAGAGTAAAATTGAATCAAGTTGGTTGACAGCTAGCAAAACGTTGTCATGACAACTGTTTGTTGATTATAGCTGCGATGGTTGCATTCACTTGCGAATTCGCTGGTTGCATCCAGTGCGAATCCGCAACAGGAATATTTGACCTTTTAACACGTTGGAAGAATGTCATAGATGTCAATGGATCCTATGTTGATCGAATAAAAATTTATGGAAAAATAATATTGGCTTTTAAATGTTTACTATAAAATCAGATATTTCATGTGGTACAACCCAATACAACACAATATGTTCTGTATGTTTAGTTATTTTTATTACTAATATACTTATTTTGGCAGATCAAAAAACAAGATACTGGTATCATTTTCATTTGTACATAGCGTAGCATCCAGAGTGTCTGTGGCGCAATAAGTCTAAAGGACTTCATTCCCTTTTCCTTCATTTCTAGGATTTATATTGATGAAGCAAAAATTTTAAAGAAATTGCGATAAAAAAGGTGAACGTAACAGAGAGCTTTCTGAAAGTAACAGAGAGGATGCTGAATAAGAAATTTACGAATCTCTGAAACGACATACCTGTGCGCTCTGTTGTATGTTGTATCGCGTAGTGATGTATTGTAGGATTCACTAGGTTTAAGGTTTCCAGTCTGATGTAGGATTGGTTATTTGACAGAATTAAATAACAGTAGATTTATGCCTATTATGCCCTTTATAAAAAAAAAAGTTATTATCTCCGTTTTACTCATTTACTTGCAACGGTGTGTCACTTTCTTATATTATATGCTTATGTGGTATACAACTCGATTGTTAAAAAAACAATGAAAATAATGTCTTTTTTTGCGAAGGGTGATGACGGTATTTACCAAAAACAAACAATCCTGTCAGGGAAGAGATAAAAAGTTACCGACAATTAAAGCCAATTCGGAAAGTACTTATGTAAGAAAGGAATAATGTCAATAATAGCAGACACGACGGATGTGAATAATTTATTACGAAGCACGTAGCCATACATTTTTGGGATGAGTTGTATTTGTTGAGAAGATTTTGTGTTTTCTGGGTTCATTGCTTAAGGAAAAAGATTCGAAGGCAGATTTATTAATCTCTAAAGAGTGACATAAATTATAAAAAGTAAAAGAAAAGAAAACCGGCATAAGATAAAAAATAAAAACACCAAATGTAAAAAAAGGAAGTTGGCTGAAAGTTTGGGAGGGGATAAGATGACTCATTGTTGAAAAAGATTTATAAAGTTTCTGAATGTTTTATACCTGAGAGTATTTCAGATGAAGTTCTGGAATGTTGTAGCTATATTCCAAGTCGTATCGTAAAGTTGAGTTGCAGAATTGAACTACAGAAATAACTGCATGA
This sequence comes from Microdon myrmicae, assembly GCA_963931805.1. Classification (NCBI taxonomy): domain Eukaryota; kingdom Metazoa; phylum Arthropoda; class Insecta; order Diptera; family Syrphidae; genus Microdon; species Microdon myrmicae. The sequence continues at coordinate 180,878,655 of OZ007497.1, read as the reverse complement.
GTTTCTAAGTTTTACCAAGTCAAATATGATACTCACAGCATATCTTTTAATGATCCTTGATAATAAAAGCAGCACTATGGCCTGAATTCATTAATTGAGATTTTAATTTAGCAGAATGATGAGTTCGAAAGTTATACTGATGTGGTTCTGTCGATTACAACTCGTAGACCGTTCGCTCCTTGGTGAATGCTAACCAGCCACTCGAGGCAGGAATACTGTACATTGCTACCTACTCAGGCGTACATTTGGTCATGTGAACAGCTTATATTTGTGCGAGGGAATGTCGGAATAACTTGTAGAATTTATCACCCTGATGAAGTACACTTTAAGAGTATGCGTCGGTCGAACAACATTCTCTCGAAAGCATTTCTATTCTTGAGTAGAAAGGGAATAGTTTATAAAAATGCCACAGTCTGGATACTGAGGTAACTATAGTTGGTATGGAACTATTAATCTCAGAATTAAAGGATGGGAACGATTCATTTAGTCTTCTGACATTATTGAGCAGGGAATCCTTTTCATGAAACCAACGAAATATCTATATATCCATCTATAACAACACAAGGTACCCAATTATCGCAATCATTTCCGTAAGAGATAAAGGTGTAGGTTGTTAATTACTATGGCATTGACAGGAATGCATGATCTAAAAAAACACCCACGTAGTTCATGGAAGAAGGCACTTGTAGACCGGAACAAAATTAGGCTGGTGAACCCTGGCTTCAGCATTCGGTTCCTACACTTCAAAATCGACACTCCAAATAACACAAAGAAACACGATGACTTGATAGTTGAATGTTTATTTATTGTTTCTGGGCTATTGACCTATTATTATTTTAACGAGGATTTACATATGATAGGAATAAGCATTATAGTATTTCGGATAACATGAAACGCACTTTTGATTAGACAGAACAAACGGAGAGAACTAACAAATAACACATTTAACGTGCCACAGCAAAGTTCTTCATTTAGGCGCTTCTAGTGTTTAGTAAGCTTAGTCCGCCGGATCGCTGGAACACCAAAATTCGATCACACAAGTATAGTTAATCCCGGACAAACACAATTAGAACCTTGCACGTTTCAAATGTCACTAATAACTGGTGAGGACGAGACTCTTCAAAGTTGAACTTATCTATAAACTATTACACGGGCAGTGATCAAGTAAAAGAGAAATAAAATCGCGATTAAAAATCTCCAACGGCACGGAACTCCTACTCCAAATGTTCGCAACCACTTTGGCGTATCAAATCTGACTGACTATTGGATGTCTCTTTACAGACATCCAACAAAAACGAACCTAGGGGATTCGCCGCCGAAGGGCAGCCAATGATGAAGGTCATAAAAAAAAGGAAAAAAGGAAAAACTCATGTTGCAGGTCAAATCTGCTGCTACATGTATGGGCAAGATAAACTGCCGCCATCCGCAAGGGATAGATTCTTTGATTGACGTGAGTCAATAAAACCCTTGCCGAAGGCAGGAATCGGTTTTGGGATAATGAATCCAGCATTGGGTATGGCCGTTGCTAGATCGTTTAAAATAAACATATTTCGGTCATGTATGATTCGATGCATGTTGTTTTAGGGATATGTTAATCCCGTTGTGGGTACTGTCCGGCGAAAGTATCCGCTTGGGTGTTTACTTTGTGTAAACGAAAACAGCTTCGATAGCCCGCGTGAGAATCGTGGCTACTCGTTGCTTATGTAAATTTTGGCGGTCATGACCGATGCTGGTGATCGTTCCAAGAAACGGCAACGGATCATAAAATCGGTTATGCTGATATCCAAGCAAATATGCGCGCCTGAAAGGCCAATGTTTAATTTGATCTTCTCTACTTTAGGAAAGATAGATCATAGAACATGCCGTTGAAAGTCTGGCTTGCAGATGTGCAAGCAACCCGAAATGACTGCTAGGACAATGGACGGGTACAAAGATAACACACGGAAAGATTAGCGTGTGTTGGTGGATATGTGCCACCCATTGTTCGGTCGCGGAAGCTCGGTTGATGGTGAATTGATGTCATGGCAAGATGATAATCTTGCCATGAATTATGCTTTCAGGAATGACCGTGGAGAAGAGGCTTCGAACAGCCCCTAAATAAGGTAAGCTGCCTAGTATGTATTTATGTCGGTTATCCGTAGGGATAACCGAATTAATTCCAGCTATGGTGGCGGTTAATGCCCTAGCAAGATTGTACAATCTTGCCGAAATTTCAACTTTAAGGTAAGTTGTATTGCTGGTAATGGTGGGGATCAAGCGATGCGTGGCTCTTCGGGCCCTGAAAAGCCCCACAAAGGCATCAAAAGAAAAATGTCAGGCGGATTTAACTTAACATAATTAGTGCATGTTTTGTGTGTTTCATGGCCTCACCAACTCGGTTCACGCCATCGTTCCCTGTTCTGTGCACTTTCTCTTCAGGCTTCGCCATCTGTTAGTGAGGTCATGAAGTTTCGGGGAACCCTAGACCCATAACTACTAGAAGTATTAGTAGTAGTAGTGCAATTAATTTATCCTTTGGGATGAAATTTTAATATGACATAGGTGATAGGGAAACGGGAGCTGGTGGGACAAATGGAGAGACTGTAAATAAAGCAATGTTCTGGATTTTCAAATAAAAAAAAAACCGTGTGCAGTAATTTGGCGATTTCAATGTTTTCACGTAATATAAAAATGAAAGTCACTTTCTTATTAAATACACTTCATTTTATCCTTTACGAAGACTCAATTAGAAGAGTAACAAAATAAGGTAAATAAGGTGTTAATTATTATTTAATTGGTGATAAGATTTTTCTCTAACTATGTACTGACTTAAACTAATTATAATTAATATATAGATATGGTTTATATTGTTTTGAATAATTTATCTGGCTGTTTTTTTTAACATTTTGGCAGCACGCACATGTTTTTATCACTCAAATCAATTGTAGCTAACTTTTAATCCTAGCACATGACTCTTTCTGAAGACAGGAGACTTATTATCCTTCGTATTTCACGCTGATAGAGTGCGAATGCATTCCGCACACATCCAGTCATGTCCGTCATCGCCTGTGTGACCGAAGATGTGGCAGAGATCATGTTTGCTTTTCACACATAGGTGTTCCTTTTTAAAACAATTTTCCACTGTGTGATTTACAACCTATAGTCATTTGTTTTCGTTGAATATAGAAATACCTTTTTTAAGCAGTATGCAATAATGTACAAATAGTGCTATTGTACACCGAATGCTCTTTTAGCCCTGCTCCTTTCCAATGAAGGAAACCAGTCAATGAACATCGTAAAATCTATTTTTTTGTACGCCTCTTGGATTTTTGTCGGCTAGGATTTTGAAGAATGCTAGCACCTGACAATGTTACTATTACTATTTATTGGCCTGTAGGAACCCGGAAGTTCATGACTTCGCCGACTCGACTCCGCCATTGTTCCCTGTCCTGTGCACTGTCGTTCCACGCTTGACCAGCCAATCCGATCTCCTCAAGGTCAAACCTTACATTGTCCTCCGATCTCCGTCGCGGCCGTCCTGTCGGCCTCTTTCCCGTTGGTCTACCGTCAAGAATTCTACGCACGGTCCCATCGTTGCCCATTCGCGCCAAATATCCGGCCCTTCTTAATCTTCGCGACTTGATTACTCTCACTATTGTAGGTATGCGGTATAGCTCTTCCAATTCGTGGTTGTAGAGTTTCCTCCATTGTCCTGCCTCCTCATCACATTTACCCCCAAAAATACCCCTTAAAACTTTATTCTCGAATACGCGGAATTTGTTTTCTTTCCGTTTTGTAAGAGCCCATGTTTCGCATCCGTATAGAACAATCGGCATGATTATGGTTCTATAGACATGGACTCCGTAGGTGGTGATGTCGCTTGCCGAAGGTTGGAGCTGCGTTGGCGCTGGTTACATGTTCCCACCTGGCTCAATACAATGGGGGGGGGGGGGGGGGGGGGGGGGGGTGTTAACGTGTGCGGTCGTATGGAGTTGTTGGGTTTCGGTGTTGTGTTTGTGTAGAAATGGGTTTTCTGGTGTGCCAGTCAGGGGCACTGGTCCACCCACTTCTATCCCCACGACTCTCTTCTCTTTCTGTATGTCGTGCGCTTGCGTTCTGACTCTGAACCTGGAACGGTCTTGGGAAATAATACAAGAAAACAACTCTGACCTTTCTTTGGTGCTTTATTCAACGGAGAAGGCGATGTTCACCTCGGTAACATAAAAATGGAATAATATTTTGTGATTATAATGAACAAAACTGACTATTCTTAATTAGGCACTGCTCTTATTGGAGATAGCAAACGATAAAAAAAGGGGAAAAAAGTATTTGACAATATATATAAAATGACATTAACCGAAGTCAAATGGTCAATTCAACTAGCCACTGTTCTGCTATGTTGTTTCGATTGATAAAAATGAAATTGACAATATATACAAAGCTTAGTTAACAAAAACAAATGGTCTATTCACTAGTCACTGTTCTTGTTTGTTGATTCGATCGATAAAATGAAATTAACCCGATACATATATCGGCACTAGATCTCGCTGTGCAACGAATGTGGCAAAACGACACTAACACAAAACAACAGTCACCGGCACGATCGATTACTATCAAACAACGCGTTGGCTGATCGCGAGAAACCTAACGTTAAGCCAAGAATAACTCGCGGAACCGCCCAGCGGTGTTTCGAACTGACTCCATGATAATATCAGACGGGTAATTTCAGGATGCTTTCCACGGCACAATACACGCCCCGATACAAAAATCAGGTAATTGCTATAACTGTACACGCGACTCGACCGGCGAAAAACTTCCTCGGCTGGTAGTTGAAAGGCGACTCACTGAAAAATCCCCCAGTGGACGTGCACAACCCACTAAGGATTGATTTCCAATTTGAGCAATAACAACGTAAAGTTGGTTCGTGCAGTGACCAATCAGGAGGAAGATCCCCGATAGATCACCGCAAGAGTGCGTGATATTTCTTGTTGTATTCGTGTCAACAAAAATCAACAAAAATGAAACGCTGGGAGGAAGCAGCTGCATCCGGACCGTGGTTTGTCCGGCCAACGTGCGACTTGGGGTATTGGCTGTTAATATACCCTGTGATGACGATTGTGGGTCGCATCGAAGTTGGTGGCCTATGTTGAATTCGTGATTGCAAGTTAGGATGCTGAAAATTGAATTCTCGGCAACGTGGCGCGAGATGCGCGAACCAGTTTTGTCGGGTAGAAATACACTGCACACGTGTTATGGCAGTGTAAATATGTTGGCAAGGGGCGTCGATTGGTTTCCCTGGTGTGCGTTAGATGTAGGGTAATCGTTTCCAGAATTAATGTTATGCAACGCACTGATACACGATTCTTCGTTTAGGGAAATTTTTTTCTGTTGCCCCATAGAAATGCAGTATATGCTTATGCGAGGTTACAGGTTTTGGTGTTATGTTCCCGATGGTATGACAAACCAAGTTCGTTGGTACATTGTCTGCATATGGCGTTATATTCAGACAATGAATCCGGTACGTGTAGTGTTATGACCGCTGGAACAGGCACCTTGCGGGAGGTGAAGGCCCCGTAAAGGGGGTGGGGTTGGCGTGATGGATGCTGGTGAAATTGTGGTTGGTTAAGTGGGTTGGTTCTCGACGTGGGATAGAGAACCCCCACAACTGCATGCCGGAGTGTAGTCTTTTGTTAATTTCCTTCGACATTTCGTTACTGGCCATCAGTATTGTTCCCAGATATTTAAATTCTTTAACTTTCTCAAATGTCTTGCCTCTGACGTTTATATGTGTTCCCTGAAGTCCACCTGCTCTCGCCGTAATCATGTATTTTGTTTTGTCTTCATTTATTTACCTGACAATGTTATGCATCACCAATTGTGTTTATCCAGTAATTTAGTCGATAAACATTTTTGGGTTGAAAACAATATGTCAGAAGACAGCCACGCAGACATGGGATACATGAGAAATATGGTCCACGTTTCACGAGGTAACCGTGTGACGTCAGACAATGGGGTTATGATCCTTTTCCGGAACGAACTTGGCATATGTACAGCAAATTCTTCTTTTTTTCTCGTGTATCAATTCAATAAACAAAAAAAGCGGAGAAGAAAAGAAAAAAAATAAGAAAATAAACTTACCCAAAATAATGTACACTAGAGAAAGCAGACACAATTGCAGATGTAAACTGTGACGAAATCAATTTATTATAAAAAATGAGATAAATACTTATATATTATATAAACAAAAACAAAAAAAAAAGACAAAAAGAAAGAACTGACTGACAAACCAACTCCAGTGCCAAAGCTCATTTCTCCGAAGTTTATTTAATTGTTGGGAAATATTCCTCTTCTAAGAATAATTCTCTTATCAGAAGGAGGAAGGGATTTGTTACACGCATATCTACCCAGCTCCTCAATAGTATACTGATTAGTATACTCGCCTGTCACGCGGGAGGCCGGGGTTCGTTTCCCCGTCGGGGAGCCTCTGGCGCAAGACTAATGACCTTGCCCGGAAAAAAACAAATCATTATGGAAAATTTAACAAGCCTCAGGACTTGCTAAATAAGGCCAAGACCGGTTCCAGGTTGTAGTGCCGATGATGATGATATCTACCCATCTAATCCATAATTCCTAGGTATCTATACTCCATAATGCCTCACTATTATACTCCATAATGCCTATCTCTTCATACTCCATAATGCCAATCGAGCTATTGTTACATGCTATTCAACTATCAATTTACCTATTGCTACACGCAATTTTGCTGTTCCCATAGCATTGGGACGATCTGCAGCCAGAGTAGGCATAATGTTTCCGTCTCAGGGTGAATAACTACGGCATTGCAGGTCCCATCATCTTGGGATAGTCTGCGCCTAAGGCTGGCTTCAGGTGAATGAGATGCAATCTGGTCATCGAAATAAAGAAACATTACAACAAAACAAAAAAAAAAAAGAGAGAAGAAAGAAGAAAAAAGAAGAAGAAACGGTGGCTGGCATTGGTTTTTGGGAAGAATAATTGAGATATAAAAGAGTTTGATCGAAGGTTCTATGAAGAGAGTAGACCGTTGGCTTCAAGCGAAGGAATGTGTTCATACATCCTAAACGAATTTGTATTTATTAATTAACTATATGTTAAAAATAAAAAGGATAGCGAGAGTGATATAAATTAAAACATAAATAACCTAAATAAAAACTAAATCAAACATTTAAAAAAAAAACAAATAAAATAAATTATCACATCTGGAAAAATATAGTTTATATTTCATTTTGAATGCACATAAAAATTCGAAATTCCTATGGAGCAGTTTGAAAAAAGATAATAAATAAAAGGCTGGGCTCGTAAGACGAACAGGCACGGAAGTCTTATGGTTGCGGTAAAAGTTAAAGTACTAACGAGCAACCAAAAAGGACGAAATCTCAGTAAACTATACGAGGGTTGCCTCTTATGTTTCGGGATTTGGCAACCCTAGTGTTGCAATCCGGCAATTGACAGCTCTGTCGTAAAGTTGGACATTTTTGAGGTTATACGCACTCAGAACGTTTTGACATACGAGCGTTATTTGTGTTGTTTGCGGCAACTTAAAAGATTCATCTCGGCCCAAAAATGGAATTAAATCGTCAACATGTTCGTGCGATTATTTTTTACAACTTTCGGCGTGGATTAACTCAGCAACAGTGCATGGATGAACTTAATTCAATTTTTGGCGATGAAGCTCCATCAAGGACCAGTGTTTATCGATGGTATGGTGAATTCAATCGTGGTCGTAGTTCACTCCAAGATGAATTTCGTGAATGTCGTTCAAAATCAGTTGTTGTTCCGAAAACCATTGATGCTGTGTGCGAACTGATGTTGGAAGATCGTCATGTGACCGTGAGATTGAGACAACCCTAGGTGTACAGCGTCGAGAAGGGTTCCTCGACGTGACAGCAAAATGTGGTGGGCGTTGTTGCCCAGCAAGTGCCTGTCGCATCGGACAGTAGTTAAAAAACATGTTTACATTACAATTTAACTTTTATTACACTGATTTAATTTTACATCGTAGGCACCGGTGTTGAAAGCACCGTAAAAAACATGATATTCAACTTAAAGGAAAAACTATACTGTCCACAACAGTAAAACAGCAACTGTGTGTAAACAGTAACATATAAAACGTCACATGAACAGACAATTTTGGTTTTGTCTATTCCGCAATAGATGGCGTTCCATATGGTAGGTTTTTTCCAACTGGTATACGCCGGTATGTATGTTGCGGAACTGCAACATCTTCCCGGGCCGCGACGATGGAGCCAGTAGGCCTCCTTAGTTGGCGTCACCACCTGGGGTCAGCGCCGTGGGAAGTGGCGGTTGGGTTTGGTTGAGCTCAGAGCCCTTAATGCTCGTATTGCTCATACACCGGTACGGTGAAACGGTAGGGTGGCAATAATTAATTATATTGTTATACTATATGTATTCTATTAGTTGACTAAGTTATAGAGTATACTTGGTTATGGGGCCGTAGTATTATTTATAGTATCAGTGTGTGTGTGTGTGTGTGTGTGGGTCGTTGTTTATTGGTGATAGTCTCCGACATGTTGTGGAGAAGTGCCTGGCAGGCGATATTTGCCGCATCTGCTGCGGCAGCCGTGTGATTGGTGTGTTTAATGTTAAATGTTGGTTGGATCGTACATCCCTGGTGTCATCGATGAACTTCTTGGACGTAGTCCTCTCCTTGGATCGTGGATCCCTCTGTGTCATCGATGACCTTCTTTGACGTAGTCCTCTCTTTGGATCGTGAATCCATTTGTATGTAAAATTTCAATAAGTTGGACGTAGTCCTATGTTGGATCGTAAATCCATATGTAAAATTTCAATAAGTTGGACGTAGTCCCAAGTCGAATCGTAAATCCGTATGTAAAATTTCAATAAGTTGGACGTAGTCCCAAGTCGGATCGTAAATCCGTTTAAATGAATAAGAATATCTTGGACGTAGTCCCCTGTTGGATCGTGAATCCGTAAGTTTAGTTTATATAGTTTGGACGTCGTCCTGTGTTGGATCGTGGATCCATGGATGGTCATTGAGCGATGTAGTCGTCAATATGTTGAAGGTGATGGGTTGTAATTCCACCATCTTCTAAGTATGTCCAGCCTGTGCCGCTGCCAGAAATGTTAGGAATCCCGCCAACCGCATAGAATCATCTGCGACTCGAATCCAATTTGATTGCTCTGGCTGATGCTGTTGCAGTTGGGGATATGTCCCATCTACGCCGCTAAACCAATGCTCGGCGTTGGGCGAGTTTCTTGATGGGAGCTGAGATTGACGTTGGCCACATTGCCTGACGGAGTATTTGATCCACTGGTTGAATGATTGTGTTGATGTGTTCCTTGAATTGAGCGAATTCGCTGAACTTCCCATAAGATCAGAAGGGATTGTATTGTTTCCTTGATGGTAATTCGTGGGAATTGATTCTCCGATATTGTGGATGCTCTGGCATTTTAACTGTAATTACCGTCAGCCGATTCACATATCCGACGTTGAAGTCGCTGAGCGTAACTCCTTTTTGCTGAATCGGGACTGCGGTCATACGGAGCAGTCATTGTCAGTGAACCACCATCATCTTCATAAGTATTGTCATCATAAGGTCTATGCTGCTGCTGCAATTGTTGTTGTGGGTGCTGTGACCGCATATGATTTATTGTTGGAACAGCATAGTTGTTCAGGTTCTGATAGTGATCATATTCTGTTAACTTATACCTGGCACTTGATTGAGCCAGAGAGGTTGCGCATCCGGGTTGCTATTAAGAGGATTACTCTGCTGATTATTAAAAGCTTACGTTCTATTGAGCCACATGATGAAATAATCCTAAAGCCAGGTACTTTCTTCTTTGACTGGTGGCTGGACCATGTGTTCACCGTTCGCCGTCCGTTGGTTGGATTTCCCGAAGGGTGCCGGCATCTTTCCTATTCTTCTCCTTTTATATTCCCTAATCTTGGCACCGAAAGCGTATCGTAGACACCGACTCCGTTGGAGTGGTGCCCCCGTGGCAGCAATGTGCAATGGGCGGTGTTAAGAGGGTGCCCCCAGAGCATTTCGTCCAGGCGGCGAAAGGCGAAGAACCCCAGACACGTGACAGCGATGTGCCTGAGTGGCGAGAGCGGCAAATTCAGGATGCTTGCACGATGAATCCAGGTGACGAGAAGCGGTGAACTCCAAATCTGCGACAGCTTTCCGACGACATGCTTCTCTGAAGGGTGTCGGCATCTTTCCTTGTTCTTCGTTTTCTTTGTCCCTTAATCCTACAACCGAAAGCCTATCTTCGACACCGACTCCGTTGGAGTGGTGCCCCCGTGGCAGCTACGTGCAATGGGCGGTGTTAAGAGGGTGCCCCCAGAGTATTTCGTCCAGGCGGCGAAAAGCGAAGAACCCCAGACACTTGACAGCGGCGAGAAGCGACAAATCCTGGATGCGTAAACGATGCGCCCAGGTTTCGAGAAGCGGTACCCGGGAACGGAAGTGGATGCGGCGGTGAAATCGCAATTCTCTGAGTTCTTGGTTTATTTCATCTGCAATTCGATTTTTGGGTTGATACTTGCAGGTATAGGACCGGATGTGTCTTTGTTGACGAACTTTGTCTTAGTACTGACCGTTTAGATTGAAACGCTGAAGCTTAGTTTTCTACCGGAAGGAAGTTTCCAAAACTCTCCCGTTTCCCTGATGTTGTTGCAGGTAATGCTTGCTTTTCGGCGAGAGCGTCTTGCTCTGTCGTTGTACTTGATTTCACACGCTTAGGTTTCATTGACTTGTCCTCTCGACTATTCTGCCCGATGGGCCATCGTCCTCTTCTTGAGGCTCCTTTAATTTACGCGGGGCGTATCTGAGTTCTGTAGCGTGGCCGTGCCAAGCACCTGCAACTTCATTAAAAGAGGATCCGAATGATGTCCTCAACCGAAATACTGAGACCAATAGAAACCTCCTGATTTCTCTGCGGTGACTTCTGCAGAATGAAGAGAAATGAAACAACCTCGGATATTATAAGTGGACTGTATTTTGGCTTTGTAAAGTTGATTATTATTTAACTTGTTGTTTAAATGTGTTAAAGTTGAAATGATGTTTGATGGATCGTAAATCCATTTATGTCATCGATGACTTCTCGGACGTAGTCCTCTTTTGGATCGTGAATCCGTCTATGTCATCGATTAACCTTTGAACGTAGTTCTAATTTGGATCGTAAATCCATACGCGTTCCACTCGAATGAAACGCAAAAAATGTTGTTTTATTTATATTGGAGGTTTGTAACATTGGTAAAATAGGAAATATCTATTAATTTATTCTATTTACCGTCGATTACAATAGCAAAATTATTAAAATAAATAAGCAGGTGTTAGTTTGTTTTGCAAACCAATACGGCTGGTATATGTCAGTCCGATTTGAAACTCTGGCAATAGATATGTGGTAAGCATATTCCACTTGACCACGGTATATTCGTTTTTCAGAATCACATTTGCCAGAGTTCTAATCCTTTTGAATACATTCAGCGTCCGGTGATGTAATACCCTGCTTCATGCTTCCCATTGTTTTCGGTAGCATTCCTTTCTGCGTTCTACCTGATGTTGAAATATTTGTGTTGCAGAAACTGGACAATTAAAATCTGCAAAAAGGCCAAATGTTGAAATTGACTGAATACATTCCTGTGGGTCGCTTTCCCAGAGGTCTTGGTCAGTTCTGTGAAGGAAGTTATTAGAAATATAACATCTTCAATATTGCAACCATGTGACGTTTAATTAACTTCTAGGAATAGGCATGAACCACCGCATTTTTTTTTTAGGTACATTGAAAATGTGTTAAGACTCGTTGTGACAAAGCTCCGTGCTTACGAGTTTGGTCGAAATCCTTGAGTGAAATCGAGAACATTTGACGTGAACACAAGAAGATACTACTTCGCAAATCTCCGATAATTATTATCAACGGTTTCGGGACTTCTGTATCTTCCAAATATGCGTACGATTATGTCAGGAACATGCACAATTGCATCCACAATATTGTTCCGAATCACTGCACAGCGCTGTTCATTAATTGAGAAGGTGATTGTTTCGCCAGGTTTGTCTCCTTGTCGTACCAGCAGGACGAAGTGAGCTTCTTGAGGTAGATAGCTCCAGCTTGTCTAGCTGGTAGTTTTACATTGTTCTTCATAGCCTGTAGAATAGTTGGAGAAATTCCTAGAATTCTATGACTCTGGGATAGTTGTTTTTCGGCGAACTCTCGTTGTTCAGGAACAACAGCTATTGTAACACGTATCAATTCCTTCCGTTTGTTCAGGTTCATTTTTAATCGTTGTTGTCAGGTTCCAATTGAATAGCTTCGTATAAGCGTCTATGGCTTCATCGTACTTTCCTGTATTGAGATATACATCTCCCATTCGGCCATACTCTTTGCCGTAATTTGGATTGTGGAACAACGCAGAGTTGCAGTCGTTAATCGCACGATCATTTTCTGTGACACGGATATATGCTGCAGCTTGATTATAGTAGAATGTTGGATTTTTCGGATCGAAACTAATGGCCCGGTTGATTAAAGTACCACTTCTTCATATTTGCATTCCTTCATCAGGCGCTTGCCTTCATTATTAATCTATTCGGCTGTTTCAAGGAATTGCTGATTGCGTTCGATAACATTGATTGGCACTTCGCATAGATCTAACTTTGCGGCCTTGTTTGTAATTGCCGTTATTGATTCCACATCAATGTCGACTCTCAGTTCATGTTAGAAACTAGAATAGTCCCGAATCACTGCACGATCCTGTTCTTGATATAAGAAGGTGATTGTTTCCCGTTTCACAATCTAATGTTATTAATTCCGAAATTTTCCTTTTTAAATCATTATTGCATTCATTTGCCTTTGTTTGTTCTCTGCGTATTTCCATTCAGTGGAAATTCAGCAACATTTATTGAAAGCGGTTAGCTCAACCTTAATTTCCGTCCTTTTTTTTGATTTAAGTACTGATTTATTTTCGTCATCAAAGTGGTGGAAATAGTGTTATGTCAAAACGTAGATTTAAACACAAGCACGACACAGCACAACACTCCTTAAGTTAGGATCCATTCGGATCGCTAATTAATTGTATATTAAATTATAAATTGCATTGCCACCTACCTGTTTTACTGGAGCGCTGCTCACGTTGATCACATGTTGTTGTCGTCAATGGCTGCTGGAATCCTCATTGATCGATGATCCAGTGATGAGAATTCTCCGTGGACGTAATCCCATTGTTCCTCGTGGAGGACGTTGGCGGATGTAAAATCCGGCACTGCACTCTTCGAGCCATCCGGCTCGAAGGACCATATGTACAGCGTCGAGAAGGGTTCCTCGACGTGACAGCAAAATGTGGTGGGCGTTGTTGCCCAGCAAGTGCCTGTCGCATCGGACAGTAGTTAAAAAACATGTTTACATTACAATTTAACTTTTATTACACTGATTTAATTTTACATCGTAGGCACCGGTGTTGAAAGCACCGTAAAAAACATGATATTCAACTTAAAGGAAAAACTATACTGTCCACAACAGTAAAACAGCAACTGTGTGTAAACAGTAACATATAAAACGTCACATGAACAGACAATTTTGGTTTTGTCTATTCCGCAATAGATGGCGTTCCATATGGTAGGTTTTTTCCAACTGGTATACGCCGGTATGTATGTTGCGGAACTGCAACACTAGGCGTTAGTGGGACCAGCATACATTCAATATTGCATAAACATTTGACTGTCAAAAAAATTTGTTTGCGTTGGATCCCACACAATTTGTCAATCGCCCAAAAAAAGGCTCGTGTCAATTGGTCGAAAGAAATGCTCAAAAAATACGGTCGCGGTGCTTCGAAACACGTCTATGACATCGTGACAGGTGATGAATCGTGGATTTACGCGTATGAGCCCGAAAGTAAACAGCAGTCGACTGTCTGGGTGTTTCAAGATGAGCCAAATCCAACAAAAGCTGTTCGCGCACGAAGCACTTCCAAGCAAATGGTCGCCTGTTTTTTCGGAAAAACTGGACATGTCGCAACCGTACCACTAGAACAACGCAGAACAGTCAATTCTGAGTGGTACACAACCATTTGTTTGCCAGTTGTCTTCCAAGAAATCAGGAAAACCAACCGCCGAAGACGGATCACTCTTCACCACGACAATGCGAGCTCTCACACATCGGCTGCGACAACTGCATTTTTGAGCACCCAAAACATCGATTTGATGGGTCATCCGCCGTATAGTCCTGACTTGGCACCGAATGACTTCGTTTTATTCCCGTACGTAAAAAACAAACTGAGAGGTCAACGTTTTTCGACACCTGAAGAAGCGGTTGCTGCATTCAGAATGCATGTGTTGGAGATACCTCAATCAGAGTGGCAAAAGTGCTTCGACAATTGGTTCAAACGCATGCAAAAGTGTATAGATCTTCATGGGGAATATTTTGAAAAACAATAAAGTGATTTTCGATGATCAATATTTGTTTTTGTTCTCTAATCCCGAAATATAAAAGGCAACCCTCGTATACATACACTCCCAATCACTAGGATGCGGCCACAAATTTTGCAATTGATTTTCGCTCTTCATACCCGTTGGAAATTCTGTACCCGAAAACATATAATACCTGTGTAAATACATATTTTCCCAAAAGAAATTCATAAATTAAATTTGTTTCAAATTAAATAAAAACAGTGCTCCTGCAACGAAATATTCGCAATGGCCTTATTCAAGTGACGCACTTTTTTATACCCTTTTATAGTAGTTTATTATTTGATCTTGGGAAATTCCAACGGCCTTATCTTAATTACCCTTTAATTTTATGAATTTCTTTTGGGAAAATACGTACCGATTCACAGGTAGTATATGTTGCCGGGTACAAAATTTCCAACAGGTATAAAGAGCGAAAATCAATTGCAAAATTTAATTTAGTGATTGGGCGTGTAGATCTACATAACCCAGATCCAATTCAATTTGTGAAGGCACAGCATAAAGGACACTCTATTTCGCCAACTAATTGTTGGATAATTAAAATTTTGTTTAAAGACAAAAAAACGCAAAACCAGCCGGTCAACCCGCGAGTTTAGAAAGCCGGAAGCAATCTAAGGGCTCAACGGGCCGGAAGTTACCCACAAACAGCAACAAATGTTATATTAACATAAGTAATGCTAGAAATTAAAAAATCGTCTACGTATTAAAAAAAATCAACTAGTTATATTAAAAGATTAATCCAATACAGTAGAAGTCAGGAAGTCGTAAAAAAGCAGTGTATATTTTTGTTAAAAAATATTGCATTGATTATTGCAATCGGGTCCATTTGACCCGTCTGGCAGACGGAGGTTTAAATCAATGACTTCTATTCAGTTTTCAGCACAGATCAGAATGAAACCGCTAAAAATCTTTAACAAGTTATTTGTCTTAACTCAGGCTGGATGGAAAAGTGAGGAATTAAATGAAGTTTAATATTCACAAAAATAATAGCAATGCCGTAAAACTCATTTATCTATAAAATCCAACTTATATTCTCATCCAAGATGCATTTATGCATGGAAATTTTATATCAGTTTTATACTACTACTATATTCAGAAGGGAGCAATCTACATGTAAATACCACAAACCTATAACAATAATTCATTTTAGCTCCAAGCACAACATATTTATCACTTCCTACGACAGCTCCTTAACTAACATATGTAACTCTTAATCGTTGTCCACACAGTTGGACATAAATCTTCCAAAAAGCACTTCAGACATTTGATTACATTCGAGAATCTTATACGAAGTGTCATTAAGGTGCTCCAGATAGTGACCGGTTAGGGACAGCACCGTGTCTCGCATGATGAGTCCTTTATTTTGGATGACTTTAGATGTGTAGACAAAATTACGATTTCAGTATCGGATACAGTCCTGTTCACGTGAAGTATTGCTCAATTGCTTCGAAGATATATTATGCCTCCCAGGCAATTAATGTTGCTTTTCCTTAGTTACTTACGATTATTGGGTGTATCTCGTTCTGATATAAATCTCCTAATTTTTCCCCTTCTTTGTTATTCTGTCTATTTAAGTTATGGTCCTGATGTCCTTTGCATTATTCATTTGAACCCCTGCTAACTGTGCTATGTGAAAACTGTGTCGAACTTCTATATTTATAAAGTTTTTGTTAACGGAATAAGAGGATTTTTGTGGCAAACTTTAGAAAGTTTGATCGATAGTTTCACAGGTGTAGTGAATAGCTTACCGACAGGCGATCCGCTTATATTTCATTCACGATTAGATGCAGTAGAAGCTCACAATACAAAATAATTAAAAAGTTAAATAGAAGCCTACGGATTTGTTATCCGTTCTACAAACTAAGGGTGCTGGAATTAATTTCAAGACGGTTATCCTTACGCCGGGTGTAATTTCGTTGGTTTTGTTTTCTTTCACCGTTTTTTTTACTTCTGTTGGAGATGAAATCAAGGTGAAGAGAATACTGATATGAATATGTATTCGATTGCTAATGCTGTTCCCCTTATGGATTTGGTCGGTCCACGGTCCGCATACTTGTGGACACACACACCATGAGCAACCGAGGCAAACATCGAATATGTTTCGCGCCCTTTGTGCTGATGCAAGTTTATTTTAAGTTTTAAATAAAGAAGCGAAGAAGATGAAAAGGAATTGGCGATGTTTCCATATTTATTCTAGGGAAGACTTCTAGTGACAATACAAAGAAAATAATTAGCCATAATTGGTGACAATCTTCGGACAACCCCATAGTGGGATGGAAGTAGAACCAGTACCAACGACGGCACACATACTTCCTACCCCCACAGTATAAACAACATCCTTTTTTTGTGGTGTAACCATGTCATCCTTTGTGCCAACAAAACACAATTTGCGGGAAGCGCTGGTTTTTTGTTTTAATTTGAAGAAAAGTACAGCCGGTGGACATCGGTCGCTGTGAGAGGCAGCTGAGGAACATTATCCATCATCAAAAACACGTATGTACTAATTCTGGCGTTTTAAAAGTGGAGATTTTGACACCAGCGGCAAGGAACGCGAAGGGAGGCCAGTAAAGTATGAAAAATCTGAGCTGGTGGCGTTGTTCGACCAGGATGCATGCCAAATTCAAGAGGATCTCCCTGAAATCTTGGAAGTGGCTCAATAAGTGAGATCAAACCGTCTTAAGGTCATGGGCATGGTGCAAAACGCGGAAATTGGGTTCTACCACATATGAACAAAATTGGAAGGGTTTTCGCATTAAATCATGACGGGGTGTCAAAAGTGGGTCAATTACGACAACCCAAAGCATATAAAATAGTGGGGTGAGGCCGGCTATGCAACAACTTCAATGGTCAAATCAAATTTCAAGGCAAAAAGCTAATGCTGTGAATCTGGTGGAAGTAATATAATATGAGTGACTCCAGCGTAACGAAACAATCACTAGGGAACTTTACCAACAATTAATACAATTGAGCCGAACTTTTAACCGCCTCCAATAGGCCAAAAGACATGTCAAAATGAATTTTAAATACGTCAACGCTTGGCCACATGTTACAAAAGTCGTCAAGAAAACTTTTGAGGCACTTCAATGGGATGTCTCACCAGACATTGCTCCTTTCGACTACTGTTGCAGTTCCGCAACATGTATCACATGATACCATTCCGGAAAAAACATACCACACGGAACGCCACCTATTGCCGAATAGACAAAAGCAAAATTGTCTATTCATGTGACGTTTTCCAGGTTACTGTTAACACACAGTGCTTGTTTACTGTTTTTCTAACACCGTTTTGTTTTGAAGTTTGCGGTTCGGTGCAATTTTGCACACGGTGTTTGCAGCACCTGTATGTTATTATTAACGTTAGAGAATTGAAATTATACAGTGCCTTCAGCACCTGTGCTTTCAATGTAACATAACGTTTAAAAGAGACAATTGGTGGTAGTTCACTTGTTAACGTGCTTTTAAATCGAAAATAAATGTTAAATTAATGTATGTGCAAAAATTGTGTTTAATTACTGCCCAATGCGGCAGTCATTCGCTGGCTTCCTACGCCAAGTATAGTTTGCTGTTCCGTCGAGGAGGAACTTGACGCGGAAATCAACCTTTGCTGTTTCCCAGTTGGCGAACCATCGACAACAACGGAGTTGCGTTCCCAACTGGCGAAACAACTACTATTTGCTCCTATCGACGACTAATGACCTGGCCGAGAAGCACTTTACTTCTTATGAAGAAGCCAAATATTGTGTCGATTCATGGATTGCTTTAAAAGACGAGGAATTTTTTAACGTGGAATCCGTATATTTCAAGTAACATGGATGGGAAAAAATCATAACTAACAATAAATAATATTTTCAATTAAATACCTTGTCCTAATTTCTTCGAGTAAAGCCTTAAAGTTACAAAAAAAAAACTCTTGAAACTTACTTGTTCACCCGAAACACAAAGCGTGCAGATGGCAACTCAACACCACCTAATTCTTTGTCCAGCCAAGGGATGTCTTACACCCTTGTGTGCTTCCAGCATATACACTGCGACTCATTGATGCGTGTGAGAGAGCTAACACATTCTTCTATAAGTCCCGAAACTAACCCAGAGATGGCGCCTGTACTTGAAAAAATCTTATCACTTTTAGGAAACACTAATCTTCAAACGATATGTGTCGAAATTTAATGACAACTGGACCACACACTGAGTTATAGTAATTTGAGTGACGCAATTTTTACAATATTGAAAACAATGGACGAGCGCTGCTCCCCACTCAGCTAACTGCTGATTTGATTCTGAAATGAAATGGTGAATCCATGCTCCACCCATTGTCACATACAGACGCACAAAATCATTTTTATTCGGGGTAAACAGTCCCAGACAGTTGTAAAAGTTGCGTCTCTTAAATTACTATAACTCAGTTTGATATGGTCCGATTGTCATGAAATTTTGACACATATCGTTTGGAGATTAGTGCTTCCTAAAAGTGATACATTTTTTTCATTACAGGCGCCATCTCTGGGTTAGTCTCGGGACTTATTGAAGAATGTGTCAGCTCTCTTACACTTCCTAAAAGGCATAAAGATTGTTCATTACAGGTGCCATGTCTGAGTTAGTCCCAGGTCTTATTGAACGATGTGTTATATCCCCACGTTGCATGGCCACCCCGCGAGGTATGGGCGATAAAACCCAAGCCTCTACTGATACAATCTCATGTGTAGACACGGTGGGGATGCAATAAATATCCATATCCATTATCGCCGGATGTCGCTCACCCAGAGAAACCCTTAGCAGTACGAACAGAATTAGGAATCAATCAAGCGAACGCAAATACGCGATCATCGTTTGAATGCCATGCCGCACATGTATAGAACGTTCAAAGAAACGGCACCACGTTAAAGATGATCTACATCCAACACGACCAAGAACATCGATTGTTGCATAATATGTCAAAGAACTCGTAGATTTGGTGTTTAACGATCATTGGTTGACAATAAGAGACATTGCTAATAGTATTGTCATTTAAGTTAGATCAAAAAACACCATCAAGTCGCAAAGATTAAAGGCACGTAGCGAGGATGGGCAACGACATAACTGTCCATAGAATTCTCGATCAAATACCAACGGGATAGAAGCGGGTAAATCACGTTGGACACGGCAGGATGATAACGGGTGCCCTAGAGGAAATCGGATATGGTGGCGGAGCGTAAAGGGAAAGCGCCTGGGTCAAAAAATGGTGGCGTAGCCACATTAGTAAGATCATATCCTTTCGACTCTCTACAGACCAATAAATAGTTAATAATATAGCAAATATCATTGCGAATGTTCTGCCCCTAAAAATAGTCAAATCTCGATTAATTCGGAAAAAATTAAATGTCGTCGCCCTTCTAAATTTGGTCTCTAAAAATCGATCGATATTGTTCCACAATAACGATATGTATCTGATTTATCACAAAGCAACCACTTCGAGTAGACCGTTTCGACTCGAGTGAGTAGATAAAAGTCTCCAGACGCTCTGAAGATTGTCTCATTCTTTAAGAAGTCTTTCGAAGATTGAAGAAAAACACGGTGACGTATATTGTGTCGAAGGAGAATTACTTTGAAAACGATGAAATTGATTTGGAAATAAAAAAATAAAAAGTTCTTTTATTTTACCCCTCCAAGGAAAAGCGAACCTCTAGGGATGAGTCAGTGCCCTGAGATGCTATTTTTTCTCGACTCATCATCACCATCATCATCGGCACCACAAACGGGATCCGGTCTTGGCCTTATTTAGCAAGTCTCTCCACCGATCCCGATTTGAAGCCGATCTCATCCAATTTGGCACTCTCAGGCTCTGGCCAGCATCCCTCCATCGCAGACACGGTCTGCCGCGTTGTCTCCTACCCTACATCCTACCATAAAGGACTTTCCGGGCAGGCTCCCGTTCGTTCATTCCAGCTACGCGTCCCGCCCACCGGAGTCTACCGAGTTTGATTTTTCTTACAACATTAGCTACAAGGTAGATCGCGTACAAATCTTGGTTGCAACGTCTCCGGAATCGTTCTCCCTCACAAACGGGGCCAATAATTCTCCTTAAGACCTTCTTCTCAAACGCGTCTAAAAATTCAGAGTGGTTTTTTTGAGCACCCAGATCTTGGATCCATATATGAGTACTGGTAAGACCATGGTCTTGCACAGTAGTAGCTTGGATGTTATAGACAAATTTCGGGATTTAAAGAGCCTTAATAGACCATAGTAGGCTTTGTTGGATTTGATCAGCCGTTCGCGTATTTCTTCTTCCATATTATTATCGGCTGATACTATTGACCCAAGGTAGTTAAAGGATTACAGTACTTCAAATTCGTGCTCCACTACCCTGATAGTTTGACCAACGTGAAGTCTTCTCTCCGCAGAAGTTGCCACCATGTACTTAGTTTTTCCGTCATGAATGTGCAGTTCCAGATTTTGTGCCGCCTGCTCGATCTAGGTGAAGGAGTACTGTACGGCCGAATCGGATCTACCGATGATGTCAATATCATCTGCATAGGCAAGAATATGGCTGGACTTGGTAACAATAGTCCCTCTTGTTGTAATTCCAGAGTCACGTCCCCTTATCGAAGTCCATGGTTTGAACAGCAATCCCGCTATTTTACTTGACTAGTAACATTGGTCATGGTCAACCTACAAAATCGTATCATTTTGTTTGGAATGCCGAACTCGCTCATGGTATTATATAGTTCTACCCTGACTATGCCGTTGTAGGTGGCCTTAAAGTCTATAAATAGATGATATAATGGAATCTTAAATTCCTGACATTTTTCCATCGCCTGCCTAAGGGTGAATATCTGATCAACCGCTGATTTGCCTGAGATGAAGCCACACTGATATTGACCAATGATGGCTTTAGCGTATGGGGCTATCCGATCTTGTAGGATAGAAAAGAGTATCTTATATGCGATACTCAGCAATGTTATACACCTATAGCTGCTACACAGTGTGATATTTCCATTCTTATGTATGGGACAAATTATTCCGCGACGCCAATCTTCCGGCATCTCCTCTTGCTCGCATACGTGTGCCGCGATCTAATGAACTGCGAGGCGTAAAGCTGCCCCTCCTTGTTTGATCAGCTCAGCTGGTATGCCATCAGCTCCAGGGGCTCTATTTGATTTGAGCTGTCTTATGGCTTTTAGTGTTTCCTCGATGATTAGTGGCGGCAGCTTTTGGTCATGATCTTGGATTGGTGCAGCCTGCAATTCTTCTGTGAGCTGACCATTTAGCAATTCATTGAAGTGCACTTCCCATCGCTCCAGAATGCCTTCAGGATCGGTGATCAGATTACCCTCTTTATCCTTGCAGTAAGTGCAGCGTGGTGTGTACTGCGTCATGCTGCGGATAATTTGGTAGAACCCCGCCTACCACTCAGTAAATGTGCCAAACGGGACAAAGCAAAAGTCGTCAGTTGAAACTAGGTTTGTACAATCAAACGCAAGACAAGCTCCTTACCAACACACCCATTGAGGCGGCAATAAAGACGGACACATCTTATGAAGTGCAGCTGAAAGAGGTAAGAATTTGCTGTAAACATAACAAGTTTGGTCATAGTAGTACGAACAATGAACCGGGCAAAAAGGTCCACGCATAAATTGTAGCCTCTAAAGTTTAGTGATATCTGTGCTACGCGTGAAATGGTATACGATAAGATATTATGTTTCACGTGGGTTAACATCTACCAACACTCATAAAGAGATGTGTACGGTAGTTCAGAATTTTCCGCCGAATTAAAGAACTTGTTTTCTGTGGCATAATTCATTTCAAAGGAACAGCGAATCGTGAAAATCCGAAGTAGGTCCCAGGAAACCCGTCACCGCACTTAACGAAGAAACGAGTAACACGGAAGCTGTGATGATATGCACTTATCCGTGTTAAACAATAAGACGTTCGTTTTGAAACAACTACTAAAGGATTACATTTCGAATGTAGCGAAAGTTGTCAAAGAATATCTAATAAAAAAATTAAAAAAACATTCCCGTCGTACTGAACTCGCTTTTTAATCCAGATCTACCTTCGAGATATTTTTTCGTATATCTCTAGACCAAACAAAAGCTCAAAGGTCACCATTTTGGTAGTGCAAATGCTACTGAAAATGCTTTAATATGAAATTCTATACGTAAACTTTATTGTGCGGTTCGGATGAGACTGTTCCGTGCACAGCGCCAAGCTTAGCTTTACCTCTTATAGGTGTATGCCGCAGATGACACTAGTGAAACGTAGATAACGTCGGGAAAACGAACCCACAAAGATACGATTGGGAAGCGAATCACTAATGCATCAGATCCACAGCAGCTCGAAATAAATTGTTACTCTCAACTACTATTCACTGCAATAGAGATGCTTTGTTAATTGCTACTTGTGGTAGATGCAACCCTTGGGATAAGGGTTGCGTCCACCGAGAGGTGATAATAACACTGCGCGTCTGGGGGAGTGATGCGTCCAGCGAATTGGTGCGTACAAGGGAATGATGCGATGGGTCTTGATGAGGTGCATCCAGCGGACCACCGTCCTGGTCGAGCACGAGATGGATAAGGTTTGTTTAAGTACGCACAATTCAGAGCAACACAAGCAGTCTTTCAAATATAATTCAATTAACTAGAGGCCGTTTATGCATTTATACGTGAATATCAATGATATTAATCTACATGGTATTCGATACTACGATAGCGTGTGTTCATAGTTATAAAAACCCGTTTGTAGTTGTTCCTGGCGGTGCGCAGGCGTTGGCGGTTGGTTGCAGACTGACCAAAAACCGTTGGTCACATTTGAATCTGACAGTGACAGCTCGATGGCGTCCCTAAACAGGTGACGCATTTTCAGCTGGCGGCTGACAGCCATGGTGAGTATTCTGATTGGGGAGTGTACTAGACGATGAACGTACTAGATTCTCCCCGTTGTATTTAGTTGCGAACCCGTAACACTACTGCTATGGTAAATGGATCTCATGGTTTATTTCTTTTTTTCTATTGGAAACCCATCACTTTGTCAAGATTGCTTGATGTTAAGTTTTGATCTTATTTCAAGCATTTATAAAACCGATATCTTACTTACGATATTGTATTTATTCTTATAATTAATAAGCAATAATGATAGGAATTAGAATTTTATTTCAATTATGGACTTATTCTACTTAAAAAAAAATATTTTTCCGATGAAATTTTACACCTAAAATTCTTTTGTTAACTTCAAAACATTGTACACAATTGGATACATGGCTATGTACATAGATATAGGAAGAGAATATTTAAATCTTACTCATTTTTTTCTAAAAGTGGACTGATCATCATCATCATCGTCACTACAACCGGGATCCGGTTTTGGCCTTATTTAGCAAGTCCCGACGCTTGTTAAATTTTCCATAATGATTTGTTTTTCCGGGCAAGGTTATTAGCCTTGCGGCCAAAAGTGGACTGATACGACTTTCAAAAATAACGGCTCATGTAGAAAACAACGGGAAATAAAACATTACCGTACCCCAAAGGGCATATCGAAATCAAAATACTCATGATGTATAATTAGAATGCCTGCTTAGAGCCAGTGAGTTAATATAAGAAAAATAATTTAAATTAGGATTCAGCATTTAGTTAAATTTGTAAAATAATTGTTGAATATATGTGCATTTTAACCTTAAAACAAATAAAAGTCCCCATGATGCCATCAACGAGTAAACCCGACCCAACGGAGCACTTTCTTGGTTGTAATGGAGTCTGTAAGGTCTTTTGGTGGATTTTTTGGTCTATGTCTATGGCTGATGGCTTAGGTGTTCCGCCGAACACCATTCACAAACAAAAAAGAACAACCTGGAACACGGAGCGAATGAAGCTCAAAATAAAACACGAAACTGAGTTTATTTAGCTTTTCCTTTTATTCTTTCTTAATTCGTTTTGTTTCTTTAAACTTAATCGTCTAGGACACAATATTTATTTTTTTGTTTATAATAATAGCTCGGGTGGTATACCAAAAGAAAACCACACACTTCCACGACATCTCAAATCGCCTTAATTTTTGAAACAGCACTTAATTTAACTGTTCGAATGCGTAATTCCGTAAACTTCGTATGTCCTTAGTGAGGATCAAATTTCGTATGTCCTTAATGAGGATCACTTCGCAAAACTACAAGTTCGTTCGTCACTGGATGTTACTTTTAAACCACCAAACAAATTCGCGACGGCACTATCAACAACGTAAGCCTCCCGGAAGCTCGGTCTTAACACCACCGTTCATAAGATTCAACTTCCTCCTCCAGATTCTCTATGTCGACTGTATCATTTTTCTTCTGTGGATGATTCTGCTCACCCCATCGTTCTCCTTCCTGGTGATTCTCTCCCAATCGAGAATCTCTCCACCAGGGATGATCGCACTTTTTGTTTTGGTCTTGCGGTTTCCGCTTCGTCACAGACCAGATGTGTGGATGCACTCACACACACAGACGCAGAGGCTGCCGTCTGCTTTGCTGTAGATCATTATGTGATCGTCAGAATGTTCACACTTCTGTTGTGTAGCTTATGCAAACATTCGGGTGTGTTGTTTATTCTTGTCGATCCTGGGATCGTGGTAATTATGGTGTTTGCATTGCCCTATGGGAACAGCATTTTCGTTTATTGCTGTTTCTTCGCAATGGCCTTTGGTTAGGCGAAGTGCATTGCGGCAGGAACAAAGGCTTTGCCACCGGATTGTTTTACGGCAACTGGCTATCGCCGGGGATTTGATGTTTGTCGACATCTGGCCCAGCTGTACCAACCACTTGTGTTTATCCAGGTAATGGATCGATACACAATTTCTGATCTGGGTCGTGTCCTTCGATCGCCGTGCAGGCGTAGAGAAATTGTTCGGGACTTGTGGCCCACGTATCTGTGGATACGTGGAGTTGTTGACACCAGTATGAATGTCACCTTTCCTTTGGTCAGGTGAAAATGTGGATTTTGGGGACACGTGTCTGTGGGCACGTGAAGTTTGGTTATAGGTGAAACATCTCACCCTATGGTGATTTGTGCGGTTCGTGGAACCGCCACAGTCTCTTGTGAATGTATGCACCATAAAAATTATAAAATCGTCCGTAAATTGGGTCAATCGGCGACCGACCTTCAAACTGAACTTGGATACTTGGCAACATTATTCAAGCGTCGGTCTACTGAAAATGATTTCTCAGAGTATACTGATAAGAAATAACAAATAATGAACATAGTATGATGGCTAGTTTCACCAATAACCTTTCAGAAGATTCTATATAAGAAAAAAAACAGCTTGTATTATATCGATTATTAGTATTTTATCCGTATCGATAAATTTAACAATAAGATTATAATCCTTATTTTAAACATCATCATCAGCAAAACGTGATGTTGTTTCCTAAGGGTACCTTGACTCGTTTTCCTATATCCCCGTCCGTACATAACATCTTTCTTCAGCGATAATGGTTTACCACTATTTACTTCAAAGCACCTAAAGCTGTTACCTTTATTAGATAACACCGCTATTATCACGTTCTGCAAACTTCCAGATTTAATCCTTTCCCTAAACGTCTTCCAGTAGCAATACATTAATCTTTGCATGAATTTCTTTCATTAATTCTCTTCTGGAAGGTGAGCAGATAATCTTCAATTCCCCTGGTAAAAGAGGTTTCCTTCGGCATTCTAGAATTTTAATGAATCCCCGTCACCCTGAATTAAATAAATCAAAGAGGGAAAAGCAAAAGAAGTTCACATATACCGAAGGAGTATATAAAAGGTCATCGCAAATGCTTCGAATTCCTTTTTAGCATTAATCCTCGCCTTCAACACGAATCCCCGCCTGGCACGAAATTGATTGAATAGCTAGGATCTTTCACTAGCCTGTGAAAGGTCCAATTACTTATTAAGTGACTTAAGTTATCAGTGCCTAGCACAGGGCTGTCGCACCAATGGTACACGTTCCGCAGGCCTTTTATTTGAAAGAGCTGGCATTTTCTATCTTGACAATATAACACTCATTTTCATTTTGTGAGTCATTGTTTTCAGAAATGAATAACATTAAAAACCGGCATCGAAACTGTTTATCAGATGATTTCAGTTCAACTTGCACTCTGCTAAAAGTAACAAATGATGGGCCTAATACTAAATATTTAGGACCTAATTTGCAACACCAAAAATCATTCAAACTTTATCTTTTATTTAAATAAACATAAAACAGTAAAATTACAATTTCTGTACAAATTTCAGGATGCAACTGAAGAGTTTTTAATTAAAAGCAAATAGAGAGATTTCAATTAAAAACAAAAGCAAAGTTTAATTTTCTGTCCATTAAATCATTAAATCAAGATTCTTTGACGGCACATCATGGCCCGATTATTATTTGTTTTATAAAAATTGGCACGTTGACCGGTGAAGGTTTGCAACCCCTGGCCTAGGAGGTTGTTGATTTGGTATACATTTCCCTACACCATGTATCTACAAGAATGCGTTTTGCGAAGCACGATATGGGTAATAATGAATTAATGGACGTAGGACAATAGAGCCTCTGGGTTTCTAAGGTTCCTGTATTAATTAAAGTGACACCATGGTAGTGGTGAGGACAAAAATAGCCTCAATGCAGTAGCATATTACGTTGCAACAGTTACAGACATATAAGTTAGCTTTGCGTGGATAAAATCACCGGTTTTGTGGCGCCATATTTGGAATGTGATTTCATGCCGCCTTATCCTAAGAGAAGGGTCGTTTTAATGAACATGGAGCAACCAGTCAAGTGAACGTGCGTGTTGTTTGATGCCATGCGGTCAGGATGTAAAGCGGTTCGTGTAACAAGGGTGTGGGTTTCGTGGGGTTGCATTAATTTTTGAGGAAAAACAGGACGTTCTTGAATCATGTTTGCTAAATCAAGTTGTTGGCTAAAAATGGGCGAGTAGCAGAAATTTCCATTATACGAGGGTTAGGCAGACAATAGCGTGCAAGGTGCAGGCACTTGCCACAAGTAATGACAAGGAGTTTTCTAATTTCTTGACGTTGGGGTAAAAAGATCGTATTAATCGACAACCACAATTTGTTCATACACCTAAGTAAAGGTTACAGATTGTCTAACGGCTCCAAATGTGATATAATAAGAACACTTTGGATATTTTAAAGCTAGTTAACTAACACTTAACTAAACGGACTAACATGTAGTACGTGGGTTGCCTTTTATATTTCGGGATTAGAGAACAAAAACAAATATTGATCATTGAAAATCACTTTATTGTTTTTCAAAATATTCCCCATGAAGATCTATACACTTTTGCATGCGTTTGAACCAATTGTCGAAGCACTTTTGCCACTCTGATTGAGGTATCTCCAACACATGCATTCTGAATGCAGCCACCGCTTCTTCAGGTGTCGAAAAACGTTGACCTCTCAGTTTGTTTTTTACGTACGGGAATAAAAAGAAGTCATTCGGTGCCAAGTCAGGACTATACGGCGGATGACCCATCAAATCGATGTTTTGGGTGCTCAAAAATGCAGTTGTCGCAGCCGATGTGTGAGAGCTCGCATTGTCGTGGTGAAGAGTGATCCGTCTTCGGCGGTTGGTTTTCCTGATTTCTTGGAAGACAACTGGCAAACAAATGGTTGTGTACCACTCAGAATCGACTGTTCTGCGTTGTTCTAGTGGTACGGTTGCGACATGTCCGGTTTTTCCGAAAAAACAGGCGACCATTTGCTTGGAAGTGCTTCGTGCGCGAACAACTTTTGTTGGATTTGGCTCATCTTCAAACACCCAGACAGTCGACTGCTGTTTACTTTCGGGCTCATACGCGTAAATCCACGATTCATCACCTGTCACGATGTAATAGACGTGTTTCGAAGCACCGCGACCGTATTTTTTGAGCATATCTTTCGACCAATTGACACGAGCCTTTTTTTGGGCGATTGACAAATTGTGTGGGATCCAACGCAAACAAATTTTTTTGACAGTCAAATGTTTATGCAATATTGAATGTATGCTGGTCCCACTAACGCCTAAGGTTGTCTCAATCTCACGATAGGTCACATGACGATCTTCCAATATCAGTTCGCGCACAGCATCAATGGTTTTCGGAACAACAACTGATTTTGGACGACCTTCACGAAATTCATCTTGGAGTGAACTACGACCACGATTGAATTCACCATACCATCGATAAACACTAGTCCTTGATGGAGCTTCATCGCCAAAAATTGAATTAAGTTCATCCATGCACTGTTGCTGAGTTAATCCACGCCGAAAGTTGTAAAAAATAATCGCACGAAAATGTTGACGATTTAATTCCATTTTTGGGCCGAGATGAATCTTTTAAGTTACTGTAAACAACACAAATAGCGCTCGTATGTCAAAACGTTCTGAGTGCGTATAACCTCAAAAATGTCCAACTTTACGACAGAGCTGTCAATTGCCGGATTGCAACACTAGGGTTGCCAAATCCCGAAACATAAGAGGCAACCCTCGTATCGGATTTTTCATTAGGGATATATCAGGATCTTCAAACTTTGCCATAATATGGTTTGAGAGATTCCCCAATCCCGTGAAATGCGTGGAATGAATTGATTTGGCTCATTTTGAAATTAAGCACCCACGGCTCCATACTTCGACCAAAGCATTGTCACACGAACATCCAGTAGTGCGTATTTTAAATCAAGTTTATACACTATAGTATGCACTTGTGTGACGGTTATTACGACTGAAAAAGAGAGTAAGCGCTCTTACGGCAACCGACTCAGGATTCCAGTTATAATTTTTTAATAATTTCTACACTTTACTGGTTCGTGAACTTTACTGATACAAATCTAAAGCGTCACTGACGTTTTGGTATTGGGAGGTTCTGAGAAATATTTAAGGATGCGTCTATATTACAATACAAAATTGTTACGTCTCTTTTGTAAAACCCTTTATATCGGGTTTTTCAATAGAGATATTTCAAAAACTTTATTATCGGCTTGAAGTACAATCAAAACATTTATGAATGGAACTCGACTTCGTTCATATGGCCACCGCGGGCACATTTGCAGCGGTCGATTCGTTGGACCTATGGGGTTAAATGGTCTTAGTAGGTGCCGGCCCGACACAGGTTCACCAAGACGTCCCAAACTCCGTAACCGTTCGTCGAATTGTGGTTAGGCTTTGTTCACTGGAGTCTTGTCGATCAGGAAAAAAAAACCATCGGGTCACCTTCGTCCAATGTCTTTATTCTTTTATTGTATGGGTAACTATCTTAACCTCGTACACAAGGTATTGTGAATTCAAAACAAAACTTATTTTACGTCGAACATAGGCACTTTAATTCTTAAACTAGACTTATTTTACGTCGAACATAGGTATTTTTTAATTCTTAGTGTACACGGTTGTAACCATTATTCAAAACAATAAGAGGTTCAAAAATGCATAGTGGCTGTAGCGCTGAATTGACAAATTTATTTAATTTGAAACAGAGGTATGGATTCTCTGCGTAGGTGTGGTAACTTTAATTTAAAACAATCTATACAAAAAAAAAGGTTCAAAATCCAATCGTGGCTGTGGCACTGAATTAACAAATTTATTTAATTTGAAACAGAGGTATGTACTCTCTATACACCGTGGTAATCACTAGCAGACTCACTGGTTTTACGTAAAGGCACTGCTTGCCCTCACGGAATCTGAAATACGATTAACTAAGTTCATCGAAGCGATATAATACCACGTACTCCATCATCGCTTCGATGACCATATTTGGTCATTTTCCTTTTCGAATTTGTCCTACCAATGAAGGGTTGAAACACACACACGATGATCCTTTTTGCTGTTCATCGCGTGTGTCGCCCAGCATGCGAACCATAGACTTCGAATCAAATAAAAATAAACACATTCGCAGCTGGGGCGAGTCGTTCTGAAAAGGGTTAAATGTGCTTACACGATCAGTGACTACGAGTAGCATGATTGCTGATCCAGCGCATGTTCTTGTTGGCGTCAACAGAGGTCGAACCGTCGTGTGTGTATTTACACTGACGTGTTCTCGATCCCTTTTTGCGGCCAGGTGCGAATTTCCATTTAAAGAACCCGAACGCCTGGGTTGACCGCCGTATGCCACGATGTATTTGTCGTCCGTGTGTCCAACCGATATGGGCATGCATAAGAGAGCCAAAAGGAATAAATATCTCCTGTGGCATTGTAGCCGACTTATTAGGAGACATTTCGTTGGTAGAAACTAATGTAATGTTGGTTGCTAGATGTGCGACCAATTTGCCCTTCCTATAGAAACGCTTGTGTTGCTGATGGTGTTTTACCTCAGCGCGGTTAAGCATTTCGGCGGTGGTTGGTCGTTATGAGCAGGTAAGTCATGCTTTTCAGGTTCCTATATGCCCTAGGTGGGAGTTTTAAATGTGGTAATGGGAAGATGATAAGTGGCGTTCAAGGGAACCGCCACAGACCCAATTTTCGATGACTTGGCCATACATTTCGGCCGCAGCGGCCGCTACTTCGCGTTCAATGTTGAATCTGAGCTCTTCCAACGTCGTCGGCTTGTTGGCATAGACCAATTACTTGACGTGGCACCATAGAAAATAGTCTAGAGGCGTTAAATCGCACGAACGAGGCGGCCAACCGACTGGCCCATTTCTTGACGTAACACGCTCATCAAACTTACTCTTCAATAAATCGATTGTATCGTGTGCTGTGTGGCTTGCGGCACCGTCCTGTTGAAACCACATGTCGCCAAAGTCCATATCTTCCAATTCGGGCCAAAAATAATCGGTAATCATGGCGCGATGACGATGGCCATTCACAGTAACGTGGCGATCGTTATCGTCGACGAAAAAATATGGCCCAATGACGCCGCCGGCATGCAAACCACACCAAACAGTTATTTTTTGTGGATCCTTGGAGCACATGTGGATTTTCACCCGATCTATAACGCATGTTTTGCTTATTGACGAACCCATGGAGCCAAAAATGAGCCTCGTCACTGAAGATGATTTTGCGATGAAATTCATAAACTTGGCGCATCTTTTCCAGAGCCCAATCGGAGAACGCACGTCGCTTCATCCATCGGCTTCAATTCTTGAGTCAGCTTGATCTTGTACGGGTGTTAACTAAGATCCTTACGCAAAATTCGCCATAAAGTGGTCTGAGCGATGCCCAATTCTTGAGAATGCCGTGGAATTGACTGATTTGGAGCGTTTGCTACGGACGCCTGAACGGCAGCGATATTTTCGACACTTCGACCAACCCGTTGTCTCACTGGCACGGAACATCACGCAACGAATATGTAGACTCAAATTTTTGCACTAAACTTGTTATTGCCTGTCTACTAGGGCGAGAATTACTACCGAAAATTGGAGTTAACGCTCTTAAAGTTGGGGTCACCGACTCCAAAATTCGGTAGTAATTTTTTATAATTTGCAGACGTTATTTGTTCATGTACTTAACCATAATGAAAATGTTGAGTTTACTGAATAAACGAACAGTGACAGTTCGATGATTAGCGAAAGGGTGCGCTCACAAATTAAATTCAAAGTTGTCAGATCCCTATTGGAAAACCCTATATATAAATATATATACGAGGGCAGTTTGATAAGTCAATGACTTTTCCCAACATAATCTTCTTTTAGTTCGATATATTTGTGGAGGTTCTTTAATCATCTCCCAAGAACCATCCATCGTCGTACCCAACTCCCCTTTCCCAATCTGCAATCAGTACCTACCCGAAAACAGAAGCCCACGGCAATATTACCATCTTGCCGTGGCATCAAACTTTCACTCCGGGGCATGCTTGCATCCAACGCCTCATGTTCCTGAAATCTAATTCGGTTACCTCATCATGTAACCGACATTAACCCCCGAACATGTCAATGCGATGTTCACCCTTGCCTTATCTGCTGAACCACCGGCCGATCGTTCAAACGACAATCTACAGCACAGCCCATTGCTGGCTGCCTACAGGGAGTTCAAGTGTTGTTTAATGTAAACACACACTCGACACATCGACCGATGAGACGTTGGCAAATTGTGTTTAATCGAATTGATGCCATACGCAGTGGCCAATGAGTAAACAAACAATGTTCCTATGTCCATTAGGTTTTCAGTAGCTGCAACTAAATTTCCCATGATCGGCCACCAACCGCTCATGGAATTGGACACGATCACGATTGTATTTAAACAATCATACCCATGATCGTGTCCCTCGTTACTTTCTTCTTAAACAAAAATGCTCCCATCCATTCTAGTCCCTAGCCATTGTGGGCAAAGTTTCTGTTGACTTAACGGCAACCAAAAAATCTATCCTCTATCGTACGGTGGCAATACACCCAGCCCGTACACCGATCATCATATTTGACCAGCTGCATGTTCGTTTTTCCTTTCCATCGTTTCCATGTTTCGTTGGTCTTTCTTTCCAAAGTAAAGACATTCAACTTATCTGGACGATGTCTATGGGAACCTTCCAATGGGATGCGAACCGGTTTCTCATTGGTCGTTGGGGCAAAGGAAAAATTGCTTTCCCCGCCGATGACATGAGTGGAGGTTGGCTCAGCGTCGCCCAGCTCACGAGTCAGATTTCATCACCAGTCGAGTATACACGCGTTCGAGGAGTCGGGTTTTAATATGATACTGCACACACGCCATTTTTTAAATAAGAAATCGCTGCGCGAGTCCCCAAGAGTCCCCCTTAAGTATCGAATTTTAACATCTAGTGAATTCTTTGTGAAATGGTTCATCCAAGGCACCCCGTAATAAAATCAAACAATTACTGATCTAATTAACGTTAAGACTATTTTAAATAAAAACACATTTCTCATCAGCCACATCCGAGAGTTTTATTTCTTCTTCTTGGTGATTAGCCGCATTAAGCAGTGGGACGACTGAGAGTTGCAGTAAGTATTGTTTAGTGCGTCAACAGGTGGAGAACTCCCAAAACGTGTCAACATATCAACGGCAAAGAAGAACGATTCAAATTCGTCGATCAACTGTGTGCTCGTCGTAGAAACGCTATCCTAGCATCCACGGCGTGCTCGAGCACTTATTGCTAAATATCATCCGAAGTGACAGTTCAACCGCCAAACTTGTGAGTTCTGTTTGTTCCCCATTGTCTGAGTGCGCCGCTTATGTGAACTTGTTAGTGAATCGGAGTAAATTCGTGTCCATGCCGACACATAACTAAGTTATTCGCTACATATTTAGTCCAGCGTTTTTCCATTTTTGTATTCCTTCCAAATAATGGGTTTGGTCAAGGCCCTTAAAATAGACATTAGTTTCATAGTGTGATAGCATACCTCGTAGCGGACACCACAGCTGCACATCAAGGGGTGTTTTGTGTTCTCTTCTTAAACTGATCTATAAGATAATTTCGCGAAACAAAAGTTTATCAAACTTTTGTAATTTATCTTGAGTGACATAAATAAAGTAAAATCATGGAAAATTTAACAAGCCTCGAGACTTGCTAAATAAGGCCAAGACCGGATCCCGGTTGTAGTGCCAATGATGATGACATAAATAAAGTGCTGGTGCTTCACTGTGATCACAGTGAAAACAGTCAAGACAAAATTAAAATATATAAAAATGATCAAATAAAAGAGAGCGAAGCCACGAAAAGGAAAAACAGTAACGTGATGTGTTGTGATAATTAAAAGAAAGAACATCAAAAACAAAAAACAAAACGAATAATAAAGGTGAAAATTCAACGTGTTCAACATTCAACACAGTGCGTAAAATAATATTAAAAAAAATGTGCGTAAAAAATCACTTCAGTAATGTGTGAAAAACAAAATACCAATTAATTAAAATATATCACCTCGGTCGCAAACGTAAAAACAAAACTCACAATATATTGCTCGTTAAGCAAATGATATTTAAATTAACATTTACAGTGAGTGTGAGGTGACTGGCTCTTAATCGGTGCTGGGCGAGTTCGAGTGCGGGTTACTGAGAGGCTGAATTGCGTCGGCGCTCGTACAGAGAGTTTTATTGAAAACAAACCGGAGAGTACCAACATGAACACGGACAAAGAAAAACACCCAACAACAAGCAAAAGGAAAGGTGCCCCGGAAAATGTGATGGGAAGTAAGGCCGTGAAACTAACGATAGAGAAAAAAGAACAGCAAATGGAGGAGGACAGTGGGTTTTCTCTCCCTCCAACTTTAACTTGTATGGGGCAAACAATGCATTCACTTCTCTTGCATCGTTAGAGTCTGAGGTTGAAGAATAGGAGATAAGCGAACTGGAAGCGAAACTTGCGGTGGCAAGTGCGCGGCTAGTAGAGAAACGCTGAAAAAAAAAATTGCGACGGTCGAAGAACAAAAAATCGCTCAACAACAACAAAAGTCGAAGCCAAAAGTCGGCCAATAGCTACAGCAACTACCAACACAACATCGCCCACAGCAACAGCAAGCAGCAAATTAACAACAAAATAAAAATGTCACCCATCAACACCATCGATATTAATTGTAAGGAATTGGTAAGTCTGAGTAAGCTAACTATTTTTTAATTAAAAGACTGGCAGGCAACAGGCATGCCATTCAAACCTATACGGTGGCAGACCACTACAAAATTTAAGAGGTTTTAAAAGGAGCCACGGCGGAATAACGAAGAGAATAACTAAACAGGCTACAACACTGGTAGCGACAAATACTCCCACACAGACTGAAACATCATCGCAAGCAGACGAGTTCACAATCTTGCTCAATCTGCAGAGACAGATGACACAGCTGCAAAGTCAAATAAACGAGATCTACTCGCACGTTCCCAGTTTAAATAAAAAGTCAATATAAACCTTCTAACCAAAACATCAATCAAAGCTCTTGCCGCGAATGTAAAATAACAACTGAGAGAAGAGCCACTCTTTTCAACCTATTCCAAGACGAAAACGCTGATATGCCTCTGGCGGGGAAAACAAAGTTAAACCAGAGACATATGATAGGGCACAAAAACTTCAATATTATACGAAGAGATGGACCTAACTCCTCTCAAGGGGGAGGTGTCGCAATCTTTATTAAAAAAGGAATGCATCATAAAGTGATATATAGTGAAGAAGTGCGCAGGTTCCGGGTGCTGAAAGCCTGTATCGTACGCATACCCGTCCAACAAGGAAGGGTTTTGTATGTGATTGCGGTCTATGCACCTGAGAAGCACCAACCTAATCTATTTATAGCAGATCTCGAGACACTCTTTCGATGCTTACAATTGCACCTGGACAAAAACGACTCTATCCTATGGGGAGATATGAATGCCAAGTATAGAAATTGGGGGAATTATATATCTAATGCCAGAGTCAGAAATCAGTTGGCTGGTTGGTTAGATCAGTATCATATTGAATATAGAATTGACCTGCTAGCTACGGAATATCCATCGTTCCCTAGAGGTAGATCGTTCTTAGATATCTTGCTAATTGACTCCCGACTGAGACTACTTAACACCAACAGACGAAACAGAAACTGTTTATGGACAATTGAATACGACATTGACCACTGTGCATGCACGGCAGTAATAAAGCTTCCGAACGATCTGGCAGATCTGGAGGAATTCGTGATCCCGCAACCCTACAACAACGGGGCAATGCGATGGACACGATTCACCACTTCATTAACAAGAGAACTTCGTTCGAATGACTTTAATCTGCCAATACACAGAAACTTGACAAATGACAAAATCGTTAAATACATTCAACTAATAGACGAAATCGTAAAACGAACAATGGACAAAACAATTCCCAAAACAACAGTTACAGATCACATAAACATGTACAGAAACACAACAATAAATGCACAGCACAAGAAACAGAGTAGACTGCTATCAAAACTAAAACAATTAAATAGACAGTTTGTGGCGGATTCAGTGAACGCCACTACTTGCCTTCCCATTACGATCAAGTAACTTACTCCTAGGGTTAAGGACAAGTATTATTGGCAAGTCCATTTGTAAAGCCATTACTTACCTTACCATCATGTTCGCTAAGAAATCTTCTAAGAACCTAAATCACCTAGAATAATTGCCATTTGCTAACGCTATTGCATTAGCAACTACAAAGTTTCACCCCGGGGCATACTTGCATCCAACGCATCATGTTTCTGAAATCTAATTCGGTTACCTCATCATGTAACCGACATTAACCCCCGAACATGTCAAGGCGCATAACTAAGAAGCATTTTCCGATACACGTGCATGACATGTTCACCCTTGCCCTATGTACTGATCCTAAATCACTACTCCCATCCAAATCCCCAATATTACCTATAATCCCAACCTAATTCCCATAGTGAATCATATGAGCGACAAGTTAATTTGTCGCACATTGATTCAATTTCAAATTAACTTACATCCCAATCCGGTTGAATCATATAAATTTAAACCAAAGTCCATTTGTCGTGCATTGATTCAATTCCTAATAATCGTAACATCATGAAATGCTTAACTCTAAATGCATTTCATGATTTCCCC
Organism: Microdon myrmicae; assembly: GCA_963931805.1. Lineage (NCBI taxonomy): Eukaryota > Metazoa > Arthropoda > Insecta > Diptera > Syrphidae > Microdon > Microdon myrmicae. The sequence goes on along the minus strand of OZ007497.1, from coordinate 180,841,792 downwards.
TTCCAGGAATTTATTCAAGTAAATTCTTATACACTTCCGAGAATCCTATTCCAATTGAAACACACAAAATCTTGTTTGTGCTTCTTGGAATTTTTAAATAAAATTTTTAACAAATCTCTGTTGCCACAGAGTATAAAAGGGCAGTACATTTTGGATTCGTGATCAGCCGGAATCCAAAGGCCGAGGCAACGGCCAAAATAAACATTTAACTAATGAAATAAATAAAACATAAATAAATAAATAATAAATAAAAGAACTTAATACTCGCTTTTCAATATTGGACTCTTGAAAACAAGGAAGACACCCCATTGATGTAAGAAAAAAACATTTTAACAAAAATAGAACCCTGAACCTATCTGCAGATCCATCGGTCGATCGTTCGAACAACAATCTACAGCACAGCTCATCGCTGGCTACCTACAGGGAATTCAAGTTTGTTTAATGTAAACACACGCTCGACAGATCGACCGATGAGACGTTAGCAATTTGAGTACAATCGAAGTAATGCTATACGCAGTAGCCAATCGAGTAAACAACCATCCACCAATGCGTCCTAGCCTTTGCCATCGTAAGCATAGTTCTGTTGACATAACATCAACAGAAAAACCTATCCCCTGTCGTGTATGATGGCAAGGCAACCAGCATCCGTGCGCGATCATCTATTTAATCAGCCGCGTGTTCGGACACTCTTTTGTGCACCCTTCGCATTATCGTTGTTCGCACTTCCAGTGTATGGACGCCCAACCAGATCCGAACGATCTCTATGGAAGTCCTTCCAGTTAAATCGAACTGGTTTTTCATTGGTCGCCACACGAATGAAATATCGGATTTGCGTTTCACCATAGCAGTGGGATTCCACCCCAGTGCGAGCGGTGATATGATTCGTCCCATGGCAAGCCGGCAGTCAGTCTTGAGGAGTGCAGCCAACTGGAGGTTTTTGATCGCGTGCGTACCGCCAATCGGTCGTTCGGTAATTAATCTTTCAATCCGTGCGTTGACAAAATCAGTTAATCCATGTTTCAACCCGAGTGTCGACAAAAATCAGTTAATTAATGTTTCAAATTAATCACCATTAAGAACTATCATCATCATCATCGGCACTACAGCCGGGATCCGGTCTTGGCCTTATTTAACAAATCTCTCCACCGGTCCCGATTTCGAGCCGATGTCATCCAGTTTAGCACTCCCAAGCTCTGGGCGTCCTGGTCTACGCCATCCCTCCATCGCAGACAAGGTCTGCTGCGCTGTCTCCTTCCATACATCCTGCCACAAAGGACTTTCCGGGCAGGCTCCTCTTCGCTCATTCGAGCTAGGTGTTCCACCCACCGGAGTCTACTGAACTTGATATTTCTTACAATATTAGCTTCAAGGTAGATTGCGTACTCATGGTTGTAGCGTCTCCGGAATCGTCCTCCCTCACATACGGGGCCAACAATTCTCCTTAAGACCTTTCTCTCGAACGCGGCCAAGAGTTCAGATTGCCTTTTATTAAGCATCCAGGTCTCGGATCCATACATGAGTACTAGTAAGACCATGGTCTTGTACAGTAGTAGCTTGGATGTTCTGGATAAATTTCGGGATTTAAAGAGCCTTGATAGACCATAGTAGGCTTTGTTGGATTTAATCAGCCGTTCGCGTATTTCTTCTTCCATATTGTTATCGGCTGATACTATTGACCTAAGGTAGTTAAAGGATTGCACTACTTCAAATTCGTGCCCCACTACCCTGATAGTTTGACCAACGTTAGGTCTTCTCTTCGCAGAAGTTGCCACCATGTACTTAGTTTTTCCCTCATTAATGTGCAGTCCCAGTTTTTGTGCCGCCTGCTCGATCTGGGTGAAGGATTCCTGTACAGCCGATTCGGTTCTACCGATGATGTCGATGTCATCAGCGTAGGCAAGTATCTGGCTGGACTTGGTGACAATAGTCCCTCTTGTTGTAACGCCAGAGTCACGGATTGCTTTCTCCAACCCCAGGTTGAAGAGGAAGCAGGCCAGACCGTCCCCTTGTCGGAGTCCATTATAGATGTTTATTAGTTTGGACAGCAATCCCGCTACTTTTACTTGACTAGTTACATTGGTCATGGTCAACCTAAAAAGTCGTATCAATTTGTTTGGAATGCCGAATTCTCTTATGGCATTATATAGTTCTACCCTGTCTATGCTGTCGTAGGCGGCCTTAAAATCTATAAACAGATGGTATAATGGAATCTTAAATTCCAGACATTTTTCCATTGCCTGCCTAAGGGTGAATATCTGATCAGTTGCTGATTTGCCTGGGATGAAGCCACACTGATATTGACCAATGATGGCTTTAGCGTATGAGACTATCCGGTCTTGTAGGACAGTGGAGAGTATCTTATAGGCGGTACTCAGCAATGTTATACCCCTATAGTTGCTGCACAGTGTGATATCTCCCTTCTTATGTATGGGGCAAATTGTACCGCGACGCCAATCTTCCGGCATCTCCTCTTGCTCCCATACGTGCACCACGATCTCATGAATTGCGTGATGTAACGCTGTCCCTCCTTGTTTGATCAGCTCAGCTGGTATGCCATCAGCTTCAGGGGCTTTATTTGATTTGAGCGGTCTAATGGCTTTCAATGTTTCCTAAATGCTTGGTGGCGGCAGCATTTGGTCTTGGCCTTGCATTGGTGGAGCCTCCAATTCTTCTGTGAGCTGACCATTTAGCAATTCATTGAAGTGCACTTCCCATCGCTCCAGTATGCCTTCGGTAATCAGATTACCCTCTTTATCCTTGCAGTAAGTGCAGCGTGGCGTGTACGGCATCATACTGCGGATTATTTGGTAGAACTTCCGCGCCTGGTGCGGACCTCGCTCTCTACTTTTCTCTATTGCACAAACAAGGTTCTTTTCCCAGGCACTTTTCTTTTGTCTGTTAAGTCTTTTTTCAGATCTTCTGAGCTCTTTGCATTACCCGGTATGCAGCATTCTTAAGTTCAGTCGCTAGTTTGCACTCATCATCAAACCAGTCGTTCCGATCTCTACGACTGCTGCCTAAGATGGTGTTGGCAGTACTAATGACAGTATTCTTAAGGCGTGTCTATTTCTCTTCCTCCGTCGAGCTCTTAGAGGGCGAGTCTTAACGCATGACCAAAGGTCTTACTGGTATTCTCATTGCGTAAGGCAGCCGTGTTGGTTCGAACCTGATCGGCGGATGCAATACGTCTCCGTAAGGCAATCCGCGCTCGGAAAACTGTACCAACAAGATAGTGATCCGAGTCGACGTTGGCACCTCGGTACGTTCGTACCGTCATCAGGCTCGAGGAATGGCGGCGATCTATCAGCACGTGGTCAATTTGGTTGTGAGTGGCTCCATCAGGTGATACGCGGAAACCTGGTACTGGCAACGACCAAGTTTTTCGATGCTGCCAATTCGATGACTCGTAGTCCATTGTCATTAGTGTTCTCATGCAAACTATGGGAACCTGTGTAGTGCTTGAAAACCGGCTCCCGACCCATTTTTGCATTCAAATCCCCAAGAACGATTTTCACATCGTATCTTGGGCAGGCATTGAGGGCCCGTTCAACGTTCTCATAGTATTCTTCTTTTTCGTCGTCAGGGGGCTCCTCTGTAGGTTCGTGAACGTTTATGTGGCTTATGTTCTTAAAGTTGCCTCGCACGCGAAGGGTGCATAGCCTTTCATTTATTGCATTAAAGCCGATGATGGCAGGCTTCAGTTTTTGGCTGACTAGAAACCCTACCCCGAACACATGGTGTTTTGCGTGACAGCTGTAATAAATGTCCTACTCTTTTCTTTGAAAAACACCACTCCCCGTCCATCTTACTTCTTGTAATGCTGTTATGTCAGCCTTATATTCGGACAGAGCATTGACTAGCTGTTATGCAGCTCGAGCTCTGTATAGTGAGCGTACGTTCCATGAAAAAATTCTTAAATCATTTAACCATTTTCGTTTCCGTGGTCGTCGTCGTGTACCATTCATTTTTACGGGCCTGGTTATTAGCCCTGCACCAACCTTTCTCAGAATGTCTCTGCATGCATTGGTTCACTACTTGGCGGGTGTCAAAGTAGCTATCCAGGGGTGTCACGTGGAGACTGCATGTCAACTTGGATTGAACAGGGACAAGGATCGTCCTGGCCTTCGCCGGGTTGAAGGCAATCAGAGACTTTGCCCTGTATGTTCGCACCCATCCCCCCATTTTGAACTATTCTGTATTTAATGTTAAAGTCTGTGTGTGTAATAAATACCTTTAAGAGAAATATGCTGTATTCAATGTTTCATATTAATCACCATTAAGAACTATATTCTGTATTTAGTGTTCCAAACAAAACACCTTAAAAACGATATCCTGTGTTTAATGTTCAACCCATGCGTTTAATTGAGTTACCCCAGTTTGATCAATAAAAAGTTTGCCGACTATTTCTGGAATCTATTTGTTTCAATCCTGTGTCCACTCGGTATCTCGTAACTTTGTGTTACGGCCTAACAATTGCAGGAGCAGACTGTGGAAGTTTAGTGAACCCGCGCCGTACGTCGGCGCACTGACAAAAGCTTACCCACAAGTTTACAGGCAGACAAGACCAGGAGATAATATTACTGAAATCCCGATTACGCGATAGCAGTTTGGATTTCTGCAGTTTACCGACTGCGTACCAACTAGCGTTGGCAGAATGCAGTGTTTTGTTAATTTCCTTCGACATTTCGTTACTGGGCGTCAGTATTGTTCCCAGATATTTAAATTCTTTAATTTTTTCAAATATCTTGCCCCTGACGTTTATGTGTGTAATCATGTATTTTGTTTTGTCTTCATTTATTTCTAGGCCCACCTCTTCTACCGCTTGCATAATGATTTCACTGTTTTTATCTACAGTTTCTACATTATCGCCCAGACCGGCGATGTCATCCGCATATGCGAGCACTTGTGTGACCCCGTTCAGGGATGAGCCGGCCATGTTGTCGTCTTGTGCCTTTCTGATGACATACTCAAGCACAATGTTAAAAAGACATGGTGAGAGGCTATCAGCCTGTTTTAGTCCGTCGCGCATTTCAAATTGTTCTGAGAGGTGGTTTTCTATTCTTATTCGCCCTTTATTCTCGTTCATGCAGATTTGAATGAGGGCGGTATATTTTTTGGGATTCCCAGCTCAACTACAATATGGTAGAGTTGTGGCGGTTCTGCCAAACCCCACGGTTTGCTTTCCTAATAAACCCCCATAACTCGCATCCAATCTCTTAATTTCACTAATGCAATCCCATTAGCATCTTAAATGCTTCACGCATTAAAGAGATCAAATCTGTGATCTAAAAACCCCCTGGAAAAGAAAACTTATCTTTTCATGCATCTCTTCGCATACAATTCTCCGTAAGATTTCTTTCTTAACATTATTAGGCAGAACCCCATCATTACAACCCAACTCCCATTGTTTCTCGCCAATGCAATCGCATTGGCACCTGAAAACATTCCCTTCCCAAGGATAGTTAATGTTTTCAATCCATTACCTGGAAATGCCTGCAAAGAATTTTTCCTACATGGGCATTCATACATTATCAATGGATCTCTGCATTAGCGACCCAAAAACTGAATTTCCAATTAGTGTAGATGTATAGTTCGATACTGCCGTGGCCATAGATGCCATGCATAATTGACACAGATGGTATACACAACCGTCATTGTGTATCCATCTAAATTACTTTCCGAAGACTCGCAACTATTGATTCAGTTGCAAGCATTTCTCGCGGAAATATTTCTTTGTTTGAATTTTCAAACAATCACCGACGCCACGTTTTGCCGTCGGATTGGATTCAATAGCATAAACATATGCAAACAAAAGAATCCGATTCTCCCAGTCGGCAGAGAGACGATATACGATCCCTTTTAGCATCTAATGAGTGGCTGCTATTTAGACAGCTGACCCTCATTACCGAAAGATGTCTGGGTCGTTTCCCCGTTGTTCTTTTTTTCTCGTTTCAGGTTTCGTTCATCCTTTGCTAAACGCAATGATAAACACGGTGACGGGTACAAACACACACATACACCACCGCGCCCCAGGGATCGCCTTCCATTGGTCACTAGTCAAAGAAAATTTCATTTCCTTTTCACCACACCACCCAAACAATTGAATATCGTTGAGTCGTTTGCCACCATCCAACCGAGCAAGTCGGTTCGGCTTCCGCTCCTGGTCGCTCGCCGAGCATGCGAAAATATCCTTGTAGTCGTGTGGGTAGTTATGTGCAAAATTAATTAAATAAATTTAATATTAACAATACGCTTAAAGTGCCGTCCAAGAAAAATTATAACTTGTACTACCACGTAATATTTAAACATACTGTTAAGACGGACTTAACATTAAAAATACACACAATATTAAGACAGAGATCAATAAAATAAATCGTCAATCCAAACAAACCAGTGTGTTTAATTTTCTGGCGGCGGCTCCTGTGTCCTGTGGTGTTTTCAGTGTTGTGCGCTACGTATTTTGGTGTTCGGTTTGTTGACTAGTGGGGACTTTTCATCCTTCGCGGTTGTGGACGAACGTGGCGGCGTTTCGTTCTTTTGTCGGTGGATCAACGGATGAACTTTCGCGCGTGAACAATTTATGATGGAGGAGGAAGTGAACCAAGTACCCATGCTGGTACATACTTTCTCCCCACAGAGTCTTTGCCTTGCGACTGAGTCGCGGCTTTTTTGAAGCCGACGAACAGTTGGTGAACCGTCTCTCCGTATTCCCACTTCTTTTCCAGCAGTCGCCTTATTGTGAACATTTGGTCGCTTGTTGACCGCTTCCTAAGGAATTCGCATTGATAGTCTCCCAGTATTTCTTCTGCGTACGGTGTGATTCTCGCCAGTATGACATTTGTTAATATTTTGTATGTGGTTGGGAGCAATGATATTCCTCTGTAATTTTTGCAGTCAGATCTGTCGCCTTTTTTGAAAATGGGGACGGCTATTGGGGTTTCTTCCGGAATGACTTCCTTATCCCCTATTGTTTTAATCAGTTGGTGGATCTTTAGAGCGGTTGCCTCTCCTCCGTGCTTCACAAACTCTGCCGGTATCCAGTCGACTCCGGGAGCCTTGTTATTTTCCAAGCGATTTATTGCGTCTACAACTTCGTTGAAAGAGGACTCTGGAATCTGAGATGTATGTATGGTAGGTACATCTGCTGCGTTTATTTGTGATTCATGGGTGCGCACATTGAGCAGATTTTCAATGTACTGCTTCCATCTCGTCACGATATTGTTTGTTTCTGTGACCTGACAGCCATTTGCGTCTCGAATTATTTTGACTCTCTCTCGGTAGCCATTTCTAATTGAGTTTATGCCGGCATACATACCTCTGATGTTCTTTGCTCTAGCATTTTCTAGGATTTTTTCGATCCGAGTCTTCTCCCATTCGCGTCTGAAAAGTTCCATTGTCTCCTTGTCACAATCTCACATAATCGTTAGCGTAGCTAATCAAACACCTAGCCGTTTAGATATTGCGTACACACGTCGCGCGTGGGTATTCTGAGCCAGGTGACACGGGAACAGCACAACCGTTTGAATTAATGACGCCGGTAAATAGTGTAAAGACTGCACTCGTAAACGATATCTTAAATACACGCCCATCAATTAGCGACGACAATTCGTTGAGCTCGACGACCCGACTACTCAGGGAAGCGCACTGGAGGGTATGAAGGGACGTCTGTCCTCTGGGGTGGTTATTACTGGACTGACTAATGAATGGAAAGAATCCATTAATCGCCTCATGGCGGTTGAGTCAAAGCAGAAATAAACTCACTATCACTTGCTAGGAATTTCGAGAAGAGTTGCTATAGGGGATTGGGTTTCGGAGAATCGTTGCCGTATGGGCTGAGTTAAATTCCTCCGGCGCTATGTATACGAGGAACTGGTATTGGGTAGGACGGGAGCCGAAATGATTTTCGGGGAACTAAATGTTGCTTGGTTGCAAGCGAGGAAATAGCTTAGGCAGGAAGTGAGCCGGGATGATTTTCGGGGGAAATTAGAATTGCTTGGTTGGAAGCAAGGAATATCATTTAGATAAGATAGTAACCAAACCAATTTCGGGGAATTGTATGCGGCTCGGTATAGTTGGTGGTGATGGTTAATGTAGGTTTGAATATGCGTTTTATTACAGCATATGAATCTCGGGGAAATTAAGATTGCTTGGTCGCAAGAAAGGAATATAACTTAAGTAAGGAATTGACCGAAGCAATTTTGGGAAAAATGTATGTGGGGTGATGTAATTGAGGGAGATGATTAATATTCCGTTGTAAACTGGAATATGCACTTATTTCAGCTGGGAAATGGGTTCCTGGTAAATTGGGGGATGTATGCAATTGCGGATTGGGGACGGATACTGTTACATATCTGGATGGGTGCGCTTGCAGGTTTTGCATGGTTGCGAATGTGTGTATTGCAGGTTTTGAATGGGGAGTTGGGTTGAGGTGACGCGCTGTTAGCGGTCAAGATTGGTTGGCATTGTGGGTTCGTTCTCCGTGTGATATGGAGAACCCCCACAGATCATTCTGAGGCGTTTACGTTCTTCGATCTTCGCTCTGCACTTCGCATTATAGGCTTCCTCTTCCTCACTTCTCCCATTCTCTAGGATGGTAAATCTATTCGTTAGTTCGTCTTGATATTCAGTCCACTTGCGCAGGTCCTCGTCTCCCGTGACTGCCCATGTGGGTTTGTTGCGAGGCGACTCCGATTTTTCCCATCAGTAGAAGATGATCGGAGTCGCAATCTGCTCCTCTATATGATCTTACGTCAAGGATATTCGAGTGGTGTCTTTTGTCTATGAAGAAGTGGTTTATTTGGTTACGCGTTACGCTGTCGGTTGATATCCATGTGACCTTATGAATTTGCTTGTGCTTGAACATCGTGCTTTTCACTGCCAGATCTTTTGATGCTGCGAACGTGATAATTCCAATTTCATTATCTTTTGAATGTCGTGTAGGATTTCTTTACCTATAGTTGAATGAAGATGTCTTCCTTTCCAAATTTCGCATTGAGAAGGATTTTAACATCGAATGATAAGATCCCATCAAATACTTCCTCTAGGGTCTCGTAGAAAGTGTCCTTCGTTTCTTCGTCGGTAGATTCTGTTGGAGCGTGTACGTTTATACAAACATAATTGTACCTTGGGCCCTGTATTTTTAGCACCGGCATTCGGTCATTTATAAATTTCACATCTTTTACATGGGGTGTACTCTTCTTGCTAATGATGAAGTCGGTTCCGAGTTTATGTTTATCGTTACCTCCAGCCGCCAGTGTAAAACCGTCGGTTTCGATTACTTGATGTGGGAGTCGGACTTCCTGAAGCACGACGATGTCCATTTTATATTGTTTCGCGTTTTCTACGACAGTCTATATCGCTCCTGGTTTATATAACGTTCGAATATTCCACGTAGCGACGCGTATATACCGCTTTTTCCGTTTTTCCCTACGACTTCTTTTTGCCGAGTCGGCGTTTTCTTGATGATTTGTTCCCTTATGGTAGTGTCGGCTCATCACACCTACGCCTACCGGATTTGTCATGGGATTGTTTTTTGTATATTGATTATTCACTTTTGTTCCCATGAGTCTTGGGATTTCAAATAGTCCGCCATATCAGAGTCCCTCTTTGATATGGTAAGGTCTGCTTACTGCTCTGATCCGACCCGGTGTCAGAGAGGCGCCGTTATAATACAGCCGGTATACCCCTAGCTGCAATCCATCCAATCGGCGCGGTGACGCGTAACACTCTGGATTAGGGGTGGTAGATCTTTGTGTGTTACTCCTCGCTAGCCTGTCTGATATGGGTGGCCCTACTTGAAGTGTATGCTCCCATCACTCCCATCAGCATAGCCTGAGTGATTCATTGAAGTTTAAGCTCACGCACCACGTCAAGGTTTCTACCAAGCGGGGGGTTTGTGAAATAAAAGTAATTTGAAAGACATTGAGTTTGATTTGGAGAGAAAATCGTTTGGCTATCTAGCGCTGGAATCGTTATATAATTCACAAAACAGTTACGGTAAAGCGGACGTCACGTTGGAATTATACAATACGCAATCCGCTACATTAACGATGGATACTTCGAGCGGATATCGTCTAATAATGGTGGTGTGGTTTTAATTCCTGCAATATAATTCTAAAGATGTTGGGTCAAGTCCTCACTTACGTACCCTATCCCCTTTCTTCCTAGGACACTAAGAGACGTTTAAAAAATCCCTTTTGTGCTCAAGTAAAATATAAAAACAAAAGTTTATCTTCATGAAAATTGGCGATAATGTTCCCTTACCAAATTTTATTGTAATTGTCTTTATAAGGACAACGAGTATAAATCAAGCAAAAAATAACAAATGGTTCGAAAATGCTCAAAGTGTATTCGAACACGTTGTACCCAATATGACAAGCTCCTAATTTATTTTTATCGGTTCTCTTTCAACGAGGGATAGTTTCCCACGTAATTCTTCTCCGATTTGGTGGCTCTTTTGTGTTATTCACCCTTCCGTTAAAATGACCCACAATAAATACTCTGGTCGGTACCAAAGATGGGTCTGTCTGGATGCTTATAAGATTAATCATCTCCCCTTTTATGCGTTATCCGTTTTCCTTAAGCTCAGTAACTTAATTCGAAGGGTTTTCTTATTTCTACTTTTGTCCTCTCATCAAGCAACTGAAGAAAGTTTCATCGAAACTCATAGTAACACTATCTCGTTTCCGGCATCCAATCACGTTGATAACAACTTCCTCGCAAGCTCTTTTCAAACCATCCCTTATCTTGCATATCGAATTATCTGTCAGTAACCAGTTTTCAAGCTATTGGACATCAGTTCATCCCATCCCGATGGTATACTTGGAATATTAATGCACATCGCACAATCAGCTTACGATAATCAAAGTGGATTCGAGAAAATAACTTTAGAAAAAGAGATGAATAAATTAACGCCAACGGTGTGCAAAGACTGATAAAGGGATCCTTGAAATTAAACAGACTCTTAGTCCTTTAATCAAGCATCAAAGAAATTCCTCGTGGGGCCAACGCAACAAATCAAGAAGAACTTTTTCAGATCAACTTTTCGCTTCAATTTTTGGAGGATTGTTTGTGTATACTTGACTCTTGTTGTTTGCCCTTCGTCCTGGTTCATCGTAATTCCTCTTCGTAATAATCATATAAAACTTTTGCTTCATCAGTAACATTTCCAACATTAGAACGTGACAGACAGCGGGATTTTTTTGCAACATTTTCGAGCAAATCCTTTCAGCCCTTTTCTTTGTTTCGAGGGTTACTATGCTTATCCTGGGGAATTCACATTTCATTTGAGTTAAGAGATTTTTCTTCCTGTTTTTTTCCTTTTTTGTTGTTATGTTTTTGCAAACTAAATAAAGCGGAAAAAGTGTCTCCATACTCAGTTCGGTGAACATATAGTACTACCCATAACCTTTGCTATAAAAGACAAACTTTTATTTTTCAACACTAGGTATACTGAACTACGCTCGACTTATTTAATCGATAAATTCAGTAGTATAAGGGTATCCCAGCAAGCAACTTATTGTGTTGCTAGAGTGAATGGATGGCCGATGTAAAAGAAAACACTGGGAAAGAACTCAGAACATCTCATGATCATTGTGTAGAATACCTGTGAAGTTTATACATATATATATATATATGTTGGTAGAATACGTAACTACAAAGGAGGTAGCTGAATTTGTTGACGAAGGTTTCTAAAAACAAACGATGAGATTCTTGTTAATTATTTTTCTCCACCAAATTCCTATGTACTTGTTTTTAGAAGAGAGTTGGTTCCTTATAAAAGTAAATTTTATGATTTTATTTTAACGAACTCAGAAGAACAGGTTACGGACCTTTTCTTGCAAAATCGGATAAACAGGTAAAAGAAACTTTTCAAGGAAGACCCAAGGGTAGATAAATCGACTCCAAACAAATTACAATGAACCAACAAACAAACTCCAATTCCATTAAATCTTTTCAAAGGTAGAATTGGTAGTCTTTTCGACAACCCTTACAGAAATGAAAGCAGCTGCTTTATCCAGGATCTTATAATAATATGTTAATATTAGTATCAGTGGTAAAATTAAACGAAAATCTCCATCGGTTCTTCGCAACTTTGACTTGACATTTTACGCTCTCCTAAATTTCTTAAATCATTTATGTACTGTTCAGTGAGTTGATATATACTTCCACTTCAGTTATTAAGTAAAATTGTTTTATAGCATTGTTACATGCAGAAATCCTCATCGCTTACTGTTTCTGTGTCGAGATTCCTCGACGAGACAGCAAAATGAAAATCATGGCGTTGACTAAGCATTGGGCATTGGGCAGTAATAAGCACATTTTTTAAACACTAATTTAACTTTATTTTACGATTTAATTTAAAGTTTAAGGTCAAAAAAAACTATACACAAAATAAACTGCCGAACATTCTTCCGCACCGTAACAGCAACTTCAACTCTCCTTGCTTGAAATCACCGGTTGAACATTCCAAAACAACAGGTTTTTCCTCGTCCCTATTAGCAAATCTGGGCCCTCCAAGTACCCGGATAACTTCCGTCCGATATCGCAGCTAAACTCGCTTAGCAAGATTCTTGAATGTAAAATCTACAAAAATCTTCTCTCATTTGCCAGGGATAACTCCCTCATTCAGAACTCTCAATTTGGCTTCCGCTCACAACACTCCACTTGTCATGCTCTCTTAAAACTGACACATGATGTGACAACCCACCTCCAAAACCAATCCCCAACGGTATGTGTCTCCCTAGACATAGCTAAAGCATTCGACTGCGTCTGGATCGCAGGACTGTTATACAAACTTCATTCAATGTATGGATTAAACATCCACTCCACAAAACTTCTCCCTTCCTACCTCTCTGATAGAAAGTTCATGGTGAAAATAAACTCAACTCTATCGACACCTTATAGCATAACCGCAGGAGTTCCTCAAGGATCCATCCTCGGCCCACTACTATACCTTCTTTATACATCAGACGCACCGCAGCCACTGTTACCCAATACAACAATGCTCAACTATGCCGACGACACCTTAATTTATTCAAGCAACAAGCTTGTCAAGGAGGCAAGGAACTGTATTAACAGATATCTCCCAATCCTGTCAGCCTACTTTACCAAGTGGAGAATTCAACTAAATCCAACCAAAACTCAGCTCATAGTTTTTAAAGGCAGAAACGCGAGTTGTACAAACAACACTATTCGCTGCCATAATAAAATCAGAATTAAAATAAATAACAATATAATTAAACCCTCCAAAACCTTAAAGTATCTAGGTATAACCTTTACCAACAATCTGTCATTCTCCGCCCACATTAAAAATACGATTCGTAAAGCCACAACCCAACTGAACCTCTGCAGAAAAGTCATGTACAAACCGAATGGTCTCTCTCCCAAAGTCAAATCACTTATCTACAAACAAATAATCAGACCCACTCTCACATATGCATGCCCGATATGGTACCATATCACACCCGCCCAAATGGAGAAGCTACGCATTTTCGAAAGGAAATGCTTCAGACTTATCACTGGCCTCAACCGACATCCTAACTCCCACAAATATTACAACAGTAGTTCGCTCTACTATGCCGCTAATATTGAACGTATAGATCGACGCTTCCTCGGGCTGTCCATCAAATTTATCGAAAATCTTCCCAATAATCCCAATCCGATAATAAATGCGCTCACATCGACTCCGTCAGACAACCGAACTGCCTACCCGAACTGTCTCCACACCAGAACCCTCTTCACCTCTGGCAGGTTGGTCAACAACTCCAATGAGATTGTATACCACAATACTGAACTCTCACCTCACCAGTTTAAATATTGTAATATACAACCCTTCTCTAATATCTTGCGTTTCAACGACCAATCGGAAAGTGTTCCCCAACCCATATCCCCGACTCATAGTACCCACCCTAACCCAAATTCCACCCATCAACCACTATACCTCCCGCCCCACCCTACTCTAACTTATTGTAATAATAATAGATTTAATAATTAGATAAGCTAGGCTAAGCTAAGTTAAGTTAAGTTAAGCAAATTAGTTATAGGTTAAGTAAATAATTATATCCTGGTTTTCTGACCTTTTCCAGGAAGCCCCACCTACTCCTATCTTGTCCACCCATGAAATATATAACTTTATAATAATGTTTGAAAAATGTACTAGCAAGTATGTGTAAACGATTAAAGCTAAGATAATTATAAGTTATCTGTATTACTTATTGTAACAAATCATTTATGGTCAATAAATACAGAAATGTAAAAAAAAAGGTTTTTCCACCTTGTCTTATTGAACCATAATTCAGGTCAATAACCAGTCTTCCGAAAACGCTGAAGAGCATATGTTGTTGTTTTCCTTGGAGTTGCAGATGACGATGATCGTTGGTGTAATTTATCGGCATCAGGTTGTTGGATTAGATTTTGCTATTGGTGTTCTTGTTGGCGCTGATGTTGATGTGATGAACATCGGACTTATAATCAGTTTTGGTATCGCATTCATTTCCGGTTATTTGTAAATGAATGGATGTGAACTCATTTTCTTATCTATCTAAATGTGGAGCTCTACCAGATATAAGTGGTGATGTGGGAGTTGTTGGCCAGTGGGATGCAGTAACGCTATTAAATTATGGTACGCCTCTGAAGAATATTTTCTTGTTATAGGTTGCAACTGAGTTGGTTAGATATTGGATCCAACAATACAACATTTAAATTGATTGTTGTTTGCTCATGTTGCTGTACTGCAACACTCACTATTTAGTATATTCAGTTATTTAATTTTAATCTCTTCAGAGGAATAATATTTGTAATAGCAAATCTTAGGTAGCGCGTGTCTTTGTCCTTAAAATGACGATGTTCTCTTTGTTAGACCGCTTCCTAGTTGCTCGTTGCGGTCGCCACGGTGCTTCCGGGACTTCCGGGAAGTGTGCCGACCGATTATAGAATCGGCCAGGCCCAATAAAAAACACAATTTCAATTTAATTTATTAATTTTACTTATAATTTTGTTTGTATATTGGATATAAACCTACAACATCTGAGCTGATTAAAGTTTTATTTCGAAATCTTTGATTACTAAAGCCGCAAACGAGTTGCTTGTATATTGGATATAAACCTCCCCCGATTGGTAGAAACCTTGTCGTGGTGCGGCGCTTAAACTACAATGAATCACTCAGGCTATGCTGACGGAAGCGTACGCTTGCAGTAGTGCCACCCATATCAGACAGGCTAGCGGGGAGTAACACCCAAAGATCTACCACCCCTAATACAGGGTGTTACGCGTCAACATGCCCATTGGATAGTTTGCAGCCAGGGGTGTACCGGGTGTATTATAACGGCGCCTCTCTGACACTGGGTCGTGTGACGTATTTTGCCACATAAATGTAGGTATTTAAAATTGGTTACCTGGTCAGTCCAGCGTGAAGAGTCTATTATCTCGTTCTCCAAGGAATGGGGAAATCTCTTCCTCTTCAGCGGCAGCTCCACCACCTGTGGTTCTTCTCCAGTTTACTCCTCTGAAACCTCCTCTGGTTCTTCCTCTGAAACTGGTTCTTTCTCTTTTCTCTGCCAGGGCGGCCACCGCCAAATGGTGATATTGTGGAGAAGTTAATGAGTTTCTGCGAATTCAATCGCACCACAAGCGATGGGATGTTCTCCCTTTCGCTTCCGTTTTTAACGGATTAAAACACGAGCTTTTAGCGTTTCGTTTAATTCCAACAACTTTATTTTTCCTTCAGCTCTTAGTTTACTTTTAATTTTTAAACTTTACTTTTTTTTCCAAAAAACAAGGAACGGGCTTTTTCTTTCTTTTTTCCTTTACACTTCAGAATCAACTCCTCAAAGATCAACCAAACGGAATTCAAACAAAAACAGTATTCAACCGTTTAAAAAATCAACTAAACGGAATTCAAAATCGTATTCAACATCAAATGCTTGTTTCGAATCAACAGTATCGAGAAACAAAACAAAACAAACGGAATCACAACAAACCTGTCGTTCCTTTCTCTCCCTCTCCATCAACATCCACTCCGAAAACAGAAATCGAACTTGCACACGATCCACACTCGAACAGAAGTATGTTCGCACACTCAACATGTGGATCGTGTGCTTTTCCCACCACCTTACCATCAAATTATATTAAACAACCAAATTATATTAAAAGCAATTAAATGATGGGGGTGGCGGGAACCGCACGTAACACCCCCCCCCCCCCCCCCCACAACACTGCGTGGCAATCTTAGGAGAGGAATGTCACGCCGGAGAGTGGACGGCGGAGAGCAAACAAACAAACAATTAACAATATCAACAAAATAAGTAAATAAATAAATAAATAAATTAACAATTATGTGTTAGTAAATAAATAAACCATGTATTAATAAATAGGGGGAACACAGACAGGCGTTCCCCGGAGACAAGGACGAAACAAGCAACAAAGATCTCACCCTTCACGGCGGACCCGACACCCAAACCGACGGTTCGTACAAAAGTTTGACCGCCCACAGGATCCGGTTAGGAGCCCCTCGCCAAGGCGAGGTGATCCCCTCTCATCAAACCACTCCAGTGCCGCCCGGCCGGCGAAATCATCCCGCTCCTATATATTTACTTTAATTTTCACTTTTTGGACTCGCATATTTGCTCCGGTCTATGGGTTGGCAGATCGGGGGTTGCCCCGTTCCGGCGGCAAAAACTACCATCACCCGACATTATGGTGCACTTTTGAAACTTCATATTAGTGATCCAACCCCCAGCACAGGGGTTTGCCTTTGCAGTCTGCGCTGGGAATGCGCCTGCCGCATTAGGCCTGGCCTTAAAGACTTTTTCGTCAGACTCTCAATTTGGTATCCCCGGACGAAGGTCCTTTACAAGGACGAAGATTCCGGAGATAAACCAGAGTCTGGCCAGCTAGGATCAGGGGCTCCAAGTTACAGGAAGGCTTAACCTTTCCATAATTGTTTTTTATAGAAAATGTTTTCTTTCACTATGTTACGTCCGCTGTTCGGGGTTTATCCGGATGACCATGCGGGTAGCACGTGGTTGAACATCTTTTCGCATCCCTCCCCTGTATGGGTAGGGTCTCCGGGCGAGTACCTGCCGCAGTATCGACCTTAACAGGTCCCTAAGGCACGTCTCCCCGTTCGGCTGCCACATGCTCAACCCTTCCCGTCCCATTGTTGACAAATTGAATGGAAAATGCCACGGGATTTACGGTCGTTCGGAGAAAAACCAAACAACCACCTGGCTCGTCTACCTTACAATTCCGAGACAGGAAGTCGTACCCCAACAATCCGTCTTCCTCCAAACCCGGCAAGGAGTCTACTATTTGGAAACTGCAGAGAATCTCATGGTGCAACTTGAAATTCCCAGTGCAGCATCCCCTCGACTTGCCTTTGACAAACAGCGCTTGGAGCGTTGTAGATTTATGCACATCCATGCCATATCTAGGATGGAGTGCCTTCAGCTTCAACAGGCTGATCTCGGCGCCGGTGTCCACGATTAGGCGCGTAGGGTTCCTACGGCCGATGTCTAAAGGGAGAGCTACAATCGGGACCTGAGTCGGCGAAAACTGAGAACAGCTGGAGCTGGGTTGCGTTTCTAGTGCGGTCGGGTTGGATCTTGCCGACCCGACCTTGGGGAGTTTCCCGAACTCTCCCATTTTGCCTTATGTCGACACTCTGCCGCCTTGTGAGTGTGTCGACCGCAAAACTCGCACAATGATCCGCTCCTCCGTTCATGACTGTCCCGCTCGGGGTCGCCTTTTCCGGTTCCCTGCGCTGCTTGATGCGGCATCATGCCTCGCATCCGTCTTCGAGGTCTTCGAGTCCATGGAGGCGGGTCGTTTACCGCCACCGCTCGACACGGGCGACCCTCGCTCGCTACCTCCACTTACATCCTGGGAGCCCGAAGCCGCCGCGCGACTTCCGCCGGCCCCTCGATTTCGTCGGCGCCGTTTCCGACGCCTTCCGCGCCTATTTCCCGCGCTCCCCCCAGTCTCCATCCAGGTGCCCAGCCATTGGCTCGCAGAAGGTGCTGCTCCGGCGTGCTGCTCGCGGGGAGAAACCTGAGAACCCTGTTGTTGTTCCCATTTCTGCTTTTACTTACACCCACGTGAGTTATGAGCTTGACGGCCACAGAACTCGCAGCAGCACAGGACGCTAAGCACTCTTGGGCCGACGTCGCCGGCCCGCCACCCGCGGAGGAAGGCTGCGGCCCCGGTAGGGCTCTCCTATGAAACTGCGGCTGTTGATGGAGCGGTCTATGCCGCGCGAATCCGCCCTGCTGCCCTCTACCCCTGTACGGAGCCTGGGGTTCGCCGGACGAGCCGGTCAGTCCTCTATATCGTGGCCATACCACCAGCATTCGCGACAGAAGGGAGCGTTTCGTCTTTCCAGACATTCGTCGTACGCGTGACCCCTTATCTTGCAAAAACTACATGTTGTCTGGGATTCCAGGGGGTGCGCCGATCGACCAACCGGATCCCGGACCGGATTGGCCCGACCCGTTCGATCCTGAGGCACATACCCCCCCCCCCCCCGAGCCAAGCGCTGCGGCTCTCCACCCCGGCTCGAGGAAGACACGGTGTTTGACCACGCTCCCTCGCCAGAGGAGGCTGGAGCATAGGCACCAGCATCTGTTCGATAATTATGGGGCCCGTACGACCGCTCCCGAATAAAACTGTCCTCCTCCCGTCGACGACTGTATGGCTCTTCGGCAGGCAACACGAATCACACCGCCCGGGGGTCAAGATTCGACAAAACCGACGCCGACGCCACGGGGCAATCCCTAAAAGTGGAGGAAGGGCCATCCACAAAGGTTGAGGAGTTGCCCGGTCCCATAGTCAACGATTCCGACGTCCGATCGGCGCTTCCGGGCCGCGCATCTACAAAGGCCTCTCTGAGATGCTGCTCCGCTTCGAAGAAGGTCGTGGGTGGTCGCTCCTCGAACATGCGATAAGCTTCGCCGCTCACCCTAGAGGGTAGCCACCAGAGGAAGGTATGTTCCCCCCCCCCACCGCCAGACCATCCAAGGTCCTTCTGCAGCCCTTGAGAGACAAAGAGAGTTTCTCGGCTGTATCTGGACCTTCCTGTCCCGAAAACATGGTGACCGCCTTCGACACGAGGTCGAAAACTCTGTCTGCGCCCAACATAGTCCGTACAGGACATGGCTGCGGGCCCAGTTTAAAATACGAAGGCATCGGTGTGTTCCCCATGCTTTCAACAGCTTGTTTGCTAACGGTGGGAGGAGGGCGAGTTGGTGATCGTTCGTCCACAAATTCGTCTCGCGAATCGTGGAATGCCTCCGGATCCACCTCGTCACCCGGCGGCTAGGGAAGTGCCTCGGGCCGCGCTCGGGCAGGGGTGCCCTCTCGGCCCTCTCTTTGCCGCTGCCTCGTCTGCATCAATAGGCCGTCTAACTAAACCCAAAACTTCTCGATACCAGGACCAAACCCGGAACCCCGACAAGCCCCATGGCCAACAGTAAAACCGGGAAAAACAACGGTCCAACCCCGAGATCCAACCAGAGAACCACCCCGAACGCAACAGAACCAATCCGCACACGAGCCGGCTGTATATCGGATACAAACCCACAACGTCTGAGCTGATTAGTGTTTTATTTCGAAATCTCCGATTGCCAAAGCCCGCACACGGACCGAGGGGGCGCGAAAAACAACAAGGATCCCCACACAGACAAACAAACACTCTCAAAGGGGACGACCACTCTTCTCGCAGTCACAAAATTGCAGACCGCGCGAAAGACTGCACAACACAGATGACCACCACGCCGCCCGAGAGGAGAGAGAGCGAGAAAGGGGGAAGGAAAGAAAAATTAGGCACAAAAAGAGAAGAGGAAAAAAAAAATCAAACGTGCCTCTTGTCGCGTATAAAGACAATATCCAACTTTTGGTAAATTTTGCAACACAGCAAGAAAAACAAACAAATTCCAACGCGCAGCTAAAAAAAGAAAGAAAAGAAGAATTCCGGTTCCAAACAAAAAATAAGAGTTCGATTAAGGTCACAAACAATATCACACCATTTAACCAAAAAGAATTTCCAGCAGATATCTGTATCACAATGTAAATAAACCAAATATAATAATAAACAACTAATAAGAATTTTGACTTAAAGCTAAAACCAAAACAATGCTACAACCATTGATACAAGATTTCCACTTGACAACAAAAATAAATAAATAAATAAATAACAAGGATTGATCAATTCAAAGGAAAAAAAAATGGGAAAAAGAAAGAAAAGAAAATCTCCTTCGCTCTGTCCTCCGTCCTTCCACCATGTGGGCCTCACCGCTCACGATCGTCGCCAGTTCGTATAGGTGAGATGCACCGGTTTCTATTGGATTCGGGCTTTTCCTGCGCTTACGAGTTTAACTCAGGCTTCCTCGAAACCTGTCCGCAGCGCCAGTTTGTGACATATTTTGCCACATAAATTTAGGTATTTAAAATTGGTTACCTGGTTAGTCCAGCGTGGAGAGTCTATTATCTCGTTCTCCAAGGAATGGTGAAATCTCTTCCTCTTCAGCGGCAGCTCCACCACCCGTGGTTCTTCTCCAGTTTCCTCCTCTGAAACTTTCTCTGGTTCTTCCTCTGAAACTGGTTCTTCCTCTTTACTCTGCCAGGGCGGCCACCGCCAAATGGTGATTTAGTGGAGAAGTTAATGAGTTTCTGCGAATTCAATCGCACCACAAGCGATGGGATGTTCTCCTTTTTACTTCCGTTTTTAACGGATTAAAACACGAGCTTTTAGCTTTTCGTTTAATTCCAACAACTTATTTTTCCTTCAGCTCTTACTTTTCTTTTAATTTTTAAACTTTACTTTTTTTCCAAAAAACAAGGAACGGGCTTTTTCTTTCTTTTTTCCTTTACACTTCAGAATCAATTCCTTAAAGATCAACCAAACGGAATTCAAACAAAAACAGTATTCAACCGCTTAAAAAAATCAACTAAACGGAATTCAAAACCGTATTCAACATCAAATGCTTGTTTCGAATCAACAGTATCGAGAAACAAAACAAAACAAACAGAATCACAACAAACCTGTCGTTCCTTTCTCTCCCTCTCCATCAACATCCACTCCGAAAACAGAAATCGAGCTTGCACACGATCCACACTCGAACACGAGTATGTTCGCGCACTCAACATGTGGATCGTGTGCTTTTCCCGCCACCTTACCATCAAATTATATTAAAAACCAAATTACATTAAAAGCAATTAAATGATGGGGGTGGCAGAAACCGCACGTAACAGTCGAATCAGAGCAGTAAGCAGACCTTACCATATCAAAGAGGAGCTCTGATATGGCGGACTACTTGAAACTCCAGAGTGTTCCCACGAAATGAATAATCAATATACAAAAAAGAATCTCGCGAAAAACCCGGTAGGCGTAGGTGTGATGAGCCGACACTACCATAAGGGAAGAACTCACCGAGAAAACACCGACTCCGCAAAAAGAAGACGTAGGGAAAAACGGAAAAAGCGGTATATACGCGTCGCTACGTAGAATATTCGAACGTTATATAAACCAGGCGCGATACAGACTGTCGTAGAAAACGCGAAACAATATAAAATGGACATCATCGCTCTTCAAGAAGTCCGACTCCCACATTTATATTGTGGGGGTTCCAGCAAACCACACGGCCCACTTACCTGAAAAACTCCCCATATCCACAACTCAACTCCCATTGTCTCCCGCCAATGCGATTGCATTGGCACCTGAAAATATTTCCTTCTCCAAGGACATTAATGCATACAAGCATTACAAAAAATTCCTAAAAAGAATTGCGTCTACAAGGGCATTCATATATTACCAAGCATCGCTGCATTAGCGACCCAAAAACCGAATTTCCAATTAGTGTAGATATTCACACTATAATTCGATCCAGCCGTCGCCATAGATGCCATGCATAATTGACGCAGATGGTATACACAACCGTCATTGTGTACCCATCTAAATCGCTTTCCAAAGACTTGCAACTATGGATTCAATTGCAAGCACTTCACCAGGAAATATTGCTTTGTTTGAATTTTCAAACAATCACCGACGCCAAGTTTCGCCGTCAGATCGGATTCAATAGCATAAACATATGCAAAACAAAAGAATCCGATTCTCCCAGTCGCAGGTAATCATGTATACGATCCTTTTAGCATCTAATGAGTGGCTGCTATTAAGACAGCTGTAGGTCGTTTCACCATTGTTTTTTTTTTCCTCGTTTCAGGCAAAACGCATCGATGAACACGGTGATGTGTACGATCACGCACATACACCACCGCGTACCTGAGATCGCTTTCCATTGGTCACTGGTCAAAGGAAATTTCATTTCCTTTTCACCACACCACCAAAAACTCACCCCAAACGATAAAATATCGTTGAGTCTTTTTCCATCCACGGACCACCATGGTCACGTGCCGGTCCCGTACTCCGTCGGTACATGCGGAGATACGTTAAATTCGGAGTCGCGAGTAACTGAGTCGTAATTCATCCATCGAAGGAGTCGGCCGGTTTTGTCTACCTCTTCGCCGTGCCGTGCATACGGTACGGTACGTTTATCGAGTGATCCTTTATTCTCAGCAGAATTGCAATTTATATTTTTAAGCTGTTTCCTAGTTGCGTATTCACATTCGTTTCTTAAATTAATTTCGACATTATAACTAGTACACAATTAGCGTTAACTAAAGAAAACAATAAAAGCCCTCAACATATAGTATCTATTCCGTGTGTTTTATTCGCTGTGCTGTGTTATGAACCCCCTTGCTGGTGAACAGATTTCTTCTAGTGGTCAACAGGATACTTTTGTGAGGACGAGGTAGAACCATGCGGCCATGTCGGTGCCACGATCTCGTCCCCTACAATATTTACAAACGTACACGTCCCAACGGAATCCACCGACGAAGCAACGAAGGACATATTCTACTAGACCCTAGAGGAAGTGTTTAATGAGATCTCATCATTCGATATTAAAATTCTCCTCGGGGACCTCAATGCGAAAATTGGAAAGGAAGATATCTTCCAACCAACTATAGGTAAAGAAAGTCTACACGACACACCGTCCTCCGACCGATACGCCAACCCACAGCCCGGGCACCAACCCCTAGCCGAGACTGGTTGTGTTTTATTTTAGAGTATACTTGTAGGCTGAATTCGAGCATTTAATCGAGCTTTGGGTTGTGTTTTATTTTAGGGCAGCATACTTTTTAGCAGTACAACTTTTGGGTGGTGGGATTTTGCTATTTCTATTATATACTAGGATCATTATAACTTTTCTCTTGAGCTTACATTTTCGAAATCTTTTGTGTGTGCGTGTATTAATGAATGAATGGATGCGAGAATTTCAGAGAGAATTTCAGGAGGACGCCACCTGACATTGCAGCTAAAGAAAACGCTGCATTGCATAAGGTCTCCCAAGAGAACCGTCGGGAATGCGGCATACGGCTCTGATGCATTTTCTTATTCGATTTTCGTTTGGTGTTCTTCACTATTTGCTTGTGCACTGTATGTGTATCTGTTTGAAACGCCACAGATCTCCTTATAGAGAGTGGCAGTAGCTTCTTCTACCCTAAGATGCTTGCTAAGATGTTCAATTTAGAAGGCGGATGTTAGTTTTGTGGAAGTTGTAGGAAAAGCTGTCATGAGGTAGATAAGGCTGGGTTTCATGATCTAGATATAGGGAGAGGAGCAGCGGGGGGTAGTAATTGTCAATGGTAGAGAGAGCGTGTGGACTAGGGGCAACTGAGGGCTTGTGTGGGTCCGTTGTGGACACGAGCTCCAGTTGTCTCTCCATATGATTTGCGACATTGCTTATTTGACGGAAGCATGAGTCGGTGAGACCGTTGATAAAAATTCGTTCCTTGGAACTTGTAGGGTTTCAGAAGTAGAAGGCTTGATCGTCAACCGATGTCCATTGGAGAAGGGGGAATAAAATAAATAAATCTGGATAAAAGGCCAGAATTATTTAATTAAGGAATAAATGGTTCTAGCCGAAATTTGACCGACGGCTGTCGGAAAAAATGCACAAGTAAAATTGTCTTTAAATAAAACAAAATCTGTCAATTTTTACTAACAAACGCCATATACTCTTTTGTTTCGGATTCATAATTATATGCTCGGGGAGAATCTAGTACATCGTCTAGAACTTTCCCCGACAAATATTCACCACACCTGCCGGCAACACGATGACAGTGCACAAACAACTGTCTATCAACATTCAACTATGCTAACGTTCTTGTTTACTGTTTTTGGCTTGTTCGGCTTCTTTCTGCAACTGTCAAGACATATACGGATTTTTTGGTGCTCAATTTAATATTGTTACGTTTTTACTTCGCACACGACCGTTAAACTATGTCCAGTTTAAAACTATCCGTTCTTTTTACGCGAGTTCGACCACTGGATCGCAAGAGTGCTTTTTTGTTCAAGGATAACCTCGTTTTCTGCTTTAAATTCCTCAAATCCTCGTCTCCTCTTTATCCTGTTTGCACGTGTTCTCTCCTGGTTCCGCCCGCTTCTGACGTTTTTGCCAGTTTCGTCTATTCTCCAGTATTCCTCTAGATGGCTTCAGAATCGGTGTGTTGATGTCATATCAGTTGGCTTAAGGCTCGGTGCGACGCCATGAGGTCACGCTAACGGTTGGCAAAATTCCACGATCCCAATGGGGATAGTCTCTCTATATGCACAACTTTTATCTTCCCTTGCCTCTTCCGTATGCGATACACCACATCGTTTAGTCGCTTTAAGACTTTATATGGGCCTTCCCACGACGTCTGCAGTTTTGGGGACAGGCCCTTCCTCCATTGGGGATTGTATCATCATCATCATCATCGGCACTACAACCGGGAACCGGTCTTGGCCTTATTTAGCAAGTCCTGAGGCTTGTTAAATTTTCCATAATGATTTATTTTTTCTGGGCAAGGTCATTAGTCTTGCGCCAGGTTGGGGATTATATAATAGTACTAAATCGCCTTCTTGGAATCCCTCGGAATTCATGGCTCGATCATACCGATCCTTCATTTTGTTGCTCATCAACCGCGTTCGTTGCCTCACGAGACGGTGTATTTTGTCCATCTCGGATTGGAGCAGCTCCCAATAGCTGCCTCCGGCTTTAATAGTGGCACCGTTGCTACCGAATTTCAGGTCCGATGGGAGCCTCAAGTCTGTACCAAAGATGATGTGTGCAGGTGGGTGTCCGGTAGTGTCGTGTACTGCTGATCGGTATGCCATTAAGAACATCTGGATGTGCTTGTCCCAATCACGCTGACATTTGTCGACAACTTTTCGCAAATGTTCCTCGAACGTACGGTTGAACCTCTCAACCATTCCATCCGACTGTGGGTGCAGAGCTGTCGTCCGTGTCTTTTTGATGCCCAGCAGTGAGCACATTTCCTGGAAGATAGCAGACTCGAAATTCCTCCCTTGATCCGAATGTAACTCGGTCGGTACTCCAAATCGCGTGACCCAATTCTGCACGGAAGCTTCGGCTACAGTTTTAGCCTCCTGGTTTGGTATCGTATACACTTCGGGCCACTTACTGAAATAGTCCATCACCACGAGTACATATTTGTTGCCGGAGTCGCTAGTAGGGAAAGGGCCAGCTACATCCACTGCGACGCGCTCAAATGGCGCTCCGGCATTATACTGCTGTAACCTCCCTCTGCTTTTGACTTTTGGGCCCTTGGCTGCCATACATTGTGTGCAGTTTTTAATCCAGTTAGCAACTGAATTCCGGCCACTTACCCAGTAAAACCTTTGTTTTATTTTCTCCAGGGTTTTTGCAATGCCGAGGTGTCCTCCGCTTGGTCCATTATGGGATTCTTCCAACACGGCTGCTGATTTTGGTAGGACAATTAAATCGGAGCTGTATCTACCATCATTGCTTTCCCATTGGCGATGTAATACTCCGTCTATTAATTTCAGGCTGTCCCATTGCGCCCAATACGCCTTGGCCACTGGACTTTCCGATGACATTCCTTCCTTTGCTGGTCTTTCATCCAGTTCTTTTGCTTTCAGGATCTTGACCAAATCGGCATCGTCCAGTTGGCTTTTTCTCATGGCACTGGAGTCCCATTCTGCATCAGGTCCGAGACTCAATAAGCGGATGTCGACTATCCCTTCACATCGTTCAGCCTTTGAGCAATGTTTACACTCCACTGCACATGGGCGTCGAGAGAGTGCATCGGCGTTTCCATGCTATCCTCCCTTTCGGTGTTGTATCTCGCAGTCATAGTTCTGCAGTTTACAACCATTCAACAGTTCGACATCATCTCCTACCATGTCCGATCTAATGGTGGAATGGGTTGCGCCTGTATCCAGAGTTAGGATCAACGATCGTCCATTCACAGCTCCAGTCACGTTTAGATTATTGTTGCTACGACTTATTTGTGAAACGGGGATTGTGGGGTAGTCCGTTACGGGAACCAGCTTTTGCCTCTTTGAGCTGGTCCTTTTTAGTTTAACGATGGGTTTTCTCCAGAGGAACCACGAGCGTTTTCTGGTCCTCGATTTCCCCCATTCTCTTTTCCCTTGCGTGGTGCATCACAATCTCGTGAAAAGTGCCCAGCTTTTCCGCAATTATAACATTTCCCGTCGGAGCCCTTGCGTCCGGTTGACATCATTTGAGTCATCGTCTTTATGAGATCCCTCACACTTTTCGCCAGGAATTCGTTCAGTTCCACTTCCACGCGATGGACTCTATGCACTGGTTTGCTTAACGGACTTGCTGTTTCCTGTGTCAATGCAAAAGACACTGTTGCCGCGAATGTCCTTTTCGGCGTAGAGTACGTTGCTCGTTTTGTATCTGCATCCTTCAAACCATTGACGAACGCCTGGGTTTTGAGTATTTCGATTACCTCCGCGGGTGCATCTGCGTTTGCCAAGTGCGCGAGCCGTTCTATCTGCATTGCATATTCTTGTAACGGCTTGTTTGCTTTTTGGTGGCGATTCATCAACTCTATCTGGAACATCTGCTCCCTATGATCGCTGCCGTAACGCCGTTCAATCGCAGCCATTATTGCGTCATAATTGCTACGATCACTTGCAGGAACAGTTTGTAGCACATCGGCGGCGGGGCCTTTCAGCGATACCACCAACGCTGCCACTTTGTCCGTCCTTGTCTAATGATTAGTTTGTGCTGTCGTCTCGAACTGTAGTTTAAAAACACTAAACGGCACAGTTCCATCAAAGGTCAGGGCCTTAAGTTTCATCGCATTGACAGTCGTAACTGGTACGCTTGACTGTCTTTCACGCACATGAATATCCAACTCCCTAAGTTTCGATTCCAAATGATGTAGTTGACCTTCCATTTGGACCTGCCTCGCCCGCAACTTAGCGGCATTTCCTTCGATGTGCGCTAGTTGGTCCTTAACTTGTGAAGTGTGTTCTGCCAACTGGTTCTTCATGCACGAGGACTGCTCCGTCAGCTGCTTCTCTAAGCGTTCTGTCAACTGATTCTCCATGCGTGAGGACTGTTCCGCCATTTGATTTTCCATACGTGAAGACTGTTCCGCCAATTGTTGTCCCATTGCTTGTAAAAGCACGTTGATGTCGAATGCTAGAGTTGGTTGGGGTTCCATCAACTGCTCCTTGACCTCGGATGAAGGTCCCGTAGCGCCCTGGTAAAACTCATAGGTTTCAACTTCGATACCCTCATCCTCCAGAGCCTTCCGCAATCGTGCTTGCAGTTCCGCCTTTTGTCCTGTTCCGGGCAATCGTCGAGATTCCAATTCATCCCTCAATTGAGGTATTCTTAGGTCGGCAAACTTTACCATTGTCCACGATCAATCCGCGACCCCACTTCTGACACCAATTGTTACGTTTTTCTTCGCACACGACCGTTAAACTATGTCCAGTTTAAAACTATCCGTTCTTTTTACACGAGTTCGACCACTGGATCGCAAGATTGCTTTTTTGTTCAAGGATAACCTCTTTTTCTGCTTTAAATTCCTCAAATCCTCGTCTCCTCTTTATCCTGTTTGCACGTGTTCTCTCCTGGTTCCGTCTGCTTCTGACGTTTTTGCCAGTTTCGTCTATTCTCCAGTATTCCTCTAGATGGCGCTAGAATCGGTGTGTTGATGTCATATCAGTTGGCTTAAGGCTCGGTGCGACGCCATGAGGTCACGCTAACGGTTGGCAAGTGTGTCGGTTTTTGAATTTGTGACAATATTATGAACATTTATAACAACATTTATATTGTTAGTCGCACACCACCATGTGGCTTTTTAATGTTTAATAAATAAAGTTGTCTCCATCGAGAACTCAGTCGAACTTTATCTATATTCGTCTAAGGGCATTCGCCAGTCGCATCGGCTTTGCTTCAAATTTAGTTAATGAAGTTTTAATTTTCCTACTTAAACACAAATTCCAACAAATTAGCGATACATTCAGTGTGAGAAGGAGAAGCGATAAAACTCAACCTCGTGATCATCAGCATACGGAGGGACAAGCAATTTCATCAAACATCGATTCAGCGCGGGAACTTCAAGCTGAAAGATCATCAACAGGTATTGCTGTTCGTTAAACTTATAACACATTTGGTTTCAGGCAACGTTGATCAATTCATCCCCAACGTGCTCGTTCGCTATTCCCCAACGACATTCCTCGTTCGGCGGAACATCAGCAACGATCTCGGCCGACGACATTCCTCGTGCGGAATCGAGATACATCGCACACTCTTTCCTCTACCAAATATCCTTCGATTCAAATATGTCTTTGGAAAAGTTTCATCATCCTCATCGGCACTACAACCGGGATCGGTTCTTGGGCTTATTTAGCAAGTCTCTCCACAGGTATCCGGTCCTTATCCGAGACTTGTTAAATCGTCCGTAGTAATTTGCCTTGCGCCAAGAAGAAAACATTTGGAAAAGTTTCACACATCTTTTATATTTATGTCCACAATTAAACCAGCTTTAAAGCCGACAGGAAAATCTTTAGTGCAATGAGTAGAATCGCACTTTTCCCACAAAAGTTTTAAATTCATAAACCCTTCATGTGCCAAAAGCAGGCAGTTGTGTAAAAACATATTTTCCCTCTCAAGGTTACGTAGCTGTAGCACTCAGGTCCTATTATTTAAGGTCAATTCACGTAAAGGTATTCGAAATATTGAACATTGTTGTCGGCGCTACAAGGCATTCCATTATCTACGGACGTGGACCCAAAATCAACTTAGGAAAAATCAACATTAACTGGTTGTGAAGTAATCTACCTCCTTCTGTCAAGAAAGCAAAATAAACGCATCCTCAACTTGAACTTTTTGAAGTGTACAAAAAAATCCGATTGTACAAAAACTCAAGTTGTGTATTAAAAGGAGCCCACCTGGCCCGAAGATACAATTGTAAGCGACAAGCTTCGTAAAACAACGCTTCCTGCGTTGTGTAGATTCACAAAATCTTATTATCAGCAGCTCCTGTGTGATGGGTCACGTATTATAACCTCGAGACTTACAATGATTCTATTTAAGCATTAAGTCCCTTTCTTTCAAGGACATTTTTGCTCCTGAGCATGGCATTTTCTCTCTTCTGGATTGTCTTCTTTATTACATTTTTTTATTACTTGTTTGTTGTTTTTTTTTTTTCAAAAACCGCTCTTTGATTATCGACATTTTACGTACATCGAGGCCCACGATTGCTTCATTTTATCCCTGTCACACAGTACAGTAAGGTAATTTATTCAGCCATCGTAGTCATATAAAAGTTTAAATGGTCCCTTATATGATCTCATTTGGTAATAACATATGTGACGACAATTGTAACGTGTCTTTTGGCAATTAGAACCTGATGTTAGCATTCGTAGGAATAATCGAAGTTGTGATCTCGACGTGTGTTTAGTGAGAGTAATTATGAGTGGAGATAGGAAAGTTGCTTAGGTGAGACTATATCTTTGAAGAAAGAATATTTATGTGAATTTAACAAACTTCAACTGTGGTGGAGAACAAGGCAGAGTTGATAGGGCGACGAGAACGCAGGATATTCGGTTTTTCTTATTGTTTGATAATTAGGTAAATAATGTTGCTCTATTGTTACGGTATTACGTTAGTAAAGTTTAGTGAACGAAAGGAATGTCCCTTTTCCAAGCGACACTAAACGGGGATTGGGAAATTCATAATAGGCGCAAAGAAAACATTTGAGAGATTACCGAATTAGACTTTTTTTATGGGGCATGCACACTCTATATATTGTAGCGAGCTTAGGATTCGCTGGATTAATTATTTTTAATAAATAAGAGCCGTTAAATCGATTTTGAATTAATATAACACTTTATTAGTCCGTTAATAACAACCGTTACTTTTACCGTACACTCAACGATTTCTTGACTTATCGCTTCCGTACTTATCGCGTCTTTGACTGCTTACTTCTTACTCCTTACTTCTTACTTATCGCTTACTTCACTTTCTACTTCTTACTCGTCTCCATGATCTGTGTGCGACGTATTTATACCGTTTCCTCATTCTGATTCGCCGTTTCGTTTCCGTCCGTTCCATAGCCTTGAATGTTCTACTGTTCCTAGTCTCCAGTTTTCCAGTACTTTCTACAGTACTTTGTTTCGGACTTTCTCGAATATTCTAGTACTGATTGTCATATGCGTCACAATATGTATTTATATACATTGTACTCACCAGCAGGTAGATTATAGTACGGTCCTCATATTGCATCTGTATAATAACTATATAAAAATTCTTTTATGTATTCTTACAAAAATTTGATTATTGCTTTTACTATTTTAGCTGACCTGTTTTACTTTAATAACAGTTTTATAAAACAATAAAAAAATAAACCGATTTATCGATTTTTAAGATAGGGTTTTTTTTATATTGGAGGTGGATTTTGCTTGACTGCGATTTTGGTTTGGATGACATTCGTCAATTGTTATTTTATAGTCGTAGGGAGTGATAGCGTGTCGAAGTTATTAAAAGATTTGATTCAAATAATTGATTGTTGTGGCTATATGAATATAACGGACGAAGCACATTTCGACTTGACTGACTTTGTTAATAAACAGATTTGCTACAATTGGGGCATCTAAAACCCTGAATTGGTACATCATATACAGTTACCATCGTCTATCACCACATAGGTAAAAGTCCTCAATTTTTCTTTTGTATAGGACTTAACTATTTAATTTAATATTATATCGCAACGTGTCCGTGAGAAGGCGTTAGAATATACTCACAACTAGGCTGGCTGTGTCGTAAAAGGCAACTAAAGGCCGAGTGGGAGGTGGGGTCCCAACGCCCTGTTACACCGTCCACCAATATTTGCAAACAGCGAAAACTGATAGGATATCTAACATAGACCCAGGTCGCCTCGTCAACTGACTCAACATATCTTCATTGCACAGATACGACTTACATTCGCAATTTGTTTTTAGGGTGGACGTCCACGACGTCTTTTTCCGACGCAAATTGGGTGGTTAGAACCGAATAACTTGAACATAATTTGAAATAAAATAGGGGTGAAGATTTCTGTGAAATTGTTTTGTTGTCTCTACCGCTCCTGAATGACGATCGATCAGGGACACTTTTTGGCTATATTTCGACAGGATAGAAATCAACGACCCGATGTCTAACATTGTCGTTTTTGGTGACTTTAACATACACAACTCCGGCTGGTTGGTACATTATAACAGAACCGACGAGGCCGGGAGGCGCGCTGAGGCGTTCGCTGTTGTATCAACGACCCCGCCATCGGGAACCTCAGATCACTGCTTGATATCGGTTTCGCAATCACTTAAATTTTAAACTAATAAACAATCTAAGCAGCTTCGCCAAGAATGAATGTAGGAGCTGCTAGGTGGGGATTTCTTTATATCCTTTCCGTTTTTTTTTTCTTTTTTATTATTATTATTGTAAACACTAAATCAATGGCAAATCTGATGTGTTTGAAAACCGAAAGGAATTGCCTCAATTCGTTGAAAACCAAAGTTTGTCTGCTCGTCAAATGGAACTCGGTGGAGACTATTTATGTTTGTAAAATAATGCTTTATTTTCCAGGATGAAATTGCTTAAACTCGCTTAAATATTACAACAGTCTCGATTAAGTTTTACGAATAAGTCTATTTACAAAGGAATGACAGATGATGTAAATATTATTTGAATGTCAGCTGTTTGCTGACATTTGTTATTTGTGTTGTGAATGGCAACATTCAATGCGACTTCGCTGGTCACCTCTACTGCAGCCGTCGTGTGCTGCTCCGTCTCCAACAATTATAATACTTCTCGCGGGAGAGGCGAACCTAAATATATATATTATAATTAAATAAATTTGTCTGGTAATAAACATTTATTTATTTTATGGACTCATCATCATCATTGGCGCTACAACCGGGATCCGGTCTCGGCCTTGTGGGGCTTTTCAGGGCCCGAAGAGCCATACATCGCTCGATCCCCACCATTCCAAGCGATGCGACTTACCTCGAAGTCGAACCTTCAGCAAGGTTACGTAACCTTGCTACGGCATTAACCGCCAGCCAGATTGCTGGAATTAATTCAGTTACCCCAAAGGATAACTGACATAAATACCGTTTAGGCAGCTTACCTTTCTTTGGGGGTTTTCTCCAAACCCCTTTCTCCACCACCATACCTGAAAATATTAAGTCCACGGCAAGGATTATCACCTAGCCGTGGCATCGAAAATTTGACCCTCGGGCATGCATTGCACCCAGTGCATCTCGTTCCCATTACCTTATGCCATGGAAACAAAATCAACACGGAGTTCCTAGATTACTCGTTTTGTTTTGTTTGTCCATGGCACCCCTAGCATGCGGCTACCAGGTCTCATCAGTTTGCCACCGTCGACAAGGATTCGGCTGATGCAAAGCAAACATTCACCAATTACCAGCAATAGCTGGTTTCCTATTATCGCTCTCCACCGATCAGGGACCGCAAACAAGCAAAGAATTGGATGCGGCCATCAAGTGTTTACTTTTAACATCTGGCAATGGCTGCACCCTATATTCGTTGCAATACCAAAACATAGCATTCACACCACAGATCGTTTATGGTATACCAATTCCCTATTAACGGCCGCCAACCGTCGGCGGACCTGGGAAATCGCACGTCCATCAACCCAAATGTTGATTTATGGCCTCTCCTAGGGTGACCAGATCTTCGGTTTGTTTTGCTTTTACCCCAGATGGTTCGGTTGCCGGCAAGTATTACACAAACAATTGTGTACACAGCCGCAGGCCCATGCATTGTTTGTATACTCAGGAGATGCAGTTGCGACGCTAGCATCCATCCTCGATCACCGGACGATCGTATGCGACGCATACACATACATGCGAAATGTATGCCATATTCCCCGGTCCAATCACGATTGACTGCCTCGAGTTGATCGTGCAGCTCCTTCCCTTTTACGGTTTTTTCTTTGCGAGGTCTTTCTGTCTGCGGCGAATGAAGTCCAGTCAGATTTTAGTCGCCCAACGAGGCACCCGGGGAGGTTATTGTGCAGTTATAGTCGTGCGAGTCGTTTAATCGCGTAAGAAGATCAGTTCAAATTCTTTCGAAACCGCGTTTTTCCCACTGGTTATTGTGTATCGTGATCTTTTTGCATCGAACAATTAACGCAAAAAAAAGGGAAATTGCCCTTGTTATGCTATTTTAGTATTTGCCCCTTTTGTTTTCGAGTGTGTGAAGTATTGTAACGTACACAGCTTTTCGCTTAAAATATAACATAGCTTCTAGACTAATATGTGAATAATTTTGTTCTGAAATAATAAAGGATAAACAGAAAAACAACTCCATCGTTTTATTTCACGGAAGTTGGTGATCGTGGGCTATTTTTGTGTCACCGGGTGAGCGGCCATAGTGAACAATCACGTCGGAACAACGTCGGGGTGTTTAGCCAGTTCTGTGTCATACGAGGACACCCTTTAGTTAAACACTACCACAGCCTTATTTAACAAATCTCACCACCGGTCCCGATTTCGAGCCGATGGCATCCAGTTTGGCACTCCCAGGCTCTAGGCGTCCTGGTCTACGCCATCCCTCCATCGTAGACAAGGTCTGCCGCGCTGTCTCCTTCCATATCTCCTGCCACAAAGGATTTTCCGGGCAGGGTCTTCTTTACTCATTCGAGCTAGGTGTCCGGCCCAGCGGAGTCTACCGACCTTAATTTTTCTTACAATATTACCTTCAAAGTAGATTGCGTGCAACTCATGGTTGTAGCGTCTCCGGAATCGTACTCTCTCACATACGGGGCCAACAGTTCTCCTTAAGACCTTCCTCTCGAACGCGGCTAAGAGTTCAGAGTGCCTTTTATTGAGCACCCAGGTCTCGGATCCATACATGAGTACTGGTAAGACCATGGTCTTGTACAGAAGTAGCTTGGATGTTCTGGATAAATTTCGGGATTTAAAGAGCCTTTATAGACCATAGTAGGCTTTGTTGGATTTCATCAGCCGTTCGCGTATTTCTTCTTCCATATTGTTATCGGCTGATACTATAGATCCAAGGCAGGTAAAGGATTGCACTACTTCAAATTCGTGCTCCATTACCCTGATAGTTTGACCAACGTTAGGTCTTCTCTTTTCTTCGCAAAAGGTGCCACAATGCACTTAATTTCACCATATCAATGTTTTTGTGCCGCCTGCTCGATCTGGGTGTAGGAGTTCTGTACAGCCGATTCGGTTCTTCCGATGATGTCGATGTCATCTGCGTAGGCAAGTATCTGGCTGAACTTGGTGATAATAGTCCCTCTAGTTGTGACGCCAGAGTCACGGATTGCTTTCTCCCTCGCCAGGTTGAAGAGGAGGCAGGCCAGACCGTCCCCTTGTCAGATAAACCTCTTTATCCTTGCAGTAAGTGCAGCGTGGTGTCTCCCGCGTCATACTGCGGATTATTTGGTAGAACTTCAGCGCCTGGTGCGGACTTCGCTCTCTATTTTTGTCTATTTCACAGACAATGTTTTTTTTCCAGGCACTTTTCTTTTGTCTGTGAAACCTTTTTTTAGATCTTCTGAGCTCTTTGTATTTCTCCTCGCGTACTCGCGTCCTATGAGACTGCTGCATTGCCCGGTATAGTCATTTTCGTATCCGTGGTCGTCGTCGTGTATCCGGTCCATATCCGAGGCTTGTTAAATTTGCCATAATAATTTGTTTTCACGGGCAAGGTTATTAGCCCTGCACCAACCTTTCTCAGAATGTCGCTGCATACATTGGTTCACTACTTGGCGGGTGTCAAAGTGGCTATCCAGGGGTGTCATGTGGATACTGCATGTCAACTTGGATTGAACAGGGACAAGAATCATCCTGGCCTTTGTCGGGTTAAAAGCAATCAGAAACTTTGCCCTGTATGTTCGCTGAACCGCAAAGCGGTACCATCCGTCGGATTGTCTCCTGGAGCAAATATAAACCGGATTGCGAGGAACAATACTACAAATCTCTGAAGAGCAGTACCAGAACAGAACATGATTATATCTTAAAACAAACAGAGGTCATATAAGCGCCTCGGATGTGATAGCGATTGTAGTCCCGACGTCAGCGCTGTGTTCCCAATCAGGCGGATCGCTCGTCCCTGTGCTCTCAAGTAGGTTGAGAGTACGATTACGAGCGGATTTCCAAACATGTGAGCAATATTCGACGGCCGGTCTAATTTGGCGATTTACACAGAAAAAAAAACCCGACCCGGAGTAAAATTCTTCGTGGCTCTAATAAGATAGCTCTGTTTTCCACAGGCGGACCTGACCTGTTTATGCCACGATGCATTCCCACAGACCGTGACACCGAGCAATTTCATGTTTTCCCCAGATTCGAGGGCCTGGCCATTCATCACCAGGTGTGAAGCCGATGATCCTCTTGTGAAGATGTTGTATAGTGTGTTGTCGTTGCACTGAAGTTGACGAGATTGGCCCTCCCCACTGCAGGACCCTACACAGATCCCAATTCAGAGAATCGATCTGACTATATCTCAACAGAATCGACGTTGATGCACTAATGGACCCATCATTACAAAAAGAGGAAAAGGAGGAAACAAGTGTACTATCATCCGCAAAACTGAACTTATCCAACAAATCATTTATGTGAAGCAAAAGCAAGGTTGGAGCCAGAACCGAACTTTGAGGCACCCCGGAATTAACAAGATATAGATCCGAGCACTCGCCGTCTACAACAACCCGGATCGATCGATTTTTGAGGATGGAGCCAAAATAGAACCTTGAGGCACCACGGAGGCAGGGTACTTATCCGAGCATTCTCCGCCCACAACAACCCGGATCGATCGATTTTCGAGGAAGCTCTTTGCCTAGTCGCAAAGTCCGTATGAACGAAGCTTGCTCGACAATACTCCCTGGTGGGCGTGGTCAAAAGCCTTGAAGACATCCAATGCGACCGCCCTTGACTTACCATGCCCCTCAATCGCAAATGTCCATATATCGATTATAAGGATCAAAACGTCTCTCGTGGAACGCCTGCCACGAAATCCGTATTGACGATCATTCAGAAGTCCGTTGCTGCTATTCCACCCGGGCCGAATACTTTCCTACTGTCCAGTCCACGGAGAACACGTTGAAAAGCTCGTGGGCGGAACTTCATATCCGGCATTGAAGATTGCACCGCTCTGATCACAGCTGGCTTCAAAAGATCGGCATCGAGGGTTGATTTCGCAGAAAATAAATACACGAATACATTGCATTTATCTTTTGAATTTGTGACTAGTGTCCCCCGCTGTCCATCACTACCAGGGGAAAAGAGGGGGAAGCAAAGTGATTTCTCAAAGCCCTTGACATTGACCAGAAGCGACGCGAACCAGTTGGGCACTCAAAGAGTTTATTGGTCACTCGGTCGTTGTAAGCCTTCTTCGTGGTATCAATTGCCTGGTTGTACGCGTTTTTGATTCTAACAAAATTCGCGCCATTGTTCAAAAACTCTATTCTTTGCCACTGTAATCTGCTCGCATTTTTTATCAAACCAGGATTTATCAGATAAACCTGGTTTGATGGAATGCAGAATGTAAATCTCCGTGGCCGACTCCGCGCGTGCGTTAACATCAGAGCCTCCGAAGTGCACCTCCGACCACGGAAAGCATGCGATCCCATCGTCCCATTTGGCAGTCCCAGACCTCCATACATGGCGAAGCTATTTAGGTCGGTTTCTTCGTGTGAAATGTGACTGGTTGCGCGACCGATATCAAGCAGTGATCTGAGTTTCCCAGTGGCTCAGCAACTTCCACGGTATAAACGCTCGGCTCGGATATTAAAAACAGATCCAGGTTGT
The DNA here is from genome assembly GCA_963931805.1 of Microdon myrmicae. NCBI lineage: Eukaryota > Metazoa > Arthropoda > Insecta > Diptera > Syrphidae > Microdon > Microdon myrmicae. The sequence continues at coordinate 180,804,603 of OZ007497.1, read as the reverse complement.
TCCCATAATCACCTCGGGTATCTGGCACTTGTGTTCCTCCACGAGTTGAGACAAATTGCGGCTAACAGCGAACATTTTCGCTAGCCTCCCAGCCTGGCCTGTTCTGTTAGAATGTACCCACCGGCTGGAGTCGTGAACATTAAAATCACCAAGGACGACAATTTTAGAAGTAGGATGGTTGATCTATATCCAGTCGACGGTACGTGAAAAATGTTCGAAAAGTATCGCTGGTGGATCGTCATTTGGGGAGCGGTAAAGACAACAAAGAGATTCAACAGAATTCCTCAACACGACCTTCAACCACATGATGTCCAAGTTATTGAGTTCTAACGCCTCCATTCTTTGGCAAGCCAGATTGGACCGCGTGAAGACGCAGACTCTACCCTTAAAACGGAATCCCGAATGTAAGTCGTATCCTGAGCAACGAAGATATGTCGAATCAGTTAGCGAATCTACCTGGGTCTCGATTAGGGAAAAGATATCAGGTTTCGCTGTTTGCAAATATTGGTGGAACCGACGCCCCTGATGTTACACAATGCCGTTACCAGTCGAGCGTCGACAGAGTTTCGAAAACGAGCCCGACTATGCGAGGACGAATTTCTTAAGATTTGGTTATTTATCTTAATATCTGCATGATGTTCCACCTGACATAGTCCTGTGGGGTGAGAAGTATGGTGTGCAGGCGTACTGCACCGGGTTCCCTTCTCCACCCATCATAATTCTGCTAATAGTTCACCGGACACAACGACAGGATAAAAGTACAAACAGAAACTCCACAACACTCCGCTGATCGAACAACGATAGGCTACCGTTCGCTAGGAAAACATGGTGAGTCTCAACCAAGGACGTCCACAAGCAGTAAAACACACAAGGCTTAATAGCTCAAACTGTTTTTTTTTATTTAATTTTATTTGAGAGTACAAAATTAATGATGCACGGGCACTTAGTTTACACTTTCATTATTTTAATGTAGATTAGTCTATTGTATAATTTAAACTTGAAAGACAATATGTTCGGATTGAAACTTTAACAAACTTAGGTTAATGAGAACGACAACACTTAACGATACACGTTTGGACTTAACTCGGAATTACACTTTGACTAAGGAAGGTACGCATCCTCTGCGCCGACGAGGAGCGGGAGTACTGTGACCAGCAAGGTCAACGGATGGAATTAGACTCAACGATAATTATACCGTGCAGAGATCACCCGCTAATCTTGATGATGGTGGTATGTGTGCATGGTCCTTTCATGGATGAAAAACGAACCTAGAACAAGTAAAGGGAATAAAGAGCATTCATGTGATACGATTTCGGTAAAACAAACAAAGCCGAAATCGTCGGATGCATGTGCGTCGCGGCTAAACAAAGAGACAACGTTTTAGCTAGGTTACTGGGAAATGGTGTTTATGGCATCGCTAGTAAGGGTACGTATTGAATTCCTATTTGCATTGTTTATGCAGTAGGGTTTAATTGATCTCGCTGTATTAAACTATTTATGATCTCAACTTTCGGAGCTGTTCTGTAAATTATGAGATCGTCTGCGTACGCAATAGCTTGCGGAAGTGCATCTAATAAGTCGCTAATGTAAATGTTAAAAAGAATCGGAGAGAGTACCGCGCCCTGTTGCAAGCCATTCTTGATATTATACGTTTTATTAGAGGTCACATTACCACTTTTGACCACGAATCTCCTGTCCTTTAACATATCGTAAAGTACATATAGTAAAGGCTTGTGTATGCCATGTCTGACCAACTTGTAATACAACCCCTCGATCCAGACGGTATCAAAGGCTTTTTCCAAGTCGATCAGACAGGCACCCGTGCATTGGTTCCTACATTTATTCCATTGTATGTCGGAGACCAGTTTAGCTGCGGCATGTGTGGTTTCATGACCCGCCCTAAAGCCAAACTGGTTATTTGGAATAATGCTGTTGTCGTTTACCCATTTTACCAGAGCTTTGTTAATGGTTTTTTCAAATACTTTACTGATGCTTGGGAGTAAACTTATCGAACGCATGTTCATTGGGTTTGTACAGTCTTTGCCCTTTTTTTGGGATAGGCTGAATGATAGCCGTTTTCCAACGCGCAGGATAATATGCATTATTCAACGCGTTGTTAAACAGGACCGTGTATATATCTATTGCCTTTGGGGGCAGTTTCTTGAGTACGATGTTAGGTACTCCATCTAATCCCACTGACTTTTTGCTTCTTAATGAGTCGAAGATACTCTGGATTCCTTCCCTTGTGATTAAAAGGCTATTAGCCTCACCATTGGCATTAATGTCAATTGACAGATTATCGTCACTGAATTCGGTAAAACCCGGATTCTCCGATTGCCAAAGTGAAATTTCATTCCGGGGGTGCAGATGATTCAGTAGAACTCTGTCCTCCAGGTCGTGATTTCGGCGAATGCTTTCATTCACCTTGTACATTTCCTGAAAGACAGCTCCCACAGCGTTCACCTTTTCCAAAGGATCTTCGATCACGAAGAGCTCACTATTGAGGATAGCGTTCTCTGTATCTATGCCAATGTTGGTTAGCAGCTGCTTGTTTATCTCAGTACGTGGAATTTGGAGACACTGAAAACAGAGACCGGGACGATAGTATTAGACAGCGTCAACAGTTCTGGTGGTTGAATGGCATATAAAGACCTGGATACCAAAGTCGGTATAGAATCACACTATCATCAGCTAGCTTACATAGACTTAGCTTTTCTAGAATTAGGGTAGTATAAGATTTAAGTTAAGTTACGTTAAGTGCTTTTACATAAAATAAAAAAAATAAAAAAAATAAAAAAATAGGTAAGTTAAGTAAGTTAAATTTTAAGAAAAAAAAAAAACAAAAAAAATTGACAAAGTTTTTCAAATTTTCTTTGTCTTTCAAATAATTATAAGTACTGCCACAAACTTCTGTCGCCGAAAGGCAAATTATACAAATGTTTAGTAATGTTTAGCTTAGAGCGTCTGCGAAGGACCAGTAAGTTATTATATAAGATAATTAAGCTAGAATTTAAGCATTTTTTGTCTAGCCTTTAATTTAGAAATTAAGAATATAAAAGGAAAAAGAAAAAAATGTTTTTAAAAATAAAAAAATAAAAAAGGGTTTAATTGATGCCAAGAGACGCGGGATGCGTATTTGCTTTGGTTTGCACATTGTGCGAGTCAGAGGATTTTATTGCTGGGAGCAAAGGTCGCCGGCCGATGTCTACGTAAAGAAATTTACTTGGCGACGTTGGGAAAATAGACGGCGCAGTATTTATGATCCCTGTCATGAAGGTAACAATGTATGTAAATCGAATTATTTTGTTCACCGGAATTCATCTAAGGAATTTTGACTGGCGACGTAGATGCCGAAATTGATTGGAAATTCCTGGTAAGCTAATAAAGAAATCTTAAGGAGCAGTGGTATGCGAAGAGAATGCATGAAGGTAAGTTTTCTTTAGAGGGACTTAATGATCATAGATTTGATCTATATAATGCGTGAAGCATTTTTAGGTGCCGAATGCGAATGCATTGGCGAAGACTTATGCGTCTTCGGTGATAATTATGGGGGTTTTTCAGGAAGAGGAACCGTGGGATTTGGCGGAACCGTCACAGTCCCCCCCGGAGATCCGAATGGGGAACTAGTTTACCTCCGGAATTCTTTATCTCAGGAGGTAATATCATGATTTATCTCGGTGTCAGTCCGGGCCATCAACCATACATGCGAAACATAGTCGATTATTTCTCTCAACGATATCGCGAATGTACAACGTGACGGGGTGGTATCTCACCTAGGGACCGACTACCACCTAAACCAACCTTTTCTCGAACCCATCCATCAGCCATGCTCCGAAATGTGGCCAGGGATATCTGCCGACCATTTCACGGAGCCTATAGCTTGATGGAGTGGTATTTCACGGGCGACAGGGCGTTGGGACCCCACCTACCACTCGGCCTTTAGTCGCCTCTTACGACAAGCCGACCTAGCTGTGAGTATATTCTAACGCCCGGCTTCCGTCGTTATATTCTTGTTAAAAAGCCCTCTCTCAAATCGTCTCGTCCTTAGAATTTAAGTTTAAGTTAAGTTGGGTTGAATGTAGTTAAGTTGTTTCCTAAGTTTTATTAAATTTCGCCTAAACTAATAAAAGGGGTGCTAACCCCCAAAATTGTATATAATTCAAATTAAGTTGTCTCCAATAACATTTACGGAAAGAATTTTTTGAAAATTGTAGACGTGTGCACGGCATCTTGTTTAACGAAACCTCGTGGCTTCAGAATAAAATTCATGAAATAATACTTTTCAGTTGTATAGAAAAAACAAGCCTCCTTGCCATCAAAGTATGTAAATTGAGCGAGTATACAGCAACACCAATATTAATATCAATCTTTAGAAGCAGTTTTTCCAAAATCAATATTTAAATTTAATCTTCATTTGACTTTACACTTATTGAATACTCAAGAACTAGATTTGCAATGAATGGATTCGACTTCAAATCGTATCATTTAATATCCTGACACTATTGTAAGTCAAGGGGCAAAATTTAAATTATCTCCTGTGCCATTCCCAAATATAAAAATTCAAATTTATTCCAATTGTAGAATAGTTAAATTCTCGTAGATATCCGTGGTTTCCAATACACTAACACGTTGCTTACAAAGCCAAAGCTATTGATGGTTTTTTATCAGATCCCATAAATATGAACATACAATTGTCCCTCAGAGTTCTTGTACTTTCTCTATGGTTGCCTGTCAACTAGAGCTCTCTGCAGTTGCAAACTGTTCATTTTGATTGCTACCGCTTCATTCAGAGATGTCTAAAAAGCAAGCCAAAGGACACCATCTCCTACATTGTATTCTGAACCTTGGTATTCTAGTTCCTTTCTTTTGCCTCATCACATTTAGTCTTTGTTTCCCCAACCGAATCGCACAAAAGATGGAAAGCAAAAAAATATTAAGTTGCAACGTTGGCCTAAAAATAGATGCATACCAGTGCAGTTGCTGTGTTGAACAAAAAAAAGACTACGTACCTACACCCAGAAACTGCAACTTATCCTAGAACGCCATCTATACTTATCTAAATTCTCAGCCAAAGCTTTTAAATACATCGAGCATCCTATGTGTAGTGCATCAGTGAGCTGCAGATAAAAAATAAATAGGACGCTGCAAGCTCTTTATCGGGAATAAGCAACGCAATGAGGTAAAAGAGAATCACTGGTAGGAGAACACCGAAACCAACTGGTAATTTTGCAAGGACTCTGCACAGCCAAGCTGACCTTAACCCGTATTTCTCCAAGCTCGGTAAAACACGCAAAGAGATATGAAGAGACAGAGAACCGCAATGAGAGCGAGATAGACAGAACTAAACGGTGAAATCTTAGGATGGTGAGAAACCAAAAGATATACCGCAAAGAAAGAGAAGATACACGCATCCCCTAACCTAGGTATTTTTGCGTGGCTTCCTAACCGACGTTAGGTAAAATACAATAACACTGTTACCATCCAAATTGACCTGGATTCCGAACCCCCTGGTGGCCGTAACCTATTTTGAGTCTGGGCAACTTTTTTAAGAACATCTACCCTCCATATTTGTGTACTACAACTGCCCACCCTCTCCGTAGCTTTCAGTTTAATCGAACGTAATTACCACCGCAAAAACGCATAGACATATTCTCGCACACAAACACCGATTTCCCCAATGACGCCCAACATTTTTGTTCAAGGCTGGCGGAGTGAGTTGAAGGCCAAATGGATTCGTCGTGAAAACTTTGTATACAAGTAGGACTAGATTTAGAAACGACTTTAGATGGGCACGCCTTCAGCAAATAAAAGATGGGATTTAATATTTATTAAAGCGGGACGCTAGCTGGATACTCTTGAGCATGTCCTTCAAAGGATGCTTAACCAATGAGATGATGACTTGCTGGTGACGTGGGAATCAAAGTCATTAGATATTGCTTCTTTCTCGTCTCTTGAAATTCGATCGGCATCGCATTATCGAGGAATTCGTAAAGCTGATTTCTCATGCAGATCCTTGTTAGAGTGTTTTGAGATGTCAAAGGCGTCTAAGTGTTTTTTGATTGTGTACTCAAAATGTTTCATAGATTTAAATGACCGAACTATGAAAGTATGAGGAGTTAGATATTTCTTACAGACTTTCCCACTTCTGAAAATTGCTTTAGACGACGAGTCGTTCTTTATAAAACTTAAGCCTCAAGAATCTGGAAATACTTATAAGACTTTATAGTCCTGAAAAGTGATGGAGGCTATTTTAATGGTGTTACAGGCTTTTATACTGAGGTTTTCAAAGTTGAAGCCTACTTCAGGCTCACTGACAAAGCTATGTTTAAACAAGCATTCGATATACTTAGCATACTTCTTTCTTTTTTTTTTTTTTGGTTTATATTCACATTTATTTAAAAATTCAATTACATATTTTACTTAACACTAAATGTTAACTTCTATTTTACAAATATCATTCTTATATTCACTGAAAACAAAATCCGTCTTTATTTTCTTCTTCTCTCCGAACGAAAACTTTTTCCTTTCATCGTACATATCGAAGGATACGTTTTTTTTTTTTTTTTTTTTTTTTTTTTTTATTTCCACATTTATTTCACAATTCAATTACTTTTTTTTTTTTTTTTTTATTAAACTTCTCTCGGGAGAGGCGAACCTATAGCTCCGAGTGGGCGCCCCGAGATGCCACCAAATAACGGTTGCAGTTCTTTTTGAACAGTTTCAGGTTGTAACGCTCCGGCAACACTCGCGTGGGAAGGGAGTTCCACAGCTTCCCCGCTCTGTAACGGAACGAGCTCCGATGCAGGGATCTTCGCGCCGTCGGGAGATGAACCACAAACGGGTGCGATCCGTCGGATTGTCTTGTGGAGCGCATATAAGCCGAATTGCGTGGAACAATACCACGAATCTCCGAAGAACAGTACCCGTGATAATGTCTGTAAAACAGACAGAGGTCGGCTACGCGCCTTCGATGTGATAACGATTGTAGTCCCGATGTCAGCGCCGAGTCCCCGATCAGGCGAATCGCTTGTCTCTGTATGTTCTCAAGTAGGTCGAGGGTATGTTTAGGAGCCGAGCTCCAAACATGAGAGCAATATTCGAGCGCGGGTCTAATTTGGGATTTATATAGGAGAAGTTGGCCCGGAGTAAAATTTTTCTTGGCTCTAAAAAGATATATCAGTTTTCCTGAGGCTGACCTGGCGATGCTCGACACGTGTTTATGCCATGATACATTCCTACAGACCGTGACGCCGAGCTATTTTAAGCTTTCCCTAGATTCGAGGGCCTTCCCATTTATCATCAGCTGTAGAACCGATGATCCACATTTCCTTGTGAATGTTGTATACTGTGTCTTCGCTGCATTAAAGTCGACGAGATTGGCCCTTCCCCACTGCAGGACCCTATCTAGATCCTGATTCAGACAGTCAATCTGTCTACATCTCGGCTGATGCGACGTAGATGTACCAATCGGCCGAATACTCGAAAAGGAAGAAACAAGCGTACTATCATCGGCAAAACTGAACACCCTGTTATCCGTTGTCTTCAACAAATCATTTATGTGAAGCAAGAACAAGGTTGGAGCCTTGAGGCACCCCCGAATTAACAGGATACAGATCCGAACACTCGCCGTCCACAACAACCTGGATCGATCGATTCTCGAGGTAGTTCCTCGTCCAGTCGCAAAGCTGTTGGGAAAGTCTATATGAACGAAATTTGCTCAGCAATGCCCCTGTGGGGTTTTAAGTAGGGTGCGCCGGCGTACGGCGCTGGTTCACTTAATAACCCACCGTTCTTTTACGTAGACAATTGTTCACAAAACTCCGTTGTTTCAAAATACGAGCGGACACAGAAACCAAACAAATAGACTTCGGAAATCGTTTATAAATCCTTTATTATGTTCATTAATATAGATACACAGCACTTAATTTAGTTCACTATCTCTTAGTTGAATGCGGAATTCAATAGAATATTGTTCCCAGATTTAAATTGGTTAACTGATAAAATTTCACATAGGAGTCTTTACTATTTTTACACTCGAGGACACTTATAGACACAATATTTCTTACTACCGATACTTTAAATAAACGTTATATTATGTCGCGCCAATTACGGATTCACTGTACTAGTATACACAGTTTGGGGAACGAACTCGACTCTCAGCGCGTGTATACCCGACAGGGCATGAAATCTGACTCCTCGAGCTGGGCGACGTTGACCCAGCCTCTGGTGATCCCGATGAGTTTCCACGCATGTCATCGCAGGGGAAAACAATCTTTTTTGATAGGGTGAATTTCTTTTCCTCTGCAAGAATGACACACGAAACACTCGCTGGGCGCAGGAAAGGAAAAACAAACATGCAGCTGGTCAAATATGATGGTTGGTGTACGGGCTGGCTGTATCGCTACCGTACGATAGGGGATCGATTTTTGATTGACGTTAAGTCAACATAGCTTCGTTGCGACGGCAAAGGCTCCTAGATTTGGGTGCATGTTTATTTTAGGCATTGGATGATGCACAGGAATACTGGCATGCAGGCAAAAATAATTTCTTCTGTTTACGTAGAGTACACAGAAGCATTTCGTTTAGAATAGCCAGCGTGAGAATAGTGGCTGGTCGTTGTTTAGACAACGAATCATTAGACATGACCATGGATATGATTGTCTAACGTCAATCATATTCGAGCCCAAATCCCATGATCGGTAGATTGGGGTAATATTCACTCATGAATCGTAGCAAGAATACCGGCTACATCTGCGTCAACAATTACGCTGGCCAGCGAGTATTTATCTTTTATAATTGCTGACAAGCCGAGCCGATTGTCTGGCACGGTTCATGTAATATGAATGAAATAACTTGTTTGATGTGCATGCCTTCCTGGGGTTTTACTTTCAGGTGAAAGTTATTTGAAAGAAAGCTTACACTGCTCGAATTCAGGTAAGTATAGTGGTTTATGGAGTGAGGGAAAAGTAGATTGTTTTAAAGAAATGGATGGTTCTTTAGGAAGGTTTTAAAGAATTGCCACACCCCGTGCCAGACGCAGTCAAAAGCCTTGGAGATATCCAATGCGACTACCCTTCACTCACCATGCCGTTCAATCGCAGATGTCCATATATCGGTTATATGTGTCAAAAGGTCTCCCGTGGACCGCCTGCCACGGAATCCGTATTGACGACCATTCAGAAGTCCGTTGCACTCCAAATTCTTAACCAACTCTGTATTGATGACTTTTTCCATTATCTTAGATAAAATAGACAGTAATGCTATCGGACGGTAATATTGTGGGGGACACTTTTTTCCCGTCTTTGAGATTGGCTGAACTCGAGCGATTTTCCAGTAGGCAGGAAAGGTCCTCCGTGCATAAGATAAGCGGAAGAGTCTGCCAAGAACCGGTGATAGTTCTGGAGCACAGTTCTTATTGGAATATTGCTGGTATTCCGTCCGGGTCGGTTGCCTACAATCCAGTTCACGTAGTGTGCGTTGAAGAGTGCGCGCCGAAATCTCACATCCCGCATCGAAGACCGTGCCGATGAGATCACATGTGACTCCAAAAGGCCGGGATCGAGGTTTGAATTCGCGGAAAATAAATTCGCGAACACATTAGCTTTATTCTTTGAATTCGTGACTAACGCCCCGGTGTCTGTCACCAATGGGGGGAAAGAGGAGGATGCGAAGGTACCGCTGACAGCTTTTGCCATTGACCAGCACGGGCGCGAACCAGTTGGGCACCGAAGGATCCTATTGATCAGCCTGTCGTTGTGAGCCTTCTTCACGGTATCAATCGTCTGGTTGCACGCGTTTCTGATTCTAACGAAATTCGTTCTGTTAACATCGGTGGGATTGGAGCGCCATTGCTTAAAAGCTCTATTTTTTGCCGCTGTAATCAGCTCGCATTTTTTATCAAACCAAGGTTTATCAGACGAACTTCGTTTGATGGAATGTCGAATATACATCTCCATCCCCAGAAGAATAATCTCTGATATCAACTCCAGGCAAGCGTTAACATCAGAGTTTCCGAAGAACACCTCGAACCATGAAAAGAATGCGAAGAATCTCGCAAATCGTCCCAGTTAGTAGCCCCATACCTCCATACATGGCGAAGCTGCCTAGGCCGGTTATTCGCTTGATATGCAAGTGCTTGCGCGACAAATACCAAGCAGTGATCTGAGTTTCCCAATGGCGCAGAAACCTCTACGGTATAAATACTCGGTTCGGATGTCTAAAACAGATCCAGGGTGTTCGCATAATCGCCTCGGGAATCCGGCACTCGCGTTGGTTCCCCCACGAGTTGAGTCAAGTTGTGGCTAACAGCGAACATCTCCGCCAGCCTCCCAGCCTCGTCGGTTCTGTTAGAATGTAACAACCGGCCGGAATTGTGCACATTAAAATCGCCAAGGACAACAATTTTTACTTAAGACTAAATGTTGACTTCTATTTTACAAATATCATTCTTGCATTAACTTACTGGCTCTTCGCAAGCACTCTAAATTATACATTATTATTTTTCTTATGCCTTTCGGTGTACAATAACTAATGTTTTTATAACATGTCACAATAATTGATATATTTTCTTTTTAAAATCTTTTTTTTTTTTCTGTATCATGTATTATTTATAATTTTTTATTTTTTTTAATTACATATCTAGGGGGTTGACAAGCAAAATAAAACATAAAAAAAGGCCAAAAGGGGACAAACATAAACAAGGAATACAAAGAAAAATAAAAAAACTAAAATTAAAATTAAATTAAAAACAAAAATAAAAAATATATATATTAATAATTGGGAATTAGAGATAGGGGGAAGGAAAGCGGTGCACCTGAGAGGCATACTATGTTTGAGGACGCGTAGTCCTTTCTTCATCACTGATCCACCACCAGTTGAGATGGAATCGATCTTTTATTGATTTATCTCTTTTGCCGATCACCATACTAAAACGCAGGCGACCTGGAAAATTAGAGATATCGTTATCGTGAAGACTTCGCTTATCCGTGCCACCACGGAAAGCGTGGTAAATAATAGCGACTCCACGATTGTCTTGAATAAGTCCTTTTTTATCCAAGAAAGGGAACACTTCTGAGGGAATGAACCAATTCTGGAGAGTACTCTCCATATACATATGATTGGGATAGAATGCTCCCGAAATGAGATCATTTTCACTGCACATTGCCCTTGTTGTGTGACCACGAATAATCTTGATAATGAAATTATCTATTCTGTTTAGTCTTGATTTGTCATACATGACTTTATTGGGATAGTATTTCGTATACTGTGACTCTGGGGTTCTATACATTCCGAAGCAGGAACGCAAACACTGCCTCTCGAACACCCGAAACTTCTCCATGTAAAATGGGGATATGTTGTACCATATCGGGCAGCCATAAATTATTTTCACCTTGGGGTCCAGAAGACTACTACGGAAGAGACTCCGTGTCATTGCATATGCGTTTTTAGCTGCTGTAAGAGCCGCTGCTGTATGCTTATCAAAGTAAAGATATTGATCAAGCCAGATACCAAGATATCTGATTACAGTTTTTACTTGTAGGGGAAGATTATTACTTCCTGTAATGGAAACTTTTTTCCAATTCCGTGTTGTAACCCTTGATCCATTGGACAGCGGCGTTCTGAAAAGAATAGCCTTTGTTTTTTGGAAATTTATTTTTAATTTCCAGTCGTCGCAAAAACGTTTGATTTTGTTGAAATCATTTTGCAGAAGCCTGTTGATGACATCAATCTTTTCTCCAGATCTATACACCACAATGTCGTCGGCATACCCAATTGCATGGTTGAGAGAACTCACTAGATCACTAGTGTAAATGTTAAATAAAATGGGAGAATTCACTGCTCCCTGTTGTAGGCCGTTTTTGATGTGGGAGGTCTTGTTAGAGATTATATCTCCACATTTCACTACAAATTATTTACCCATCATCATATCGTAGATAATGTATAATAAATATTCGGGCATACCTAGATTTGTTAACTTATATACCAGCCCTTCTAACCATACGGTGTCGAAAGCCTTTTGAAAGTCAACCAAACAGGCCCCTGTGCATTGTCTCTTCGCCTTGTTCCACTGTATGTCGAAAACAAGTTTTGTCGCAGCATGAACTGTGTCATGTTGCGATCGGAAACCAAACTGGTTGTTCGGAATAATACCATTATCCTCACACCAGTTAGTCAATGCTTTATTTATAATTTTCTCGAATATCTTGCTGGTGTTCGGAAGCAAACTAATCGAGTGAAGATTGGCTGGATTGCTCCTTTCGTTGCCCTTTTTGGGGATGGGATGGACTACTGCAGATTTCCATTGGGTTGGATAATATGCATTATTTCGAGCGTTATTGAACAAAATAGTGTAAACCTTCTACTACTTCAAGAGGTAAATGCTTTAGAACAATGTTTGGAATATTATTTATTTCAGAAGATTTTTTGTTCCTAATCGATCTAAGAAAGTCTGTCAGTTCTTCCTTGTTTTTTTTTTTTTTTTTTTTTTTGGTTTCGGTAGGATATGATAGTGTTTAGATTTCTAAGTGGGGAATCCGCTCTATCATTTTCACCACAAATAGTGAAACTTCGATTCAACAGACTCCAATTGTTAAGTTCATTGCGTAGCGAAATATGTTTTTGGAGAGCCCTATGTTCCACATCAAGGTTAGAATGAGCCGATTCCTTCAATCTATACACTGCTTCGAAACAAGCGCCAATTGAGTTCGCCTTTTTTTGCGGATCCTCGACTATTATGAACTCTTCGTTAGAGTTGATGTGTTCCAGGGTAAGTCCTGCGTTCATCAGAGTTTGACAATTCTCGGGAGTCCGCGGAATTCATTATAATCTTTCCTTCGAACATATTCGGTCCACTAGCTTTAATAGTTTGAATTCTCTTGTTCCAATCTTCATTCATTACTAATCTATAGTTGTCACGGATCAGTTTTTGAAGATTTTTAATGAATGACAATTGTTTTTATTTCCTGGCTATTTGGATCGCTGAACTGTCTGTAGAGCAGTTTTAACTTTGAGAGCAGAATACTCTTTTGCCTACAGAGCTCGTCGATCGTTGCGTTTCTGTATCGGTTTGTATGGCTCTCCATGTGAGACACTTTTGGGATAGAACGATTCACTGTGTTCGTAACAATGTTGTTCATCGTCGAAAGATAATGATCAATTTCGTCATTATGAAGATTTCTGTCAGTTGGTGGATCTATGCCATTGGAGCGTAATTCTTTTTTTATTATCCGATCAAAGCGCGACCAGTGTACTTTTCCGAAATTAAAAGAACGTACCTGTTTATACTGCTCAAGTAGTGAGTGTTCGTTTGGGACATGTATTACAGCACCAAGTCCGTAATGATCGCTTTCGTACTCGATTGTACGAAGACAATTTCTAGTAGTTAGATCCGTATCTAATAATTGTATTCGCTCTTCGAGCAACAGTAAATCCAAGAAGGAATTTCCTCTTGGATATGACGGCGTACTTGTAGCGTACAATTCTAGTTTATGTTCGATACCGTTTGTTTGCCACCAGTCGAACAACGCATTGCCTCTTGTGTTTGTGATAAGGTTACCCCAAGCACTGTGCTTGGAATTGAGATCTCCCGCCATAAAGAAATAATTATTTTCCGAGTCTAGCTTGAGACTTCGAAACAGGGTACCAAGTTCATTGATAAACTGTAGACACTGTGGAGATTCGGGAGTGTGGGGGACGAAGTCGTGGCACCGACATGGGCGCAAAGTTCTACTCCGTCCCCACAACTTCCACTAAAGTTCCACCAAGTAAAACGCCGAAGGAAGAGGACGAAACGCCGCCACGTTTGTCCACAACCGGGAGTAAGGGGAAAACACAGTCCACCGATGGTGCACTGACTTCACGACATACTGTCCACAAGGAGGAAAAGTTAAACACACTGTCCATCAGAAGTAAATACGTAAAACACACTTTTGTTTATTCTGGAGAGGTTCTTTTTATTTAAAACAAATCGGGCTACACTTAATTAGTTTACAGTTTACAGATAAAATTACACAGACGACGATCGGATGCACAAAAAAGGAAATATACGACAGTGTACACTACTGGTATAACAAAATTACTTTTTAATTAATAGCCCGATCACTCTACGCGACTCAGAATATCTACGTCCCCGTGCGCGAAACGGAGAGACACGACCTCGGCGGTCGGCGGATGGAAATGGACTCAAAGATTCAACTTTCGTTTGGGGTGAATTTGTGATGTGGTGGTAAATATCCTCTCCACTAAGGTGGAATAGAGAACCAGATCTCGTAATGGAGGTCATGGTGGTATGTGTGTGATCGTTCAGATCTTTGTTGTTTACATAATGCTTGCAGGTCAAAAGCGAAACGAAACCTAGACAAGGAATACAGACAAAGGAAGAAGCGACCTAATGCATCGTCCGGTAATGAGGGTCGGCTGAGTAAATAGCAGCCACTCATTAGATGCTAAAAGGGATTGAAATAATGGAGATAGTATATCGTATCTCTGCCGACTGGGAGAATCGGATTCTTTTGTTTGCATATGTTTATGCTATTGAATCCAATCCGACGGCTAAGCGCGACGTCGGTGATTGTTTGAAGATGCAAACAAAGAAATATTACCGAGAGAAGTACTTGAAGCTGAATCGATAGTTGCAAGTCATTGCAAGGCAGATTAGATGGTTATACAATGACGGTTTGTATATACCATCTGTGTCAATGGTACATGGTATCTATGGCGATGCAAGTGTCGAAATCTAGTGTTAAAAACTACACTAATTGGAAATTCGCTTTTTGGTCGCTTATGCAAAGACGCATTGATACATCTATGAATGCCCTTCTAGGAAAAAATCTTTGCAGGCATTCCCAGGTAATGTATTGAAAGCATTAATGTCCTTGTAGTAGGAAATGTTTATGCTGGGTGGAGATTGCGGTGGAGTGTGGGAAAGTTGGAATTTGCCTGGCAACCGAAGGTACCGAATAGGTTTGGGATTCCTGAAAAGGTAGAAAAGAAATCTTGCGGGGAATTGTATGCGAAGAGATGCATGAAAGATGAGTTTTCTTTTACAGGGACTTTTAGATTATGAATTTGATAACATAGATGCGTAAAGCACTTAAGGTGCTAATGCGCCTGCATTAGCGAAACTTATAAGTTGGGTCGAAGGTATGGGGGTTTTTCAGGTAAGCAAACCGTGGGGTTTGGCGAAACCGCCACAGGAGCATAAGCAGAGATCACATATAGATGCCTTTGACTTTTCAAAGGAATATCTATAACGCAGGCTTCTAGTACCTGGAACTTGTATACATCTCTAGTGTAGACGACTTTGTGTCGTAGACCATTTTTAACTAAGACAGCGACCCCGTCCCACTGAGTGCAATTCGGACGACCTCGTCTAATCACTTTAGAATTTGGGTTGCCCAATTTGTGCCTTTGGTTTAGCTTAGTTTCGCTAGCCAAAAACACATCTGGGCGTTCAGCTTCCAGCAGATTGCTGAGATTAACCCTTCTTTCCATGCGGATTAGTGAACTAACATTCACAGCAATAATTTTTATGGTTAATTCAGTTGCAGCAAGCGTTATGATTAGAGTGTGGGTTCATCTGGAAACAGGGTCGAACAGATAATGTCCGTTTGAGCCACTTGTTCCGTCAATTTTTTTTCGATCATTTCGAAGCTTTTATCAAACGCAGCAAACTGTCCTTGTATGGACAGTAATATTGCTGTTATATCAGTTTGTGCCTCTGGAGCAGGCGTTTTAATGATATTGCGTGATTGTTCTAAGATTGGTGCATTTTTTACTCCCCCTGCCATTTGGGCGTATGACACACTTGGTGTCACGAAGTTGTTGTAAGAACGAGTTTTCATCCGTTTCTCTTCTTCAATTTGGTTCTTTCTGGCTTCCACGTTTGATTTTAGTTGTTGGTACTTAGGGCAACCTCTAAAGTTAGCAGGATAACCTGAGTTGTTACAGAGGACACAGGATAGTTTATTTCTATCCGGGAGCTGTTCTTTGCCCAATGGGCATTCTCCAATGATATGCTTATTTAGGCATTTGACACATCTGAAATACATATTGCAATTCGCTGTCGCATGGCCGAAGCGTTGACAGCGCATACACTGCAATACGCGGTCGGACTTCTTTATTCTCTCTCAACTTATTGTTTGGTGATTAATGTATTTAATATATCTAAGTCCATCAATTTTACTATTGGGGCTTAGCGACACAATGAAGAAAGGCAACTTACGGTTGCGATTTTTAGAATTAGCTGTAGAAAATGGTTTCACACATGTAAATTTCAAGGTATCGTTTTCGAAGCTTTTTAGTTCTTCGAGCAACTCTTCGGGAGTAAAGGATGGATCAACTCCTTTGAGGAGCATGGAGACAGTTTTCTCCGATTTAGGGGTGTACATGTAATACTCGCATTTCGATTTCCCCAATGCCGATTTGTTTTTGCTATAGCAAAAGTGTTTAGTGCGTAAACAGTTGTTGCGAGAGCCACTGTAAATTTCAAAAAGTCACGAGTGTCCCGATCCTACCATTTAAGGGTTAAAATAAAGTAAAAGGTAATGAAATATCAAACGTATCTAAAAAAAATCTTGTGGGGGTCTGCTTATTTTTCAATTCTCATTCTTTTTTTTTAAATTCTTTTTTTTATACTTATCAATTTTCTTTTTTTTATATATTTATTTTATTGTTACGTTACGTTGTTAGTTTTATACTCCTATTAGTATTGTTTGTTATTAATCTTTTTTTTTCTTATCTCTTTCTTTTATTCCCTTCTTTTATTTTTATTATTTGAATTTTCTCACATCTTTCTTGAATTCTTAATTTCTATTTTTTTAAACCATCATCTCTTCCTTCACTTCATCATCATCATCATCATCGGCACTACAACCGGGGACTGGTCTTGGCCTTATTTAGCAAGTCCTAAGGCTTGTTAAATTTTCCATAATGATTTATTTTTTCTGGGCAAGGTCTTGCGCCAGAGGCTCTCCGACGGGGAATCGAACCCCGGTCTCCCGGGTGACAGGCGGGTATACTAACCACTATACTATCGAGGAGCCTTCCTTCACTTATCCCCACTTTATTCTTTTCCGTTCTTAGTATTAATATAATTGTGTTCTCTATTTTTTTATATATTTGTTTATTTATTAACTATTAGAAACTATTAGATGTAACCATTGAGTGTCAGGAACCACGGAGTAGACTCACAATTGAGATGTGATCGTTATCTTTGTTTTGCAATGACCACCGTCGAGTCAGCAATTATGGGAAGAAAAATTAAGATCCCAAAGATCATATTGGAACCCGGGTCCTGTAACCGTGGAAGCTACTGGACAACAGAACAAGCATGGAATGAACAATGTCTTCTCTAACAAAATACGTCTGCACGATATGCAGACAACGGAAAATAACAATATAACTATAAACTTTGCAACCAAGGGCAGCATTTACTCTGCTATTGCGATCTGATTTCAGTAGAAAATAAGCGCATCAACATTGTAGGGTGGCTAGGCTTTTATGAAAATTACTACTACTACTTATTGCTCAGTAAGAAACCAAAAGTTCATGTCCTCACTAGCTCAGCTACGCCATCGTCCTTTGTTCCGTGCACTTTTCCTCCACGCTTCACCACCTGATCCAATTTCTTCAAGTTGCGCTTTAGATTATCCCCCCATTTCCGTCGCTGCCATTCCACCAGTCTTTTCCCGTTGATCTTCCGTCAAGAATTTTACTTTCGTTACCCATTTTCCTTGCCGCCAGACACCTTTACAACTCCGCATCTACAGCCGATAATTTAAAACCAACCTATTACTATTACTACTACTATTTATTGACCCGTTGGAACCCGAAAGTCCATGACCTCACCGACTCGACTCCGCCATTGTTCCCTGTCCCGTGCGCTCTCCTTCCACGTTCGACCATCCGATCCGATCTCTTCGAGGTACAACCTAACATTGTCCTCCCATCTCTGTCGCGGCCGCCCTGTCGGTCTCTTTCCCGTTGGCTTACCGTCAAGAATTCTATGCACGGTCCTTTGGCGGATATAGTTCAAATGAAACGCAGAGATAGTTCGATTTATTTTAATTTAATTTTATTGTCACATTTAGTTACACAACTGGGGATTGAATACCCTAAAACATCCGTCGTTAGTCTAAACGCAGAGATATTTCGATTTATTTTAATTTAATTTTATTGTCACATTTAGTTACACAACTGGGGATTGAATACCCTAAAACATCCGTCGTTAGTCTACAAAGTTTTACTCTGTCGATTACTTGTGAAACAAAAGGAAACACAGTTAAGTCTTTCAGACCCCTTTGACCGAAAACAAGTTGTTCGATACTCAACGCTACTCTTAGGAACGACTCCACAATAAAACGACACACTATCGATATTTTTCGGGACTCGGTCTTGACACCACCAATCTTCTTCGTCTGGTTCTCGATTTCGACTCTTCTTAATTCGCGTAGTTAAACATCACGAGACTTCGGGCCGGCGGTTTCTTTTATTGAGTTATTTAAATTCGTTACGCGGATAGCTCCTCGTCGGAGTTCTCTGACTGATGCTCGAAGTAGACTCCGATGTTCGATGTAAAAAAAAAACTCACTCTCTTGCAACCTATCGGATACTGTTTTTCCAGTATCTGTGTGTTTTGTATCTGCAGTTGTGCAGACACAATTTCCTGTAAGGAGAAAATTCTCACGCATACATATGGAAGCTTCACCGTCGTTGTTGACGGTGGATTCTATTCCCACGCTGCTTGGTTAGGTCGACCATCTGGTGTTGACGATCGCCTGGACGTCTAGTCCGCTGGTATCTATTGGATTTGAAATCCAAGAGAGTTTTTCACATGGTGTGAAAAACAAACATTCCGCTGATGCATTTCTGCTTGGCGGACAGTGGCAACGGCGCAATGCTGTGCCGTATTTATTTATTGCAGCTGGCCTTCGTAAAACTCCAAACAAAGTATTGTTTGGAGTTACGTGGTGCTTGGTTTTTCGCGCCATCTGGGTGTTTACGAGGCTAAGGAATGCGCTCCTTTGTTTGCGGTGAATATTTGGGTGATCTAATGTTTAGATCAACCGCACCACGTCCGTTGGTCGGTTAATTGTTTTGATTGTAATTCCCTGCATCTCGTGCAGATGTTCAGGGTTGCCGACTTGTGGTGCTGGCATTCACTTAGCTTGCGATTGCACACGTCGAAGGATGCATGGATGTTTCTCCTTGTTTCAGGTCGTAGGTTTTAGGTATGGAGCGTTTAGCTCGGTATTAGAGGCTTTGGGGACGTTAAGTTCCTTGCCTTCTGGTGTCGACTCAACGTTGGGTTACTGGCGGCCCCCGCTGGGCTTGGGACCGCGTCTGTGGACGTGATGTTGTCCAGGGAAGTGCGTTACCTCAAGTTGGTCTGGACTTTTTCCTGTGGGGAATTTGTACGTTCGCCACAGTCCTATCGCCACACGTGTCCGGCCCATCTTAATCTTCGCGACATGATTACTCTCACTATTGTAAGTTTGCGGTATAGCTCTTCCAATTCGTGGTTGTGGAGTTCCCTCCATTGTCCTGCCTCCTCGTCATATTTGCCGCCAAAGATACGCCTTAAAACTTTATTCTGGGATACGCGGAATTTGTTTTCTTTCCATTTCGTGAGAGCTCGTGTTTCGCATCGGTATAGAACAATCGTCATGATTATGGTTCTATAGACACGGAGCTTTATGTTACATGAGAGCAGTTTGAATTTCAGGAGTTTACTGACTGCATGCCAACTAGCGTTGCCGGAATGTTAATGTTAATTTCGTTAATTTCCTTTGACATTTCGTTACTAGCTGTCAGTACTGTTCCCAGGTATTTAAATTCTTTGACATTTTCAAATATCTTGCACCTGATGTTTGTGTGTTCTCTGAGGTCCACCTGCTCTCGCCGTAATTAAACAGAATACAGTTTTGTCTTCATTTATTTCTAGGCCCACCTCTTCTGCCGCTTGCATGATGATTTCACAGTTTTTACTTACAGTTTCTAGATAATCGCCCAAAACGGCGATGTCATCCGCATATGCGAGCACTTGTGTGACCCCGTTCAGGGATGATCCGGCCTTGTTGTCGTCTTCTACCTTTCTAATGACATACTCGAGGACAAAGTTAAAGAGGCATGGTGAGAGGCCGTCGCCCTGTTTCCGTCCGTCCCGGATTTCAAATGGTTCTGAGATGTAGTTTTTTATTCTAACTCGCCCTTTGTTTTCGTTCATGCAGATTTGAATGGGGGCGGCATATTTTTTCGGGATTCCGAGCTCAACTACAATATGGTAGAGTCTTTGTCTTGCGACTGAGTCGTAGGCTTTTTTGAAGTCAACGAACAGTTGGTGAACCGTCTCTCCGCGTTCCCACTTCTTTTCCAGTAGTTGCCTTATTGTGAACATTTGGTCGCTCGTTGACCGGTTCCTACGGAATCCGCATTGGTAATCTCCCAGTATTTCTTCTGCGTACGGTGTGATTCTCGCCAATATGACATTTGTTAGTATTTTGTATGTGGTTGGGAGCAATGATATTCCTCCGTAATTTTCGCAGTCAGATCTGTCACGTTTTTTGAAAATGGGGACGACTATTGAGGTTTTCCATTCTTTCGGAATGACTTCCTTATCCCATATTGTTTTAATCAGTTGATGGATTTTTCGAGCAGTTGCCTCTCCCCCGTGCTTCACAAGCTCTGCCGGTATGCAGTCGACTCCGGGAGCCGTGTTGTTTTTCAGTCGGTTTATTGCGTCTACAACTTCGTCGAAAGAGGGCTCTGGGATCTGGGGCTCGGCTATATGTACGTCTGGTGCATTTATTTGTGGTTGATGGGTGCGCACATTGAGCAGGTTTTCAAAGTACTGCTTCTATCTTATCACGATATTGTTTGTTTCTGTCACCAGACAGCCGTTTGTGTCTCGGATTATCTTGGCTCTACTTCGGTAGCCATTTTTAATTAAGTTTATGCCAGCATACATACCTCTGATGTTCTTTGCTCTAGCATTTTCTAGGAGTTTTTCGATCCTAGTCTTCTCCCAATGGCGTTTTTTGCGTTTGAAAAGTCTTGTTGTCACTTTCCGAATTGTCGCGTATCTTCTTCGTTTACTTCATCATATCTTTCTAAGTGAATCACTCTGAGGCGGTTACGTTCTTCGATCTTCGCCCTGCACTCATCGTCAAATCAAGGTTTGGACTTAATTGTTTTCTTAAATCCTAATACCTTTTGGGCTGTTTGTTTGATTGTGTCTCTGATCAATGCCCATTTGGTGCCCAGATTATTGGTTTTCTCTTCCTCACTACTGTCATTCTCTAGGATGCTAAATATATTCGTTAGTTCCTCTTGATATTCAGCGCTTTTGCGAAGGTCTTTTAGTTTATCAATGTCGAACTTTTTGCTCTTCTCCCGTGATTGCCCTTGTGAGTTTGCTGCGAGCCGACTTCTAATTTTGCCCATCACTAGAAGGTGATCCGAGTCGCAATCCACTCCTCTATATGATCTTACGTCAAGGATAATCGAGTAGTGCCTTTTGTCTATGAGGAAGTGGTCTATTTGGTTACGCGTTACGCCATCGGGTGATATCCATCTGGCTTTATGGACTTGCTTGTGCTTGAACATCGTGCTTTTCACTACCAGATCTTTTGACGCTGCGAACGTGATAATTCGAATTCCATTATCATTTGAAACGTCGTGTAGGTTTTCTTTACCTATAGTTGGTTGGAAGATGTCTTCCTTTCCAATTTTTGCATTGAGGTCCCCGAGGAGGATTTTAACACCGAATGATGAGATCCCATCGAATACTTCCTCTAGGGTCTCGTAGAACGTGCCCTTCGTTTCTTCGTCGGTAGATTCTGTTGGGGCGTGTACGTTTATAAATACATAATTGTACCAAAGGCCCTGTATTTTTAGCACCGACATTCGGTCATTAATAAATTGCACATCTTTTACATGGGGCGTAATCTTCTTGTTTATGATGAAGCCAGTCCCAAGGTTATGTGTATCGGTATCTCCACACGCCAGTGTAAACCCGTAGGATCGATTACTTGATGTGGGAGTCGGACTTCCTGAAGCGCGACGATGTCCACTTTACATTCTTTCGCATTTTCTACGACCGTCTGTATCGCGCCTGGTTTATATAACGATCGAACATTCCACGTCCCGATGCGTATATCCCGCTTTTTCCTTTTTCCCCACGTCTTCTTTTTGCCGAATCGGTGTTTTCTTGATGATTTGTTCCCTTATGGTAGTGTCGGCTCATCACACCTACGCCTACCGGGTTTTTTTTTTCGTGAGGTTGTTTTTTGTGTACTAATTATTCATTTTTTGTTCCCATGAGTCTTGGGGTTTCAAATAGTCCGCCACATCAGAGCCCCTCTTTGATATGGTAAGGTCTGCTTACTGCTCTGATTCGACCCGGTGTCAGAGAGGCGCCTTTATAATACAGCCGATATACCCCTGGCTGCAAACCATCCAATGGGCACGGTGACGCGTAACACCCTGGATTAGGGGTGGTAGATCTTTGTGTGTTACTCTTCGCTAGCCTGTCTGACATGGGTGGCCCTACTGGAAGCGTATGCTTCCGTCAGCATAGCCTGAGTGATTCATTGTAGTTTAAGCCCCCGCACCACGTCAAGGTTTCTACCAAGCGGGGGAATTTAAAACCAACCATCGTCGAATTTCTGGGCTCTTACTCAAAAAACGATCTCATATCCTTCAACCCTTCGATATCAAGAAGCTTTCACAGTTGACACGTTCGGAACCGAGAAGAGGAACGGAAAAATTATCTCGGTGATTCTTCGAAAGGAAATCCACTCCGAGGAGTGACAGTAGAAGCAGCAGCAGACGAATGCTATGAGAGAGATTTTCAAGAAACTAGGAGGAAACTGAAAACAAAAAAAAATCTTGTATAGTTGAGAAGATTTATGAGCCATGTTCAAGCAGTCATACCCTAATATTTCACTACAACTTCGTAATAAAATGGCCAATATCAGGATTACAAATTCAAGCATCCCGACATCACATTCACAGCCTGTTTATGCACACCAGGTATACCAACATATATCGCTTAAGGACTTATAACAGATGATTCCTTTCCAATCACATAAAATGAACAGCAAAAAATAACTGGCCGTTAGACCTGATGTGACCGACATTTGATCTGGTTATGTGCCCTTTTTTCCGCGATCGTCTTCGCACACTATATTATGTAATCTTCATCTGTTAAAAAATGGGTCAATTTCTTTCCATTTGGTCAAAGTTACGGAGGTGGAAATTCCATCCAACTTTGTTTTTGTTTTCACTATTTGAAACATCGAATGTCTTTTTGAATCTATCTTTACGCAAATAATTTTAAACTGTTTTATGGTCGATCAATCTTTGGAAGTTTGGCAAACGTTGTGATGTCTTGCTTCGGCTACAGCCTTTGCACATAAAATCTCGTTATAATATTTTCCCCACATTGCAGCAACTGTGATATCTGAAACAATATTTTGGCAATAACAATGTGATGGTTCAAATCTTCATTGGTTATTACCTTAAATATTTGACGAATTCCTATCGTCGATAGTAAAGTGATCAACGGACAGAGAGAGCTTGATATGTTGCTCTAAGAAGAAACTAACTACCATAACATTATGTACAATCCTTGATATGAGCATTTAAAAGTGGAGAATGAGCCATTGTTAAGGACCGACCTTGAGAGAGCCTCGGGGCTCTTCCCATCACTGGATTGTATCCCCGACGGATTTGATACAATTCCAGCTGGTGGTAACCGGCTGCGCCAACATTGTTATGTTTTTTCACACAATTTAATAATATTTTTATAATAGTAGTAATATAGTTTTACTTGAGTAAGGGCATGTTGGGTGACTTACTTGTTTTAGCTTGATTGGAAGGTTGCTGGAGCTGCGACTGGGTGCAGGGGGCGTTGACTGGCTGCTCCCCTGATCAGCTTTCGTTTGTTGTCCTCTAGTTCAGCTATTTAAAACACCGAATTTGTGTTTCAGCGACTATTTTCACACTACGTTTTGCTTTGCACGCTTTGTGATTAATTTTCGTCTAATCGTTGTCGAAGCTCAACGTCGAATGAAAAATTGTTTATTTTCGCCGTTGATGTTTATTTATTATTCGGCGCCAACGCCGGTTTTTATTATTTTCTCTACCAAGTAGAATTTTCACAAAGTAGTTTATGCAAATTAACTACTTGGCGAGTTGTTCTTCGTTCAGAGGTAAAGAGGGGGGATCAACGAAAGGGGATTAGTGGATGTTGGGGGACCTGGACTCAAGGTCGGTCCGTAACACCATGAAATCAAATCCAATTGGCGCAAACTTATTACTTACTGATTGGATCAAACCTAACCAGTTGAGTGCAAGATGTGAGATTGTTTTCACTTAATATTAAGTGAGATATTACACAAAGTTACTTCTCTTGACGTAGAACAGCAATTATATCCGTTAATATAAAAAATCTATAGGATTAGATAATTGGACCTTCATCAAACTTTTATAGAGCCTAATCGGAGAAGTTTCGACACTTCAAGCGATTAATAAAGTTCAGTTCTTGGTTTAATTTGACCTCGTAAGGGTGTAGGCTAACATCTTTACGCAAAGTTCGCCACAATATGTCTTGAGAGATCTCCAATTCCCGCAAACAGCATGGAATCGACTGATTTACCTCATTTTGAACAGTAGCATCTACGTCGAGGAACTTTTCGACACTCCGACTGATGTGATATCTCACTGGTAGAGGTACTTCCAAAAGTAACCATTTTTACTCAAATTTATCCACTATAGCTCTCATCCTATCTGCTGGTAGGATTATTACAGCCAAAGTATGGAGAAACTGCTTTTAAAGTTGCAACCACCGACCCAAAATTTCAATTGTAATTATTTCCAAGCGTTCCCCTTCCGGGAACCTTGTCATGATAAATATATAAACGTTGGCTGATGTTTTAACATTGACAAACCCTGAAGGAATTTTAAGGCTGCATTCGTATGTAAATTATTGTCCTTTTTGTAAAACCTTGTACTTATCTTCAGAAAAGGTGTTCATCGTTTCCATTGAGTTGTTTCTTTTTTTCTGAAATATAAGAAATCTATATAAACAAGTAACAGAACTTTCCAATATTGAATACGGAAATCAGATATGTTGTCCGTCAGGACGTTGGTTTTGTCCCAGAAGCCACATTTAATTTTACATGACATCCTAGTAAAAGCTTTTGACGAATGGTGTCAAAACCGGTGACTGCAAGTAATCCTAAATATTTTCCCACAATACTAGAATCTAGAACATGTTCCTGATAGGATTCACTCTCGCAGGCAAAACACAGTTCATATTAACTTCATAGTATTCGCTTTAATGGTTGAAAATAACTTTCCAAAAGAAGGAACGATTACCATAAGATGACGTTATGGATAATACAATTTTAGTTGCGCTGTATGTAGCCTCTCTTTTCAGTTTAACAAATATATACATATATCTGTAAATACCTAAAAGAATTATTTTACAATACTCCGCGCAACTATCCCGAATTTTTTAAACAATTAAAAACAGTTACACATCTGACGTTGACACTTCTTCAACTGTTATACAATTATGATAGTGTATATAAATTCCATGTGTTCCATTCAATTAGAAGTCAGAAATGTTAGTTGTACACTAAAAGTTTGTTTGGTAAAAGGTTAATGAAGATTTGTAACGAAAAAGCTTAGAACTTCATATTCGAATATGAACGTTGTTACATACATCCTATTGCGACGCCTCCAGAAAGCAGCAAGAATCCGTATCCAGAGCGTCCAAGCAAGTGCTAAGAGGTTATGTGCAGAGCGTCCGAGCAAGTGGTAAGAGGTTATATCCAGAGCATCCGAGCAAGTGGCAAGGGGTGATGTCCAGAGCTGATGTCGAGGTCCTGATTGATGCCGTTGAGGCAGGTTGATGATCGCTGACGGTGTAGGTGTTGTGGGCTTGTGTAGAATGAGGACGCTTCCCACGGATGGGCGACGATGATTTTGTTGATAATCTCTGCACAAACAGGAACAATAGATGTTGCATCATGCATTTATTGCAACTTAAGGTGGATGTGTTGCTATGCTGAGTCTGGTCTATAAGTGCACCGGGGGCTTTGGCAGAAGAACTTGTAGATTTGTGGGGGTTCTTTTAAGCTTACCCAAAGAACGAAACGCCACTGTCTACTTACCCAATTGCCCCCAAGCTTCCTGTGCTATAGCTCCTCAAACTCCATCATTTCCCGCTAATGCAATTGCATTAGCACCTGTAAAAGCTTCACGCATCAAGATTATCTAACGCATAACGTAAAAGTTCTTGTAAATTAATTCTTACCTTTCACGCATCAATTCGTATCCAAATTCCCTACAAGAATTCTTTTCACCATACAGGATCATAAATCTAAAACCTATTCGACACCTTCGGTGGCCAGGCAAATTCCAGCCTCCCCATATTTGCACTCCAATCTCCTCGCATACCTGAAACATTTCCCTTCCCAAGGGCAATTAATATTGTAGCGAGCTTAGGGTTCGCTGGATTAATTATTTTTAGTGAATAAGAGCCGTTAAATCGATTTCTAACTAATATCACACTTTATTAATTCGCATGTAACAACCGTACTTATCCCGTACACTCAACGATTTTTCCTCCCTTCTCGCTTGCTTCGCTTTCTCTTCTCTTGTCTGTCACCATCAGCTGTCTCGACGTCTTTTTATCGTTTCTCACATTCTCATTTCGTTTCCGTCCGTTCCATAATCTTGGATGTTCTAGTCACCAGTTTTCCAGTACTTTATAGAATATTCCAGTGCTTGTTTTGGACTTTCCCGAATATTCCAGTACTGACTGTCATATGCGTTACACTACCCTCCACCTAGATTAGTTCGTCCCGAACTAAGTTCACTGGTCTTCTGGGTTAACAAAAATCGCCAGTCGGTCACGATGTACCACTTTCATTTTGGCGTTCGGTCTTCGCTGAATCCTATAGACAACGTCGTTAATTCTTGTGAGGACCTTATACGGTCCTTCCCAATGTTGCTGCAACTTCGGGCCACACGTTATCGCCTGCATTAAATCCGAATGCGTTGGCTCGAACGTCGTATCTTGTTTTCATCCTGTCACTTGATACCTTGATTTGCTTTCAAACCAAATGATGAATCTCGTCGAGGCGATTTCTCCATTCGGCTACGTAGTCTTCGGTCTTATCTATGGCGTCTGGAGGTATTCCGAATCGCAGATCGGCTGGTAATCGTATCTCTCGTCCAAATATGATTCTTGCTGGAGAATGGCCTGTCGTCTCGTGATTAACCGATCTATAACTCATGCGAAAGGTTTGTACATATTTGTCCCAGTCTCGTTGGTGATCACTGACGAACTTCGATAAGTGTTCTTTCATTGTTCGGTTGAACCTTTCGACCATTCCGTCTGACTGTGGATGTAAGGGTGTGGTCCTGGTTTTCCTTACGCCCAGTGCCGCAAAGATGCCTTGAAATATCTGTGATTCGAAATTTCGGCCTTGATCGGAATGCAGCTCACAGGGAACTCCATATCTGCTGATCCAATTATTGATTAGCTGCTCAATGACGGTTGTTGCTTCTTGGTTTGGAATTGGAAGGACTTCTACCCACTTGCTGAAGTAATCTATGATAACTAACATGTATTTGTTATTGTCGTTTGTTTTTGGGAACGGTCCTGAGATATCAATCGCAATTCGCTCGAAAGGGCACCCACGTTGTACTGCTTCATAGCGCTCCTTGGGTTTGCCGTTGGTCCTTTGGTCGCAGTGCAAGTTGTGCACTTCCTACACCAAGACTCGACGTCATCTCTCATGTGAAGCCAGTAAAAACGAGATCGTAATTTTGAAAGTGTCTTATTAACTCCCAAATGTCCACCGGAGGCCCCGTCGTGCATTTCTGTTAGAACATCTTTCACTTTTGATGGTGGGACTAGAATCTGCATTCGATGGGATTTTCCGTTCGCGGCTTCCCATTTACGCTTAAGGATGCCATCTTCCACCAGCAAGGAATTCCATTGTGCCCAATATGCCTTAAATGTTCCACTCTTGTCGGAAATATCGTTCCAAGTTGGCCGCTCGTTCTTTTCTTTGTGTTCCAGGATTAGCGACATATCTTCATCCTGAAGTTGAGCTGCGCGTATAGCCTCATTCGTCCACCCATCTAGTACTTCTACTTGTACATTTCGCAGGTCGTACGCCTCTTCTTTCTCTTCTGGCTTACATCGTCTTCTTGATAGAACATCAGCGTTATTATGCACCTTCCCTTGCTGAATTGAGCTTATCATTGATACGGGTGCACATTCTGCGGTTAACTCTCCCTTTCTTATTGCGACCGGCTCTTCGGACGCATTTAGTACTCTAACTGGTACAATGTGTTTCTTCATCTCAGGTTGTTCCGTTGATAGTCTCCTCTTATGACAAGCGCATGAACAACAATTCTCACTCAATGTTTCATTCATTCGTCGACGTTTCCTACAGTCAACAGAGATGTCGCCGACTCCGCCGAATGTCCAGCACTTCATAACAGGTCTCGGGGTTCTCCGTTGTACATGCCCGATTCTTTGGCAGGAACGTTCCTGGACGGACATTTCTCGGACTCTATATGTACTTCTGGTAGCCAGTTTAGCAGATTCATATGCCAATGCGAACGCCAGTATTTCGTTAGTCGCCTTCTTTCCCGCTAAACGGACGGCTTGTTGCAAGTCTCGATCTTGGAGTGCGTTTGTGAATGCATCCATTGCTACCTCGTTCAGGAATTCCTTAGTCATATTTGAATAAGACAAGTTTGCCAATCACTCAATGTCTGCCTGCAATTGTTGAAGATTTTCTCCAGGTTCCTGCATTCTGCTCCGTAGTTGCATGCGGTAGACCTGCTGCATGTGGTTGTCTCCATACCTAGCTTCAAGGCCGTCTCTTACCGCTTGGAAATCTGTTTGCTTCTCTGCTGGTATGGTTTGTAGAAATTCTGCAGCCGCCCCGCGGAGTGACAAGATTAGTGATGTTGACTTTTGCTCATCCGACCACTTATTATAATTGGCCGCGGCGTCAAACTGCCGTATAAATACGGAGAAGGGTCCCGGTCCATCGAAGGTTGGCGGTTGCATCCTTGTATCTTTGTAGTCATGTTGATTGCTAGGCGATGTCTTATTTCTCTCAACACACTCAAGTCTCTTTTCGATTCGCGTTATTTCATCGGTGACCTTCTTAAATTCAGC
This sequence comes from Microdon myrmicae, assembly GCA_963931805.1. Lineage (NCBI taxonomy): Eukaryota > Metazoa > Arthropoda > Insecta > Diptera > Syrphidae > Microdon > Microdon myrmicae. The sequence goes on along the minus strand of OZ007497.1, from coordinate 180,775,388 downwards.
TTCGTTTTTTAGATCTAGATTTTCCACTTCGTTTCGAATTTTTGACTGAATTTCTTCCTTAAAGTGTTGAAAATTACATTTCATCCACTGCGTTTGGGCATCCAATTTTTCATTCAGATCTGCGGCTTGTGCGTCGAATTTTGAATTTTGGGTATCCAATTTTGCATTCAGATCTGCAGCCTGTGCTTCGAATTTTGAATTTAGAACATCCAATTTTGCATTAACATCTGCAGCTTGCGCGTCCAATTTTGAATTTTGGACGTCGAATTTTGAATTTACGGCGTTGAATTTTGAATTTTGGGCATCCAACTTTGCATTAACATCTGCAGCTTGCGCGTCCAATTTTGTGTTAATGTCTGTAGCTTGTGCTTCCAATTTTATCATCATCATCCTGAGCATCTCCGAAATGTCCAACTGTGGCGACCTCTTCTCCGTTAGATTGTCACCATCTTGACTTGGTGTTTCTTCTCCATCCGGACAGTCTGGCGCAATCGCAAAACATATGTGTCAACATTAATACCCAATTCCTCCATTGCTGCTTGTAGGCGCTGTCGAAGAATTTGCTTCTGTCCTCTGCTATCCAGATTCCGGTCTTCAAGTTCCTTCTTCAACTCAGGAACGCGAAGATCCTCCAAATGTCGATCTGACATCGTCACAACACGCTTTCACAGCTTATTTACTTCACCAATAATCAATCCCACTTCTGACACCAATTGTAGCGAGCTTAGGGTTCGCTGGATTAATTATTTTTAGTGAATAAGAACCGTTAAATCGATTTCTAACTAATATCACACTTTATTAATTCGCTTGTAAGAACCGTACTTATCCCGTACACTCAACGATTTTTCCTCCCTTCTCGCTTGCTTCGCTTTCGCTTCTATTGTCTGTCACCATCAGCTGTCTCGACGTCTTTTTATCGTTTCTCACATTCTCATTTCGTTTCCGTCAGTTCCATAATCTTGGATGTTCTAGTCTCCAGTTTTCCAGTACTTTATAGAATATTCCAGTGCTTGTTTTGGACTTTCCCGAATATTTCAGTACTGACTGTCATATGCGTCACAATATTTTCAACGCATTATCTAGGAATTCCTGTAAAGAATTTCTCCCACAAGAGCATTCATGCATGCTTCTCTGTATTAGCGACCAAGAACCGAATTCTCGTTTAGTGTAAATACTCACACTAGAATTCGACCATTGAGTTGCCTTAGATGCCATCTACAATTGGCATAGATGTTATACAAACCGTCATTGTGTAACCATCTAAATTGCTTCGCAATGACTTGCAACTATTGATACAGCTGCAAGCACTTTACCCAGAAATGCTCCTTTGTTTGAATCTCCAAACACTCATCCACTTCACGCATAGCCGCCGGATTGAATTCAATAGCATCAAGAAATGCAAATAAAGAATCCGTTTCTTACAACGACCAAAGATACGATATACAAATCATATGAAGGATCCCGAATGCATTCCACACCTAATGAGTTGCAGCTTATCTATTTAGCTGACCCTCATTACAGGCCGATGCTTTAGGTCGCTTCTCCCTTTGTTCTTTTTCCCTCGTTTCCGGTTTCGTTTATCCTTCGATGAAATGCATCGGTAAACACTGTGATCTGTACGATCACCCATACATACATACCACCATGATCTTCCCTATGATATCCGGTTACCTAACCTAAAGAGATACTTCACGTTTCTCTTGTAATAGGAATCGCACCCCTTAATCAAAAGAGCATGCACCACTGGCAGAATTTCTCTTACTAGCGAATTCACATCGTGGAGTCGTCTTCCAGACCTTCAGTGCGCGCGGATCGAGTCTTTTTATCATCCCCAGTAGGGTGTGCACCGGAGTCTGCACCTCTGCGGGAAGCGTCTCTTCGTGGAGTCAAGTGTGCTAGATCCTCCTTACTTATTAATCTGTAATGTCACATCGATCCTTTGTTAAATGTGTTTAAAACAGAACTATTAATAAATACCCTAGTGTCATGAATATTCCAAGTTGAAATAACAAAACGGTTATCACCAGCCACAAAATCGGTGCAGAAACGAAAGTGTACCTTAATTAACAGCCGAAACAAATTAAAATAAAATGTATTTCAATCAGCACCTTTTTGCGTCCTCACTAAAGTTAAATAAAAAGAACAATACTCATAGCTAGGCCGGCTTGTCGTAAGAGGCGACTAAAGGCCGAGTGGTAGTTGAGGTCCCAACGCCCTGTCGCCTGGTGAAATACCACCCCATCAAACTATGGGTCTGGTGAAATGGTCTGGAGAAATCCTTGTCCATCTCTCGGAGTTTGGCTGATGGACCGGTTCGAGAAAAGATTGGTTTGGGTGGTATTCCGCGATATCGTCGAGAGATATTTTCAACGGTGTTTCGGATGTGTGGCTGATGGCCCGGACTGACACGGAGATAAGTCATGATGGTGCCTTCTGATATAAAGAATTCAGGAGGTAAACTAGTCTCCCATTCGGATCTCTGGGGGGCACTATGTCAGGGGGAACATCATGCAAATATCATGATAAATAATGGAACTTTAAGAGGTACGTCATCGCATAACCGGGCTCGCTCTCGAGACTCTGCTCACGCTCGACTGGTGACGGCATTTTGTAACATCAGGGGTATCGGTTTCACCAATACGAATGTAAACGCCGTCCACCTATATTTGCGAACAACGAAACTTGATACCCTTGCCCTAACTGAGAACCAGGTCGATTCGTCAACTGATTCGACATATCTTCCTTGCTCGGGATACGACTTATATTCGAGATTCCGTTTTAAGGGCGGAGTCTGCGTCTTCGCACGGTCCGATCTGGCTTGCCAGAGGATGGCGGCGTTGGAGCCCAATAATATGGACATCATATGGTTGAGGGTCGTGCTGAGGAATTCCGTTAAATTTCTTTGTTGTCTTTACCGCTCCCCGAATGACGATCGACCGGCGATATTTTTCGAACATTTTTCATATACCGTCGACTGGATACAGATCAACCACCCAGCTTCTGAAATTGTTGTCCTTGGCGATTTTAATGTGCACAATTCCGACTGGTTGTTACATTCTAACAGAACCGACGAGGCTGGGAGGCTGGCGGAGATGTTTGCTGTAAGCCACAACTTGACTCAACTCGTGGGGGAACCAACGCGAGTACCGGATGCACGAGGCGATTATACGAACACCCTGGATCTGTTTTTGACATCCGAACCGAGTATTTATACCGTAGAGGTTTCTGCGCCACTGGGAAAGTCAGATCACTGCTTGGTATCTGTCGCCCAAGCACTTGCATACCAAGCGAATAACCGGCCTAGGCAGCTTCGCCATGTATGGAAGTATGGGGCTGCTAACTGGGACGATATGCGAGATTTCTTCGCATCCTTTCCATGGTCGGAGGTGTGCTTCGGAAACTCCGATGTTAACGCTTGCGCGGAGTCAGTGTCAGAGATTATTCTCCTGGGGGTGGGGATGCATATTCCACATTCCATCAAACGAAGTTCGTCTGATAAACCTTAGTTTGACAAAAAATGCGAGCTGATTACAGCGGCAAAAAATAGAGCTTTTAAGCAATGGCGCTCCAATCGCACCGATGTTAACAGAACGAATTTTGTTAGAATCAGAAACGCGTGCAACCAGGCGATTGATACCGCGATGAAGACTTACAACGACAGGGTGATCAATAAGCTCCTTCAGTGCCCAAGTGGTTCGCGCTCCTTCTGGTCAATGGCAAAGGCTGTCAGCAGTAACTTTGCTTCCTCCTCTTTTCCTCCGTTGGTGACAGGCAGCGGGACGTTAGTCACGAATCCAAAGGATAAAGCTAATGTGTTCTCGAATTTATTTTCCGCGAATTCAAACCTCGATCCCGGCCTTTTGGAGCCACCTGTGATCTCGCCTGTACAGTCTTCAATGCGGGATGTGAGATTTCGTCCGCGCAGCATTCAACGCATTCTACGTGAACTGGATTGTAGGAAGGTAACCGGCCCGGACGGAATACCAGCAATAGTCCTTAAGAACTGTGCTCCGGAGCTGTCGCCGGTTTTTGGCAGACTCTTCCGCTTATCTTATGCTCGGAGGACCTTTCCTGCCTGCTGGAAAATCGCTCGAGTTCAGCCAATCCCAAAGACGGGAAAAAAGTGTCTCCTACAAAATTACCGTCCAATAGCATTACTGTCTATTTTATCTAAGGTAATGGAAAAAGTAATCAATACAGAGTTGGTTAAGTATTTGGAGTGCAACGGTCTTCTGAATGATCGTCAATACGGATTCCGTGGAAGGCGGTCCACAGGAGACCTTTTGACACTTATAACCTATATATGGACATCTGCGATTGAACGACATGGTGAGTCAAGGGCGGTCGCATTAGATATCTCCAAGGCTTTTGACGGCGTGTGGCACGGGGCATTTCTGAGCAAACTTCGTTCATATGGACTTTCCCAACAGCTTTGCGACTGGACGAGGTGCTTCCTCGAGAATCGATCGATCCGGGTTGTTGTCGACGGCGAGTGTTCAGATCTGTATCCTGTTAATTCGGGGGTGCCCCGGGGTTCTATTTTAGCTCCAACCTTGTTCTTGCTTCACATAAACGATTTGTTGGAGACAACGGATAACAGGGTGTTCAGTTTTGCCGATGATAGTACGCTTGTTTCTTCCTTTTCGAGTGATCGGCCGATTGGTGCATCAACGTCGCACCAGCTGAGATGTAGACAGATTGACTCTCTGAATTAAGATCTAGATAGGGTCCTGCAGTGGGGAAAGGCCAATCTCGTCGACTTCAATGCAGCGAAGACACAATATACAGCATTCACAAAAAAAGTGGATCATCGGTTCCACAGCTGATGATGAGTGGCCGGGCCCTCGAGGCTGTAGAAAGTTTGAAATTGCTCGGCGTCACGGTCTGTGGGAATGTATCATGGCATAAACACGTATCGGGTATCGCCAGATCAGCCTCAGGAAAACTGAGTTTTCTTTTTAGAGCCAAGAAATACTTTACTCCGGCCCAACTTCTTCTCCTATATAAATCTCAAATTAGGCCCGCGCTCGAATATTGCTCTCATGTTTGGAGCTCGGCTCCTAAACATACCCTCGACCTACTTGAGAGCGTACAAAGACGAGCGATCCGCCTGATCGGGGACTCGGCGCTGACGTCGGGACTACAGTCGCTATTACATCGAAGGCGCTTGGCCGACCTCTGTCTGTTTTACAGATATTATCACGGGTACTTCGAAGATTCTTGGCATTGTTCCACACAATTCGGCTTATATGCGCTCCACAAGACAATCCGACGGATCGCTCCCGTTTGTGGTTCATCTCCCGACGGCGCGAACATCCCTGCATCAGAACTCCTTTCTCTACAGAGCGGGGAAGCTGTGGAACTCCCTTCCCACGCGAGTGTTCCCGCAGCGTTACAACCTGCGACTGTTCAAAAATAACTGCAACCGTTATTTGATGGCATCTCGGGGCGCCCACTCGCCGCTATAGGTTCGCCTCTCCCGAGAGAAGTTTAATAATAATAAAATAAAAAAAAAAAAAAAAAAAGAAGAACCAATCATCACCATCAATAAAATAAATGTGTTTGTGTTGCTTGCCAACTTTTGTGAACGTGTGTTGCAGCCAACATAAGAAAACAATTTTTGTAAAGTTATTATTATGGAAAATTTAACAAGCCTCAGGACTTGCTAAATAAGGCCAAGACCGGTGCCCGGGTGTAGTGCCGATGATAATGATGATGATTAGATACGTTAATATAACAATAAAACAAAAGAACACATCATCACCACCAACAAAATAAATTGTGTTTGTTTTGCTTGCTAATTTTTGTCAACGTGTGTTGCAGCGGAATCCAGTTTTATTTACCCAGTGAAGCGTTGGGGTGTTAAGTGAACCCTATGCCGTACGTCGGCACACCAACTTCGAACCCCCACAAGTTCATAAGTTTATTTTTATAATCTTGTACCGCTATAATTTAGCGTAATAAATGAGGGTTCTGCCCTCACCAAATTCCAAAAATTCTATGCATCGGCAAAGAATACCAACTGCGACCGCGGTATCCGATCTGGTCTCAGCAGCACTATAAAGGAGTGATCCCATTACTTTGTTCTTCAATTTATTTGCATCATACTGTGGAGATGAAAATGATCTGTTCAAAGTTTTAATTGTACACACAAGTTTTTAGCATTTGGGGTGATATGAATAACCGTGTTGTTGGTCAACAGAAAAATGACGTGTGTAATTTTTGTGCATAAATTGTGCGAAGGATATCAACATGGGGACTAACGAGGAGCATTCGTCCGCCAAGAGTGACGTCATATGTTCCCCCTTTGTAACAGATGGCAAATCTCCACAGATTCAGGTAAACTATGTGGCAAGCATAAAAAAACGCTTTCCGTGCTCGATAGGTTATAAAATAAAGTAATGAATCTCAGACGATATGCAACATTCTGTTACTAGAAAACAGACAGAACGTATCTATCTTGCCGCTGTTATAGGGATATTACCACAAACATTGTTGAAGTGGATTTAGAGGTTGCAGTCCTTCTTTGCCAAGTGTTTACCCACGAAAGACATGTCAGAAAGAGAAGCACATCGAGTCCTACTCAATTATACGTTTTAGGCGCGGTTTTTGTACGAGACCTCAATTTAAAAAAATTTCGTCGGTGACATGAACCGACTAGGGATTTCCAACTTCAAGGCGAAGACTTTAATCCCATCCCTAAACAAAATTATAACGATAGGGAAACCTACCGCAAGGTTAACGACAACCTCAAGGCCAAGGAGGTGAATTATTACACATTCACTCCGGCCGACGAAAAGTCGAGGACCATCCTTTTAAAACGAGTCGCTTCTTGTTGGCAAAAGAACGACATCGTAATTGCCCTCGAGGCAACATTTCCTAACGTCAATTTCACGGACGTCAAAAAATTATGTCCCCCACAACGGTTTGTGAAAATCAGACCGGAAAAATACAGCAAGGTAAACATATGGGAGCTTCACCTTGCCCCAGGGTCCGACATAGATTCCATAATACGGACGAAGTCGCTTCCAATCTTACATCAGCAAGTTGTCTTCGAGGTATTTCATAACAGTGAAATGCCTCAATGCAGACGTTGCCAACGTTTCGGGCAACATGAGTCGCCGTTGCGTTCGTTTCGGAAAATCCCACGATATTGGGATCGCAACAAATGTGCAGGATTAAATAACACTGCCAAGTTGCTGCAACTGCGGCAACAAAGGACATCCGGCTAGTTACAGGAACTGTCCTAAATATAAAGAAATTATTCAAAGATCCAAGGAGACTCGAGCTAAGCAAACAGCCAAGTCAGACTTCGGAAAACAGGCCACACAACACTTCATCCAAAATGGATTTACATTTGCCGACATGCTTAAAGGACAACAAACAAAGAATACAAAAACTCTCCCAACTCCTCCCCCTCAAAAACATACTCAAGTCCCTAAGCGAGCCCAGGTAAAGGACAACACGACGCCACAAATTGTTGTCTTTAACCCAACCAACAGTGCATACTTCGATGACACACGTGATAATGCTCACGGTTTCATCGCACCAAATACCCTACAGAGCCTGGTTAAATCTCGAAACCCTAAGAAGTCAACCGGTATCGACAAGATGTCATACCACTCGTTGCGAAGGCCTCCTGCCTTATTCTTTATAAAGCTCTCCATTCTGTTCAACCATGCTTACAACATGAGGTACTTTCCCCAAGCTTGGAGGCACGCTATTATTTGTCCAATAGCAAAAGTTGGGAAACCAACGTATCACCCCTCAAGCTTTCGCCCTATCTCGCTTCTCACGTGCATCAGCAAAATATATGAAAAATTCATATACGAGAAACTAAATCAATTTATCAGTGCCAGGAACCTAATACCTGATTTCCAATTTGAATTCGAAGAGCGCACAGCAACACTATGGCTCTCAACATATTTTAAAACCACGTCTGCGTGCGGCTCTTTAATAAGGAACCCACCATTGCGGTGAGCCTGGACATTGAAAAGGCTTTTGATACGACTTGGATCGAAGGTCTCGCTTTTAAACTACTAAATACTGGCCTCAGTAGAACGCTATGTAGCATCATCTACCAGTTCGTTCGAAACAGAACCTTCCAAGTTAGAATGAATGGAAAGCTTTCCCGAACTTTTCACGCCGCTGCAGGCGTACCACAGAGCTCCATTCTAGGCCCCATCTTATTCAATATTTACACCTCCGATATTCCCCGCCCCGTGGACGGGAGAGTAAACCAAATATGCTATGCGGATGACGTCCTGGTGTACACGCCAACCAAAGGCCCTAACCTCGCAACAAATCGACTCAACCGTCACTTGGACGAACTGTATCAGTATTACAGTCGATGGAAAATCCGACTTAATCCATCCAAAGCAGTAGCCATAATCCTGAGTAGTAAACACTCCCAACCTGCTTCTCGATATTCACAGAATATTCGAATAAAAATGGGAGATACTACGATTAGACCACAGGACAAGATGAAATATCTTGGGGTCACTTATACCCCAAAAATGAATTTCATCAAACATGTGACTCTCATTCTCCAAAGGGGCCTTGGTCGGTCTAAGCAACTGTGCAACATCTTGAAGTGGAGCAACAAAGTTGACACCGAAGTTAAGCTTCTTTGCTATAAGCAGCTAATCCGATCTGGAATATCGTACGCCTTTCCCATATGGTCCTGCATATCTTCGGCTCAAATGAAAATACTTCGAGTTTTCGAAAGGAAACTCCTCAGACGATGCACCAATCACTGTAGAAGGCCTGACGGTCGTCATTACCCCAACTCTCACCTATACGAAGGCGTCTCCATAACCCCTGTCGACGTGTACTTGCTGCAATTAGCATACAATTACCTCGAAAGCATTCAGAACGCGAGAACCTACTTGTACGGGAGTTTTGCGTTGTTGACCCTTCTCTCTCTCGATCTCTTCGGGTCATACCACCACAATTTCGTCTTCAGTATAAAACTGAATAAAGCACCCTCCCCAACAACATTCCCCTCTATAATAGAGGATTCCTGGATCCATCCCATAGTATACTGTTAACAAACCACACACACACGGACACAGTACAAGACGGCACAAACATGCACACACCGACCAAAGCGCAGATCCTCAGACGCCAAAGACATGATCTGCGTTTACCACCGCACTTAAGACCTACCGGCCTTGTATGATTTCTTTCCCACCATCCCACTAGACAAGTAGTTAGAGAACACCCGAACTAACACTATCCACACAATCCTTGGATACCCCCCCCCCCCTTTTTTTTCTTTTCTTTTCAGATATCTCGAGACCGAGCCAACATCCTCACGGATGTGGGTGATTCTGGTTATCGCAAGATGACCAGAAATCAGAGACAAGATGAAGGACACATATGTCCTTGTCTCGCTAAAATCGGCCCTCACGCCAAACCATTTTTTTTTTCAGAAGACATGTAACATTCTGTTACTAGAAAACAGACAGAACGTATCTATCTTGCCCCTGTTTTAGAGGTATTACCACAAACATTGCTGAAGTAGATTCCGTGGTTGCGGTCCCTCTTTCTCAAGTGTTTACCCACGAAAGACATGTCAGAAAGAGAAGCACATCGAGTCCTACTCAATTATACGTTTTAGGCGGACAGAGGAGTACGTGAAATACTTTTCAGTCGAACAACTTGAGCATTAAACGTTCAATTTACAGGCATTGAAAACCAATATGGAACCTTCCTCATTCTGTCAGCATTGTGCATTCATACTTAGGGTATCAAACAATCCGTTGTGAACGCGCATATTATTAAACAATTTAAATCAAGCCCATTGCGCCTCGACATTTGTTCTCCCCATATGCTCGTACTACATACTGATATCTCCAAACCATGTTAGATATATTCCAAAAAACGTAAACACAATACTCATTGTTATTGTTTCACTCCCAACTACCGAATGTCACTTCACTTCTATTAATTTTTTTAATTGCCAACGTTCACAGTAGTAAAAAAATATAAAAGTAAATTATTACACCAATAAAAGAAAATATAATATTTTTGTTTTTTTTGGCGTTTTGTGTGCTACAAAATTTTTAAATCATTTTTTATGGCAGAGTAACGTTGCGCAGCACCTGAATGCACTCACTTGTCTTCGCCATTTTGCTCAGAAGATCTATCAAAGGATTTTTCAGTGACAACTTACGTTGCAAGAGGGCGGCCAGGAAATAGAAAAACTAACAAACAGAGAACGACAAATACAAGTCGAGAAGACATGCCTGCTGATGAAATAGGTGAGCCATTTTCTGATCAAATATATTTCGTAATTAGATTAACAAACTAATTCTCAACTTTTTGAGTTAATTCATACATTTGTGAATCATGTAATTGGATGCAAAATGAAAACGTAGTACTCAGCCTGCCTTGTTCCGCACAATGAATTGCAAGAAATTGAAACTTCCAACAGGAAGTCATTCGACAGTGAAATGGGAAAATCAATTGTCTTTGTATTTTTGTAATTTACAGAATTATTAGATCGCGTTTTATTGCGCCTTGGTGTCGCCGAAACAGATGAGCAATTAGAAGCCACCGTTGGACGATTTCTTACACCAGTGATTATCAAAATAACCACTCCCCACGACAATGTTCGGGAGAAGGTATGTATACCAAATAAAATTGTACAAGTAAAGGAAATTGATCCAAGGATTCTATTGTCTGCTCGGTTCCCTAAAGGTGGTCGATGTGCTGACGCATATTAAGCGCCGTCTTTCATCACGACCGAAGGTACAATTACCAGTCGAGGCGCTCTTGGATCAGTACAAAACATCTTGCGAATCACCATTTTTACAAAATTTTGCTATTATCTTCATAACAATGGGCTTTACAAGGCTGTCGGACGAGAAAAAGGCTGAATTAGCCCCAAAGTTATTAACATGTGAAGAGAAGCTGGAGAACTATCAAGATCGGTAAGCTATTGGACGAGGGTGTGGTGTGGATGTCAAGAGAATTACGACATTGATTTTCGTTGCAGGTTATTCGTGCTGCTCATTCCACTGCTGAACATTATCCCAATCCCCGAAGATCCAGAGAAAAGGAAGAATTTGCTTGGTATCGAGGATAAACCTGGAGTGAAAAAGAACTTTCTAGCTCTTTTGCGGGACGTGCTGTTGCTTCCTTACACGTAAGTGGATAAATCTTAAGTTGTGACATGCGCTCTAGGTTTCTGATAAAATGCTTGACGAGTGATTTATTGAAGTTCGTATGTCCGTATCGGGATTCAACTAGTGTTCTGTGGTAGACTGCATAATTTTCTCAATTTCATTTTTTTACCTATATTTATTTATTTATCTATTTTTTGAGAACTTTGTATAAGGTAGAGGGCTACTTAGATAACAACGTTGGTTTTATCCGATTCGGTCAGGTGATTTACGTAGATTTCAAGATTCTATCAGCAATATGTTGGTGGTAACATTGTCTCCCAGTTTCAAGTGAGATCTTGTACAAGGTGGCGCAAAATGAATCACCCCATCGGAAGATGTCATAATTTTTGCAAATGGCGTCGTACGTCAAACATATTTGACATTTGTGAACTAGACAGCTGCAGTATGCAAACAGAAAAGCAATGGGCTGTACTCCGCAACAGCGTGGAATAATTATGTCGGTGGGGTTAGACCAGCGTGAATTTCGACATCGATTTCCTAATCGTGTCGCGCCAACTGGGCAAACATTCCGGCGCTTAGCTACTCGACTCGAACAGACTGGAACCACAGGAGACCATGGAGGGCGTGGCTCGTTCGGCCGAGAATATCTCGGCTGTGGCTGCCGATATCGCTAAGACCGAAGAAACAGCCAGATGACGGGCCACGCAATTGAGCATCACTAGACCGACTCTCCAGCGAATTTTAGTGAGAGACTTACACATGTTCCCGTACAAAGTGCAAACAGTACATCAGTTAATGCCTGCTGACCTTCAGTGGCGTGTGAATTACTGTCAAGCCATCCTTAATTTCAACAACGAAGGGGACGATTTTGTGTCGAAAATCATCATGAGCGGCGAGGCGCATTTGCACTTAAGCGGTTACGTCAATAAGCAAAATCTTCATTTTTGGGACACTGAAAATCGGCGTCTGATGCACGAAGAGTCATTACATCCACTCAATTGTTTGATTTGTTGGAGGCAACGGATAACAAAGTATTCAGTTTTGCGGATGATAGTACGCTTGTTTCCTCCTTTTCGAGTGTTCGGCCGATTCACAAAGAAAAGTGGATCATCGGTTCCACAGCTGATGATGAATGGCCAGGCCCTCGAGTCTGGGGAAAGTTTGAAATTGCTCGGCGTCACGGTCTGTGGGAATGTATCATGGCATAAACACGTGTCGAGTATCGCCAGGTCAGCCCCAGGAAAACTGAGCTATCTTTTTAGAGCCAAGAAATATTTTACTTCGACCCAACTTCTTCTCCTATATAAATCCCAAATTAGACCCGCGCTCGAATATTGCTCTCATGTTTGGAGCTCGGCTCCTAAACATACCCTCGATCTACTTGAAAGCATACAGAGAAGAGCGATCCGTCTGATCGAGGACTCGACGTTGACGTCGGGACTACAGTCGCTATCACATCGAAGGCGCGTAGTCGACCTCTGTCTGTTTTACAGATATTATCACGGGTACTGTTCTTCGGAGATTCGTGATATTGTTCCACGCAATTCAGCTTATATGCGCTCCACAAGACAATCCGACGGATCGCAACCGTTTGTGGTTCATCTCCCGACGGCGCGAACATCCCTGCATCAGAACTGCTTCCTCTACAGAGCGGGGAAGCTGTGGAACTCCCTTCCCACGCGAGTGTTCCCGGAGCGTTACAACCTGCAACTGTTCAAAAAGAACTGCAACAGTTATTTGATGGCATCTCGGGGCGCTATAGGTGCGCCTCTCCCGAGAGAAGTCTATTAAAAAAAAAAAAGCCACTGTGTGGTGCGGTGTTCACACGGGAGGAGTGATTGGATTGAGGACGCCATTGGCAATAGGGTCACTGTTACTAGCGAATGCTACATGGCCATAAACAATGACTTCTTACTGCCAGAATTGGATGAGCGGGGCTTGGTGAACATGTGGTTTCAACAAGAAGGTGCAACTTCACACACAGCACGAGCCACAATCGATATTGTGAAGGAAGTGTAATGGTCGTGTAAACTCCCGTTTTGGCGATTTGACATGGCCAGCAGGATCACCCGATTTAACCATCACAGACTTCTTTTTTTGGGATTACTTGAAATCGCGTGTTTATGCCAACATTTGATGGCATCTCGGGGCGCCCACTCGACGCTATAGGTTCGCCTCTCCTGAGAGAAGTCTAATAAAAAAAAAAATAAAAAAAAACAAGCCTCAGACAATCGCAGCCCTTAAGGAGAATATTCGACAGGCATGCGAACAGTTATCACCGCAAATATTGCGGAAAGTCATGGAAAATGTGATAAAACGGGTACAAATGTGTATCAACACTGGCGGCAGGTACTTGACGGATATAATCTTTTCCACTTAACAAAAAATATTGTAAAGGTCCAAATAATAATTTCCATCACTCAAAATCTTTTTTTCTTATTTAGTAAAAAAGTAATTCAAAAACAAAATTGGATGATTAATTTTGCGCCACCCTATATAATGGGGTTCTAAATAGGATGGCTTCACATTTCTGGAAGTTGATCTTAAGTTTACAGTCGTCGCAATAGCGCTGCACTTTGTTGAAGTCTCGCTGTAGTAAACTATTCATGATCTCAACTTTCGGAGCTGTTATTATGAGATCGTCTGCGTACGCAATAGCCTGCGGAAGTGCATCTAATAAGTCGCTAATGTAAATGTTTAAAAAAATCAGAGAAAGTACCGCTTCTTGTTTCAAGCCATTCTTGATATTATACGTCACGAGGTCACATTACCACTTTTGACCACGAACCTCCTGTCCTTTATCGTAAAGTATATATAGTAAAGGCTTATGTAAAGGCCTTGTCTGACCAGTTTATAATATAACCCTTCTATCCAGGCGGTATTAAAGGCTTTTTCCAAGTCGATCAGACAGACACCTGTGCATTGGTTCCTACATTTATTCTATTGTATGTGGAAGACAAGTTTAGCTGCGGTATGTGTGGTTTCATGATTCGTCTTAAACCCAAACTGGTTATTCCGAATACGGTTGTCGTCTACCCATGTTAGCTGAGCTTTGTTAATGGTCTTACTTATGTTTGGGAGTAAACTTATCGAACGCATGTTCATTGGGTTTGTACAGTCTTTGTCCTTTTTTTTTTTTGGGTGGGCTGTATGATTGCCATTTTCCAACGTGTGGGAAACTGCATTGTTCAACGCGTTGTTAAGCAGGGCCGTGTATATATCTATTGCCATTGGGGACAGGTTCTTGAGTACGATGTTAGGTACTCCATCTATTCGCACTGACTTTGCTTCTTAATGAGTCTGTGGCGGTTCCGCCAAACCCCACTCTCTACGTACCCGAAGAACCCCCATAACTACAACCCACACTTCATTTGTTTCTGCTAATGCAATCGCATTAGCACCTGTAAATGCTTCACGCATTAAGTTCATCAAATGTATTTTGCTAAAAGCTCCTGGAAGAGAATTCTTACCTTCATTCATTTATTCGAATTCAAAATTCCCTTTAAGAATTCTGTTCCAAACTTCATTAATCCCAAGCCCAATTCGGCACCCTCGGTTGCCAGGCAACCTCAACCTTACATACGCATTTTCCCTAGTCGAATTGCTGAAAACAAAACAATTTGGTTTACATATAATGTACCATCATAACAGGGATCATAAACATTGCGTCGCCTATTCCCAGCTTCACCATGTGTATAATAAATTCCCTTACATACACATTGGCTGGCGTCCTATACCCAAGGAATAAAAGGAAATATACGCATCTCGCGTCTTAAACCATAAATTAAGTTCACAGCATAGGCAAATGCAAATAGCTATGGTATACTTACCCTTTCCAGCGATGCAATAAACAGCAATTCCCTGTAAATAAGCTAGAATCAATTAGCACCATGTGCATGGTGCATAGCGGCTATCGTTACAGCTGCAATGCATAGCTTAGACAACGATCTACCCGATCTCTTTGCCTTCCCATATTTCTGGATCTGCTTCTCATGACTAGCGGCATGAACAAACAGAAACCCCAATTAGCACCCAATGAGATTCGGCCTGTTTACTTAGCCGAACTCACATCTTATTGATGCACATTATTCCCTTTTCTTTGTTTTCAGATACGTTCTCATGGCTTTGTTCCATGAAAGAACCAATGTGCACACATACATGTGTATCTCTATGAGATCAGGTTACCTACCCCCAAAGAGAGACTTCACGTTTCTCTTGGGATGGAAAATGCAGCCTTCAATTAAGAGAGCCAGTACCACTGGCCAAATTTCCTTAGCCAGCGAATTAATATCGTTGGGTCTTATTCCACACATCGACCGAGCTGGTCGAGTCTTCATTCATCCCTCACTGCGCGCACATTGAGTCTGTTTTTCTTAGCATCCCCCGTAGGGTGTGCACTGGAGTCTGCACCCCTGCGGGACGTATCCTTTTACTCGCTTCACTACGTATTCCGCGAACGTTGTGCCTAGTTTAAACCAAATACCAATATTTTAACATTAAGTGAACATATTACAGCAACCACAACGCTGAATTGAAAACTGTTTGTGCTTAAGTCAAAATTACTTTGTGTTAAGAAACAATAAAAGTAAAAAGGGTGATCACCAATTAATTCGTGCGTTTCATTACTTATTCTCCCGTGCTGCAGTTTCCTGGGGGTTCGTATCATTGTCCAAATCTTTTTCTTTGTGAACCTTTTAGCGGCGTTGCTCAGTGTGTCCAGTGAACGGTTCGTGGGACGAAGTAGAACCCCATGCCGTACGCCGGCACAACGACTTCGTTCCTCACAAGTCGAAGATACCCTGGATTCCTTCCCTCGTAATTAATAGGTTATTAGCTCCACCATTGACATTAATGTCAATTGACAATAACAACAATAACAATTCTATATTAGCTGAGTGTACTTGAGTTTAGAAATTATCGTCACTGAATTCGGTAAAACCGGGTTTCTCCGATTGCCAAAGTGAAATTTCATTTCGGAGGTGCAGGTGATTCAGTAGAACTGTAGCATATACAGCCACACAAAATTTTATCAATGAAATAATAATTTGGTTACCTGGATTTTACCGCCGTTTTCAACTACTTTGCCGGGGAGAGTTGGAGGTTTGAGTAGCAGCTTCCATCCGACTCAGTCCTGGTTCTTCTTCCCTTGGGCCAACAATTTAGCACCTTCAGCCGCAACTTCCTTGGATGTCACTTGACGCTTCTTCCTCAATGCAAGACGTCTTCGTTTCCTTTTAAAGACAATTGGGGTTACCAAACGTTGGATTTTTGGAGCCTTCGATATGGCTGCGACTGGCCAGTCCGATCTCTAAACACCCGCGCCTTTTTCTTTCGTACTAAATAAGACAAACTTTCTGTCCACGAACACTTTTAGTGTTTTATAATTTTTATTTCGAGTCTAATTTCTCTTTTTTTTTTTTTCTTTTCCTTTACAATTATTACTATTACTAATTTCACGTTTCCAAGAAAGAACAAAGAACCAAAAAAAAACGGGAACACCTTTTTTTCTCTTGCTTT
Source organism: Microdon myrmicae (assembly GCA_963931805.1). Taxonomy (NCBI): domain Eukaryota; kingdom Metazoa; phylum Arthropoda; class Insecta; order Diptera; family Syrphidae; genus Microdon; species Microdon myrmicae. The sequence goes on along the minus strand of OZ007497.1, from coordinate 180,758,739 downwards.
TCTTCCACACCTTTATTTCAACTCTGTCAACGGAACTCGAAACCGTATCTTTCAAAAAGGGTCAACCCTCCATCTCTCTCGCTCTCCACTCACGTCCACTTCGAAAAACAAATTCGAACTCGAAGAATGGCACGATCCACACCCGAATCAGGGTGTGTTCAGAAACTCACTTCAGGATCGTGCAATTCTTCCACCACCTTACCATCATACTATGTTAAAACAAAATTAAATGCAAATTATTAAATGATGGTGGTGGCCGACGTACGTAACAGAACTCTATCCTCTAAGTCGTGATTTCGGTGAATGCTTTCATTCACCTTGTACATTTTCTGAAAGACAGCTTCCACAGCGTTCACCTTTTCCAAAGGATCTTTGATCACGAGAAGCTTGTGGCGGTTCCGCCAAACCCCACGGTTCGCTTTCCTAAAAAGCCCCCATAACTTTCATCCAATCTCCTAATTTCACTAATGCAATCGCATTAGCACCTTGAATGCTTCACGCATTAAAGAGATCAAATCTGTGATCTAAAAATCCCCTGGAAAAGAAAACTTACCTTTCATGCATCCCTTCGCATACAAATCTCCGTAAGATTTCTTTCACCACTCAATCGCATTGGCACCTGAAAACGTTCCCTACATAGGCATTCATACATCATCAATGCATCTCTGCTTTAGCGACCCAAAAACCGAATTTAGAATTAGTGTAGATATTCACACTATAGTTCGATTCTGCCGTCGCCATAGATGCCATGCATAATTGACACAGATGGTATACACAACCGTCATTGTGTATCCATCTAAATTACTTCCCGAAGACTTGCAACTATTGATTCAGTTGCAAGCACTTCTCGCGGAAATATTTCTTTGTTTGAATGTTCAAACAAACACCGACGTCACGCTTTGCCGTCGGATTGGATTTAATAGCATAAACAAATGTAAACAAAATAATCCGATTCTCCCACTCGGCAGAGAGACGATATACGATCTCTTGTATAAATTATCGCAATCCCTTTTAGCATCTAATGAGTGGCTGTTATTTAGACAGCTGACCCTCATTACCGGAAGATGCCTTAGGTCGTTTCCCCTTTGTTCTTTTTCCCTCGTTATAGGTTCCGTTTATCCTTGGCTAAACGCATCGTCTAACCGCCAAAAACCGAATTCTCCAGCGTGTAAATATATACACAAAGAATTCGATCCTTGCCGCCAGCCTTGATACCGTGCACAATCACCATTGCGTACCTAAATTCCTCTTAGCATCGGTTTCCCTAATGGCTTGCAGTCTATTTACACAGCTGCATGCACATCTCCTATGATCCCTTTGTTACATTTCCTTTTCTCGGTTTCGTTTGCCTATGACCTGGCAACATGGATAAACCATGTAACCTCGCCATGATCAACTCAGAGAGATCCTCTCCGATTGGTCACCACAAAGAGAAACTTCACGTTTCTCTCTAGAACTAAAACCCACCCTTAGCGGCTGGCCGACTCTGCACGAGTCAGTTTCACGAGTCGAGAAATAACCACCAACGAGCGCGCATCGAACAGTGAAGTGTTAAACCTAAGCGACGGAACCCATAGTCAAGTTTTAAGCATAGTGAAGTGCGCGCGGAAAGGGGCGAAGGCAACCATCGTCCCGGACGGACGGAGTCGAGTGTAGTCGAGAAAACGCGAGAGGAATTATATATGCAAGAATTGCATTCGCGTCTTGATACATCCTTTGCTTTAATAAACGATGTTGTTGAATACATAATCCGAAGTATAATACAAAAAAAAAAACATCTATTAGAAGAATAAACAATAGAATTCAAACAGTATATCAGTGTTTTATTTTATTAAACTCGGTGGAACAATTGGCGAACAATAAACAATAGAATTCAAACAGTATACCAGTGACTTATTTTAATAAATTCGGTGGAACAATCTGTGGAGTATTAGTGAACCCGCACCCGTGCCGGCACACCGACTAAATACTCCCACAAATGTATTTGTCGATTTCGTCATTTGTCGGGTTTCTGTTTATTGCCAGATTAAAGTCATTCGAACGAAGTTTTCTTGTTAATGATCTGGTGAACCGTGGTCATCGCATTGTCCCGTAGTTGTAGGGTTGTGGTATCACGAATTCCTCCATACCTGCCAAATCGTTCGGAAGCTTTAGTACTGCCGTGAATACACAGTGGTCACTGTCGTATTCAATTGTCCGTAAACAATTTCTGTTTCATCTGTTTGTGTTAAGTAGTCTTAGTCGTGAGTCAATAAGCAAGATATCTAAGAACGATCTACCTCTAGGGTACGTTGGATATTCCGTAGCTAGCAGGTTAGTTCTATGGTATATTCTATATGATACAGATCTAACCAACCAGCCAACTGATTTCCTCTGGCATTAGATATATAATTTCCGCAATTTTTATGCTTGGCGTTCATATTTCCACCTAGGATAAATTCGTTTTTGTCCAGGTGCAATTGTAAGCATCGAAAGCTCTGCTATAAAGAGGTTATGTTGGTGTTGCTCAGGTGCATAGACCGCAATCGCATACACACTCTTTCCTTGCTGAATGGGTATGCGTACGATGCAGGCTTCCGGCACCCGGAACCTGCGGACCTCTCCAATATATATAACTTTGTGTTGGATTCCTTTTCTAATACAGATTGCGACACCTCCCCCTTGAGAGGAGTTAGGTCGATCTGTTCGTATAATATCGTAGTTTTTATGCCCTATGTTTGATTGATTGATTGAAGGCGGAACCCCATTTTTATTTAGCTTAATGCAAGCTTAAAATTAACTTAAGATAAAAACCTTACAGACTATCTTAAAATCTAGAGTAGTGGTTAAGACGTTATTCAATTATTCAATCGAAAAAAAGGGGAAGAAAACCAGGAAGTTGAAGATTACTGGCGATAGGGGAGGTAGGAAGCCAGGGAGGAACGAGTGTATGTGGGGGTGGTGAACGCGGCCTTTGTGCGATAGTGTGAGATTGTGGGTGGGGTTGGAAAGGTGTAGGGGAGAACTAGTTTGAGGGAGGGTGAGGAGAGGATTGCAGGGTAGAGGGGTTATTGAAGGGAGGTGGTGGATTTAGGACGGGTTTATTCTGAGACGTCGTTTAAGAGCGGGGAGTTGAAATCGAAGGAGGTGGGGAAAGAGTTGGCCTGTCGTAGCATACGCGAGATGGGTTCGTTAGCGCCGTAAGAAGTGTGATGAGCGGGCACGTAAAACAGTCGAGGGTTACGTACATTACGGGGGTTTTGTGTGCAATGTTAAAGTGGAGAGGAAGCTTGGGCAATTGATTGAGCCAGACAGAAGGCGACGGACAAAGATGATGTCGGCATGGATTCTGCGCTCTTCAAGTGTGTTTAGATTGATTAGAGGGAGCCGGCTTGTGTATGGTGGTAGAATCAGCAGATTTTCCCAGTTTAGTCCGCCGAGGGCAAAGCCCAAGAAACGACGTTGAACACCCTCAATCCTGCGAATGTGAGTCACTTGATACGGGGACCAGACCTGACTAGCGTATTTGAGTAGTGGCCGGATAATGGTTGCGTAGAGTGATCGGGTGACATAGGGGTTAAGGATCGGTTGGTTCAGTAAGAGATAGGAGCGTGGGTGAGTGGGGGAACTCTTCCGAGAGAAGGCGATTGTGTGATATTTGGCAATTTGAGCTCCTTGTCGCATAGGCCGCCCAGATCGGGAATTAATTCAACCGATGTTATCGGTTGGTTCAGTAAGAGATAGGAGCGTGGGTGAGTGGGGGAACTCTTCCGAGAGAAGGCGATTGTGTGACATTTGGCAATTTGAGCTCCTTGTCGCATAGGACGCCCAGATCGGGAATTAATTCAACCGATGTTATCGGTTGGTTCAGTAAGAGATAGGAGCGTGGGTGAGTGGGGGAACTCTTCCGAGAGAAGGCGATTGTGTGACATTTGGCAATTTGAGCTCCTTGTCTCATAGGACGCCCAGATCGGGAATTAATTCAACCGATGTTATCGGTTGGTTCAGTAAGAGGTAGGAGCGTGAGTGAGTGGGGGAACGCTTCCGCGAGAAAGTGATTGTGTGACATTTGGCAATATTCATTTCTAGGCAATTATTTTGGCAGTAAGTCGAGAAGCTGTCAAGATCCGATTGGAGAAGTGAGGAGTCCAGGGGAGAGCGGATTGTCTTGAAAATTTTGGAATGTCGTTTATGGTTAGGATAAATAGGAGAGGACCGAGATGACTGCCCTGGGGGACACCTGAGGTTGGGAAAAAAGGATCGGAGAGGGTGGGTCTAAAACGCATTTAATCAGTAGGGGTTCGAAACCGAGGGAAGATAGCTTGAAGAGAATGAGGTTATGTGAGATTTCGAAGATGTCGAAGGCCTTACTATCTTATGCTTCTGGTTTAACTTTGTTTCCCCCGCCAGAAGTATATCAGGATTTTAATCTTGCAACAGGTGTACCCGTGGTCTGTTGTGTTGATGATATGGTTCTAACATTTTCATAGCGTGGGTTCCAATCAAATTCTTCACAAAACGCTATAATATCGTACCAAGGAATCCAATTTATTTGCGTCCTAATAGACAATTCTGTAGATCTCATCAATTTGCAATTCATTTCTCAACTGACTATTCTAAAACTCCTTTCCAGCATTAATATTTATTTCCAGACGGCTACAATTTTCTTTAAAAAAATGATACCCATTACCATCTCAGAATGATATAGGTTCGCTTTTCGTTAGAAGTATTTAAAAAATGAAATATTTTTTCAGTTCGGTACCCGAAATAATTCCCGCGGGATTCAGCAAGTATTCTTACACTCGCATCAGGGTCCATAATTGGAAATCAGAAGAACTTGAAGAGGTACATACATTATTCTTCCATTTCCTTTGCACACTTTAGTATATTGTTTGTTTCTTTCTGGCTGTTTTCTTTCAGTTAAAAAAGGGATTGGTGCGCTTTCTTCGATCTGGAGTTTTTGCCGACACCGAAATCTTTATACTGCTTGTAGTAGCATCGGCCGATACACGTTTCAGTGTTGCTACGCCCGCAATATCTGAATTGAATAAAATATGTACAGGAATTAATTTTCGTGATCCTGTCATAACGTCACCGTTGTACTCATTATTTTCTGGCAACATGACCGAAGATAAGGACAGAAAAACGAGCCCGTGCTGTGCAAGGGTGCGCCAGAAGCTGTTACAATACCTGGTCCGTGTCCGTGGTAAGGGCCTCAATACGCCTAGAGGAATTCGCGTCATCTTCGAGGGCTTATTTGGAGAGGCTACCAATCAGAAATGTCGTGTATTGGTATTACAGTTCTGTGAGATGTTGATCAGGGAAGGTCCAATCGAAATCATATCAAAAGTAGCTAAAGTAATTTTGGTGGGTTTATTAAAGTTAATCGCTAAGGACACCAACGAACCGAATGAGGTGCAAAATGCTACATATGCAGCTATAGCTCAACTTGCAAGGACATGCCCGGAAGTTATCAATCAGGATCTGAAAATTGTTCTTTCTTACTTTAACAACTTAACCTATACCCCACCAGATGTGCACGGATCTATAAGAGATGCCTTGGTAGCAATGGCTCCAGCGTTTGCTCATAAAAGTCCCAATAACGAACTCGAAAAAAATGTTCAGCTTAGTGCCCAGGAACATTTGCTATTGGCAATGTTAACTGATAATGCAGTGTCTAAGTTGAACATTGTGCAGAATGTGACTAGTGTATTTTTAACTACTTGTTTTCCTGAACACTTCCCCCCGGCCAGATTTCTCTTGCTCTTAATAGCAGGAGAAAGGTGAGTATCCTAAATAATGTGTTGACCTATTTGTGAATATAAGTGTTTCCAGAAATTCCTTAAGGGAAACGGTAACATCACATTTATACGGTGTATCCAAGAAGGATCAGATAAATTATAATTACATATCATCGATTGATTATCCTGAGACATATTCCGATGATTTTAACAAACTCAGCTCTGAGCAAAGGCGTGTGATGCTTCCTGGATTCAAGCCGATGGTTCGGTATGTTATGGAAATGAATCAGAAGCGATTGGCCAAAGGCACCCACTGTGTGCTTGTCGGAAAGGTTAAGCTGGCATTTGGCTTGGCCACTTATGAGGAGGTAGTTTCAGGAATTGATAAAATACTAGAATCCAGTTAAAGTTTCGAATGTTTTTCCAGATTCTTCATTATCTTCGGCTTTGCCTATGGTTTTCGGCTGGAATAAGAGCTGCTCCTGGTGATAAGAAAAGCGCCATACAATTAAGAAACTACATCCTTGAAAACTACTCAGAGCATGAGAGTAATGAGCTCTTCCAATATTTGCAACTAGTGCAAAATTCCGTGGAGGCGCAGAGAAGTATGAAACTAGATACCACAATGACGTTATACTACAAGTGACTTCTTTTCAGATGAAAGCAACCTTCTCTGCTTGTACGATCTCCTTAATGCCGTTCCGGAAGTTCTTTCCGCAGCGAAGAAATATTTAATGGGTCCACTGTCGAAATCCTTGAGCGAAATCTCGGAGACAAGTAGAATACAAGCTGCCGAACTCTACGGCATCATTGTGGCTTACAGCATGAATTTTAACGATTTTAATAACGAAATGACGGATATTTTATCTTCGCTACCTCAGAAGACTCTCGAGAGTCGCCATGGATGGATGTTAGCTCTAGCTCACGCTTACAGCAGACGGTTTCATTCCCTGAATATGGCAGAGAAAAAAGAAACCCTACGAGCAACGCAACCATTTACTGACACTGTAAAGACATTTGGTAAGAGCTCCGCAATTCTACGATCATATGATTTCCAATGATCAAATCTCCACTCTTTTAGCTCAAATGTTATGTGATTCTCAGCCGCTCATGGTGTCGGCAGCGGTCACTTGTATTTCTTTAATAGGACGCGAAGTAATCATCCCCACGTTTGATGTGCAGATATCAATTCAATATACCGATCAAGTTGAGGAGTCAATGGAGGATGACAAAAGTTCGTATCCAAATATCAATAGCATTGCAGATCTGTCTACAATATGTTCACGTATTTCCAGGCACGAAAATGTCAACCAAACACGTAATATTCGGTGTAATCTTTGGTTTACTAAAAAGCTCTTCAGTGAGGGCGAAAATTCGAGAAGAATCAGCTAAATGTTTGGGATGCTTAGCCATAGGTGACAGTGAACACTTTACCGTGAAGAATCTTAACAAGTTCCTCTCACTGATCAAAGTCCCAAAAGATGCCGCACTAAATATTGCAATTTCTGAAGCTATTGTAGCTACAATCAATGGCTACGACACCAACAATCCAAATCCCGAATTTGTAAATCCTCACTGCGATGAAGCAGTCTTCGAAAATTTCTTGAATATCCTGATAAAATCTGTAACTGATCCGAATCCGCATTCACGCCAGGTTTGTCAAACAAGATGATTTGTCGCTATAATTTTAATTTAATTTGTCGCTAATCTTTGTTTTAGTCCTGTGCCGTATGGTTGTTAGCTATTGTGCGACACTGTAGTCATCGACCATATGTGTTGGCAAAGAAACAGCTTCTACAATTGGCTTTCACCGAACTACTCTCCGACGACAGCGGTAACAACTTATTTAATTTCTTGATTGATTCTTAGGTTTTCTATAAAAAAAAAGTTTTTCTTCGTTACAGAATTCGTCCAAGATGTATCATCTCGAGGTCTTGGTTTAGTTTACAATCTCTCCGACACCGATACGCAAAATGAATTGGCAAATTCCCTCCTCGAACAATTAACTGGAGGTAAAAAGAAAGTAGCGCAAGTTAATCAAGACACCGAATTATTTGCGGAAGGGTTACTGGGTAAAACACCTACTGGTGGCAATATGACCACGTACAAGGAACTTTGCAGCTTAGCCTCAGATCTCAATAAGCCGGACATGATATACCAATTTATGCAGCTGGCTAATCATAATGCGATTTGGACAAGTAAGTTAGGAGCTGCATTCGGTCTAAAATCGATTTCAAAAGATGCCAAGGTCAACATGCAACCGTATCTGGGGAAGATAATCCCAAGATTATATCGCTACAAATACGATCCAACGCCGAAGATTCAAAATTCCATGATATCCATTTGGGATTGTATCGTTAATGATTCAAAAGCGGTAGTGGAGCAATATTATTGGGAGATCCTGCGGGAAATCTTGGATAATTTGACTTTCAACGAATGGAGGGTCCGAATAGCTTGCTGCTTAGCAACGAGAGACCTTCTTAAGCGGCCAAATGGGCTGCGATTGAGATGTACGGAACTTGCGAACAAAGGAGTTGAACCCATGGATGTGGGTAAGTTTTTAATTGCTTTGTATTATTTTATACTAACCGTACCCGGGCAGGCCTAGTCTGGTTATATAGAAACAAGGAAAAGGGGAAACGCACGGTTCTAATATGTTAAATTTCACAATGTTTGCGGGTATACAATATTTTTGGTTGGTCCATTGTCTATGCAGATACCGATGCCTGCCTGGTTCGTCCACTCTAGAACATGGAACATATGCAATAATTGGCCATGTGAGAAGTAATCCGAATGTAGATCTAAACCTCGCATTCGGAAGATTGACAAGTTTTTTTGTTGATGGTAATTGCAATCGCCAATCGAATTGGGAATTGCAATCTCTTAAATTGAGATGACATATCCATTTGAATCACAGGAATGCTGTAATGAGGAGAAGTTTACCTTTGAATGGCCCTGTCAAGATTATTGCTTCTCCGACGTTGTTTATTTATTTGTTTTTTTTTACATTAAGCCACAAGACGGTATTTTTATACTGCTTCATCTACTTCTGCAACAATATCGACGGACTTGTGTGTGACTGCCTTGCTAAATAAATTGTTAAGTTCATGGACGTCTCTGTTTTTATGGACAATAACAGCTCGTCCACTCAACCAATCGTGATTCTTACAATCGATCTGAATATTGGGAAATATTTTTTCAGTCGATTCCTCTTCGGACGTCACCAAATTGTAGAAGTTATGAATCTGGTCCTGAGGTCAAATCAGCAGGCGCTTTTCCGTTCCCAATTTTCAGCATTTTGTCTCACAGTTTTGCTCGTGCTATTTTTCTTAATTACATAAACCGTTATATTCACAATAATTATCGCAAGCCATTATCTTGCTATCTTGTTTTCTTTGCCTCGCTATCGCAAACTCATAAGTTAATCAAGTGTGAAAACCGTTAAGTTATGGCCCCTGGGCCACATGTGTTAAGCAAAATTAAACGTAAACGGTTGCGTTACGACCCCGGTATTGGAGGCCAAACTCCTCCCGATAAACTTACAAAAGTGAACAATAAAGTGCTAGCGAAATCCAATATGTGTTCAAACACTAATTTTTTCTAACCACTTCAAAGTCTGATGGAGGACTCACCTGAAATGGATTCGACCAACGTCGATCAGTGCGCAGAAACTACTAAAGAAACCGTTCCGCCAATTGTGGTGTTAAAATCAACTAGTGCTAAAGTGCGTAATATTTTGAGTAACATTAAAATAGACAACTGCTTAATTAAAAACATATCGCTTGGACAAAAAATATGTGTCCCAACAATGGACATATATAACAAAATTAGAACTGAACTCTTGCGGTTAAAATGTGAGTTTTTTACCCACTCGCGAAAAGAAAATCGCCCATTAAAGGTAGTGCTATCCGGATTAGACTTGATAAACAACGATATAGTGAAGAATGAACTAATTGCACTCGTGTTACGGACCGACATTGAGTCCAGGTCCCCCCAGAATCCACTAATCCCCCCTTGATTCCCCTCTTTACCTGTAAAAGGAAAATAACGCGCCAAGTAGCTAATTTGCATAAACTACTTTATGCAAATTCTACTTGGCGGAGAAAAAAATAATAAAATAAAACATAATACACCGGAAATAAATTCGCAAAATTGACAATTCATCGTAAATCTTCGAATGTTTTGCACGAGTTCAAAAAATCCAGCTCTTCAATCGTAATTGATACTACTGTGATATAAGGAAGAATCCGAACCTCGCAATTGATGCTACTGTGATATAAGGAAGAATCCGAACCTCGCAATTGATGCTACTGTGATATAAATTAAGGAAGAATCTGAACCTCAATGGACTAACCATGGCTTCCACATAAGAGATAATTCCTTAATTAACAAAGAAACTTTGTACAATAAATCATAATTAACCAAGGAACAGCTTGCTGAACAGGGGAGCAGCCTTAAACGCCCCCTGCAACCAGTCGCAGATACAAAACATAAACCCAAGATACCCAAGATAAACCACAGTAAGTCCCCCCTTCTTACTTTGATTTACCCTTATTAACTTATAATATTGTTATACAAAAAAAAACATAACACTCGGGATAAAGTGCTTAGATGTTAAAACCATCACCATAAATTCAACAACAAAAGCCTTGTACAAACACTATCTGTACATTGTTTACATCCAACGCGGTACTATAAAACTAAATGAACTCAAACGTAACTTCTCCACATTGTTCAAAACCATCGTCCGATGGGACTTCAAAAAACATCATCCAGGTAAGGTCACACAATGTCACAATTACCAGCTTTACGGCCACGGCTCGATGTATTGTCATATAAATAGCTTCTGTGCAATCTGTTCGAGAAACCACAAAACATCCGACTGCAAAATGAATGAGGTCATCAAGTGTGCAAATTGCAGTGGGCCACGTAAATCCACCGATCCTGAATGCATTAGCTGAAAGCAGTACATGGGCATTCGCCGCAAATTATTCCCACGTGGACGTGGTACAGGAAATACAACGTTCCTACAGCCTCCGAGTGACAAACAGCAGCCATTGCCCGACAGATTATCCATTGATAATTTTCCTCCACTACCGCAATCTGTGCGTCAACCTTCACTTCCTTCATCCACCTGGGCCTCTGGCCTCCATCAAACCCAGCAACCTCCCAACAGTGATACGACACACACGAAGAAAAATCCGTCTGAAACTATAAATAATGATAACTTGTTCTCATTTAGCGAGATAAACTCTCTTCTTAATGAAGTTGTAACCAAGCTTAGTGCTTGTCAAACTAAAGCTGACCAATTTAACGTCATTACCTCATTAGCTATTAAGTATATATATTCGGAAAAATTATGTTAAGAAACTCTCTGAGCATCATAACTTGGAATGCGAGAAGCATCAAAAACAAACAGCATGCATTTTTTAGTTTCTTGATGAATTTTAATATTGATATTGCACTTGTTTCAGAAACCTGGCTCAAACAAGACATTTCTTTCTCTCATCCAAATTACATATGTTATCGCCTAGACAGGGTACATGCTAGTGGTGGAGGTGTCGCCATTGTTGTGAAAAAATGTATAGAACATACCTTTTATTTATTATTATTATTATTATTATTATTATTATTATTATTATTATTATTATTATTATTATTATTATTATTATTATTATTATTATTATTATTATTATTATTATTATTATTATTATTATTATTATTATTATTATTATTATTATTATTATTATTATTATTATTATTATTATTTATTGGCCTGTAGGAACCCGGAGGTTCATGACCTCACCGACTCGACTTCGCCATCGCTCCCTGTCCTGTGCGCTCTCCTTCCAGCTTGACCATTCGATCCGTCCTCGTCTAGGTCAAACCTAACATTGTCCTCCCATCTCCGTCGCGGGCGTCCGGCCGGTCTCTTTCCCGTTGGTCTGCCGTCAAGAATTCTATGCACGGTCCTATCGTTGCCCATTCGCGCCACGTGTCCGGCCCATCTTAATCTTCGCGACTTGATTACTCTCACTATTGTAGGCTTGCGATATAGATCTTCCAATTCGTGATTGTAGAGTTTCCTCCATTGTCCTGCCTCCTCGTCATATTTACCTCCAAAGATACCCCTTAGTACTTTATTCTCGAATACGCGGAATTTGTTTTCTTCCCGTTTTGTGAGAGCCCATGTTTCGCATCCATATAGAAAAATCGGCATGATTATGGTTCTATAGACACGGAGTTTTATGTTATGTGATAGCAGTCTGGATTTCAGCTGTTTACTGACTGCGTGCCAACTAGCGTTGCCGGAATGCAGTCTTTTGTTAATTTCCTTCGACATTTCGTTACTGGCCGTTAGTGTCGTTCCCAGATATACAAATTCTTTAACTTCTTCAAATATCTTGCCTCTGACGTTTATATGTGTTCCCTGAGGTCCACCCGCTCTCGTCGTAACCATGTATTTCGTTTTGTCTTCATTTATTTCTAGGCCCACCTCTTCTGTCGCTTGCATGATGATTTCACAGTTTTTACTAACAGTTTCTAGATTATCGCCCAGAACGGCGATGTCATCCGCATATGCGAGCACTTGTGTGACCCCGTTCAGGGATGATCCGGCCATGTTGTCGTCTTGTACCTTCCTGATGACATACTCGAGGACAAGGTTAAAAAGACACGGTGATAGACCATCTCCCTGCTTTAGTCCGTCCCGGATTTCAAATGGCTCTGAGAGGTGGTTTTCTATTCTAACTCGCCCTTTGTTTTCGTTCATGCAAATTTGAATGAGGGCGGTATATTTTTTCGGGATTCGCAGCTCAACTACAATATGGTAGAGTCTTTGCCTTGCGACTGAGTCGTAGGTTTTTTTGAAGTCAACGAACAGTTGGTTCTCTCCGTATTCCCACTTCTTTTCCCGCAGTTGTCTTATTGTGAACATTTGGTCGCTTGTTGACCGGTTCCTACGGAATCCACATTGGTAGTCTCCCAGTGTCTCTTCTGCGTACGGTGTGATTCTCGCTAGAATGACATTTGTTAATATTTTGTATGCGGTTGGGAGCAATGATATTCCTCTGTAGATTTCGCAGTCAGATTTGTCGCCTTTTTTGAAAATGGGAACGACTATTGAGGTTTTCCATTCTTCCGGAGTGACTTGCTTACCCCATATTGTTTGAATAAGCTGGTGGATCTTTCGAGCCACTCCTCCATGCTTCACAAGCTCTGTCGGTATGTAGACGACTCGGGGAGCTTTGTTGTTTTTCAATCGATTTATTGTGTCTACAACTTCGTTGAGGGAGGGCTCTGGGATTTGAGGCTCGGCTGTATCTACGCTTGGTGCGTTTATTTGTGTTTGATGGGTGCGTACATTGAGCAGGTTTTCAAAGTACTGCTTACATCTTGTCACGATATTGTATGTTTCTGTGACCAGATAGCCGTTTGCGTCTCGAATTATTTTGACTCTCGCTCGGTAGCCATTTCTAATTGGATTTATGCCGGCATACATACCTCTGATGTTCTTTGCTCTAGAATTTTCTAAGATTTTTTCGATCCGAGTCCTCCCATTCGCGTTTTTTGCGTTTGAAGAGTTTCATCGTGTCTCTCCGAATCGTCGCGTATTTTTCTGCGTTGACTTCATCATATCTTTCTAAATGGATCACTCTGAGGCGTTTAGGTTCTCCGATCTTCGCCCTGCACTCATCGTCAAACCAAGGTTTGGACTTAATTGTTTTCTTAAATCCTAATACCGTTTGAGCTGTTAGTTTGATTGTGTCTCTGATCGATGTCCATTTAGTGTCCACACTATTAGCTTCCTCTTCCTCACTGCTTCCATTCTCTAGGATGCTAAATCTATTCGTGACTTCGTCTTGATATTCAGCCCTTTTGCGCAGGTCTTTCAGTTTATCAGTGTCGAGCTTTTTGCTCGTCTCCCGTGATCGCCCATATGTGATTGCTGCGAGGCGACTCCTGATTTTGCCCATCACTAGAAGATGATCGGAGTCGCAATCTGTTCCTCTATATGATCTTACGTCAAGGATATTCGAGTGGTGTCTTTTGTCTATGAGAAAGTGGTCTATTTGGTTACGCGTTACGCCGTCGGGTGATATCCATCTGGCTTTATGGATTTGCTTGTGCTTGAACATCGTGCTTTTCACTACCAGATCTTTTGACGTTAATTCGAATTCCATTATCATTTGAAACGTCGAGGTCCCCGAGGAGGATTTTAACATCGAATGATGAGATCCCATCGAATACTTCTTCTAGGGTCTCGTAGAACGCGTCCTTCGTTTCTTCGTCCGTAGATTCTGTTGGGGCGTGTACGTTTATAAATATATAATTGTACCATGGTCCCTGTATTTTTAGCACAGACATTCGGTCATTAATAAATTGCACATATTTTACATGGGGGTAATCTTATTGTTTATGATGAAGCCAGTCCCGAGGTTATGTGTATCGGTACCTCCACACGCCAGTGTAAACCCGTAGGTTTCGATTACTTGATGTGGGAGTCGGACTTCCTGAAACGTGACGATGTCCATTTTATATTGTTTCGCTTCTGGTTTATATAACGTTCGAACATTCCACGTGCCGACGCGTATATCCCACTTTTTCCGTTTTTCCCTACGTCTTCTTTTTGCCGAGTCGGTGTTTTCTTGATGACTTGTTCCCTTATGGTAGTGTCGGCTCATCACACCTACGCCTACCTGGTTTTTTGTGAGATTGTTTTTTGTGTATTGATCATTCATTTCATTGGATCACTCTGGGGTTTCAAATAGTCCGTCATATCAGAGCCCCCTCTTTGATATGGTAAGGTCTGCTTACTGCTCTGATTCGACCCGGTGTCAGAGAGGCGCCGTTATAATACAGCCGGTATACCCCTGGCTGCAAACCATCCAATGGGCACGGTGACGCGTAACACCCTGGATTAGGGGTGGTAGATCTTTGTGTGTTACTCCTCGCTAGCCTGTCTGACATGGGTGACCCTACTGGAAGCGTATGCTTCCGTCAGCATAGCCTGAGTGATTCATTGTAGTTTAAGCCCCCGCACCACGTCAAGGTTTCTACCAAGCGGGGGATAGAACATACCTTGCGTCCTTCATTGCATCTTAAGTTAATTGAGGAAATTAGTATAGATGTAACATTAAGTGACAACTCCAAGGTGAGTCTTTTTTCGGTCTATTTCCCTGGTGGAAATAGAAACATTGAGAAATCTACTTACTTTAAGCGGGATCTGCAAAAATTGTATAGAGTCATCACTCGAAACAAGGTAATTATTGGTGGTGATCTAAACTGCAGACATCAGTCGTGGAATTGTCTTAGATGTTACTGAATCCAGCCCAAGTTTTTCCATACTTTATCCACTTCTCCCCACCTATATCCCAGCGAGTGCTAACAAGAACCCCTTAACTCTTGATCTATATATCACTAATATTCCAAATTACTGCACAGTCCCATTAACTCTAAATGCGTTAGGTTCAGACCACCTTCCGATCAGCCTCACAGTGAATCATACAGTAGCTGTAAATCGTACCAGTTTATACCACAACTATTCCGCCGCCAACTGGAATTGTTATAAATCGTATATAAACACGAACTTGGTTCTAGGTGATACCAGCCTAAATTCTATAACATACAGCGAGCACATTGATATCCTATGCAACAATTTTGTTTCTGTTATCAATAGAGCGGCCGATCTTGCGATACCTAAATGTTCCACTGCTCCAGTTGATAAGGCACCGCTTCCTGAAAATATCTGACATCTGATTAGGCTACGAAACTCTGAAAGAAGAAAATCGCTGCGTTATAGAATCGATTGCTTTCTAGTTAATGTTAAAGTCTTAAATAATATCATTAAAAACGAAATCTCAACATATAGGAACAAGTGTTGGAATAAACAGTTTTCCTCTCTTGACAAAGCAAGCAAACCGTTCTGGAAAATATCAAAAATTATGAAAAAGAGAGGGTCAAGTATTCCTCCGTTTAAAGTTCACGACAAGTTGTTTATTTCTTCAGTGGAGAAATCGAATCTACTTGCTAACACGTTTCGTAAGAACCACTCCATATCTATGCATCTAAGCGACGTGTATAGTGAGGCTGAAGTTGCTAACACTATCCATGTACTTTCTCAATCACCAGCTGAAAGTAATTACGCAACTAATATCAGCAAAGTTAAAGAATTGTAAAAAAAAATCGAAATCAAAAAAGGCTGCTGGTCTCGATAATATTAACAACAAATTAATCAAAGCACTTCCACCTGCTGCAAGTAACTATTTAATGTTCATTTTCAACGCTTGTCTTAAGAATTGTTATTTTCCGAAACCCCGCAAACCGAAGAACAGCCCCGAAAGCTACAGACCTATTAGTCTACTTAGCTGTCTAAGTAAGCTCTTAGAAAAAATCATTAATGAAAGGATTGATCGTTTTGTGGAAGACAATAACATTTTACCAAACTTTCAGTTCGGTTTCAGTAGTAGTCAGTCACAGCACAATCCACCAAGTCTTGCGCATTAAAAACCACATAGCTGGTAAATTCATTGACAAGGAGTCAACGGGACTGGTTCTTCTAGACATCGAAAAAGCCTTTGATACGGTATGGCACGATGCCTTGATTTATAGCTACTAAAACTTAAGTTGCCAATACCGCTTATCAAAATTATCCAGAGCTTTCTTCGTTCAAGAAAATATGTTGTGAGTATAGGAACCGACAAATCCTCTACTCACCAGATCCAGTATGGTGTACCACAAGGCTCGGTCCTTGGTCCCATATTATTCACATTGTTTGTCGCAGATTTACCATGTCTAGGTGAAAATAATCGGGTAGCTATGTTTGCCGATGACCAGCTATTTTCTCTTCGGGTGCCTTATTCACTAACGTCTACAACTCCTTGCAAACAGCTCTTGACAAACTAGCAGTATATTACAGGAAATGGAAAATAAAAATAAATGGTAATAAAACACAAGCTGTCTGGTTTTCGAGATGTAGGAAACTCTGCTACCTACCAAATGGCACTAAACTCCGTATGTGTGCAGTTGATATTGATTGGTCCGAAGACTGTAGATATCTGGGTATTATTCTAGATAAAAAACTTATCTTCCAAAAACACATCGCTACCACAATTGACAAAATAAACAAAGTCGTAAGAGTTGTGTATCCATTGGTGTGTAGAAAGTCAAAGCTTAGCCTCGAAAATAAAGTTATAATTATTAAAACCGTTTTTCAAGCTATACTCCTGTACGGCGCCCCTGTATGGTGTAATTGTGCTCGCGCATACAAAATAAAATTGCAAAGGTGTCAAAATAAAATATTGAAAATGTTGCTGAATTTGCCATGGCATTATTCGACACATGAACTACATGAAAACGCTAACGTTAAACCGGTAGACTTCCTTATTGACAAAATAAATCGAAACTTCTTCGTCAATTGTTCTTTTTCTGACAATGTTCTCGTTTCCCGTCTTGCGTTATCCTAAATCACGACCTATGTACTCTGTCTATGAAAACTATATCGAGGTCATTATTACATAATAAATATTAAGATTCAAATAAGGGGTTTTTCTTGTAGTTTTCCCTTAATTTATTATTTATTATTCATTAAAATTGTGCTATTGTCATTATGTTATATAGAATTAAGATTATAGTTGTAAAGGAATTGCTGTCCTAAACCTCTTAAATACTAGTTGTAAAATATACCATAAATGTAATTATCTACATAATAAAAATTGAATTGAATTGATGTGTGAATATCGTACGTTGCACTCTTATACTCGTATTTATGTTGGTCGCATTTATCGACTCGTTGATTTGCTCTGCAAGCCTACATCGTTTCTCCTGGAATTTACTAGATCCGGTTAGGGTGTGTTCCGCTTTTTCAACACATTCCTTGCAAGGTGGTCAATGTGGGTTCTCTTTGCGCTTGAAGCGTCCCTATCACTGGGATGTGTCAGGCATTGGGATATGTAAGGTTTTTTTTTTTGGTAGGAAGGTGGAAATCTTCAAAAATACCTCTGACCGATCCAGAGGCATGTCGGGTTTCCACCGACTAAGAACACCTCCCGCCAGGCACATATTCCCGTTGATCCCCGCGGAACTTTCTTTTAGATATTCCATCGCGGGGCGCACGGAGTTTACCTATTACGACAACAAAATGACCTACCCCAATAATGACAACCACTTTTGACCCTAATCAGTCGCCCTCTCGTCCCCCCTATTTTAAAGTGGACAGATTAAGGTGGGAATCAGTCTTCAATAAGAAGAATCAATTAAATGACGGGATGAAACCAACCGCAACAACTCCTTTGCATTGAATCGCCCTATCATCTCAATACCCACAATACGCTCCCCCTAACCGTCTACTATCAGAATGTTAGAGGTCTCTGCTCCAAAACACATTCGACTCTGGAAAAGCCACATTCCCTCCCCTTCCACATATACGCTCTGACTGTGTTGCTGAAACGAAACAACAAAAGGCTAAACCTAATCGCGAACGGCGCTTTCTTCAGCGACGTCCAAAAACAGTTTTGCCTTAGCGGACTGTATTTTTCCGGCACTGGCCGGCCAACGATGATTTCTTCTAATTCGAGGGATTGCACCCCCAGAGCCGGACTCTTCTCTGGATAAACGGGCGTTAGAGTCTTGCCCAGTACAAATCCCTAATCGACTAACGTCAAAGTAAAAGGAAGGAGAATATCAAAACGCGGTACAACAAATTTGCTTATTTTCCTAAATCGAATTATTATTATTATCTACGATTATTCTTTATTATCTGAATATTTCTGATCTCTGTAGCTGGTCTTGAACAAGACCGATTGGGTAGGAGTTTCTTCGACGACTCCCGCTGCTCCATCGAAAGTGCCCGCCTTATATAGGCCCGCAGTCGCCCCCTCCTTTGCGCGTTTCCTGGGATCTGCTTTTCTTAGTGGCTTCCCGGAATCGGTGCGCCGCTGATCGTCGTTTCCCTGGAAGTGGTTTGCCTTGCCTTTCCTGAGAATTCGTGATCCATCGCCAACAGTCTCCCCCGCAGTGCGAAGCACTTCCTCCTGTGGCGGCGATGTTGTCGCTGGAACCAGCACTACGACGCGGCGAGTTGGTCTTCGTAGTGTCCCCCATGTCGTCCTCACGTCCAGGACTCTGATCCTTCCATCGGGTCCGGGATACACCGCTTGCACTTCTCCACGGGGCCAGGTACTACGGGGCAGCGATGAATCCGCCACCAGGACTATATCTCCAACTTGTGGGTCGGTGGTATCTCGGCCGAAAATCCTTCTTGGCATCAGTGTCGGCAGGTATTCTTTTACCCATCTTTTCCAGAAGTGGTCCGTCAGTCGCTGCGCCGTTCTCCAGTTCGCCCTGCCAACAAGGTCGTGGTCGTTAAACTCATCAGGTGCCATCGCACCGCAAGAGCGTCCCAGCAGGAAATGATTCGACGTGAAGCATTCTTCGTCGTTCGATTCCAAAGCGAACCATTGTGGTGGCTCTGTAGCAGGCTTTCTTTCACCAGCTCCAATCTCTGCAGGTACAATCGTTTTGACCGCTCCCTTCACCACCTGGTCTGGCGGTTTTGTTCGTTTCTTTGTCTGCTGTCCCGCCGTTGGTGTCGTGTTGTCAATAAGGCCACTACTGCTTTGATACCTTGCCATAACGTCATCATCGATTTTCGGAAACCATGTCTTCTTCGCGGTGTCCCAAAGGAATATAGCTCCATTCTCGTCTGTGTATGTCCGTACACCATTTTCAAAACCATACCTATCCTCATTCACGGATATCTGATTTTTCGGTATCCACTGATTCTTGTTAACATCCCAACAATAACGTTCAGCTTCAAATTGTTCACCCTTCGTCTCAAGACCTTTTGGGATCCCTTGATTTGTTTTCCCGCACCAGCGATAGTGTTCGTTTTCGTGAAGACTCATCAGTTAATTTGCACTGTCTTCGGCTTAGCCCCCATGTTCTCCCCTCGGCAGCCACTTCTCTTCGATACCGCAGCACTTGTATTTGTGCTTGGTTGTTGGGTCGGTGTAAGCGGCTTCTCTCTTACTTATGTAGGATACGTTATTTGCTTCGTTTCGCCAATTTGATGTTCCGGTGGAATGTACCGTACGCGGAGTTGTCAATTCTTTCTTCCTTCTTCTCCTTCTGGGTCTACCTGGGGCTCGTTCTGTTGGTGGTTTACTTCTCGTTTCTTTGATTGCGAAGTTACGTCTAACGAGCAATTCCGCCTCGTCTTCCTCCGTCCTGCCGTAGTTAACAGATCTCGCTGCCGCGCTGTTTCTGGTCTCACACCCGTGCAAGACCCATCCCAAACTGGTAAGTGAAGCAACTGGTTCGGTGCTTCTCCCTTTCCTCAGCCTCCTCGTAACTATCAGGCCCCAGTTGTCCTGCCCGATGAGTAGTTTAGGCTCCTGCTGCGTGTAGGTCAACTGGTCTCCGAGGTCTCGCAGGTGCTTGCGTTCATCGATCGTCTCTTTCATCACGTCCTACTTTGTAAATTTAAGATTAGTGATGGTTCTTACCTCTATCGATCTTCCATTTCGGCTGTGGGTCCCTTTTATTCGCACTTGGACTCTTTGCGAATTATTCCTCTTGATGGCCGCTCCACCGACTGTCTCCAGAATGAGCGTTTCCCGCCTGCCTTTCGCACCGATCTTCTCGGCGATCGACGAGTCCAGCAACGAAATAGTGGATCCGTCGTCAAGCAGAGCCAACACCCGGACCGATCCCTTGGGTCCATAGAGATCCACTGGGATCATCTTCAGGTATGCTTTGGTGCCACTAACGGTGCGCATGGTAGTAACTACCTCTCCTCTGGTTTCTTCGCAATCGTTGTTCGATGGGGAGATGTCATGGCGTGACCTCCCTTCTCTTCTTGGTGCCATCTTCGGTGAAAATTCATCTGGGTGGAGGGTGACGTGGTGCTCTTTTGAACATCTATCGCACGGTGGTGCCCTGCAGTCTGCTCTTCGGTGTTTGGATCGAAGACACTTAAAGCAAAGCCTTGCCTTTTTCGCCAGATCCCATTTCTTGCTATTATTGGCTTTCTCGAACATGGGGCACCTGGGGATGTCGTGGTCCTTTAGACAAACCGGACACTCTGGTTTGCTTCCGTTCCCGGGTGCGCCATTCTCTCTAACTGCATGGATTGGCCTCCTTTCTAAATCGCGCCGTCCTTGGGATGATGCTCGTTGAGGGTAGCCTCCTCTCGGCTCCCATGATACTTCGGGTGGGCTGAAATTGGCACACATGTCTGCCTCCAGCTTCATGAAATCGTTGAAAACCCCCAGCTCCGGCTGGTCCTCTCTTCCATGGCTGTTGTAGTACGCGAACCACCTGCACCTCATGGATGACGGCATATTTGTCACCAGTTCTCTTACTGCCTCGGGTGCATTTAGAAACTGCTGCTTGCCCAGCGCTCTGATGGTGGCCACGGAGTTCATAACCCGGCCGGCGAAGACTTCAATATCGCTCGGGTCTTCGGTGACCCGAGGCAGGTCTCTCAGCTTTGTCAACTCCACCAGGGCCAACGCTCCCGGCCTTCCAAAGCGAGCCTCCAGTCCTTCCATTACCTCCTGGAGGTCCTCGGCAATAAACAAGAGGCTTCTAACTGCCTCTCTTGCCCTTTCCTTTAGAGCTCTCCGGAGACGCGCCAAGTTCTGCGCGTGTGTGAATCCGACGGAGGTATCCACAAACGATCTCCTGAAAGCCAGCCACTCTTCGCTGGCACCATTAAAGTCAGGAAGTTCTACCATTTGCATCGAGGTACTTGCTCCGGGGGGTGCTCGTGAGAGCCTGGCTATGGTCTGGGTCAGATCCTCGATCTCGCTCCTTCCTTGTTCGCGATGTGGTGACCTGTCTCCTTGGGCTAACTCCTCCTGCCTTTCTCCGGGCGGCTTCGGCAGCTCGTCCCATTGATTGAAGGGGTTCCGCTCGTACTCGTCCTCGTCCTCGTCGTCGTCAGCCTCGCTCTGGCTCGCTTCGTCCTCGGAGTCTATTCTCTGTAATTCAAGTTTATCTCGGGCCACTTTCGCCTTCGCCTTCGTCTTCGCCTCGGCCGCTTCCAGTTCTCGGATGGCGACTTCCAAACTCGTTTCGACATCAGCTCGCCTCGACGACTTTACAGAGCTTCCTCTTGAGATAGTGCCTCGTGTTCCGCGCCGGGCTTCGATCTTGGCACGGTTGTTTCGGTCTTTGTCCTCACCAGCGACGCTGGTCTTCTGGGTTACCTCTCGGCACGTTCGGTCCATCTCCTGCCTTGGGGTGTGGGGTTTAGAGTGGGTCCCACTTGCTTCGGTCACGTGCGCTGATCCCCTTCTTCTGGCGAGCGCTCCGACAGGTCCGTCATAATCTCCTCCAAGTCGTGTGGGAGATTCTTCTCCTGTGGCGCCTACATCAGGTCCGGTGCTGCCCACCCCAGGTTGAGTAGACAGTCCACCCGTAGGGGATGGCAGCGTCCTTCCAGCTGTGGCCGATCTCGTTATCGGCATCGTCGTCTTATCGCCGAGATCCGGCTCAAAGGACCAAAACTGTTGCTGAAACGAAACAACAAAAGGCTAAACCTAATCGCGAACGGCGCTTTCTTCAGCGACGTCCAAAAACAGTTTTGCCTTAGCGGACTGTATTTTTCCGGCACTGGCCGGCCAACGATGATTTCTTCTAATTCGAGGGATTGCACCTCCAGAGCCGGACTCTTCTCTGGATAAACGGGCGTTAGAGTCTTGCCCAGTACAAATCCTTAATCGACTAACGTCAAAGTAAAAGGAAGGAGAATATCAAAAACGCGGTACAAGAAATTTGCTTATTCTCCTAAATCGAATTATTATTATTATTTACGATTATTCTTTATTATCTGAATATTTCTGATCTCTGTAGCTGGTCTTGAACAAGACCGATTGGGCAGGAGTTCCTTCGACGACTCCCGCTGCTCCATCGAAAGTGCCCGCCTTATATAGGCCCGCAGTCGTCCCCTCCTTCGCTCGTTTCCTGTGATCTGCTTTTCTTAGTGGATTCCCGGAATCGGTGCGCCGCTGATCGTCGTTTCCCTGGAAGTGGTTTGCCTTGCCTTCCCTGGGAATTCGCGATCCATCGCCCCCATCGCCCCCCCCCCCCCCCCCCCCACAAATGTTTTTCGTGATGATAACGGCCATCAAGAATGACCCAATTCCCCATGCCGTGGAGTGCTGCTTGCCACTCATAACAAACTCGCTTCGTCTCTAATTACCATCTCTTCGTCTCCGGATCTTGACTACGTCGCGATAAAAATCGACAAGCGCCCTAAGTCAGGGAACACATATAAACGTCACTGACCAGATATTTGAAAAAGTTAAAGAATTTAAATATGTGGGAACGATACTGACGGCCAGTAACGAAATGTCGAGGGAAATTAACAAAAGACTGCATTCCGACGACGCTAGTTGGCATGCAGTCAATAAACTGTCGAAATCCAAACAGCTATCACCTAACATAAAGCTCCGTGTCTATCGAATCATGCCGATTGTTCTATACGGATGCGAAACATGGGCTCTCACGAAACGGGAAGAAAACAAATTCCGCGTATTCGAGAATAAAATTTGGCGGTAAATATGACGAGGAGGCAGGACAATGGAGGAAACTCAACAACCACGAATTGGAAGAGCTATACCATAAACCTACAATATTGAGAGTAATCAGGTCGCGAAGATTAATATGGGCCGGACATGTGGCGCGAATGGGCAACAATAAGACCCTGCGTAGAATTCTTGACAGCAGACCAATGAGAAAGAGATCAACAGCACGGCCGCGACGGCAATGGGAGGACAATGTTAGGTTTGACCTTGAGGAGATCGGATCGGATGGTCAAGCCTGGAAGCAGAGTGCACAGGGCAGGGAGCGATGGCGGAGGCGAGTCGGCGAGGTCATGAACTTTCGGGTTCCTACAGGCCAAGAAATAGTAAGTAGTAATAGTAGTCTGTTCGCTTTCAATAGGTGACTCAAAACTGAACTGAAAAATCTTTTTGCCGTTGACGTTTTTCTATTTTTCTGGTGGTGAACGTTTTCACTATTATTATTCCTCTCTAGCTGTTTGGTTTTTCAAATCTTATTAATCATTAATTGTTTGCAGTTGCCGTTTATAATTTATTTTATTCGGCGCTAACGCCGTTTGTTATTATTTGCCCTGCCAAGCAGAATTTGCATAAATACTTTATGCAAATTAGCTACATGACGATATTTCTAATTTACAGGTAGAGAGGGGAATTACGTGGAGTGGTGGTTGTTGGGCGAGGGCATGGACGCGAGGTCCGTAACAATGGCAACTCGGGGCGCCGACTCGACGCCATAGGTTCGCTTCTCCTGAGAGAAGTGTAATAAAAAAAAACTGTATTCGATGGTAGTTCACGATGATATGGCTTTTATTGTTGCTACCTTTCTTGATGCTGCTGTTTTGTCGATCGTGGACTGAGCTGAAAGAGGAAGCCCTCTTTAATTGTTTCATTAATCTTACTGATACTTCCTTTATACCTACTAAGGTTAGCTGTGGCCCTTATTGTTTTAAGCACACCAGTATATGATAATTTTTGGGTAAATGTATTTGGAGACACGTCGTTTACACCAATGGACCAAATTTTCCAAAAACAAAGGCGGACTGATTAAAACGTTATTAAATTCTCGTATCCTTTATTCAATTACTTTTGTTCTCGCCAATTTGGCTGCTCTTTTGGTTCTGTGCACTATTTTAGCACCATCGATTTTTTCTGACTTTGGTGTTATCTCTCTGGATATTCCTTGGTTCTATTCATTTGTCAATAGCGATTGCACTCTTCGCGAGTATTGGCTGCTTTTCCAGTTCCTGATTATATGGAAAAAAAAAATACCCACCAGACCCTCCTTCTGGGTCTGGATGCGCTACTGTTTGCTGAACAACTTTCTCATTTCATCTAAATGTATATTTTGACCTAGGGATGCAATTGATGGCTCATGTTGGTTGAAGCCGTCGTTTTTAATTATGAAGATGTTTTCACAATTCAATTCAATTTTTTTATTTAGTAGATAATTACATTTATGGTATATTTTACAACTAGTACTTAAGAGATTTAGGATAGCAATTCCTTTACAACTATAATCTTAAATCTATATAACGACAATAGCACAATTTTAATGAATAACAAATAATAAATTAAGGGAAAACTACAATAAAAAACCCTTATTTGAATCTTAAGACTAATATTGCACGAGCTTCCGGTTATTTTATGTAGTAATGACCTCGATATAATTTTCATAGACAGAGTACATATGTAGTGACTTAGGATAACGCAAGACGGGAAACGAGAACATTGTCAGAAAAAGAACAATTGACGAAGAAGTTTCGATTGATTTTGTCAATAAGGAACTCTACCGGTTTAACGTTGGCGTTTTCATGTAGTTCATGTGTCGAATAATGCCATGGCAGATTCAGCAACATTTTCAATATTTTATTTTGACACCTTTGCAATTTTATTTTGTGTGTGCGAGCACAATTACACCATACAGGCACCCCGTACAGGAGTATAGCTTGAAAAATGGTTTTAAATATTATAATTTTATTTTCGATGCTAAGCTTTGATTTTCTACACACTAATGGATACATAACTCTTACGACTTTGTTTATTTTGTCAATTGTGGTAGTGATGTGTTTTTGAAAGATGAGTTTTTTATCTGGAATAATACCTAGATATCTACAGTCTTCGGACCAATCAATATCAACTGCAGACATACTGAGTTTAGTGCCATTTGGTAGGTAGCAGAGTTTCCTACATCTCGAAAACCAGACAGCTTGTGTTTTATTACCATTTATTTTTATTTTCCATTTCCTGTAATATACTGCTAGTTTGTCAAGAGCTGTTTGCAAGGAGTTGTAGACATTAGTGAATAAGGCACCCGAAGAGAAAATAGCCGTATCATCGGCAAACATAGCTACCTGAATGTTTTCACCTAGACATGGTAAATCTCCGACAAACAATGTAAATAATATGGGACCAAGGACCGAGCCCTGGGGTACACCATGGTGGATTTGGTGAGTAGAGGATATGTCGGTTCCTAAACTCACAACATATTTTCTCGAACGAAGAAAGCTCTGGATAATTTTGATAAGCGGTATTGGCAGCTTAAGTTTTAGTAGCTTATAAATCAAGGCATCGTGCCATACCGTATCAAAAGCTTTTTCGATGTCTAGAAGAACTAGTCCCATTGACTCCTTGTCGATGAATTTACCAGCTATGTGGTTTTTAATGCGCAAGACTTGGTGGATTGTGCTGTGACCACTACGGAAACCGAACTGAAAGTTTGGTAAGATGTTATTGTCTTCCACAAAACGATCAATCCTTTCCTTAATGATTTTTTCTAAGAGCTTACTTAGACAGCTAAGTAGACTAATAGGTCTGTAGCTTTCGGGGCTGTTCTTCGGTTTGCCGGGTTTCGGGATAGGTATTACTTTTGCTGTTTTCCAACAGTCCGGAAAATAACAATTCTTAAGACAAGCGTTGAACATGAATGTTAAATAGTTACTTGCAGCAGGTGGAAGTGCTTTGATTAATTTGTTGTTAATATTATCGAGACCCGCGGCCTTTTTTGATTTCGATTTTTTTATCAATTCTTTAACTTTGCTGATATTAGTTGCGTAAGTACTTTCAGCTGGTGTTTGAGAAAGTACATAGATAGTGTTAGCAACTTCAGCTTCAGTATACGCGTCGCTTAGATGCATAGATATGGAGTGGTTCTTACTAAACGTGTTAGCAAGTAGGTTCGATTTCTCCACTGAAGAAATAAACAACTTGTCGTGAACTTTAAACGGAGGAATACTGCACCCTCTCTTTTTCATAATTTTTGATATTTTCCAGAACGGTTTGCTTGCTTTGTCAAGAGAGGAAAGGTGTTTATTCCAACACTTGTTCCTATATTACACTTGTTCCGATATTATTTAAGACTTTAACATTAACTAGAAAACAATCGATTCTATAACGCAGCGATTTTCTTCTTTCAGAGTTTCGTAGCCTAATCAGATGTAAGATATTTTCAGGAAGCGGTGCCTTATCAACTGGAGCAGTGGAACATTTAGGTATCGCAAGATCGGCCGCTCTATTGATAATAGAAACAAAATTGTTGCATAGGATATCAATGTGCTCGCTGCAGGTTATAGAATTTAGGCTGGTATCACCTAGAATCAAGTTCGTGTTTATATATGATTTATAACAATTCCAGTTGGCGGCGGAATAGTTGTGGTATAAACTGGTACGATTTACAACTACTGTATGATTCACTGTGAGGCTGATCGGAAGGTGGTCTGAACTTAACGCATTTAGAGTTAATGGTACTGTGCAGTAATTTGGAATATTAGTGATATATAGATCAAGAGTTGAGGGGTTCTTGTTAGCACTCGCTGGGATATAGGTGGGAAGAAGTGGATAAAGTATGGAAAAACTTGGGCTGGATTCAGCAACATCTAGTAAAATGTTACCCCAGCAGTTTGCCCTAAGACAATTCCACGACTGATGTCTGCAGTTTAGATCACCACCAATAATTACCTTGTTTCGAGTGTTGACTCTATACAATTTTTGCAGATCCCGCTTAAAGTAAGTAGATTTCTCAATGTTTCTATTTCCTCCAGGGAAATAGACCGAAAAAAGACTCACCTTGGAGTTGTCACTTAATGTTACATCTATACAAATTTCCTCAATTAACTTGAGGTGCAATGAAGGACGCAAGGAATGTTCTATACATTTTTTCACAACAATGGCGACACCTCCACCACTAGCATGTACCCTGTCTAGGCGATAACAAATGTAATTTTGATGTGAGAAAGAAATGTCTTGTTTGAGCCAGGTTTCTGAAACAAGTGCAATGTCAATATTAAAATTTATCAAGAAACTAAAAAATTCATGCTTTTTGTTTTTGATGCTTCTCGCATTCCAAGTTATGATGTTAAGAGAATTTCTTAACATGTTTTTTCCGAGTATATGTACTTAATAGCTAATGAAGTAATGACGTTAAATTGGTCAGCTTTGGTTTGACAAGCACTAAGCTTGGTTACAACTTCATTAAGAAGAGAGTTTATCTCGCTAAATGAGAACAGGTTATCACTAGTTAATGTTTCTGACGGATTTTTCTTCGTGTGTGTCGTATCACTATTGGAAGGTTGCTGGGTTTGATGGAGGCCAGAAGCCCAGGTGGATGAAGGAAGTGAAGGTTGACGCACAGATCGGGGTAGTGGAGGAAAATTATCAATGGATAATCGGTCGGGCACTGTCTGCTGTTTGTCACTCGGAGGCTGTAGGAAGGTTGTATTTCCTGTACCACGTCCGCGTGGGGATAATTTGCGGCGAATGTCTTTGTACTGCTTTCGGCTTATGCATTCTGGATCGGTGGATTTATGTGGCCCACTACAATTTGCACACTTGATGACCTCATTTGTTTTGCAGTCGGATGTTTTATGGTTTCCCGAACATATTGCACAGAAGCTATTTATATGACAATGCATCGAGCCGTGACCATAAAGCTGGCAATTGTGACATTGTGTGACCTTACCTGGATTATGTTTTTTAAAGTCCCAGCGAACGATGGTTTTGAACAAGGTGGAGTAGTTCCGTTTTAGTTCGTTTAATTTAACAGTACCGCGTTGAATGTAGACGATGTACAAGTAGTGTTTGTACAGGGCTTTTGTTGACGGATTTAATGTGATGGTTTTAACATCTAGGCACTTAATCCCGAGTGCAATTAACTCATTTTTCACTATATCGTTGCTTATTAAGTCTACCGGATAACACTACCTTTAATGGACGATTTTCCTTACGTGAGTGGGTGAAAAACTCACATTTTAATCGTAAGAGTTCGGTTCTGATTTTATTATATATGTCCATTGTTGGGGCACATATTTTTTGCCCAAGCGAAATGTTTTTGATTAAGTATTTGTCTATCTTAATGTTGCTCAAAATATCACGCACTTGAGCACTAGTTGTTTTTAATACCACAATTGGCGGAACGGTTTCTTTAGGAAGTTCTGCGCACTGTTCGTCATTGGTCGGATCCATTTCAGGAGAGTCTTCCATCAGACTTTGAAGTGGTTGAAAAAAGATAGTGTTTGAACACATTTTAGATTTTTCTAGAACTTTATTGTTCACTTTTGAAAGTTTATCGGGAGGTGTTTGGCCTCCAATAACGGGGTCGTAACGCAACCGTTTGCGCTTGATTTTATTTAATACACGTGGCCCAGGGGCCATAACTTAACGGTTATAACACTTGTTCAAATTTTTGTATGCGGAAAACGAGGCAAAGAAAACAAGATAATGATAATTAAATTGTGAAAATTATTGTGAAAATAACCGTTGATTAAGATAACTAGCACGAGCAAAACTGTGAGACAAGTTGTCTGTTTGAAAGTCAGCCAGGTACTCTTTTCGATGTTTTCACTATTTCTTCTTTCCTATGAATCTTTCGAAACGGCGCTAGAATCGGGGTTTATGATGGAACTATTCTCTTGGGCGCTTATTCTACGTTACATGCCTTCGTTATATAGATATAGTTTTGAAAATTCGGTTGATATGTCACATGAACACTGGTCTAACAGAGCGATATTTATCAGGAATTTCAAGCAACTTCCTTAAATAAATTTGTATTCCACCCTTTCTTCTTATTGATTGGGCAGTTTGCTCATCTATTGAAAACCGCTTCTCAGTAGTCACAACCACTTTAGTGGGACTTTCGCCGAGATCTCCTCTCTCGTTACTGTTTTGTCATTCATTCACTAGGCCATTTAAAACACTTCTCAGCTTGAACTCCCAGATTCATTGAAGTTGTCTTCATGTTGATCAGATATATTTTACTGTACCTCACTTAGAGCTAAACCCATCTTTGCCGCTTCTCTTGAAGAACTCGCAAACAATTGTGAACATTCGATGAGTCTGTTACAATAACAATAATGTCACCACTGTATGCAAGTAAGTTCACTTTACTTTAAAAGGGGGTCCGAATTTTAAAAACTTCGAAGTCCCTTTTTCAAAAAGTCCGATGACAGGCTCGTATGGCTTGATACTTTGTTGTCCGCGAAGGATAACGGCCAAGTGGCGTCTGAAAATAATATACGTCGTGCATTTTCTACCGTGATTTTGAGCAACCCGACTAGTTTCATATAAGTCCTAGTATAACACGTGCCTATATAGGTCCATCAATATGGTTTGTCACATGTGGCACTAACGTCGTTGAAACAATTGTTTTAAATTTAAACATTAAACATTTTGGCAAACGGAGAAAACAAGTTTATTACCATAGCGAAGAGACTGATCTCGAGGTTATTTGCGTTATGGTACGTATGTATTTCGATCAGTTTGATCGCCTGTTTTTGGCTTTTGTTTTTGACTTCACTCGACTGTTCTTGTCAGATGTTTTATTCGAATAAATTTACTTTTTTTCTTAATACATATTTTGTTTACTCTTTCTTTCTCGAATAGACAACGAAATTCCAGAACCAGAGATCAGGGAGCTGTGGTTCCAACTGTTCCGTGTAATGGATGATATACATGAGGGAACTCGGCATGCAGCTCAAGGAACTGTTAGAGTCCTCAGCAAGGTGAATAGTTGTTTGCTTTGAGTTTGTTTTTAGTCCATGAATTTGTTATTTTGTTTATTCAGATTTGTATCTCGGCGGTATCTAGTGACCGTGGTAAATCTGGTTTAGCTGTTGCGAGCTCTATTTTGCCATTACTTTTGGACACAGGCGTCACACATACAGTAGCAGATATTCGCAAAATTAGCATTCACACAATTTCCGAAATGATTGACTCATCTGGATCCCTAATCTCTTCCCACTTATCAACATTAATACCGTGCTTACTGAGAGCGACAGGAGAGTTGGAATCAACGGAATTGTCTTACTTATCAACCAGGCTTGGAGCTGAAACTGAAGCTCAAGAGGCAGTCGATTCGATTCGAGCAGAAGCTGCCAAGTCCCATCGCACTATGGAGATCACAGCAAAGGTATAAAATATAACTTCTATATAACTTATCAAAAAATCAGTTTAGGCGATCCCAGTTGGGTTTCTCGTAGAGATATACTATTTGTTTGGGAGCTTTATAGTTAATTTTGCTGTTGGTTGGACTAAAATTATTTGACGCAATGTAATGATTTAGAGTGCCGAAGCTTTGATTGTGTATTTATTAGGAGTGGGCGGTGAAGAACAGGTCCAATATATCGCGGATTGATCGGCTAAGTCTTGAGCTTGTGCTGGCTCATTTATGAGTTGCGTTAAACCGGTGAAATTAACAAAAAGTTGAAAATATTAACGTTCAGGAGAGTGGCGAAACCATTGAGAATTACCCAAATCCAAATCGCCTGTTATAAGAATTTCAGTGTGCGAGTATAGGACCAATATCCTAACAGTAGAACCCGTCGGATAGAGCATCTAATTCGTGAAAGTTCATAGCAAAAAAACAATATACATATATGATTCAAAGAATATAGTGTAGCTTATTGTAATTTTATGCAGTAAAATGCTATATGCCATGGATACACCTGCTGAAATGCGTAGATTAAATTCGTTTTTTTACTTCGATGCATTTGGAAGGGTTTACGAGTACCCCTATAACATCGCATGGGACAAAGATAAGGAAGTAGAAAAGGACAAGCATCGACGAATCACTTTGATAATCTCGTCATCATTATCATCGACACTACAACCGGGAACCGGTCTTGGCCTTATTTAGCAAGTCCTGAGGCTTATTAAATTTTCCATGATAATTTGTTTTTCCGGGCAAGATCATTAGTCTTGCGCCAGAGGCTCCCCGACGGGGAATCGAACCTCGGTCTCCCGCGTGACAGGCGGGGATACTAACCACTATAATACTGTGGGTTTTTACGTGGTAAGGCAGAAGCCCGCGTGCCACAGGGGCACAGGTTCACCACGCTTGTCCAACGTCTTCTCTTGTCCTCTGGCTCCTCAGGTTTAAAACACTGACTGCTTCCTATTTATCTTATCTTTATTTATTCTCTGTTCAGAAAACATTACATTAAATATTCAAACGAACAATGTAAAGAATGATCTATTTATCTTATCTTTATTTATTCTCTGTCCAGAAACATTAAATTAAATATTTAAACTAACAACGTAAAGAATGATTCATTTAGGTGCACTGTTCGAATAAAACTGGATTACGTCCAAGCAACAATATAAAAGCTAATTCACTTTTTGGTGCACAGTTTAAATAAAATTACAGCAAATATTCATACTAACAATGTACAGAATGATTGATTTTGGTGCACTGTTCGAATAAAACTGAATTACGTTTGAGCAACAATATAAAAGCTAATTCACTTTTTGGTGCACAGTTTATATAAAATAAAGTAAATGTTCATACTAACAATGTACCGGATGATTCGTTTTGGTGCACTGTTCGAATAAAATATGTACAGAATGATTCGTTTTGGTGCACAGTTTATATGGACACTCTTGAATTAATCGTTTGGCGCACTATTTACATGGAATTAATGTACTATTCATACTAACAATGTACAGGATGATTCGTTTTGGCGCACTGTTTAAATAGATACTCTTGAATTAATCAACCGTTCCCAGCAACTGCAATTTCAGACTAGAATCTCTTGGGCCGCCCCACGAGAGATGTGTATTTTAACGTGAGGGCACAACCTGCCCTCACGGAATCCAATTCGCGATTAAATAAGCTCATCGAAGCAATAGAATACCACATATTCCATCATCGCCTCGATGACCATATTTGGTAATTTACCCTTTTGCGTTTTGTTCAACACAAAAGGGGGTTGAAACTCACACACGATCATTGTTTTTGCTGCTCATCGTGTGTATCCGCAAATATGCAGACACAGCATACATCTCATTTACAGTTCGCAGCAGGTGCGAGCATCTCTGCTACGAAAAGGGTTGAAGTATTTGCACGATCAACGTGTGCGGAAGGCATTATTGTTGATCGTGTACTCTCCTCTTCCATAAATGGATATGTTCCTTCGACATCATTGTGTTGGCCCCACGCTGCTAGGGCGCGCTTTTACCGGCGTCCCATGGTATAAATCGCCATGCGTGTGTGTGTGCAAAAATGCTTTGTCCTATGCGCATGGAAAATGTAAGGGAATCATATCGAACACGCGATGTTGTATCGATCCGTGTTTTCAAGGGCATTTGGCTGGTGCCAACAATTTCGCTTGTCGGACGGGTGGTCGATCGGTCGTTTGTATAGATGACCACAAAAAGGAAGAAATAAATCCTGTAGTATGTGGTAAACACATTAGGAGGTATTTCTTTGATACTTATTGGGCAATGTTGTTTGCTGCATGTGCAACCGGATTTTGCCTTTTGGGAAACATGGTGCGATTCGCACGACTATGCCCTTGTAGCGAATGTCCTTGTTGCTGATGTATTTTTCATATCAGCAGACATTATGTTTCACAGGTTTTTCTGTGATTATGGAATGTTTAAGGCAGGTAAGTTCATGCTTTTAATAGAATAGTACGCGCATGGAAATGGTTACCTGGTGGGAAATGAGCATGTAAGTAGGGTGGTAATTGAGCAGGTAAGCAGTGGCGTTCGAAAGAAACTCGACAATACTATCGAAGAGCCCTTTGATAATCTATTCTATTCTATTTATTGGCCTGTAGGAACCCGAAAGTTCATGACCTCACCGACTCGACTCCGCCATTATTCCCTGTCCTGTGCACTCTCCTTCCACGTTGGGCCATCCGATCCGATCTCCCCGAGGTCCAACCTAACATTGTCCACCCATTGTCGCAGCCGTCCTTTCCCGTTAGTCTACCGTCAAGAATTCTATGCACGGTCCTATCGTTGCCCATTCGCGTCACGTGTCCGGCTCATCTTAATCTTCGCGACTTGATTACTCTCACTATTGTAGGTTTGCGGTATAGCTCTTCGAGTTCGTGGTTGTGGATACTCCCCCATTGTTCTGCCTCCTCGTCATATTTACCGCCAAAGATACCCCTTAGGACTTTATTCTCGAATACCCGGAATTTTCTTCCCGTTTCGTGAGCGCCCATGTTTCGCATCCGTATAGAACAATCGGGATGATTATGGTTATATAGACACGGAGCTTTATGTTACGTGATAGCAGTTTGGATTTCAGCAGTTTACTGACTGCGTGACAACTAGTGTTGCCGGTCTTTTGTTAATATCCTTCAACATTTCGTTACTGGCCGTCAGTATCGTTCCCAGATATATAAATTCTTTAACTTTTTCAAATATCTTGCCTCTGCCGTTTGTATGTCTTCCCTGAGGTCCACCTGCTCTCGCCGTAATCATGTATTTTGTTTTGTTTTCATTTATTTCTAGGCCCACCTCTTCTGCCGCTTGCCTATGATTTTACTGTTTTTACTTATAGTTTCTAGATTATCGCCCAAAACGACGATGTCATCCGCATATGCGAGCACTTGTGTGAACCCGTTCAGGGATGATCCGGCCATGTTGTCGTTTTGTACCTTTCTGATGACATGCTCGAGGACAAGGTTAAAGGGAAATAGTGAGAGGCCATCCCCCTGTTTTAGTCCGTCCCGGATTTCAAATGTTTCTGAGAGATGATTTTCTATTCTAACTCGCCCTTTGTTTTCGTTCATGCAGATTTGAATGAGGGCGGTATATTTTTTCGGGACTCCCAGCTCAACTACAATATAGTAGAGTCTTTGCCTTGCGACTGAGTCGTAGGCTTTTTTAAAGTCAACGAACAGTTTATGAACCGTCTCTCCGTATTCCCACTTCTTTTCCAGCAGTTGTCTTATTGTGAACATTTGGTCGCTTGTTGACCGGTTCCTACGGCATCCGCATTGGTAGTCTCCCAGTGTTTCTTCTGCGTATGGTGTGATTCTCGCCAGTATGATATTTGTTAGTATTTTATATATGGTTGGGAGCAATAATATTTCTCTGTAGATTTCGCACTCAGATCTGTCACCTTTTTTGAAAATAGGGACGACTATTGAGGTTTTCCATTCTTCCGGAATGACTTCCTTATCCCATATTGTTTTAATCAGTTGGTGGATCTTTCGAGCGGTTGCCTCTCCTCCGTGCTTCACAAACTCCGCCGGTACGCAGTCGACTCCGGGAGCCTTGTTGTTTTTCAATCGGTTTATTGCGTCTACAACTTCATCGAAAGAGGGCTCTGGGATCTGAGGCTCAGCTATATGTACGTCTGGTGCGTTTATTTGTGGTTGATGGGTGCGCACATTGAGCAGGTTTTCAAAGTACTGCTTCCATCTTGTCACGATATTTTGTTTCTGTCACCAGACAGCCATTTATGTCTCGGATTATTTTGGCTCTCCCTCGGTAGCCATTTCTGATTGAATTTATGCCGGCATACATACCTCTGGTATTTTCTAGGATTTTGTCGGTCCGCGTCTTCTCCCATTCGCGTATTTTGCGTTTGAAAAGTCTCGTTGATAATGGTATTAAAAACTGTGGGCTTCGACTCTATAGTATTTGCTCTCACAAGGTTTTTTTTTTTTACATTAACGCGCGCACAAAAGAAGATTTTGAAGTACCCTTAAATATCAGAGCACAGTGCGAGGAGAAGGAGAGAAAGTGGATAAGGAAAGAAGGTATCGATATTGGTACACTGGTCTTAAATGCCTGGACATTACAACGCCAAGGAAACACGTGATCAGGTAGAGCATTCCGCATTCATCTGGTTTGGCTAAAGAATGACTCTCTATGTTTATTTGTGCGCCTGAAGTTGTCTTTCAACGTGAATTGATTTCAGCGGGAAAATGTCTGAAGGGGCGGAACACATTCAGCAAGTTTAGTTGAGCAAGGATCATGGTAATATCTATAGATAATAGATAGGCACATACGTTGCGCCTATGTCCTAACGACGGAATTGATCGACTTACGGCTGTGTCCCCGATAAGTTTCACTGCTCGTTTTTGCATCCTGTCGAGCACGTGTAGCTCAGTTTTGGATGGGTCTGACCAAATATGGGAGTTGCACTCCATTTTGGGACGAATATACGTCTTGTAAATAGTAGCCGGGTTGGATGAAGTAAAGCATTTTTTGCATCTCTTAAAAAATTCCATACTTTCGTCGCACTTTTCGCAGCTTCAAATATGTGGTCGCTCCAATTGAGAGTCGAATTTATTCGAGTGCCGAGGATTGATAGTTCCTTGACTTCGTCGATGCAAGTGTCGTTCATAATTTTTTTTTACACTAACGCGCGCACAAAAGGGGATTTTGAAGTAGCCTTAATTTCAGAGCACAGTGCGAGCGGATGGAGAGGAAGTGGATAAGGAATATATTTACGTTGGGGTTCGCCTTTGATGAC
This sequence comes from Microdon myrmicae, assembly GCA_963931805.1. Lineage (NCBI taxonomy): Eukaryota > Metazoa > Arthropoda > Insecta > Diptera > Syrphidae > Microdon > Microdon myrmicae. Next base: position 180,722,743 of record OZ007497.1, on the reverse strand, counting down.
AAAAGATAGCGCTGGGCTTTTGGGGCATTGGATTCTACTCTGTTAGATAATCTCTAGTGATATATCCTCTTGACGTCGGAATTCAGTGTATAAGCATAACCTGCTGATTAGTAATGACGTTCGAAGAGTTTGGTCGGGAATGTGCGTATGAGTATGAGAAACTCAACGTGATATCATCAGTAAACGAATGAATTGAATTGTGTGTGTAATGGACAAGAGATTATTTATAAAGATGAACAAATTACTGCTCCGTGGGTGGCGCTTTCTCCGGCGACGTCTCAGCTTCCTTCTCTCCGCGTGGACTGTATTCCGGCGCCAGCCGGCCAAACGATTTATTTGGCTAACATACCGTACTTCCAGAACCGCACTCCGCTCTGGACGAAGGGCTTTCTTGTCTTGCCCAGTACGATCGTTGTATTCTCCAAATAAAACACTGCTCCTATAGTCACTTGTTCACTCTTTATTACTTGTTATGCACTGATTTTTATTGTGGTCTTATGCACCAAAACTGTCAGTTATCTCTTCACAATTCGGAGCTCCTGTGACAACTCTTGCTGTTCTGCCGATGTCTCTCTGTGGGCCCGCAGCCGCCCTCTCGTTCGCTCGTTTCCTGGGTGCTGCTTTTCTTAGTGGCTTCCTGGAATCGGTGCGCCGCTGATCGTAGTGTCCCAGGTACTTGTGTGCTGGCGCTTGCCTTGCCTTTCCTGGGAATTCGTGCCGACGTGATTCATCGCCAACAATTTTAGATATGGGATTCGTATGCTACCTGAAAGATGGGAGAAAGCACTGGTCACTTTATTTTTATTATTATTATTTATTATTTATCACCCTGTGGGAACCTAGAAGTTCATGATCTCACTGACTCGGCTACGTCATGGTTTCCTGTGCATTCTCTTTCCACGCTTCGCCCTTTGATCCGATCTCCTCAATGTCATGCCTTACATTGGTCACTGGTCACTGATAGTCAATTCTTTTAATCGTAAACGTAGAATCAGATTTTTACGATAAAACCTCAAATTTCGAGAAAAAGATCGAAGGAACAAAGTTCAACCTCATAGATTAACCTGATATTAAATGAATAGTAATATTTGACATGATACTTTACGGTTTCGTATCTGAACATCTTCGTATTCTTCGCCCAGGAAAAAAGGGGCCTACACCTTTGTGTTGCAATGTCGTAGCCTTTCACTCAGGGAGCGTGTCTCCTTATCCTTAAAAGGACGAGGGATCTCTCAAGACCGCTCCTGAGAAGGCTGTTGCGGTCGCTACCGTGCTTCCTCAGACCTGAGGGAAGAGTGACAACCGATTGTTGAATTGGGTCCTGGGAATCGACCAGGCTCAATTAAAAAGGCAAATATGTTGTCTTTTGAGTTTTATTTTATTTGTTTTAATTTAATTTATTGGCGTCCTACCACTTCGGACGCCAATTGATATTGAAGCTCGAATCTGAAACTCATCACCCTTATAAATGAAACCAAATCGAGATGTTGTATCTCGGGGAGATCGAATTCAAAGCAAAATCTCGATTTAGATACTTTGGCTGGAGCCAAGTGTTGGTTTTTTGAGGAAAGAATTCCGTTAGGCGAATTCTCGGACACATGAGCGTGAGTATGGAAATTGAACATCTGGTTCAATTTACCATATGTTTGCTTTTGTTTGAGGATCATAGGAAATTGATGCATATATGGATGATAAACGAATATTTGATTCGTTTATCAGGAATTTTGCTCGATCGGGATAATGTATTTCTGGATTAGTTGGGTGATTATGGGGAGTTGGGTGCAGGGGCGATAAATGAACATTTGATTCGTTTATCGCGAATTTTCAATTTAGATGATTGTTTTTTGAATTTTAGTTAAGGATTATGGGATTTGTATGTATGTGTGGGGGAAGGAGATGGTAGGGCATTTCAGAGCACTACAGCACGCCCTACTGATTGTACGGCTATTGGAAGACAGTGGGCCATAAAACCTCGAATTTTTGGGGGTTTGCTGGATAAACACAAAGGCCATCAAAGGCTTTCATGAAAACGTAATTGGCTGACATTTGTTGACACTAAGCCCCAGACAATTCATCTTGCACCATAACGAAAACTTGTCAAGGTCTATCTGGAGAAGGAAAGAATCGAGCGGAAAACAAATTGTTTTGAAGAATTTGGTATCGTCGGCGTCAAGGGAGATACAGGAATGTTTGATAATCATATCGATGTCGTTTATTGTTAGTATGAATAAAAGGGGACTCAAATGGCTGCCCTGAGCGCCTACAGAGGTAGCACGAAAAGCATTTGAGAGAACAGATCTAAAACGTACTCTGTAGAGCCGATTACTCAGGTATGACGAAATCCATTTCGTTAATACGAGTTCGAAGCCTAAGGAGGATAGTTTGAAAAGTATCATCATCATCATCACCGGCACTACAAGCGGGGTCCGGTCTTGGCTTTATTTAACAAATCTCTCCACCGGACCCGATTTCGAGCCGATGATATCCAGTTTGGCACTCCCAGCTCTGGGCGTCCTGGTCTACGCCATCCTTTCATCGCAGACAAGGTCTGCCGCGCTGTCTCCTTCCATACATCCTGCCACAAAGGACTTTCCGTGCAGGCTCCTCCTCGCTCATTCGAGCTAGGTGTCCCGCCCACCGCAGTTTACTGAGCTTGATTTTTCTTACAACATTAGCTTCAAGGTAGATCGGGTACAACTTACGGTTGTAGCGTCTCCGGAATCGTCCTCCGTCACATACGGGGCCAAAAATTCTCCTTAAGACCTTCCTCTCGAACGCGGCTAAGAGTTCAGAGTGCCTTTTATTGAGCACCTAGGTCTCGGATCCATGCATGAGTACTGGTAAGACCATGGTCTTGTACAGTAGCAGCTTGGATGTTGTGGATAAATTTCGGGATTTAAAGAGCCTTTATAGGCCATAGTAGGCTTTGTTGAATTTGATCAGCCGTTCGCGCATTTCTTCTTCCATATTGTTATCGGCTGATACTATTGACCCAAGGTACTACCCTGATAGTTTGACCAACGTTAGGTCTTCTCTTCGCAGATGTTGCCACCATGTACTTAGTATTCCCCTCATTAATGTGCAGTCCTAGTTTTTGTGCCGCCTTCTCGATCTGGGTGAAGGAGTCCTGTACAGCCGATTCGGTTCTACCGATGATGTCGATGTCATCTGCGTAGGCAAGTATCTGGTTGGACTTGGTGACACTTGTCCCTCTAGTTGTAACGCCAGAGTCACGGATTGCTTTCTCCAACGCCAAGTTGAGTAGGCAGGCCAGACCGTCCGCTTGCCGGAGTCCATTAAAGATGTTTATTGGTTTGGACAGCAATCCCGCTATTTTTACTTGACTAGTTACGTTGGTCATGGTCAACCAACAAACTCGTATCAATTTGTTCGGAATGCGGAACTATCTCATGGCATTATACAGTTCTACCCTGGCTATGCTGTCGTAGGCGGCCTTAAAGTCCATAAATAGATGATATAATGGAATCTTAAATTCCAGACATTTTTCCTTCGCCTGCCTAAGGGTGAATATCTGATCAATCGTTCATTTGCCTGGGATGAAGCCACACTGATATTGGCCAATGATGGCTTTAGCGTATGTGGCTATTCGATCTTGTAGGATAGAGGAGAGTATCTTATAGGCGGTATTCAGCAATGTTATACCCTTATAGTTGCTGCACAGTGTGATATCTTCCTTCTTATGTATGGGGCAAATTATACCACGACGCCAATCTTCCGGCATCTCCTCTTGCTCCCATACGCGCATCACGATCTCATGAATTGCGTGATGTAACGCTGTTCTTCCTTGTTTGATCAGCTCAGCTGCTATGCCATCAGCTCCGGGGGCTTTATTTGATTTGAGCTGTCTTATGGCTTTTAATGTTTCCTCAATGCTTGGTGACGGCAGCATTTGGTCTTGATCTTGCATTGGTGGAGCCTCCAATTCTTTTGTGAGCTGACCATTTAGCAATTCATTGAAGTGCACTTCCCATCGCACCATAATGCCTTCAGGATCGGTGATTAGATTATTCTCTTTATCCTTGCAGTAAGTGCAGCGTGGTGTGTACCGTGTCATACTGCGGTTTATTTGGTAGAACTTCCGCGCCTGATGCTGACCTCGCTCTCTACTTTTCTCTATTTTACAGACAAGGTTTTTTTCCCAGGCACTTTTCTTTTGCCTGTTAAGCCTTTTTTCAGATCTTCTGAACTCTGTATTTTTCCTCGCGTACACGCGTCCTATGAGACTGCTGCATTGCCCGGTATGCAGCATTCTTACGTTCATTCACTAGTTTGCACTCATCATCAACCCAGTCGCTCCGATCTCTACGACTACTGCCTAAGATGGAGTTGGCAGTACTAATGACAGTACTTTTAAGGTGTGTCCATTGCTCTTCTACGCTCGGCATTCTGGCCCCAGGACTTACTCTCCCTCCGTCGAGCTTTTCGAGGGCGAGTCCTAGCGCATGACCAAAGGTGTTACTGGTATTCTCATTGCGTAAGGCAGCCGTGTTGATTCAAACCTGATCCGCGGATGCAATACGTCTCCGTAAGGCAATTCGCGCTCGGAAAACTGTACCAACAAGATAGTGATCCGAGTCGACGTTGGCACCCCGGTACGTTCGTACCGTCATCAGGCTCGAGGAGTGGCGGCGGTCTATCAACACGTAGTCAATTTGGATGCGAGTGGCTCCATCAGGTGATACCCAGGTGGTTTTGTGGATATCTTTACGCGGAAACCTGGTATTTGCAACGACCAAGTTTTTCGATGCTGCCAGTTCGATGACATGTAGTCCATTGTCATTAATGTTCTCATGCAAACTATGGGAACCGGCTCCCGACCAATTTTCCCATTCAAATTACCAAGAACGATTTTCACATCGTATCGTGGGCAGGCATTGAGGGCCCGTTCGACGTTCTCGTAGTATTCTTACTTTTCGTCGTCAGGGGACTCCTCTGTAGGTCCGTGAACGTTTATGAAACTTATGTTCTTAAACTTGCCTCGCATGCGAAGCGTGCACAGCCTTTCGTTTATTGCATTAAAGCCGATGATGGCAGGCTTCAATTTTTGGCTGACTAGAAAGCCTACCCCGAGCAAATGGTGTTTTGCATGAAAGCTGTCATACTCGTTTCTTTGTATAACACCACTCCCCGTCCATCTTATTTCTTGTAATGCTGTTATGTCAGCCTTATATTCGGGCAGGGCATCGGCTAGCTGCTGTGCAGCTCGAGCTCTGTATAGTGAGCGGACGTTTCATGAGAAAACTCTTAAATCGTTTAGCCATTTTCGTGTCCGTGGTCGTCGTCGTGTATCTGGTCCATATTCGAGGCTTGTTAAATTTGCCATAATAATTCGTTTTTACTGGCATGGTTATTAGCCTTGCGCCAACCCTTCTCAGGATGTCGCTGCATGCATTGGTTGACTACTTGGCGGGTGCCAAAGTAGCTAGCCAGGGGTGTCACGTGGAGACTGCGTGTCAACTTGGATTGAACAGGGACAAGGATCGTGCTGGCCTTCGCCGGGTTGAAAGCAATCAGTAACTTTGCCCTGTATGTTCGCTCCCATCCCCCATTGACATTGCCTGATTAGCGGACGAAAATTCAAGAGCAGCTCAAGTACTGTGGTGGCGCCTTATTTCATTTTTCTTTGAAAAAATAGAGTGCGAGCTGTGAGGCATCATATAACATTGCATTTTAATTGTCCTAAATAATGGATCTTCAGAGAAAAATGCCGCGGCACGGCATCCAAATGAAGGTCGTAATGTTTGCGTTTAATTTAAGTATTTTAATTGCACTAGTCTCGATCGTTTTTTTTTTCTTTTTCTAGATAGCCGCTATCTAGCAATAATAAGTTCGGGTTTGGTTCGTTGAATATCATAAGACGGCGTTGCATACGTGAGAGTCGTGGGAAGTTCCCATTTTCTAGAAAGCATTTGTCTACTTCTCGAAAATCTAGAGGGATACGTAGACTCGCCACAAGCTCCCTCAATCAGGACGAGAATAGTACTTGGTGTTTTCTCAAAACCTGTGAAGATGTGGCTCTTCATCTTGGACTATGCTGGGTTATATCGTCGTATTTCTCTTGTTTTGGTCTAATCATCAATTTAATTTCGTTTGGCTTATTGTATGTTTACTTCCTTTTTATTTTGTTTTTTTTTTTAATTGAATTTGTTTTAAATTAAGTTTCTTCTTTTATATATGACGAATATTTTTCTTTGAATTTTTGAGGGTCAAAAAGGAAAAACAGTCTACGGCTGGAACATGATCCAATTTGTGACATGGTCCGGTGATGACTTTAATATGTTTGTTATATAAGAATAACAAGTTGGAGTTCCGCAGCGCCAATTTGTGAGATAATCTAATGAGTATATTGGGCGGCAAGTTCGCAGCGCCAGTTGTTGGTTAAAAGTTTGACCACCAGTTGATGTAAAGAGTCGACCGTTTTCGACATAAGGTCCGTTAGATAAGGTATTGAGCACTTGTTGGATAATGATAGTGACCACCCCCAGTTGTAATATAATAATGACCCAGTTTGTTGAATATTTAAGACCAATTCAGCATAATGTGTTTTCCGATCCTGATGGCAGCGTCAGGTGTCGAATAAAGATTGTGATGTAATGCAACGTAAGGTTTTCCTCTGCAGTCCGTAGCGTCAGCTGTAAGAGTTTTACAATAGATAATCAGTTGCCGTTTGTGATGTAATGGATGTGTGCCAATTTCAAGATAAGGTTTCAGTCAGTTTGTCATATATGATATTTGTCGGATATAATATTCAACATAGACCATAAATAATTGGAATTTGAAGCTCCTTTTCTTCTGTTGGTAATTGAATCGACCTTTTTACTCATACCATTGTGTCATGTAGAGGTAATCCCAATTGAAGCGTAACGAAACCGTTATGGCGTAGGGTCGGGGTTCACACTTAACGGCTCCCAATCACCACCCAATAGTCACCGGATAGTCTTTTAATTCCTGTGGATGGACGCTTATATATTTACGGTTTACCTGGTTTTATCCACATCACAGGTTACGCAGATGTAAAAATGTGTAAACTGCTGCCGAGCCAACATTCACCGGCTCTCGGTTCCAATCTTCTTAACAGTCCAAACACGAACAAAGAACAAGATAACAGTTCCGACAAGCACCAATAGTTATTTTATTAAACATCGTTTTTTTCCGACAGAGATTTATTTTAATTTAACACTTTAAACAGAACATTTCTTTTACACAGTCTTTAGGGTTTTTCTTGGTTTTCAACTTTTCTTCCCTCTACCGAAACTCTATGGTATCGTTTTTCTTTTTTCTAATACTTCTCTCCTCCGAACTTAACTGCCGCGGCACTTCCTCTTACCTCGGCGGTCTTCTCTCTACCCTCTCCCTGTCAACCCCCTTTCTCCTTCGATAATTCATCCCTGACGATTCATCTTCGACGACTCATCCTCGACGGCGGTCGACTTCGAAACTAGCCAAAGCCACCACCGCCGAAAAGAAACTGGGTTTACACGCCACCAGTATTTATTTTATAGGTTCTAGTTAAAACAAAGGCGATGGGGAAGATACTTACGTAGCACGGCGAATATTGGGCAAACTTTTTGCATCGTTTCAGTGATCAAGGCATTTGACTAAAAAAACGTTTTTTTTTTTTTTTTTAATTATTCACCAGCTCACAAATTCGTCATCGCTATGGCCAAAATCAATGGGTCACGGTTCATATTCCTTTCGCATACAACCTATTTGCCAGATGTACTCCTCTATGATGATTTTCTGTTTCCTAATTTGAAAAAATGGGCCGGTAGTAATGATTACCCGCTAGAGTCTGCGGTTAGTTACTATTTTGAGGACCTCGATCATTCTTATCATAAACAAAATTGAATTGAAAACATAAATAGCAATTTAAATACTATTAACAATTTCGGGACATATTTGTACACAGTAGTTGTTGCTGCAATGAAAAAGGAAAACAGAACAAGCAAATGGCGCTTCCTCTAGCGACGCCTCAGTCTCTTCTTTAGTGGACTGTATTCCGGCGCTGGTCGGTCAAACGATGTTTTCTTAATTAGAGGAATTGTACCTCCAGAGTCGGACTCTTCTCTGGATGAAATGGGCGGTTTAGTCTTGCCCAGTACAAATCCCTGATACTCGTAAGGTGAATACGACGCGACCAACGAGGAAGACAAGCCAACCGACCAAGGAAAATTTCAACGACGAAGCGAAAAACACGTTGCAATAACTTTGCTTGTTTCCTATTTATTGATGATTAATGTGATCCAATATGTATTATTTTTCTTGTTAGTACTCTCTTTGCAGTTGGTCTCGACAAGACCTTTTAGTTGGGAGTTCCTTTGACGACTCCTGCTGTTCTTAAAAAAAAAAAAAGAGGGGGGGGGGCGACTTTAGGGGGAGACAAGGACAAATGTGTCCTTCATCTTGTCTCTGGCTTCTGGTCATCTTGCGTGTAGATGTTGGGCTCGGTCTCAAGATATCTGAAAAGAAAGGGGAAGGACGTATCTAAGGTTAGTGTGGGCAGGGTTAGTTCAATTGTTTTCTAACTACTTGGATGGGGGGATGGTGGGAAAGAAATCGTACAAGACCAGTAGGTCTTGAGTGCGGGGTAGGTATTGAGTGCTGCGCTGCCGATGTGCCCGCCTTATACAGGCCCGTAGCCGTCCCCTCCTTCGCTCGTTTCCTGGGGGCTGCTTTTCTTAGTGGCTTCCTGGAATCGGTGCACCGCTGATCGTTGTTTCCCTGGAAATGGTGTGCTGGCGCTTGCCTTGCCTTTCCTGGGAATTCGTGTCGACGTCCAACAGTAGTGGACTACAATGTTTGTTATGATTTCTTACCTTATATAATTATATAATTTCTCCACAAATTGCGACGTCCTTTTACTACATGCTTATATTTTCTTCCTTTTAGTGCATTCGTCACGTTGATTACCCAACACTGGAAAAAATGACACCGGAAATTCTTGAACTCATTAAAACTAGCTTAAATCTAGGAACTAAAATTGCATGTGCACACTTCGTGTGTTTGGTAAGTAAGAACGACAAATTATTCCAGACTCTTCAATGCTACGTGACCTCCTCTATGATTGCAGACCTCTCTTCGCCTGGGTAAAGAAATGACTCCCCTCGTAAGCAAATACTTAGGCGCATGTTTCACGGGACTCAAAGATCGAAATGCAACTGTGAGAAAATATTATGCCAGTGCCATTGGTCATCTCATAGGAATTGCTAAAGTTAGACCTTTCGTATGCCCACATATACACCAATCACTAAAACCTCTTATAATTGCAGGAACAATCTGTAAAAAATCTATTTACAAAACTCGAAGAGCTTTACACAGAGAATCCTTCTAATCGGGGAATACCGCACGTGATCCGATCCATAAACAAGCGACACCAAGAACTGCTTAAAGACTATACAGATAATGTTTTACCCTTAATATTCTTCGCAATGCACGAGGAACGGACTGAAGAGAACAAGAGTAACATTGAGTTGTGGAAGGATCTGTGGACTGACTTGAGTCCTGGGGATTCTGGTATTCGTTTAAATCTCCGCGTAATCCTACCCAAACTTGAAGCATTTCTCGACGATGCTAGCTGGTTGCGAAAGGCTCAAAGTGCCAATGCCATTAAAACTATAGCCACTCGACTGACGACAAGCCTTGAAGAAGCGGAACGTTTACGACTCATTAATATTCTATTGGTAGGCCTCCAAGGGCGAACTTATAAAGGAAAAGAGCGTCTGCTGGAAGCTTTAGCATCTCTTTGCAAGGATCTTGATAAAAAACATGAAATTCGCTACCAAATCATCGAAGTAGCACTTAGGGAAGGTAGAAAAAAAGAACCTCAGTATAGGATTCCAGCTTTAGTTTCCTTAGGAGACATTCTTGAAGTATTAGAAGCGGATCAGTTCGAGGATGTGTACAACATGCTCTGGCCTACTCTAGAGAAGAAAGATTTTAAGGATGATGAAGACGATGTAGCTGAACTAACGGCTGACGAGCGCAATAAGAAGGCGCATGAGTTCAATAAATTAAAGGAAACTATAACCCTGACACTCGGAAAGGCTTGGCCAAAGAGTAAAGAGACGCAGGAAAAGTTCCAAGAAAAATTCGCTGCTGATTGTTGTGCGCTTTTGAAGGATAGCACACGTCAAGTTCAAGTCGCATTGTTGACAGCTCTGACAAAATTCGTCGAACGGTTAATAATATTCGATCCTGAAACTGATGATACAAAGGAGAAGAAACCAAAAATTGACCCGTCAAGAGATATGATTGTGAAAAAGATCTGTGGGGATGTATTGTCCGCTGTTACGTATGCTTCAAGTGTGTATTGAGTTCTATTCCGTGTAAATGTTTTTTTATTCTCAATTGTTTTGTAGGTCTGCCCCACACCGGACTAAAAAAGGAATCACTTAATATTGTCCTCATTTTAGTCAAACGGCTTGCCGACATGCAAGATAAAACTTATTTGGCCATCGTCAGTAAAGTCTTTGAGGAATCTCTGCAACAATACGAGAAAGATGCCGCCCCCGAGGTTCGCTGTCGCATCAAGGATATTGAGGATAAGATTAGTAAGACGAAGAATTAACTTATTTTTGTATCCAGTGTGTGTCTAAGGAACTCATCCTCAATCATTTTGAAAAAGATCGCTGCCTAAATTCTAAGATTGGTAATTGCATGTAGTAAATTTTTTGGGCAACGCATCAATAAATATTTGGCGACAAAAGTGTTTTCAAACAGATTTATTACGGTGTTAAGTTTATTTATTTTTTTTTTTTTCTTTTGAAGTTTGTTTTAAAATTCCAACATGCGATGACTTATGGTGCTGCCGCATGATTCTTTGCTACTAGTGAACTGAGTTCTGAGTGAGCTGGTAGAAATACCTGGGTGCTCACAAAAGGTAATTGTGTTACTGACGAGAATTTGAGAGGAAGTGGTTTTAGGGGGTGTTCCAGTTAGAAGAAGAGAGGTTAAATGTGAGAGGGATTTAAAAGTCAGAAGATTTTCGACACTACCTTTTTATTGGAAAAATTTAGTTTTTAGCAATTTGAACTATGGAATTACAATCCCCCGCTTGGTAGAAACATTGACGTGGTGCGGGGGCTTAAACTACAATTAATTACTCAGGCTATGGTGACGGAAGCATACGCTTCCAGAAGGCTACCCATGTCAGACAGGCTAGCGAGGAGTTCCATTGAGTTGAACGCCACTACTTATATTGCTATAATCTGCTCAAAGACTTTCTCCTGAACCACCAGGGTACGCCACCCATGATTCTTCCCGCTATGACAGCCACAACACCTTACATTACCTGCAATCAGCTGCAGACATTCTCCCTTTCCAGGTTTCCCCCCATAACACGCATTCAACGCATCTCCAGAATCTCTCTGGAAGAAAACCCTGTTCATGCATTTACTGCATCACCTTTTATGTTGCATCACCAGAATTCCTTGTAAGGAATTATTAACATGCAACATACAACAAGAACAACTAATCGGTGCCTCGTATAAAAATGCTTACCCTGCTGCGCACGTGCGCGGCGTATCTTCATGACTTATCCCAAGTCACCCCAAGTTTTGTCCAACCGACAGATTCTGGTGTCACCGACGCTGCAACTGACGCACAAAGTATTAGGATGCAACTAATGCGCGCGCTTACTCCACTCGACTTGAGGTAACTACGTCCCCGTGCGCAAAACGGAGCGGGAGACGAACCGCGACCTGCCTGGTCGGGTGATGTTAAACGACTCAATCGAGGGTTATAATCTGGATCTTGATTCACCCTCGATTCGGTGTTGGTGAATATCCTCTCGGTTAAGGATTTGTTTACCTACCACAAGAGAAACGTAAAGTCTCTCTTTGTGGAATGGAAAACCAGATCTCGTAATGAAGATCATGGCGTATGGATGTATGGGTGATCGTACAGATCACAGCGTTTATCAATGAATTTGAGCAAAGGATAAACGAAACCTGAAACGAGGGAAAAAGGACAAAAGGAGAAGCGACCTAAGGCATCGGCCTGTAATGAGGGTCGGCTAAATAAATAAGCTGCAACTCATTAAATGGGAAATGCATTTGGGACACCTCAAACAATTTGGATTGATTATCGTATCGCCAGAATGCCTGCGGTAGAACAGAATTCTTTTGTTTGCACACGATGTGTGCTAAAGAATTTGGTTTTAGCGGCTATTGCGCTAATTGTATGCAGCTGTTTCAATAAGCTGCTAGGAGTTGTTTTGTCGTTGGACAAAAGAACATTGTTGTACACATGGTGAGGCTGGGAATAGCCGACTCAATGATCATTATCCCTGACTATGATGGTTACATGGTACTGTAACCGATATGTTTTCTATCAGGGATATGAGGTTTGTTCTTTAAGGAATTCTTCTAGGAAAGCAAATATGATGCATTGAATTATGAATGCCTGAGAATCCTTTTAGGAAATATTCTGCCGATGCGTTGATGCATGGAGAATGACCTTGTTGATGCAATTCTTTTTAGGAATTTTAGGTAATGCTTGTATGCATTAATGTCCTTGGAAAAGGAAATGTCATTTCATTTTCATTTTTAAAACATTTTTTTTATTTTCTTTTTATCTTCGTAGTTTCTAAATTACATGCTAGACAAAAAATGCTTAAATTCTAGCTTAATTATCTTATATTATAACTTACTGGTCCTACGCAGACGCTCTAAGCTAAACATTACATAACGACTGTATAATTTGCCTTTTGGCGACAGAATTTTGTTTGCGGGAGTACTTAAAATAATTTAAATGACAAAAAAAAATTTTGAAAACTTTGTGTCGAAATTTTTTTTGTTTTTTTCCTTAAAATTTAACCTACTTTTTTTTTCGATATAATTTTATTTAAAAAACAACTTAACTTAACTTAAATCTTATACTACCTTAATTCTAGAAAAGCTAAGTCTATGTAAGCTGGCTGATAATACTGTTATTCAAAGCCGTTGCGACGCACGCTCTCATAGTACAGAGTGTTTGGAGAATAGGCCCCGAAAATTAGGTAATTGGACGAGATTATTGCTCTCGGAATATGTCCTCTGATTAATTTAATCATAAAATTATCTACCCTATTTATGTACGCTTCATTATATAAAGTCTCATTTGAATAATACTTTTTATAGTCCGATATAATCTGAGACAACTTCTGAGACACTTCCTTTCGAACACCCGAATCTTTTCCATCAAATTTGGACCTATGTTAAACCATACTGGACAACCATATATGAGCATTGGCCTGATTAGCGTCATGTAGCATATGACTTTTACCCTGCTGTCAAGTTGGCTACTGTGAAATAGCCTCCTTGTCATAGCAAACGTTTTTCTGCCCTGACCAGAGCAGCCTCTACATGTCTGTTGAAATACAGATATTGGTGTAGCCAGATGCCAAGGTATTTAACTAAACTCTTGGTTTCCAGTTTATCTCCATGCGGTCCCACGATAACTAGCTTTCGCCAGTTTTTTCTTGTGTCGTTCGTGGCTTTATGTAATGGAGTTCTAAATAGGATGGCTTCACATTTCTGGAAGTTGATCTTAAGTTTCCAGTCATCGCAATAGCGCTGCACGTTGTTGAAGTCTCGGTGTATTAAACTATTTATGATCTCAACTTTCGGAGCTGTTCTGTAAATTATAAGATCGTCTGCGTACGCAATAGCCTGCGGAAGTGCATCTAATAAGTCGCTAATGTAAATGTTAAAAAGAATCGGAGACAGTACCGCGCCCTATTGAAAGCCATTCTTGATATTATACGTTTTATTAGAGGTCACATTACCACTTTTGACCACGAACCTCCTGTCCCTTAACATATCGTAAAGTTCATATAGTAAAGGCTTATGTATGCCATGTCTGACCAGTTTGTAATACAACCCTTCGATCCAGACGGTATCAAAGGCTTTCTCCAAGTCGATCAGACAGGCACCTGTGCATTGGTTCCTACATTTATTACATTGTATGTCGGAGACCAGTTTAGCTGCGGCATGTGTGGTTTCATGACCCGCCTTAAAGCCAAACTGGTTATTTGGAATAATGCTGTTGTCGTCTACCCATTTTACCAGAGCTTTGTTAATGGTTTTTTCAAATACTTTACTGATGCTTGGGAGTAAACTTATCGAACGCATGTTCATTGGGTTTGTACAGTCTTTGCCCTTTTTTGGGATGGGCTGAATGATAGCCGTTTTCCAACGCGTAGGATAATATGCATTATTCAACGCGTTGTTAAACAGGACCGTGTATATATCTATTGCCATTGGGGGCAGGTTCTTGAGTACGATGTTAGGTACTCCATCTATTCCCACCGACTTTTTGCTTCTTAATGAGGCGAAGATATTCTGGATTCCTTCCCTTGTGATTAAAAGGCTATTACCCTCACCATTGGCATGGTGTCAATTGACAGATTCATCATCATCATCGGCACTACAACCGGGAACCGGTCTTGGCCTTATTTAGCAAGTCCTGAGGCTTGTTAAATTTTCCATAATGATTTGTTTTTTTCCGGGCAAGGTCATTAGTCTTGCGCCAGAGGCTCCCCGACGGGGAATCGAACCCCGGTCTCCCACGTGACAGGCGGGTATACTAACCACTATACTATCGAGGAGCCCCAATTGACAGATTATCGTCACTGAATTCGATAAAACCCGGATTCTCCGATTGCCAAAGTGAAATTTCATTTCGGAGGTGCAGGTGATTCAGTAGAATTCTGTCCTCCAGTTCGTGATTTCGGTGAATGCTTTCATTCACCTTGTACATTCCCTGAAAGACAGCTCCCACAGCGTTCACCTTTTCCAGAGGATCTTCGACCACGAAGAGCTCACTATTGAGTATAGCGTTCTCTGTATCTATACCAATGTTGGTTAGCAGCTGGTTGTTTACCTCAGTACGTGGAATTTGGAGACACTGAATCTCATTTTGATTATTTCTCCTGAATATTTTATTTATTTGTGGGAACATATTCGGGTTATTAGTTTTTATAGCTCGAATTCTGTTGTTCCAATACAAATTTGTTGCTAATCTATAATTAGCTTTAAGTAACTGTCTCTGTAGTTGTTTTAGTTTCGATAGCAGTCTGCTCTTTTTCTTGTGGAGTGCGTTTATTGTTGCGTTTCTGTACATGTTAATGTGATCTGTAACTGTTGTTTTGGGGATTGTTTTGTCCATTGTTCGTTTTACGGTTTCGTCCATTTGTTGAATGTATTTGTCGATTTCGTCATTTGTCAGGTTTCTGTTTACTGGCAGATTAAAGTCATTAGAACGAAGTTCTCTTGTTAATGATCTGGTGAACCGCGGCCATCGCATTGCCCCGTAGTTATAGGGTTGCGGGGTCACGAATTCCTCCAGATCTGCGAGCTCGTTCGGAAGCTCTATTACTGCCGTGAATGCACAGTGGTCACTGTCGTATTCAATTGCCCGTAAACAGTTTGTGTTTCGTCTGTTGGTACTAAGTAATCTCAGTCGTGAGTCGATTAGCAAGATATCTAAGAACGATCTACCTCTGGGGAACGATGGGTATTCCGTAGCTAGCAGGTCAGTTCTATATTCAGTATGAAACTGATCTAACCAGCCAGCCAACTGATTTCCTCTGGCATTAGATATATGATTTCCCCAATTTGTATGCTTGGCGTTCATATCTCCCCCTAGGATAAAGTAATTTTTGCCCAGGTGCAATTGTAAGCATCGAAAGAGCGTCTCGAGCTCTGCTATAAGTAGGTTATGTTGGTGCTCCTCAGGTGCGTAGACCGCAATCGCATACAAACCCCTTCTTTGCTGAAGGGGTATGCGTACGATATAGGCTTCCAGCACCCGGAACCTGCGCACTTCTCCACTATATATTACTTTATGATTGATCCCTTTTCTAATAAAGATTTTCAGTCCGTGTGGGAGTATTTGTGGCTACCTGTGATGTAGCCTGATTTGGAGTTCTCCCACCCGACGCAACTTGTGCGTACGACCGCTGTGATGTTACGGGTGTTGTTGTTGTACGAGCTGGCTCTGTGTTTTTTGCCAATTCACACTTCTTACCATTATTTCTCGGAATTTAGGACAACCTCGATAATTAGCGGGATGTCCCTCATTTCGACACACTGCGCACAGAAGAAGTGGACCTAGAAATAAATGAAGACAAAACAAAATACAGGATTACGGCGAGAGCAGGTCGAACTCAGGGAACACATATAAACGTCAGAGGCAAACTATTTGAAAAAGTTAAAGAATTTAAATATCTGGGAACGATACTGACCGCCAGTAACCAAATATCGAAGGAAATTAACAAAAGACCACATTTCGACAACGCTAGTTGTCACGCAGTCAGTAAACTGTTGAAATCCAAACTGCTATCACGTAACAAAAAAGTCCGTGTCTATAGAACCATAATCATGCCAATTGTTCTCTACAGATTCGAAACATGGGCTCTCACGAAACTGGAAGAAAACAAATTCCGCGTATTCGAGAATAAAGTTTTAAGGCGTATCTTTGGCGGTAAATATGACGAGGAGGCAGGGCAATGGAGGAAACTCCACAACCACGAATTGGAAGAGCTATACCACAAACCTACAATATTGAGAGTAATCAGGTTGCGAAGATTAATATGGGCCGGACATGTGGCGCGAATGGGTAACGATAGGACCGTGCATAGAATTCTTGACGGTAGACCAACGGGAAAGAGACCGGCAGGACGGCCGGGAGGGAAATGGGAGGACAATGTAAGGTTTGACCTTGAGGAGATCGGATCGGATGGTCAAGCGTGGATGGAGAGTGCACAGGATAGGGAACGATGGTGGAGTCGAGTCGGTGAGGTCATGAACTTCCGGGTTCCTACAGGCCAATAAATAGTAAGTAGTAATAGTGGTCTATTCGCTTTCAATAGTTGATTCAAAACTGAACTGAAAAATCTTTTTGCCGTCGACGTTTTTCTATATTTTTATTTGGAGCCAACGCCTTTTATTATTATTTTCCCTGCCAAGTAGAATTTGCATAAAATAGTACATAACATCAAGAACGTCGAATGGGCCCTCAATGCCTACCCAAGATACGATGTGAAAATCGTTCTTGTGTGAATTGAATGCGAAAATAGGTCGGGATCCGGTTTTCAGGCACTACGCAGGTTCCCATAGTTTGCATGAGAACACTAATGACAATGGACTACGAGTCATCGAACTGGCAGCATAAAAAAGTTGGTCGTTGCAAGTACCAGGTTTCCGCGTAAAGATATCCACAAAACCACCTGGGTATCAATTGATAAAGCCACTCGCAACCAAACTGACCACGTGTTGATAGATCTCCGCGACTCCTCGAGCCTGATGACGGTACGAACGTACCGAGGTGCCAACGTCGACTCGGATCAATATCTTGTTGGTACAGTTTTCCGAGCGCGGATTACCTTACGGAGACGTATTGCATCCGCGGATCAGGTTTGAATCAACACGGCTGCCTTACGCAATGAGAATACCAGTAACACCTTTGGTCATGCGCTAGGACACCCCTCGAAGAGCTCGACGGAGGGAGAGTAAGTCCCGGGGCCAGAATGCCGGGCGTAGAAGAGAAATGGACACGCCTTAAGAATGCTGTCATTAGTACTGCCAGCTCCATCTTAGGCAGCAGTCGTAGAGATCGGAACGACTGGTTTGATGATAAGTGCAAACTAGTGAATGAACGTAAGAATGCTGCATACCGGGCAATGCAGCAGTCTCATAGGACGCGGGTACGTGAGGAGAAATACAAAGAGCTCAGGAGATCCGAAAAAAGGCTTCACAGACAAAAGAAAAGTAAAGACAAAGCCTTGTCTGTGAAATAGAGAAAAGTAGAGAGCGAGGTCCGCATCAGTCGCGGAAGTTCTACTAAATAATCCGCAGTATGACGCGGTACACGCCACGCTGCACTTACTGCAAGGATAAAGAGGATAATCTGATCACCGATCCTGAAGGCATTTTGGAGCGATGGCAAGTGCACTTCAATGAATTTCTAAATGGTCAGCTCACAGAAGAATTGAAGGCTCCACCAATGCAAATTTAAGACCAAATGCTGCCGCCACCAAGCATTGAGGAAACGATAATTTCAGAAGCCGGGTGGTTGATCGGTATCAAGTCGACGGTATGTGAAAGATGTTCGAAACATGTCGCTGGTCGATCGTCATTCGGGGAGCAGTAAAGACAACAAAGCAATTTGACAGAATTCCTCAGCAGGACCTTCAACCACATGATGTCCATGTTATTGGGTTCCAATGCATCCATCTTCTGGAAAGTCAGATCGGACCGCGCGAAGACGCAGACTTCACCCTTAAAACGGAATCTAGAATGCAAGTTGTATCTTGGGTAACGAAGATATATCGAGTCAGTTGATGAATCGACCTGGGTCTCAGTTAGGGCAAGGATATCCTGTTCCGCTGTTTGCAAATATTGGTGGACGGCGTTTACATTCGTATTGAAGAAACCGATGGCCCTGATGTTTTAAAATGGCGTTATCGGCGAACATTCATAGAGTCTGGAGACTGATAGAGTCTGATTACTCGATGGCGAATTTCTCAAACTTCGGTTATTTATCAGAATAAGTGCCATCTCACTTTGGGAACGACTACCACCTAAACCAACCTTTTCTCGAACCGGTCCACCAGCCAAACTCCGGATGATGACCAGGGATTTCTCCCAACCATTTGACGGAATCTATAGTTTCATGGGGTGGTATTCCATCGGCCAACATGGCATTGGGACCCAATTTTCGGCCTTTAGTCGCCTCTTATGACAACCCGGCCTGGCTGTGAGTATATTCTAACGCCCAACTCACAGGACTATTTGTGATACGATCAAAAGTACCCTCTTCAGAATCTTCAAAAGGTTGGTCAGAAGCAATTGCACCCGTTATTATCGTTTGATGGCGTTGGTTTTGATGAACTTTTTATGTAATGACGCCTTGAGTACTTGTTGATCAGGTGATCCCGATCGGCTATCGTTAATCGGTGTCAGTTGGTCTTCAATGGACGAGTCTGGACCACCATCAACTCGACGATTTGAAAATTTGTTACCATTACTCTTATTATTATTTAGCTTGATATAAGTATTGTAATTAAGAGTACTATTAGCATTGTTAATATTTTTATTATTAATGGATTCTAATTTATGTTTGAGGAGGTAGAGGACTTTGTCGAAGTTGTTGATTGTGAAAGTTCAAATTTCACCGGATTTTCTTTCTTTCTTGATGTTTTCGTTATTTGGATTGTGCTTATTGGTTTTGTGAACAAGATTCAAACACTACTGTGTTGTAACGTATTGAAAATCTTTTCCCTTGTTGAACTAATACTACCTGTGGCTAGAACCAAATTATTGAGTCCGGCATTGATATTGTCGCTTCGGTGAGAGGGGTTGCCATCAGGTTCATCATAAAAGTTATGGTCACGTTCTCTGGAAGATTCCAACGATTTTCTATCGAACTTGTATCCTGTTGTTGATCCCATTGGATACTCCATACCTTCTATACTATTTTTCTTGTTAAGGTTCACTAAATTCTCGGAGTTACAATTGTTACCATTCTCTTTAGCGCTTGTGCTTCGCACTCGACCACTGCCGTCTGTGATGGGATGTATGGTGGAGTTAGGTTTTAGGTAATCGTCGATATCCTTCTGATCCTCGCAAGGATTCCAATTGGAATTTATCATCGTTCGTTTGGAATTTTCGCAGTTCAGATTTTGATCTAGATTTGAATGAATCCGTTCGATATTTTTCTTTAAGTTGATGGCGACGTTCTTCTTTGATCTATATATTCGCTCACGATTTAGGACAGGGGGGGGCAAGGATTAGCCGAAGCTGGGGTGTGGATATGAGTGCGGGTTGTGAAAGTGTAGGTGGTATGTGGAGAGAGAGGAGAGGACGCTTGAGAGCGATAGAGGTGAGATTGATGTCGAAGATGGTGGGGTAAGAGTTTGCCCACCGCAGCATTCGCGAGATGGGATCATTAGAGCCGAAAGATGTCTGATGGGCGGGCAAATAGAAGAGACAGGGGTTTCGCAGGCTTCGGCGGTTAGTACAAAATGTGATGGAGGACAATAGGCTTGGGCAGTTGATCGAATCTGTTGGATGGATGTTGGCATCAATTCTGTGTTCCTCAAGTATGTTACGGTTAATTAGATGGAGACGGCTTATGTGTGGGGGTAGAATTAGAAGATTTCACCAATTCAGTCCTCGGAGGGTCTGAATGAAAACGCGTTTTGTTTATTTATTTTAACTATTTTTATGGTGGCATTTAAATTGTGGTAGTTTTTTAGATTCTGCGTTGGCCATAGGTTCGGCCTCTGGAATTGTACTTATCTCGAAATTGAAATTGGTCGCCCTTTTATTATATTTTGAGTTGAGAATTGTCAACTATTTTAGTGTAAAAATTCCAAGAAGCACACACAAGATTTTGTGTGCTTCAATTGGAATTGTGTTCTGGGAATTGGTTAAAGGGTTGGTTGGATAGGTTCCTGGAAGGGAAATCATGAAATGCGTTTTGAATTAAGCCTTTCATGATGTCAGGATTTAAGGAATTGAATCAATGTGTGACGAATTAACTTTTGGTTTAATTTGTCGCTCATGTGATTCAATATGGAATTCGGCTGTAAGTTAATGGGAAGTATTGGGGATTTGGATGGGATTATTGGTAATGTTGGGGAATTGGATAGGAGTGGCGATTTAGGATCGCTACGCTGCCCTGGGAAACGCCTGATGTGGGAAGGAAAGGATTGGTGACGGTTATTTTAAATCTGACATGGTTGGTTCGATCGTTAAGATAGGAAGAAATCCACTTAATCAGTAGGGGTTTAAAGCCAAGGGACGATAGCTTAAAGAGGATGAGATTGTGGAAATTCTTTCGAGGGCCTTGCTCAAAACGGTTGTGATTACATCGACTTCGTTGTCGTTATCTAAGGCACGGAGAGCGTGGGATGAGAATTCAACTAGATTGGTGGTGGTCGACCTACCCATAAGAAAACCGTGCTGATTGGGTGAGATGGTGGATTTGCAGGGGAAACATAACGCGCTGTAAAGAATTCCTTCGAACAGTTGTGGAGTATGTGACAGTTCGGCGTTGAATTGGTAGTTACCAATATCTTTTTAAGGCCCCTTTTTATGTATGGAGGTTATAGCGTTTGCGACGATAGTGAAGAACGTGCGATTCGAACTGGCGCTATGATGGTTAGAATCACTAAAAATGGAACCAATGCTCAACACACCAGGGCACTGCCGCGTGTACGAATTCGATTTCTAAACCCAAGTACATTTGTGAGACTTGGTGTTATCACGGTTATTTACTCTTTTAATTATGTGCCACTAGGACACAGGTCCCCTAAAATTCCCGTACGTTGTTTGAGCGGAACACCAACGCCGTCTATCGGCCGTCCCGCACTTAGTGCCACGGTGCTTATTATCGCAAAAGAAACACCCAACGCGCGGTTAATTCACTTTATTTTACTACGCAGGTTAAAATCCAATTCAGGTATAAGTAAACAACAATCTGAGCTTAATTCAATAGATGATAAAATCTAAGTCTGGATAATACAAGGTTCATAAACGCTTTTCATCATCATCATCGGCACTACAACCGGGAACCGGTCTTGGCCTTATTTAGCAAGTCCCGAGGCTTGTTAAATTTTCCATAATGATTTATTTTTTCTGGGCAAGGTCATTAGTCTTGCGCCAGGGGCTCCCCGACTGGGAATCGAACCCTGGTCTCCCGGGTGACAGGCGGGTGTACTAACCACTATACTATCGAGGAGCCCCATAAACGCTGTTGGTGGGTACAAATAAACTCCAAGCTTAATTCACTGGAGGGTAAAATTTAAGGTTTAATAACACAAGGTTCGTAAATGCGTTTGGTATTTTAATGTGCCTTCCTGGTGACTTAACAACTGCTCACTGTAACTCCTTGAGGCGCGTATCTATTTACTGGTTGCCCGACCTAGACTCTCCGTGGCGCGACCGTACACGATGGTGGTTAAATCTCGACTCCACTAGTAAGGGAGTTATAGCGTTTCAAATAATAGTGAAGAAGAACGTGTGATTCGAACTGACGCTATGACAGTTTGAATCACCAACAATTGAACCTAAGCGTTACCCATCAGGCTACTGGGCGATTTTGAATTTGATTTTTAAACTCGACTATACTCCACTGATGTGAATTGTTATGTTATCGCTATGGTATATGGCTCTGATGTATTTTCTTATTCGATTTTCGTTCGGTGTTCTTCACTTTGCTTGTGAATTGTGTGCATCTGTTAGAGACGCCACAGGGCAAATTGAATTCTTCCCTCGCTCGGCGACCAATGGGAGTAACTTTCCGACACATTGGTCCCAGCGAGGGTGCACACACAAGCGATGATAGCTTCGGTTGTTCATTCTGTGTGTCCATGAGTATGCTGACTGTGGATATACCATCATACCGACAGGAATTTGGATTTACATAGGATGGCAACTGCGCACAGCATCTATGCCTATCGTGCATATAACGATGGCGGCTCACGGGATCGAACTCTCATGTGTATATTTACAATATAAATAATTCGATTTCCTTTGGCAGCCAGTCGCGAGGTATGATATGCCTGTTGGTTAGACGACCGGCGATGTGCACGCAGATAAAAAGGGGAATATTTCCTGCACGCGCGTGGCGGAATTCATTGGAAGATATTAGCACTGATATGGTTCGAGTTTATGTCGGTTGCTTGGTGCTGCAACCGAATTGCTTTTCACGAACATGATGAGTTTCATGCAACCATGCCCTTGGGAGAAATGTCTGTTTGGTGCTAATGCTTTTGCATTAGCGAAAAACTATGGGTTTAGGTGCTTAGGAGAAATCTTTGAGTAGATAATAGAAAGGTAAGTAATGGCGTTCAATGGTACCGCCATAATAAATTGTTTTCCAAGGTTTTTAAGGTGCTCTAGGAAGGAGTTTTTTAATAATTAATGGGAAGGTAAGTAATGACGTTCAACGGAAGGGCCACGCATTTAACAGATGTGGAATTGTTATGTTATCACTATGGTATACGGCTCTGATGTTTTGCTTATTCGAATTTCTTTTCGGTGTTCTTCATTTACTTGTGTATTGTGTGTGTATAGAAAAGCCACAAGGTGACAAAAGAGGATTTCCAAATAGTTGCGAAGTCACCTTGTGCAAGGGATAGATTGAAAGTCTTTCAGAGCGGGAGAGAAAGAGAAGTGGAACACTTTTTTTTAAAGGACAGCCGGAAGTCCATAAGGCCAAGACTGAACTCGTTTTTAAATAAGTTTAATTTTTCACTAGAGGTCTTATGCCCTTATCGCCCCATCGAACCCAAGTCACAACCTTTTCATGACGATTATTATGCAACACTCACACCACAAACCAAAACCAAATTCTCCGAAAATCTTTACATTTTAGAGACGCAACATAGATGTGAAAAAAAAACCCTAAGAACGGAATAATACGAATTTTTCCCGCAGTGGAATTCATTCGCGGGCAACCGTATTTATATGTACATGAAAAGTTTCCGACCTAACAAAAACACAAGACATTTTTTCTTAAAATTTATTTTTATTTTTCTACATAGTCTCCTAGTAACTCTACACACTTCTCTCAGCGATACTCCCATCTCTCTAACCCGCCCAAATAGTGCGCGGCGCTTTTCTATGCAAAATAACTGTTCACGAAGGTGATTGCCTCCTCATTTGACGAAAATCTGTGTGCTCCGAGCGCAATTTTTAGATTGTGGAACAAAAAGGAGTCGGTTGGGGCTAGATTTTGTGAGTAAGGCGGATGGTCAAGCAGTTCAAACCGTAATTCGTGGCAATCGCTGAGGTGTGAGACCGTTGTCTTGGTGAAACAGGATTTTATATTACTGCAAATGTGGCCGTTTTTCCGCAATTTCTGCCTTGTTGGTCAAGTATTGATGCGTAGTATGCTCTTGTAATGGTTTTTCCTTTTTGAAGATAATCGATTAGGATCAATGCTTAATTTCATTTGTAACAAGGCTCAAGGATCATTATACAAAAATGCCTGTAAGTTTAGCACCTAAAATATCGGAAAGCGGCTGTTGGTAGCTAGTGATGATATTGAAGTCAGTTACGCCTCGGGTTTATTATGACAATTGTGGCCACGATGCTGGAAAAAATGTCATCTGGATCCATAGGGAGCAATCCTTAGAAGTTTTTAGCTCGGTTTAGAGCAACCTCTCGAGATGCTATGATCTTACTCAAAGTTTGTTGCCGGGCTATTGATTTTTTGCTATTGATTCTCCAGGTAATTGGAAGGGTATATTGGAAATTTCCCGGCTAAATATGTCAACCCCTCGAAAATGTATCATGTCGTCCATGGATGCAGTCAGAAACTTAGTTAATTTCTATATTTGTCGATCAGGCTCTAGGACATCATCTTTCGAGATGGCTTAGTCCGGTTTCACACTAGGTTTGGACCTCAAGTAGAGGAAGCATGGAATATCTCTAAGTGTAAAACTAGAAGGCATACATTATCCAGGTCATCAAACTCTAATCAAGCTTAAATTCGTCAGAACTTTAGTCGTGCCGTCTTTAATCAGAACCGGGGAACATTCGGCAACTATGGTCGAGTTAAGGCCATTCATAACCGGTCGACGGAGTTCGTTGGCGAACTTAGACACACGGTAGGAAGTGTTTTGAGGAATCGACCGGTGTCCTCGTCCTTTAACGAAACCAGACGCGTAGATGCGTTCATCATAGGTATCTGGTTGTACTATGCTGCGGTATGCGGATTTGTATGTTTTCCAATCTGTTTCCAACAGGGAGCACGCCACATTCAACAGATCTTCGGAGGAGCATGGAGAGTATTGAATAAGACTTTTGGTCTCTGTTATCCTCTGCTCAACCATCACAGTGAAGTGGAACATTGATCGAGTAATACTTAACGCCTCCTTTGGCATCACAGTTGCCCGCCATGTATTCTGGTTGTTCATTAGCGATTGGGTTATTAACATAAGATTCTTAAAGTGACTCTGAGCGAGAAATGTTTCCCTAACATAATCAGTAATGAAATTATGCAAATTGCACGGCTCCCCTGATTTGCACTGTAAAACATGAGTTGAAGGTAAACTTTGGTAATTACCGTTTAATCTGGTTTACAAAAAAGCCCCTTTTCGTGTTTTCTCTTTGCTAACGAAAGCGTTCAAATTCTCATCGTTTGCTGTATTGGATAAATTCTGTCGATGTTATTTGTACGCGTTCACTTCATTGTAATGTTGCGTGATTTGGGAGCTCGAAAAGGGACCGATTGCTTTGGGCTTTCCCCCTTAAGAAATACGTATTGATGATAGGACATAGATGCAACTTATCCTGCCTATCTTATTTCTATACGTATATTATTAAGGCCCTAACTGGACTTGGTGAATGCATTCCACTTCTTCAAACAAATTTCTCCGACATCTGTCAATCAGGAGATGTTCATCATTTCAAGTTAAAAATGAACCTTAGACGTAGAAGTAGACACCGAGAATCGTTCTTTAGCCGAATTACACGAATGCGTGCTGTTCCTATATTGTACTTGTTCGCCGTTATAATCTTCGCGGATTCGAAACGAATGTCAATTAATACGTTCTTTTCTGATCCCTTCGCCGGTACTGTGTTTTGGTATATAAGAACATTTCTAAATCCATCGTTCTGTGTAAAATAAAATTGCGATTTCTTAATAATATTTTAATGACATGTTCTTAGAATGCTTTTTGGGTGGTTTCGAAAATAAAGTAGACTGTTTTGCAATTCTATTCGAGGTAACCTAAATAAATAAATAAATTAGTAGGGAAGTTAGACAACAACTAAATAAAATAGTAATCACATTAGCGGGTAGGAAAATCTGTAAATAAATTAATAATTACAATAACATAATTAATCAATTAAGTGTGTTGATAATCCGGTTATTAAATAAAAATAAAGCAAATACCACGTAAAATAGTTGAACAGAGTAGTGCGATGATGATGGAATGGATGGACAGAAATCTGAAATTACTAGACTACAATGTTTCCCTCAATGTCGATTAAAAATAGTATATCTCAACCGCAAAGTAAATTCTTTGAACCAAACACGATGTGATCGTCTTGTCATAACCCCGATGACATCAATTCGAAATACACATCATTAACATATCTTCGACCTCAAGGCGATAACTCATGTCCTACAATCTTAATTCATAACACTCCGCATAATATCATCCTTTGTCTATCATAAAACGATGGAATCAACTCAGAATGCGATATGATTTGTGAATTTCACGAGCAAATACATTAAGACACAAACCACGTCCTTATATGTCGCCCACGAATAAATTCAATTCAATGAATGGAACTACCATTACACGGAGTCTTACATGTAAATGGTCAGTTGGTTTTCCAACAAACCCAACCCCAAGATGTGATAACTAAACTTAATTACCGCATGCAACATTTAGCTACCCGTCACCCATCCCTCTTTTCAATTCCCATTCTCATTACATGCTCAAGTCGAAGGAGCCTTTATCCTGCAACGACGATTTGCCTGAGGATTCTGTCTTCTATATAAACAGTTTAAGCGCCTTATGGTAGTCACTTTAATACCAACTGCCATTCGCAAAGGACATCCAGATTCCCTACTAACAGTGCATTGTTTGATCTTAGGATTTAAAACAGCAGACAGGATGAAACTAGCATATTGCATACTAGTTTGCACTTTACTTACGGCAGTATGTTGCTTACAGGTAAACTATTTCGATATTTAGGCTTACGTTGATCAAAAAGCAATCCTTATGTGAATCCTTACTCTTTCGTTGCAGAAGCAGGCCAACTTAATCGATGATGATAGTTACTTTGATGCACAAAGCGGTGAGTGTATTAAGCATTTGTTAAGTGTAAAGTTAAGGATTATATCAACAAGTGAATCATTTTTGTTCACGGAAATGTGATAGTGGTGTGGGTGTATAGTGATCGTATTTTAGTTATATCGACTCAATTACGTGTTAGTGAAATGATCAACAAGACTTTGGGATAGTAAAAATGTTTGAAAGCACTTGAATCGAATACTAAAAGAGGACCTTATGCTTTGGTCGAGGATTGATCCAATTTGAAAGTTTGTTGATGTAAGGAAGTTCAATGCTTAGTCCCGAAATTCTGAAGATACTTTTTAAATCATATTCTGGTTTTGTCTTCTGTAGATCACCTGGTATTTGCATTACCAAAGCTCTCTCAGTAATCAGGATTGAGTCTTGATTGGGCCAGCTGACGTACGAATATACTAGTATGTTTCAGAGTAATCAATCAATCTTAAAAACCCAGCTGGTAAAATGGTTGACACCTTATTGTGCTCAGGTTTAATTGGTGGTCCCGTGAAAACAATTGGACAGTAAACTGATATTTTTTCCCACACAATTGCAACAAGTTTGGCATTCACTTTAGTGTTGTAATAACACAAGTTACTAATAGGGGGGGAACTAGTCGAGGTACGATTTTATAGTCATCTGATCAGTGAACAATTTTCCATTGAAGGAGTTTTGCAGTGACCAGAACTAGTGGTAATCCGATGGTGAAAGATCTGGTGATTACGATGGGTGGGGCACAACATCCCAGCCAAGTTGCTAAGTGATTATTGCAGATAGTGATCTAAGGTTCCCATGATGGAATAGGACGTCTTCATTGACCAGTTCTGGGCGTTTCGTTGTGATGGTTGGTTCGATATAGTTACTTGTGTGTGATAGATATTCGTATCGATCGTTTTTTCCTAACAAAGCAGCTTGCAAAATATCACACCACCATAATCCCATTATTTGAATTTATCGCTTATTGCGACGATAGTGAAGAACCAACTGACGCTGCGGGGGTTAGAATCACTAAAAATGTTACCAATGCTCAACACATCAGGCCACTGCCGCGTGTACGAATTTGATTTCTAAACTCAAGTACACTCAACTGATGTGGAATTGCTATGTTGTTCCTTGGTATACGGCTGGTGCATTTTATTATTCGATTTTCTTTCGGTGTTCTTCACTATTTGCTTGTATACTGTGTGTGCATCTGTTAGAAACGCCACAAATTGTTTGCCAGAGGGTGTCCATGATCTTTTGTGCAATCATCATCATCATCATCGGCACTACAACCGGGAACCGGTCTTGGCCTTATTTAGCAAGTCCTGAGGCTTGTTAAATATTCCATAATGATTTGTTTTTTTTTTCCGGGCAAGGTCATTAGCCTTGCGCCAGCTTTTGTGCAATACGTTATGGGAAATTATCTACTACTCGTTTGAAAAACGGATCGTGTTCGTGCCGTTTAAGAAGTAAATTGTAGATAGATCTGCGGTTTGCCAAATTTTCTTCGGTCAAATTATGGGAAGTCCAAACACGGATGCGAGATATATAACAACGCTGTTGCCAATGCCTTTGAACGGCTCCAAGAAACTCGAAAAAATGCTCGCAAAATTAGCGATCGGTCTTTTTTGACTAGTGCCTTCACCTTGCTTAAATCGGGGTCCACCTTGAAGACTCATATCTCCGGAACGATACTTGGTCGAACCATTTTTGTGCCGAGCGTTCTGTCAAGGCATTGTCTCCCTAAAATGCCACAGGTTATTCGATGGAACTTTGCAACTAGCTTTCCTTTTTGAAGGCAATAAAAAAATTGCATAAATACATCTTGAAGAAATTGGATCAATTGGGGGGGGGGCACAAGATAAGGAAGGGTGGTGGTCAGTTAGGTTATGAACTTTTGTGTGCCTACAGACCAATAAGTAGTAGCAATACTACACGGGCTGAAAAGTCCCGGGATTGTTCAATAGGTGGCGCCACTAGAAAATTAACATGACTTATTTTGAGAGGCTCATCTGTCACTGTCATTATGAAGCTTCGTGGCATATCGGAGGCCATAACCTTCCCGACCGAGAGTCGGTCTTTTGTTCGCTTTGGTCGATTTTCATGGCTTTTCATCCATTCTGCAGACTGTCTATTGGACTCTGGCGTATCGTAATGCATCCACGTTTCGTCCATCGTCATAAAACGTCGAAAAAAGTCTGCTCGATTACGCTGCAACAGCACCAAACCGGCCGTTGAATCATCAACGCGTTGCTGTTTTTAGTCGACGGTCAGCAAACGCGGTACCCATTGCGCTGATAGATCTAAAAAAGATCGAGCAAAATGTATTCCGGTCGTCATTTTGAGATGCCCACGGCCTCAGCTAACTCGGGCAACTTCACTTTACGGTCACTCAAAACGATTCGAAGCACTTGTTTTCCGATTTCCGCATTTGTAGTTTCTTTTGGCCTTCCAAAGAAGAGGTGCATCTTCAGTGCTTGTGTGACCAATTTCGAATTCACTAAACCACCGATGAACTGTTGTTCTCGAAAGAGCAGATGTGGGAAAACATTTCTGCAACCATTGCAATGCTTGATCAGAAATTTTTCCCATCAAAAAACAATGTTTGATCAAGTTGTGATATACCTGTTTTTCAATTTTTTTTTTAAGAAGGCGAAAGTAGCGTCACTCAAAAGACTGTAGCTTGTAACTGAATAGACAAAATGTCTCTTCATTGTAGAACGAACAAAACTAATACTAATCAATTCAAGTGCAACAGGTAAAAAGTAGGCATTGTTAGCTTTCCAAAATATACGAAGGGGTCACACTTGGGCGAACGCATTGTTTTTTTTTTAAAGTCATTTAAAAAAAAAACTCTTTTTCTGGTGTTTACGTAAAAGTCATTTAGTTCGAATGAAGAACATTTGTTAACATCATTTCTTGAGCACGATAGCGCACAAGTGATCCCCCTAAGCTCGAATTAAGTAATGTATCGTTTTTCGGGGTTTTTCATAATATTGACCAGTTTTCGGCCGATACCGTGGATATTTTCTGGTGGATGTTTATATTAAGCTCGTCTAAGATTCTTGGGTTGTTCATATAAACCTCTGACTTCAAGTATCTTCACAGAAAACAAGTCTGACAGCATCGAATCGAGTGAATGCGTAGGCCAGAGTGAAAAATTATCATTTTTTGATATAAAAAATAATGGTTTCTAAAAACGGATTGTAGTTTTAGCCGTATGTAGCACCCTCTTCTTGAAACCAGAAGTGGTTTTAGTTTTCATTTTTACGAAGAGTTGGCATCAAAAACTCGCTTATCATAAACCGGTAACACATTTTACGAGGGAAGGATTGAACACTTTCATACCTGATACCCACTTCTGATGAGATTTCTCCAACAGTTAAGCGGCGATCACTTTCGAAAAGCTCTTAAACGGCACGGATGTTGTCATCTGTCCGACTCGTCCTTGGGCATGGATCATGACCTTCATTTTCGATACGTTCTCGCCCACTTTTAAATTCTCTGGCCCACGTATACACACGATTCTGAGACAGTGTATCGTCACCAAACTGTGCCTTCAATGGAGAACCAATTTCGGAGAGTTTAACGCCTTCATTTATTAAAAATTTTATAATAATCCATTGTGCAACAGACGTATTCGCTCATGGCCGTACTGACTACAAAGTCGAGCGCGACTTCTAACCAAACTGGTTCCTCTACTCTTCGCAAACCAAACAACTGCCACGCACAAGATTATCTAGCTCGTAGCTTGTTGCTAAGCAAAAAAGTAAAATTAGCGTTTATATTTTTTTACTATGTGGCTACGTTCATCTCCGAAGAAGAGGGCCCCGATGGCCATATCAGCACAATCACCACACTAACTGAACGTTTTTGGTCGAGAAGAGAAACTTCCCCAATAATTTGGGGATTTTCAGTGTTATAGAATCGACAAGTCGGGAAATGTGTCTTAAAACTCGTCACGCCAAAAATCCTCCTCAGTTTGTTCTATTTGGGCAACAAAATTCGCCGTGCGACGAGCCTCATCGGCTGGCAATGGCTGTAAAGTCAATTGAATTTTATACGTAAATGTCTTCAAATTAAGGCGAATTATGCGCTGATGATTCGTCTGATATCCAACTGCGCAGATCAACGTCAAGATGATATTCTCGGAGAAGACTCAATACTGACCTGTTGGACTGCGCTATATGCATCAAATTGACTCGACCACAGTCTCTTCAGACCTCTGGGATTAGCAAAAGTCCCAGAAGATGACAATCGCCCAAACAATTGTTTTATAACGCACTTTTGCTTTTATTTCTTTTTTTTTGCTTCATGTACATTAAATTTTTATAATTGAGAAATTACTTTGAATTCACAGCTGAATAATTTCAGCACGTTCAATTGGGCTGAACTGCACTACAGCAAAAATATCCTACGACTGAAGTTGCAAAGACATGCTATGACAGCTGTCAGACAAAAATGTCAAAATTACGGTCTTGTCCGATGCGCTCACCTAAGGTGGGCCATTCTGTATACTGGTTAGTAGATCAAGAACGAAGATATTCTAAAAAAAAACTTGCCCTACTGAGAAGAATCCCGAATGGAATTGTGGGACCGGCCAATACTTTGCAAACTAAACTCGATATAACCCTGCCTTCCAAAGCCCTAGCCTGTGCTTTTGCCTACCGAAAAGGTTTTTGGTTTTTTTTTTTGTGAAAATTGCCAAAGCAGAGTTGTACAGTATATAACGACGCTGCGCAAACGTACTAACCCCCCCCCCCCCCCCGCGCTGGTGCCCTCTACCGCTGATTCCGCGTGACTAACTTTAGGTTTTCTGTCGCGGGACGGGTTAGCTCTATAGTTTCGTTTCCTATTGCTTTCTGCAACTTCTCGTCTCGTTTCCCTTAGTCTGCACTAGGGCTATTAGAGTGCAGAACCCGATTCAACACTCCTCCTCTGACCGCATCATGTAGTCTACGAAGCGTCTTAGCCTTCTCCATTTGGGCGAAACTGCTGCGTGCAAAAATTACATGTTCATCATTCTGTTCTCGGTCTTCGGATTGTGGATAGAGAGGTGAACTGGTGTGACTAAAACGGTGCAGGTATTTTGGATACCTGCCATACCCCGCCAAAAACTGCTTGAGGTGACAGTTGCAGTACCCCGGTTAGCGCCTTATCCAAGATGTTACGGATGAGATGAGTTTAAAGATAGATCTGCCTTTTAAACTCTGTTCCATCTGGCGATAGAAGGTTCTCTTTCTTCTAACTTTATTGTCGCCGTTCCACCAGACCCTTTATCCCTCGTGGTTCGCCTTTTATTCATTCGAATCATCACTTTAGCTAGGAAGGATATCTAGTGGTAGTAATTCAGCTACGACAAACTTTACTTCATCGCAAAACATCCAGAAGCCGCATACAGTCTTTAATGCACTAAGCCCGTGTGTTGCTCTCATAATTATTTTCAATTGTTTGGTTTGTAGAGCCCCACATAGGTGTGGCATATGCTAACGTTGACGTGACTAAACTTGACAGGATAACTCTCGTACTATAACCAATTCCACCAGTGCTTGATAATATTCCGGATATGGCTACTTGCACCCCTGTGACTTTTTTATTTGCGTACTCTACTTAAACTTATGACAGACATTTTAGTTGGTTGTCGAGCATAATTCCGAAGTACTCAACAGCTTCTTTTGACTATATGGTGTGATTTCTGATCTATAAGTGTACATATTCCACAAACTTTCGACTAGCTCATAGGACTGCCTCCATTTTGTGGTCAGCTATTTCTAGTCCAACCGATTGTATTCAGTCTTTAGTCAGTCGAATTGTTGTAATAGTGTCCGATTCCACCTCGTTAATATGTTTAACAATTGTTACAACTGCGATGTCTACTGCGAATTCAATAACTTCCACTGGTAGCTGTTTTAGATTTATTTGTAAATGTGGTAGCATCTATTTGTAAAACTCCATCATGCTTAATATTCCACAAGAGTGAACCAAGTACGGACTCTTGGGGAACTCCTGCCGATACATGATAGGATTTTCTACCTTCGTCCGTATCAGCTTTCTGTTGGTGACGATTTTTAGGAGATATGGGCGAGTGCACATTCCACTAACAGCGCTTTTGATGGACAACCAGTTGGCCAAGTTCATCATCATCATCGGCACTACAACCGGGATCTGGTCTTGGCCTTATTTAGCTAGTCTCTCTACCGGTTCCGATTTCGAGCCGATGTCATCCAGTTTGGCACTCCCAGGCTCTGGGCGTCCTGGTGTACGCCATCGCTCCATCGTAGACAAGTTCTGTCGCGCTGTCTCCTTCCATACAGTCTGCCACAAAGGACTTTTCGGGCTGGCTCCTCTCCGCTCATTCGAGCTAAGTATCCAGTCCACCGGAGTCTACCAAGCATGATTTTTCTTACAACATTAGCTTCAAGGTACATCGCGTACAACTCATGGTTGTAGCGTCTCCGGAATCGGCCGCCCTCACATACTGCACCTTTTCTGGTGAACATACATGTTTCTCGTGCAGTGGCTAGCAAACACACACAACCAAGGCATTGAAACGGGGTACTCGCTTCTTCTTTTCTAGCGTTTCTTCCTACTTTTTCTAATCTATCTGTCTTCAATATCTCTTCCCTAACATCATATCTTAAATGTCAAAACAGTTAATTTAGCTCATGGTGTGCTACTCATTTCAAAGGTCGCCAAATTACCAGAAACCGAATTCGTTTCCCCTATTGTGTTAATGACTGCGCTTTCATCAAACAAAAGCGAAGGAATAAATGAAGACTTAAAGGTTTTTTTGTTCTTCACAAATTATCAATGGTCTGATAACTCTTCCTGGTCTGTCACGCTGCCTAGCTATGCAAGGTCATTACGCGTTGAATGTGCGCATTGGAGTCATTTCTAGTCCTGTTAAATCCCCAACGCTTTTCCTCCGTATTGTTCGATTTACACAACTTAATATTCACCCAGCACCAGGATCGAACCAAATATTCGCCTTGTCTTTGATAATCTTTACATAGTATGGAAAAAACGATGATGCTTTGCTAACAACAACAATTTAAAAAAACTGTCTAGAATATCATTAGATTATCATCATCATCATCGGCACTACAACTTGGAACCGGTCTTGGCCTTATTTAGCAAGTCTTGAGGCTTGTTAAATTTCCCATGATAATTTGTTTTTCCGGAAAAGGTCATTAGTCTTGCGCCAGAGGTTCCTCAACGGGGAATCGAACCAGGTTCTCCCGCGTGACAGACGGGGATACTAACCACTATACTATCTAGAAGCCCATCATTAGATTATAATAATATTAAATATTTTCCTTAATGTTCTCTTTTAAGGTTCCCCCAGCTACCTTCGAGTTCCCGACAAAAGTTATTTGAAGTAAGATTGCTAATCAAGTTTTTATTTAGTGTTAATACATAATAAATGGCATTCTTTATTTAGAATTATCGCCCTCACTGAACGAAACATCATACAATGCCTCTACTGCAATTTCATTCTCTTAAATAAATATATGATTGGACGCAGCTACATTACAAAGGATCGTCTCCTTCAATGCTCATACTATACTCCGGAACGATGTCTATCCTTTTTCGAAACCTACCTCTATGAAAATAACAGCATCAAAGCAAACAAGGAGAAGAGACAATTTGACGAAATCGATAAAACCGATCCCGGATTTAGCACCCTGAACCAGATTCACTGAAACCAAAGCCCGGTATTTCGGTCACCAAGCAAATTTAATATAAAGCTAGGAAATATTATAAATATCTTACATTTTTATGTTTAATACTGAAATGCAAATTACTCTGATTGAGAGTATTCCTCAAGTCCAGGTACAACATGTGATTGGATTTCATCCAGTTATAAATGCGTCCAATTTAAGCTGATGCTGTTCTCACAACTTGTTTTTCAATGGATCCTCATAATGATATGTTAATTTAACGGCTTACACTATGCGAATATATATTATTATATAATAACAAGTTTTAGATATTTTTCTTAAATAAAAACTATGCCAAATACATTTATATCCGATTTCTTTAATTCAAGTTAAATTCAAATGCCACTCTCTTTGTAATGAGAGATAAAATTGACTAAATAACTGCTGTTCCGTGATGAGGGAATTAGAACGAACTAGTCAAGGTTAAAGCTGCTTAAAAAACAACTAATAGTTGTCTACAGGAAGCAGTGGAAACATCGTTTAGAATAAACTTTAATACTGTTGTTTTTATTTCACCTTCACTAGAGTGACATTTTAATTTGTGCCTAAAATGGTGCGTATGTGTACATTGTATTTTAAAAGTTCCAAACTGGTGCTTGGTAAATTTATTCCGTTTACTTCCGTTTATTGCAAAGAATTTTTACCACTGCCGGAATAGTGATAATTAAAAGTTACTTTAAATTAAGGTGAACATTTATATATAGCAATTATAAATTATATCATAAAGGGAAGATGTTATCAGGTAAGTATACAGTGGACCATTGGCGCAAGGCTAATAACCTTGCCCGGAAAAACAATTATTATGGAAAATTTAACAAGCCTTAGACTTGTTAAATAAGGCCAAGACCGGATCCCGGTTGTAGTGCTGATGATTATGATACAGTGGTCCACTGAAGACTGGTAGGAGATCCGCAAATGTTGCAAAAGTCTACAAAACAATCGCAAAATTCCGTTCATCGACCAATCAAATCGATTAATAGTGCTTATACTCGAAAAATGACATAACATGACTTAAATGCGTAGCGACACTTATGTTCAAAGATTTCTGTTCGTACAATCTTAGAGTTCAATCTCTGAACGATGGCACTGATAACTTTTTTTTTTTTTTTAATATCATTTTTTATTTCTTCTTCTTATTACAATGTATTTACTTGCTAGACAAAAATGATTAAACTCTAGCTTATGTTATCTTATTTCCTAACTTACTGGTCCCTTGCGGACTCTGTAAGTTACATGCATACGCTTAAAGCATGGAGATTTGTCTTTCGACATTATGATTATTTTGTCGACATGAATTTTAAAGAACTTAATTAGATACAAAGAAAATGAAGAACAGAAAAACTTTGTTTTTGTTATTCTTTTTACCTTATATCTTTTTTTTTTTTTTAATACCGTAACTATATCATCCTAAACCTAACATCAAAACTAAATTTTCGAAATGCTAAATCTATGTAAGCTTTCCGTTGTTTGTTAGGGTTTTTTTTATTTTTATTATTATTATTGCTTGCCTTTTTTTCAGTTTTATAAGGAAACAGGTTTGTAATTGCCGCTCAGCCACCAAAATCTCTGGGGTTGCTTATTCGTGTCTTTTTAGTCTTTCTGTTCTACTGCCCTACTGAACTGCAGGCGGTCTTCATCTATGTGCGCGACGTCTCGATTATAACATATTCGTTTATCTATACCCGACCGACCCACGTGATAAATCAACGGTATAGCGGATTCATTTTGTATAAGGCCGTTCATGTCAAGACTGAGGAGTGCTTCTGGTGGAATAAAGCCATTGCGACATACCCCCCCATAATACATATTCTGTGGGTAATATCCACCAAAAATTAAATCATTCGGCGAGCTTGTGGGGTTTCTCTATTCTACATGAAGAACCAACCCACAATTCCAAACCCAATGTCCGCTTTATTTCGACCGATAACAGCGCGTCAACCCAATCCCAATTCCTACCGTCGGCTATTTCACCTGCAATAGATAAATCCCTAAAAGAAGACTGGTCGGAAGTCATTAATCTATTCGATTAATGCACAATGGCATTCAGTGTTTTCTTGCCATACGGCTACACTATTGCATTAACCCATGAGATTTCCACCGGAAATTTCAAAGTCATTTCAGTTAGCAACAACCAAGACCAGACCAAACGACGCGGTTACATAATCATGCATAGGATGGGGAAATTCCAAATTCTTCGAATTTGGTTCACACGTTAATATATCCCTAGCCGATTAAGCGTCATTTATGACTTCCCCCAGACACTCTATTCGCTTGGGATCAATGATCTCTTTTAACAGGTTCATAGCTACAAACCAACTTCCATACTCATCTCATTTCTCCTTACCAGAGTCCAACGTACGCTGACATCACCATAATAACCTAATTGTGTCACTAGGTCAGCTTCAGGATAGCATTGCGACATGCATGCTAAAGCAAATTTCACCTCGAGATCATTGCACTTCGTGTTCTGGTTCTCTCATTCTCTCTTGTCCGTCAGCTATCGAATTAACTGAAGCGTTTATCTACCTCGATAGGCGGAGAGAATGAGAGAGCACAGATGTAAGGATGATCTCAATTGGTTGTTTGGCATGCAAATCCAATTGCTCATGTTTCAACCCCTAAGTAGAGTATGTCGCATCTCAACCATTGATGTAGTCACGCCGTCGCTCGAGGCTAACAGGATTCGGGTTTGTTTGATTTAATTGCCATCGCGAACAGACATGTACCGATAATTGTCTTAAACGCCATCCAACATACTCGCTGCAGTCCTCATAATGCTCATAACGCACTCTTTCTGTAGTTACATTGAGTTGTGATCCTTTTCTGTGTAAACACAGTGTTCTTCTATTTAAATCTAGTGATAAGTTATGTTACATATAAGTTAAACCAAATCAAATAAAAATAGTTACCCAAAATAAAAAGAACTCCTAAATCAAAATAAAGAACATAAAAAAACAGTGTTTTCTTTTCCTGGATTTTCTTCGAGCGAACATTTGTTTTTCGTAGTGACGGTGCAGTGGGGAAGAAGTGAATCCTGTGTCGTACGTTGGCATCCATACTTCACCCCCCACAAGCTCATTGATCTCGCAAGATACCCTCGGATCAACTTGATCATAAAGTTATCAACTCTGTTTATATTGGCCTCACTGTACAACGCTTCATTGGGATAGTATTTTTTGTGACAGGATTCAGGAGTCCGATGTAAGTTAAGACACGTCCTGAGGCATTGTCCCTCAAAAATCCGATTCTTTTCCATTAAGCTAGGTCCCACATTAAACCACATTGGACATCCATATATGATCATCGGTCTGATAAGAGCCATAACATAACATATCATCATCATCATCGGCACTACAACCGGGAACCGGTCTTGGCCTTATTTAGCAAGTCCTGAGGCTTGTTAAATTTTCCATAATGATTTGTTTTTTCCGGGCAAGGTCATTAGTCTTGGGCCAGAGGCTCCCCGACGGGGAATCGAACCCCGGTCTCCCACGTGACAGGCGGGTATACTAACCACTATACTATCGCAGAGCCCAACATAACATATAGCATATAACTTTAACTCTGCTGTCAAGTTGACTACTATGAAACAGTCTTCTTGTCATAGCGTAAGCTTTCTTTGCTCTGGCCAGCGCAGTCCCCACATGTTTGTTAAAATATAGATACTGATCCAGCCAGATACCTAAGTATTTGACTACATTTTTGGTTTCCAGTGTTTGTTGGTGTGGTCCCATAACAACTAGCTTTCGCCAGTTTTTCTTGGTGTATCTGCTAGCTTCAGACAGTGGTGTTCTAAAGAGGATGGTTTCACACTTCTGGAAATTGATCGTGAGTTTCCAGTTGTCGCAGTATCGTTGAACATCATTGAAATCCCCTTGTAATAATCCGTTAATGATTTTTGGCGCTGTTCTATATATTATCAGATCGTCTGCATACGCAATAGCCTGATGAAGAGACCTTATCAAGTCGCTAGTGTAAATATTAAAAAGGGATCGGAGATAACACCGCTCCCTGTTGCAGCCCGTTTTTTATTTTGTGAGTAATGTTGGAGGTCACATTGCCATGTCAGTCAACATGTCGTATAGTATATACAGTAGTGGTTTATAATTGCCTAGTCTCATTAGCTTGTAGTATAACCCTTCTAGCCAAATGGTGTTGAAGGACTTCTCAAAGTCAATCAAACAGGCACCTGTGCACTGTTTCAGACTTTTATTACACTGAATGTCTGAAACCAGTTTAGTTGCGGCATGTGTGGTTTCATGACCAGCTTTAAAACCAAACTGGTTATTTGGAATAATGTTATTGTCCTCAACCCATTTAAGAAGAGCCTTGTTTAGAACCTTCTCGAATACTTTACTGATACTCGGTAACAAACTGATCGATCGCAGATTTTTTGGGTTTGTTTTGTCTTTCCTTTTTTTTTTGGTAACGGTTGGATGATGGCCGTTTTCCAACGTCCTGGATAGTGTGTGTTGTTCAGAGCGTTGTTAAACAAGACTGCATATATGTCAATTGCGATTGGAGGAAGATGTTTGAGTACGATATTGGGTACTCCATCGATACCAACTGATTTTTTGTTTCCTAATGATGCAAAGACGCCATGGATATCTTCACTAGTGATCAAAAGGCTGT
The DNA here is from genome assembly GCA_963931805.1 of Microdon myrmicae. NCBI lineage: Eukaryota > Metazoa > Arthropoda > Insecta > Diptera > Syrphidae > Microdon > Microdon myrmicae. The sequence goes on along the minus strand of OZ007497.1, from coordinate 180,683,590 downwards.
TGGCACTTTCGGCAATGATCTCGGCGTTTGCCGTATTTTCATGACTGAATTCGATAAAACCATGGTTTTCTGATCGCCACTGTGAAATGTCATTTCGAAGATGACGATAATTCAGTAGAACTTTATCCTTCAAGTCATGGTTGCGGCGAATTACTTCATTTGCCTTGTACAGTTCTTGAAAGACGGCCCCTACAATATTCACTTTTTCCAAGGGATCCTCAAACACAAAAAGTTCATCATTTAGGATGGCGTTGTTTGTGTCTATACCTACATTTGTCAGCATTCGTTGGTTTTCGTCAGTTCGTGGTATTTGGAGACACTGAATCTCGTTTTCATTACTCCGTCTAAATATTTTATTAATTTGCGGGAACATACTAGGGTTGTTGGATTTTACCGCCCACACTTTGTTGTTCCAATACAAATTTGCTGATAGCCTATAGTTGGCTTTTATCAGCTGTTGAAGATTTTTTAATCTGGACTTCAGTGATATTATCTCTTGGTCAGGGGGGGGGGGGGGGGGGGGGGGTACCGTGGGGGGTCCTCCATACTACATGGAGAACCAACCCACAATCCCAACCTAATTTTGACCGCTAACAGCGCGTCACCTTAACCCAACTCCCCATTCAAAAATTGCAAACAATACATTTCCCAATGTGCAATAGCATATATTTCCAAATCTGTAATAGAATGCATTTTCAAAACCTACAACAGAATACATTCCAAACCCCGAAATAGAATACATTTTAAATCGTCTCCCTCATTTACAATCAAACCGCATTTAGTTTTCCCCGAAAACCTTTCCGGCTCACTTCCTACCTAAACCATTTGGAATAATATCAATTCTCCTTACTGGCAAGTCACCAGCATGATGCGTTGTCTTTCCACGGAACAACCACAGCAACAGAAGAATCTAATTCAGCCTGTACGGCAGAAATTCCGTGAAACAAAATTGTCTATGTAGGCATAGCAACCTTTCTTCATGTTCCTAGTAAGTGGCAATGAGTTTACTTAGCGATGCCTCCACTGCCACGACACCCTGAATGGATTCTTGCCTTCGTTAAACGAAGGCCACCGCGGCCTGCACACACAGTCAGTCATCATTCAATTACCACCGCGGGCGGCCACGCGACAATGGTGTCAGATTTAATTCCTTAGACGAGACATACGTAGTCGAGAGCGCGGGCAGTTTAAGTCAATAGGTCAAGAATTTTAATACATGTCGAGGTGTATTAGTTGGTGTCAGAATCAGAATTGCCCGTGGATAGTTACGAGTTATAACACCTAGTTGGACTTTTCTTTGAGTTTTTATTAATGACAACGTTACGAAGCTATAAAATAAATCCGCCAGTTTCTTTAAGTTTTTAGTAATGACAATGTTATGTTTCCCGCTGACTTGTAAAAATTAAAAGACAGGAAAATAAACCACAGTAAATATTATCAGTGCGTTTTATTTCCTCCTTTCAACTTATCTTGAACATTCATCTAGAACAATTTTGTGGAGCATCAACGAACGTAGTGGCGAGGAAGTGAATCCATGTCCCCGCTGACATCCATACTTCGAACCCCCACAATTCCGATTTTTGAGAAACAATGCCTCAGGACGTGCCTTAACTTACATTGGACTCCTGAATGCGATCACAAAAAATATTATTCCAATGAAGCGTTATACAGTGGGGCCAATATAAACAGAGTGGATAACTTTATGATGAAGTTGATCCGAGGGCATCTTTCGAGATCAATGAGTTCGCCGAACGATATCGTTTTTGGTGCATATTATCCAAACAATATGTACTATGAGGAGGTGCGGCGCAATGGCTTTATTCCACCAGAAGCATTCGTCAGTCTTGACATGAACGGCCTCATACAAAATGAATTCATTATACCGTTGATTTATCTCGTGCAGCGGTCGGGCATAGATAAACGAATATGTTATAATCGAGAGGTTGCGGATGCAGATGAAGCGCGGCGGTAGTTCAGTAGGGCAGTCGCACAGAAATGCCGAAAAGACACCAGTAAGCAATACCAGCGATTTTAGTGGCTGAGTGGCAATTAAAAACCTGTTTCCATATAAAACTGGAAAAAAGGGAAGTAATAATAATAATAAAGCTTAAATAGATTTAGCATTTCGAAGATTGAGTTTAGATGTTAGGTTTAGGTTTAGGATAGAGTTTAAAAAAAAAGTTTTAGTTAGTTTAGTGTTTAAGTTATTGGGTTGTACCACATGAAATGTCCGATTTTATAGTAAAAATTTAAGATCCAATATTATTTTTTTATTCAATCAAATTAGGATACATTGGCATCTATAACATTCTTCCAATGTGATAGAAGGTCAAATATTCCGCTTTCGTAGAAGTGCTGACTTTTTGAGGCAATGAAATCTTCAAAGGCCACAGGTTCGCTGTCATCCATAACTGAGTACACTAAATATTTGCAGTGGTATCCTGAAATACTGGTGAACTTATATAATAAACACTCCTGCCTGCACTCCAAACTCAATTAAACACAAATCTTTGATCAATGTCCAAACTGTTTTACTCCAATCGATGCAAGCTTGCATATGATGCATTAACTCGTCAGGATTCCCACGGAAAGTGCCAAAACAACTTCAGAGTCGGCCACACAATTGCGTTCTCCACCCAGAGTAAACACGGCACCCATTTTGCTGAGATTTTGTTCACCCCAATTTTTCATGCAGCTGACTAGTGAATAATGATGGTTACTAAAACCGAACAATTTTCAATACTATAGAACTAGCGCCATTTCTTGGATGCTCTAAGAACTTACCACACAAACCTTGTACGAGGGTGTCCTGAAAAGTTTCCGACCTCAACGTGAAGATAGCAGAATTCGTCAATAAAGGCTAGTGAATGTAGTTGTGCATCTTTTGACAGTAACTCACAAAAATGTCACCCATTTTGGACTCGTAGTTTTTATTTGACAGTCGTTTGAGTGAGTCGATGTGAGTTTTTTTTGTGAAAATGGACAAAATTGAATATTGAGCTGTCATTAAATTTTTGTTTTTGAAAGGCAATACGCCTATAGAAATCAAAGATGACTTGGACTTTGTGTACAGGGACCTTGCACCACCATTTACCACAGTGAAATTTTGGGCAGCTGAATTTAAATGTGACCGTGAGAGATTGGGAGACGATGAACCTTCGGGACGTCCAAAAACTGGAACAACTGACGATAGCATCGCTAAAGTTCACCAAATGGTGCTAGACGATCGCCGAATTAAAGTGAGAGAGATAGCAGAGGCTATGAAAATGTCAAAACAACGTGTTTGTCACATATTAAATCAAGATTTAGGCATGAGAGAGCTGTCCGCGCGTTGAGTGCCGCGTTTGCTCACGTTAAACCAAAAACGTGTTCCAATGAACATTTCCAACGCTCTGTTGACGCAGTTTAAGCGCAATAAATCCGAGTTTTGGCGCTGATTAATTACTGTCGATGAAACTTGCAAAATGCCAAATCTCCATATCAAGTTGAACCTGACGCTTCAAGGCGGGCGGCATGATGCCGCATGCTTGATTCAACACCTAATAGTTTTTATAATTTTACCTGCATGTTTGGCAGCACTTTTATGGTTGCCATTACAACCACCATTTTTGGTTTGTTTTCTGTCATTCTCAATATGTAAATGAGGATTTTTCTTTTCTATTTAAAATCAGTTTGAAGCATTTTTGTATTTTTGCTCTCTTATATTATTCGTTCGTGATTACTATCGTTCGGTCGCTTATTGCGTCATGTCGTGCGACTTTCTCATGTGTGTAATTGAATATGGTCGTTTCAATTACCACAAAAAAAAAAAGAATTTTTTGTGATGAACTTTATGTGTCGTTTTAATTTGAATCGTCGTTCGTTTCTCCAAACTTTAAATTCTGCACGGTAAACGAACCGTGCCTAAACATCATTATACGCCCGAAACAAAAATACAGTCAAAACAGTGGACTGCAAAGGGGGAATCGACTCTAAAAAAAGGAAAAACTGTTTTTTTCGGTTGGGAAAGTGATGGCGACTGTCATGGAGTTATTTTAATCGATTACCTTCAAAAAGGCAAAACCATTACAAGAGCATACTACGCATCATTACTTGGCCAGCTGAAGGCAGAAATTGTGGAAAAACGGCCACATTTGCAGAAAAGGAAAATCCTGTTTCACACCTCCGCGGATGCCATTGTGAAAATCGACGAATTACGGTTTGAACTGCTTGATCATGCGCCTTACTCACCAGATCTAGCCCAAAGCGACTTGTTTTTGTTCAATAATTTAAAAATTGCGCTTGGAGGACAGAGATTTTCGTCAAATGAGGAGGCAATCACCTTCGTGAACAGTTATTTTGCAGAGAACAGCACCGAGTACTATTTTGACGGGTGAGAGAGATCGGAGCATCGCTGGGAAAAGTGTGTAGAGTTACAAGGAGACTATGTAGAAAAATAAAAATAAATTTTAAGAAAAAATGTCTTCTATCTTTGTTAGGTCGGAAACTTTTCAGGCCACCCATGTATATATGTAGTTGTTCTTCCTCACACGCTGCTAATCTCTTTTGTTCTCGGCCCACGTTATAGTCGCTCCTCCCTTCTCCACGGGTTTTTGTTCTGTTTCCGATCAAGGGCAGTACTGTTGTACTGTTCTCTTAAACTCGCTCCAATATTTCTTGTGTCACAGCTCAATGTAATCGAAACAGAGTTAAGCGATTGTGACACAAGCTAACAACTCGAGTTTGGAGGGTGGGGAGTTAGTTTTAAACACGGTATTAACCGACGCACCCTCATCATCACTAGTTGCAACGTGCAACACATTGTGTCGATTTTTACACCAAAATGTCGTTTATGTGACGCGTGGTCAATATCAACCCGAAAAAGAATCTCGGGCGGTTAAATAAGCCTGTTCTTCTTTTTCCTGGATATAAGGTCGGGTAAGAATCAATAGAAACTTATGTGCACATATATTACAACTGCTAACAGCGACATACACATATACTACAATATATTAACTCATTTAGACGAGTAAAATTTCCGTCTAACGTTTTCGACAGATGAACATTACCGAATGTGCAACTGTGGCAGTTCCATTGAACGCCACTACTCACCTTCCCATCTTACTTAAGAAACTTACTCCTAGGGTTAAGGACAAGTATTATTGGCAAGTCCATTTTTAAAGCCATTACTTACCTTATCATCATCTACGCAAAGATGTCACCTAAAACAGCTAGAACAATTACCATCGCTAATGCAATGGCATTAGCATCTACAAACTTTTCCCCCCGGGGCATGCTTGCATTCGACGCATCATATTCCTGAAATCTAATTCGGTAACGATATCACGTAACCGGCATAAATCCTCGAACATGTCAATGTGCATAGCTAGGAAAGAATTTTCCCATACACGTGCATGACATGTTCACCCTTGCCCTGTCAGCAGACCCTTCGGTCGATCGTTTGAACGACAATTCACAGAGTAGCTCACTGCTAGCTACCAAAAGGAAATCGAGTATTGTTTAATGTAAACACACACTCGACAGATCCACCGATGAGATGCCAGCAATATGTGCATGATAGGCGAGATGCTATACGCAATAGCCGATCGTGTAAACATTCAACGTTCCCGTGTACATTACATTTTCACCAGCTGCAGCCAATTATCCCTTACCATTGGCATAAGCGATAAACAAGCATCGAATTGGACGCGACCATAATGTTTACTCTAAACAATCTTGCAACGGTCACGTCCCATGTTTCGTTGGCTAATACAAACAAATGCGCATCTTAGCGCTTGCCCTTTTGAGATAGCGTTTCTGTATATACAATATACCTTCTATCGTTTACGATAGAAATGCTTTCAGCCTCTATGCACATTCATTTATTTGAACAGCTGCATGATTGCTTTCGCTTCTTTCTACCAGCGCATGTTTCGTTTGTCTTTCCTTCCAAGGTAAGGACATTCACCCAATCTGAACGATGTCTCTGGGGAACCTTCCAATGAGACGGGGATCGGTTTCTCATTGGCCGCAGCGTCACCAGAAAGATCGATTTCCCTTGTCACCACACGAGTGGAAATCCAACTCACCCACCGGTGCGGTACTGCATCGATCAGCTCTGCACCAGTCAGATTTGAATCGCGCAGCCAACTAGAGGTTTTGGTCGAGTGCTTTCACCAACCGGTCGTTTTGTAATAAAAGCCAGTTAAGATCAATGTCTTCTAATTAGTGTTAGAATTCGTGTCTTAATAAAAGCCAGTTAAGATCAATGTCTTCTAATTAATGTTACAATTCGTGTCTTAATAAAAACCAGTTAAGATCAATGTCTTCTAATTAATGTTACAGTTCGTGTCTTAATAAAAGCCAGTTAAGATCAACGTATTTAATTAATGTTACAATTCGTGTCTTAATAAAAGCCAGTTAAGATCCATGTCTTATAATTAATGTTACAATTCACGTGTTAATAAAAGCCAATTAAGAACAATACCCTGTAATTACTGTTTCGATCCGAGTGTTAACAAAAACTAGTTAAGAACTACACCTTATAATTAATGTTACAATTCATGTGCTGATAAAAGCCAGTTTAGGGCGATATCCTGTAATTAATGTTTTGATTAATGGGTAATTGAGTACCAGGAGTTTGACCAATAAAAGATTTGGCAACGATCTCTCGATCTTTCTTTCTGTTCTGTGTCCACTCGGTAATTCGTAACTTTGGGTTTCGGCTGAACAATTGCGGAAGCATATGGTGGAAGTTTAGTGAATCCGTGCCGAACGCCGGCGCCCCGACTAAACATTACCCACACAGCCAATTCCCAAAACGACAACCCATCATCCTACTTTATCAACTCATGGCAAAAACTACTACGCCGTCGATGGCGGTAGAGTTATTGTGTAACCGTCAACTTTTTGAAACATCAGAATACATATGATTTTGTAGCGCTGCCAACAGATACACACGGTACACAAACTGTGGCGTTTCTACTAACACCACTGCTACCTTTTTCAAACTACCTCCAAATCTTCCTTCCTAAAGCTCGACTAATTTCATCATTTTTACCATGCAAGCGCAATAACTTCCGCAAGCATTCTCCCACCGATTGCATTACCTTTCGATTATGCAAATCGCATCCATCAAGCATCCAACATCAAGCATCTGCCCATTAAGGACATTCACGCAATTAACGCGGTATATCAATTTTCCCTAGAAGAAATTCGGTACGCCAGTACCGCATACATCAATGCATCTCAGCATTGTTCTAAAAGGAAAACATTTCGGTTGCCATACTAGATAACCGAAGTGGATTATGAAAACAATCAGCACAACCCCTGTCTGCCTGCATTTACTGTCCCACACGTGCGCAACAGATTTTCATGCGCACCAGTACTCACGGCGGCTTTTATGCAATCTTCAAAGCACCGGCGCAATTCGCGCCTAGCTGCCAAGAGCCGAATTCAATGCCAGTGTAAATACTCACACTGGAATTCGACCCATGACTCCATAGGAATGCAATACGCAATTAACACGGTTGTAAACACAACCATCATTGTCTAATTATCCCAAATGCATCCTAATCCCAAATATGCTTTTTAATGAATTTTTATTCCCACGGTTCGACCACCCATGAGCTCGCATCACGAGCCAACAAGGTGATCCGCGCGCAAAAGTAGTACAGTCGATGAGATAGTTGTATAGGAGTCGGATGTCCACCCAGTCGAGTAGGAGAGCCGCACCAGTGTTTCGAAATAAAGGCAAAACTTCGATAAACGCTATAACTTCGGTGCGTAGTTGAAAACATATTCGGGAACTGTACGGTAGCTAGAACTACGACGGACTTGCTATTCTATTTTCGTATTTGGTTCCCTGAATTTATTACGGCGGTGTTAGCTCTTAATGTAACCGTATATGTAAATTAAAGAATGTAAATGTGAATAGAATAATAACTGAAGAAAATAAAAGACAGTGCAACGAAGCCCAGGTGTTTCCTCCTTGCGGATGATTGTTCCTTGGCTGTGAGTTCCCGATGAGAAGATAGGAAAATTAGCAGAAACACGCAAAGCGAACGACCTTACCAGTACCGGTGCTGTTACCTGCAACTATTCGTCGACCCAAGGGATTTCTGTCGGTGGGTGAATCTTAGTCAACCTGTGCCAATGCCGGCACATAAGTAAGACACCCCTCCACAAAATCATAAGTAAATCGAAGAAATACACCATCAAATAACAATTCGTCTCCTACATGTGGTACTGGACTTATATGCTGAGGCTTATCTTTTAGTAATTCTAACCGCCATAACGTTGGTTGGAATTGCATTCTCTTCACTATCGTCGCAAAACGCTATAGCCTCGTTAATGACCATTAATGATCTGATGTTGCAACTTACTGAAAAATGAAGGCCCTCCATTAACTGTTTCGGTAAAGATAAGATTGTCGCACTGTATACCTCAAAAGCGTTCGGCACCCAGCCCTGCGTTCAAAATTATTTTTTATGCAGTTGGTCGTAGCATTATTCACCTGATGAGAGATGATTATTTTTTTTTTGCCATTTAAACCAAGTAGCTATGAATCGTGACAATTACGCGCCCCATCAAATTTTTGCTGATGTTCCTCAAGGCTATCACTCATTCTGTTTCTAATTTTTATAAACGATATCAATCCACTCGTTTTTGGCGGCAGCACATTGAGATTCTTATATTCATTGTCGTCGAACCTCATTATCAATCACCAGAATATATTCAGTGCACGAAATTCGGACATCAATAAAATTCTAGGTGTGGACAAAAAGCTCTTGAGACTGATGTTACAAAAAAAAGTTCCTTTATTTATTTATTTAGAAGTGAGCGCTTCCATAGTTCCTAAAACTAACTGTCACTAGAAGTCAACGCTTTCAACCAAGTCATTATTTCGATTTGAGTGGTCACCACGTCAATAAAATGTTTGTTAAGTGTCATTTGCATTTTTTGTTGACATTTTTTGAGAAAAATGTTACATGGACCAAAAACTCTTGAACAGGACGGGTGCTGTATGGTGGTGGTGGTTTTCTCTGCCGAAACCACTTTACAATCAGGGTCGTGTTTCAATTGGTATCGCCGCTTATTATGTTTGCCTGCCATAGGCAATAAATCCATGAATCTGTTTTTCGAGATTCGATTGACAAAACACTCGATAGAAAAATATGCGAAATGCCTATTTGGGCACTTTTGGCTACCAAATTATGAAAAGCTAACAATGGGCGACGCAAAAAAAGTGTGTCTCCGAACACACCCAAATTTCCACTCAATGCTCACAACACTTGTACGTGCGACAAAAAACGTCGTCATTGACTATAGAATTGCCATGTTCTCAGAAATGAAACCGGCCTGTGCCCTTTTTGCTCACACTGGTATCTTAATGAGGATTATCCAATCGAGTGAAATTCAATATTTCTAAAACCATATACTGGGTTTTCCAAATTTAAATACGCTGTCGCTGAACAGCATTTGCATGGTCGTAGCCAAGGGAATATCAATTCTTGACTCGAATTAATTCCACTTTTATGTAGAACAACTACATATTTAAAGTTCCCCGCTTGGTAGAAACCTTGATGTGGTGCGGGGGCTTAAACTACACTCAGGCTATGCTGACGGAAGCTTACTCTTCCAGGAGGGCCACCCATGTCAGACAGGCTAGCGGGGAGTAACACACTGAGATCTACCACCCCTAATCCGGGTTGTTACGCGTCACCGTGCCCATTGGATGGGTTGCAGCCAGGGGTATACCGGCTGTATTATAACGACGCCTCTCTGACACTGGGTCGAATCAGAGCGCTAAGCAGACCTTACCATATTAAGGGGCTCTGATATGGCGGACTATTTGAAACCCCAAGACTCGTGGGAACAAAAATGAATAATCAATATATAAAAAACAATCTCACGAAAAACCTGGTAGGCGTAGGTGTGATGAGCCGACACTACCATAAGGGAACAAATCATCAAGAAAATACCGACTCTGCAAAACGAAAACGTAGAAAAAAACGGAAAATACGGAAAAAGCGGAATATACGCATCGGCACGTGGAATGTTCGAACGTTATATAAACCAGGCGCAATACAGACGGAAACAACATAAAATGGACATCGTCACGCTTCAGGAAGTCCGACTCCCACACCAAGTAATCGAAACCAACGGCTTCACACTGGCGTGTGAAGGTACCGACACACATAACCTCGGAACTGGTTTTATCATAAGCAATGAGATTACGCACTGCGTAAAAGATGTGAAATTTATTAATGACTCGATGTCGGTGCTGAAAGTACAGGGCCCATGGTACAATTATGTACTTATAAACGTACATACCCCAACAAAAGCAAACCAAACAGAACACAGACGACGAAACAAAGGACAAGTTCTATGAAACCCTAGAGGAAGTATTTGATGGGATCTCATCAATCGATGTTAAAATCTCCCGCAGACACCTCAACGGGAGTAGTGGAAAGAAAGATATCTTCCAACCCAGTATAGGTAAAGTAAGCCTACACGTCGTTTTAAATGATAATGGAATTCGAATTATCACGTTCGCAGCGTCAGAAGATCAGGTAGGGAAAAGCATGATGTTCAAGCACAAGCAAATTCATAAAGCCACATGGATATCACCCGACGGTGTAACGCGTAACCAAATAGTCACTTCCTCATAGACAAAAGACACCACTCGATTATCCTTGACGTAAGATCATATAGAGGAACAGATTGCGACTCAGATCATCTTCTAGTGACGGGCAAAAGTAGGAGTCGGCTCGCAGCAAACCCACATGGGCAGTCACGGGAGACAAGCAAAATGTTCGACATTGATAAACTAAAAGACCTGCGCAAAAGGGCTGAATATAAAGACAAACTAACGAATAGATTTAGCATCCTAGAGAAAGGGAGTAGTGAGGAAGAGGAAGCCAATAATGTGGATACTAAATGGACATCGATCAGAGACAAAATTAAACACACAGCCCATAAGGTATTAGGATTTAAGAAAACAATTAAGTTCAAACCTCGGTTTGACGAAGCGTGCAGGGCGAAGATCGAAGAACGTAAACGCCTCAGAGTGATCCACTTAGAAAGATATGATGAAGTCAACGCAGAAAGATATGCGACAATTCGGAAAGAGACAATGAGGCTCTTCAAACGCAAAAAAACGCGAATGGGAGAAGACTTGGATCGAAAAGATCCTAAAAGATGCCAGAGCAAAGAACATCAGAGGTATGTATTCCGGCATAAACACAATTAGAAATGGCTACCGAGGGAGAGCCAAAATAATTCGAGACACAAACGGTTGTTTGGTCACAGAAACAAACAATATCGTGACAAGGTGTAAGCAGTACTTTGAAAACCTGCTCAATGTGCGCTCCCATCAACCGCAAATAAACGCACCAGACGTGCATATAGCCGAGCCTTAGATCCTAGAGCTGTCTTTCAACGAAGTTGTAGACACAATAAATCGATTGAAAAACAACAAGTCTCCCGGAGTCGAGTGGATACCGGCAGAGCTTGTGAAGTATGGAGGAGAGGCAACCGCTCGAAAGATCCATCAACTCACCAAAACAATATGCGATAAGGAAGTTACTCCGAAAGAATGGAAAACCTCAATAGTCGTCCCCATTTTAAAAAAAGGCGACAGTTCCGACTGCAAAAACTACAGAGGAATATCATTGCTCTCAACCACATACAAAATACTAACAAATGTCATACTGGCGACAATCACACAGCACACAGAAGAAATACTGGGAGGCTACCAGTGCGGGTTCCATACGAACCGGTCAACACGCGACCAAATGTTCACAATAAGGCAACTACTGGAAAAGAAGTGGGAATACGGAGAGACGGTTCACCAACTGTTCGTTGACTTCAAAAAAGTCTACGACTCAGTCGCAAGGCAAAGACTCTACCATATTGTAGTTGAGCTCGGAATCCCAAAAATATATGCCGCCCTCATTCAAATGTGTATGAACGAAAACAAAGGGCAAGTTAGAATAGAAAACCACCTCTCAGAAACATTTGAAATGCGGGACGAACTTAAACAGGGGGATGGCCACTCACCATGTCTTTTTAACCTTGTGCTTGAGTATATCATCAGAAAGGTACAAGACGACAACATGACCGGATCATCCCTGAACGGGGTCACACAAATGCTCGCATATGCGGATGACATCGCCGTTCTGGACGATAATCTAGAAACTGTACGTAAAAATAGTGAAATCATCATGTAAGCTGCAGAAGAGGTGGGCCTGGAAATAAAGGAGGACAAAACAAAATACATGATTACGGCGAAGCATGTGGACCTCAGGGAACACTTATAAACGTCAGGGGCAAACTATTTGAAAAAGTTAAAGAATTTAAATATGTGGGAACGATACTGACGCCCAGTAACGAAATGTCGAAGGAAATTAACAAAAGACTGCATTCCGGCAACGCTAGTTGTCATGCAGTCAGTAAACTGTTGAAATCCAAAATACTATCACGTAACATAAAGCCAGATGTCTCTAGAACCATAATCATGCGAATTGTTGTATACGCATGCGAAACATGGGCTCTCACAAAACGGGAAGAAAACAAATTCCGCGTATTAGAGAATAAAGTTTTAAGGGTTTTTTTTTTTTTTTTTTTTTTTTTGGTTTCGGTAGGAAGGTGGAAATCTTCAAAAGATACCTCTTGACCGATCCAGAGGTATGCCAGGTTTTTACCGATTAAAACCACCTTCCGCCAGGCACATATTCTCGTTGATCCCCGCGGAACTTTCTTTTAGATATTCCATCGCGGGGCTGGACGGAGTTTACCTGTTACTCCGCTCGTCGCTTCGCAACTGCTGCATCATTTCACAGAGAATACCATTTGTTACGGACCATGCCTGTTTTGAACTAAGCATGTATTCTATTACTCCTCCCGGAGTAAATGTCCGTCTCATATGTGTCTCCAAAATCGTTGGTGCGGTCTCGATTCTCACGCACTCTGTGAGTACGTGTTCCGCATTTTCTATTTTGCCTTCGCAATACAACCAGCCGTCCCATATTTGCACCTCAATAACCAGCATTATCTAAAAATCCCTAAAAAGAATTCTCCCAACATTTACGCATTTAATGCGTTATTCAAATTCCCTGAAAGAATTCTGTAATGTACATACGCATTGGCTGGCGATTCCTTTGTCCAACGACCAAGGCAACGTCAGTCAGCTTGTTTATGCAGCTGCAATAAACCGACCAGCTATTCGTTTGTTCAATCGACAAACAATTACCACATCTCAGGCATTATCAGCGAAACCGAATTCTCCAGCATTTCCTAATGCAAACACGAACCCGGTTTCTACTGCAGCCAGAGATGCCATAAACAGCCAAATGCTGCCAAATGAGATACAGCTTGTTTACTTAGCTGAACTCACATCTCATCAATGCTCATGATTCCCTTTAATTTTTCGGCTTTGTTTACCCATTGACCTTCGCGCATGGGGGAACAATGTGATCTGCACGATCACACATACACACCACTGCATTGGCCATCCATTGGCCACGGGCATTAAAGAAAGATTGCATTTCCTTGATGGCCACACCCTAAAGAGAAATTTTCTCTCTCTTTATCCGATCTCACCTTTAACTGAGGATTGAATACAAGTCGGAGTTCTGTCCTCAGTGAGTCGTTTTCCATCACCCGACCTAGCCGGTCGGTTCGGCACCACCGCTCCCGTACCGCGGATTGCTTTCAGTTCTTAACCTTTTTATCCGTTCAAAATGTCGTGAATTAAAGAAAATAAAAAGTTCATAGTAATTGTTTAGAATCCAAAGTCGAGTGTATATTTAACGTATGATTTGTTATACCAACCGAATTAAATAAAAACCAGGATCATAAATAAACAGAACATAACTAACAATAAACAAATCGTGTGTTTTACTTTTCTCCTTGTTGTGAACGAAATATGGTGGTGTTTTGATTTGAACAGTGGAACTTTCTTTGAGGAACGATGGGAGAGGGAGTGAACCCGTGCCGTACGCCGGCACAACCTACTCCTGCCTCACAGCTACATATGACGAGGAGGCAGGAGAATGGAGAAAACTCCACAACCACGAATTGGAAGAGCTATATCATACACTTACAATAGTGAGAGTAATTAGGTCGCGAAGATTAAGATGGGGCGGACATGTGGCGCGAATGGGCAACGATAGGACCGTGCGTAGAATTCTTGACGGTAGACCAACGGGAAAGAGACCGACAGGACGATCTCGACGGAGATGGGAGGACAATGTAAGGTTTGACCTTGAGGAGATCGTATCGGCTGATCAGGAGTGGAAGGACAGTTCACAGGACAGTGAATGATATCGGAGTCGGAGTCGAGTCGGCGAGGTCATGAACTTCCACAGGCCAATAAATAGTAAATAGTACATATTTGAAGTTGCAGGAAGTGTGAGTAAATGTATGAAGTTTCTTAAGAGCTGCAAGAGACTTAGAGAGATTAAGAGACGCATTTGACGATAATTGAAAAAGCTTTTTCGAGCTAAATTGGAATTCAATTTTCAGACTACGTCAGGTGTATATAAAGCGGCGTGTCATGTGGTTGATCGTTTGCAAAACCGAGGAAAAACTTTCAATGGGGATACAACCGCAAAACTCGGAATAGCATCATTAGAACAGGGTATGTCTTAACACCAACAGACGAAACACAAACTGTTTACGGACAATTGAATACGACAGTGACCACTGTGCATTCACGGCAGTAATAGAGCTTCCGAACGAGCTCGCAGATCTGGAGGAATTCGTGATCCCGCAACCCTATAACTACAGGGCAATGCGATGGCCGCGGTCCACCAGATCATTAACAAGAGAACTTTGTTCGAATGACTTTAATCTGCCAGTAAACAGAAACCTGACAAATGACGAAATCGACAAATACATTTTTGGCGGATTTAGCCTTAGTCGAAGTGTTCCACCGAACACTGTTCACAAACAAAAGGAACAACCTGTTCACCAACCGACACGGAAAGAACACAACCACACAATAAAAACACTGCGAACATTTCCTTTTTATTATAATTTTAATTTTTATTGTCTTGCGTTTTAACGTACATGTAGGCGGTTAACATATACGTAGACTGTCACTTAACTTAACTAATCCGTAGCACAAGGTAGTTACTAATTAATTACACTCAATTCTTTTTTTTATTGTCACTGTACACACGCGCGAAGTTCGTCGATGCCTCTGCCGATCCAACTCCCCCGTTGGGATTCTTAATGTCGACTTTTGTTAATTCGAGTATTTAAACGTTACGAGACTTCGGGCCGGCGATTTCCTTTTCGGTTATTTAACTTCGCTACGCGGATACCTCCTCGTCGGAGTTCTCTAACTGTTCTCCTCTCTGGACGGATATTCGAACTATCCCTCTCGTCCCGGTGACGATCAAAATCAGACTCTTGGTTGCTCGAAATATACCACCCGATATGGCTATCGAAATCAGACCGTCTGTCTGCCCACACAGATAACCAGATTCCAAACTGGTATCTGTATCTACACGGAAAAATTTTCCTAATTGCTCTGCTAACAGAACTTCCGAATTTCTGTTAGCAGCATGTTATCACGTCCCAGGGGTGATTTTTCATTCCTGAAAGAAGAAACTCGCTCATCATCGAACATCATTATCACCATCCGTGGTGGTGGTCGAAATTCAGTTCGACGGTTGTCGATTGTATGCCGCCTTATTTACATAACACATCTGGCGCGAAGGCCGAAAGATATCCTGTAATTTGCATGGATGCATGGTTCATGGGTTTTGTTTGACTTTTGTCAATACACCCGAAATCCATTAGATCTTTCTAATGGGTGTGAAATACAAACAGACACCGTGGGATCGGAGTAGTTTCCTTGTAGGTTTTCAACCTCATACAATTTGAATTATCTCGTTGAGATAATTACGGTTGCCGTTTCTTTATGTTTGCCGCTAGACTTGGTGGTCTTTATGGCAGCTACCCGCACGTGCATCGTTGGTCGGCTACTTTGCATTGCATAGACGTTTGAAATTGCCGATTCAATGGAATGTTCCTGGGCGCAGGCGGATTGAATGTTTCTTTTTTGTTTCAGGTATGATGACTTACGAATGTTGAGCTTGGCATTAAAAGCTTTGGGGACGTTCAGTTCCTTGCTTTTTGGTGTCGGTCTCAACGTTGGCTGCGAGTTGCAGGCCCTGTGGTGGGACTTTGGGGCACGCGTCTGTGGGCGCGTGCAACGCTCTCAGGTAAGTAAGTTCCTTGAAGGTTTGGAACCTTACCTGGGCGGAATTGTGCGTTCGTAGGACGCTACACATTCAACAAATGGACGAAACCGTAAAACGAACAATGGACAAAACAATTCCCAAAACAACAGTTACAGATCACATTAACATGTACAGAAACGCAACAATAAACGCACTCCACAAGAAAAAGAGCAGACTGCTATCGAAACTAAAACAATTACACAGACAGTTTACAGACAGACAAGACCAGGAGATAATATCACTGAAATCCCGATTAAAAAACCTCCAACAATTACTTAAAGCTAATTATAGATTAGCAACAAATTTGTATTGGAACAACAGAATTCGAGCTATAAAAACGAATAACCCGAATATGTTCCCACAAATAAATAAAATATTCAGGAGAAATAATCAAAACGAGATTCAGTGTCTCCAAATTCCACGTACTGAGGTAAACAAGCAGCTGCTAACCAACATTGGCATAAATACAGAGAACGCTATCTTCAATAGTGAGCTCTTCGTGATCGAAGATCCTTTGGAGAAGGCGAACGCTGTGGGAGCTGTCTTTCAGGAAATGTACAAGGTGAATGAAAGCATTCACCGAAATCATGACCTGGAGGATAGAATTCGACTGAATCACCTGCACCTCCGGAATGAAATTTCACATTGGCAATCGGAGAATCCTGGTTTTACGGAATTCAGTGACGATAATCTGTCAATTGACATTAATGCCAACGGTGGGGCTAATAGCCTTTTAATCACAAGGGAATGAATCCAGAGTATCTTCGACTCATTAAGAAGCAAAAAGTCAGTGGGAATAGATGGAGTACCTAACATCGTACTCAAGAACCTGCCCCCAAAGGCAATAGATATATACACGGTCCTGTTCAACAACGCGTTGAATAATGCATATTATCCCGCGCGTTGGAAAACGGCAATCATTCAGCCCATCGCAAAAAAAGGGCAAAGACTGTACAAACCCAATGAACATGCGTTCGATAAGTTTACTCCCAAGCATCAGTAAAGTATTTGAAAAAATCATTAACAAAGCTCTGCTAAAATGGGTAGACGACAATAGCATTATTCCAAATAACCAGTTTGGCTTTAGGGCGGGTCATGAAACCACACATGCCGCAGCTAAACTGGTCTCCGACATACAATGGAATAAATGTAGGAACCAATGCACAGGTGCCTGTCTGATCGACTTGGAAAAAGCCTTTGATACCGTCTGGATCGAAGGGTTGTATTACAAACTGGTCAGATATGGCATACATAAGCCTTTACTATATGTACCTTACGATATGTTAAGGGACAGGAGGTTCGTGGTCAAAAGTGGTAATGTGACCTCTAATAAAACGTATAATATCAAGAATGGCTTGCAACAGGGCGCGGTACTGTCTCCGATTCTTTTTAACATTTACATTAGCGACTTATTAGATGCACTTCCGCAGGCTATTGCGTACGCAGACGATCTCATAATTTACAGAACAGCTCCGAAAGTTGAGATCATAAATAGGTTAATACAGCGAGATTTCAACAACGTGCAGCGCTATTGCGACAACTGGAAACTTAAGATCAACTTCCAGAAATGTGAAGCCATCCTATTTAGAACCCCATTATATAAAGCCACGAACGACACAAGGAAAAACTGGCGAAAGCTAGTTATCGTGGGACCGCATGGAGATAAACTGGAAACTAAGAGTTTAGTTAAATACCTGGGCATCTGGCTAGACCAATATCTGTATTTCAACAGACATGTAGAGGCTGCTCTGGTCAGGGCTAGAAAAACGTTTGCTATGACAAGGAGGCTATTTCACAGTAGCCAACTTGACAGCAGGGTAAAAGTCATATGCTACATGACGCTAATCAGGCCAATGCTCATATATGGTTGTCCAGTATGGTTCAACATAGGTCCAAATTTGATGGAAAAGATTCGGGTGTTCGAAAGAAAGTGTCTGAGAACCTGTCTCAGATTATATCGAACACCGGAATCGGAATACCAAAAGTACTACTCAAATGAGACTTTATATAATGAAGCCGGCATAAATAGGGTGGATAATTTTATGATTAAATTAATCAGAGGACATATTGCGAGAGCAATAAGCTCGTCCAATGACATAATTTTCGGGACTTATTATCCAAATACCCTGTACTATGAGAACGTGCGTCGCAACGGTTTGGTTCCACCAGAGGCGTTCCTTGATTTGGACATGAAAGGGCTTATACAGGATAGATCCGGAATTCCGCTGATCTATCATGTAAGTAGATCATCCGTAGACGGGCGATTGTGCTACGACCGGGAAGTAGCGCGCACCGAAGAAGAGCTCCTGCGCTTCAGTAGGGCTATCTCCCACAGAGACCGGGACGATAGTATTAGACAGCGTCAACAGTTCTGGTGGTTGAATGGCATATAAAGACCTGGATACCAAAGTCGGTATAGAATCACACTATCATCAGCTAGCTTAGATAGACTTAGCTTTTCTAGAATTAGGGTAGTATAAGATTTAAGTTAAGTTAAGCTAAGTGATTTTACATTAAATTAAATTAAAAAAAAAAAAAAAAAAAAAAAAATAGATAAGTTTAGGTAAGTTAAGTAAGTTAAATTTTAAGAAAAAAAAAAACAAAAAAAATTGACAAAGTTTTTCAAATTTTTCTTTGTCTTTCAAATAATTATAAGTATTGCCACAAAGTTCTGTCGCCGAAAGGCAAATTATACAAATGTTAAGTAATGTTTAGCTTAGAGCGTCTGCGAAGGACCAGTAAGTTATTATATAAGATATTTAAGCTAGAATTTAAACATTTTTTGTCTAGCCTTTAATTTAGAAACTAAGAATATAGAAAGAAAATAAAAAAAAAAATGTTTAAAAATGAAAATGAATGACAGGGTATGTCTTTCTCTTTTCTATAGATATTATTACGATCGTTGGGGAACTGGCCAAATATTTATTTGCGATACTCGTCAAGCAGAAAGTGCGCATCAGCTCACCTTAAAAATTAATTTCAGAAATATGAATAACAACATATTTCAGCCGGACAACACGAATACCGGTATGTATTTCATCTACATAATAAATTTAATGTAAACCGAATCCTTTGCTTATCTTCCTATTCTACCGTCCGATTGTAAGATCTTAGAAAATTACATTCATGTTAATTTAAAAAAATTTCAAATCCAGTTTCAGATCTATTTTACAATTAAGAATTTCGTAAAATAAGTTCTTTCACGAAAAGTGAAAACCGTTAACAGTTTCGAAATGAAAACAGTGTTTTTTGGTCATGGCTTTATAGGGTTCACATGATTCTTAGCGCAGTGCCATATTTCAAATGAAGCAAGTTAACTTGATAATTTTTATACATAACTTCACAATTTGAATACAAACAGATTAATATTTGCATAGTCACAAGAATACCACAATTTCCCCTTTAAATTTTATAAGCATGTAATTTATACAAATTACAATTCATAAACGTTTGACAACTAATTATCCAGTTCATAGACCTAACTCCCATGAAGTGTTGATCATATTGACCCCAATTATTAGTCAATATCAGGACGTCTTACTGCTAATGTCGGATTAATAGTAAGTCCGGATCGATTTCTTCATCTGATGGTTGAATGACATGCATATTACCTGTCATAAAGGCGATTAAGGTGCATAAATCAACATTGTTATCACGAAAGATAAATTCGCATTTACATATCTAAGAGTTGCCGGCTAATATGCAAGCAAAATATCGACACTACCTGAAAATGAAGAAAATTATTTCTGCATATTTGCAAATCTTTTATTTTATATGTATAATCCAGGCTGCTTTTGGGGGTAATCTAAAAAGATTTCGGGGCTAATAACCCAACCTATGAAAAGGATTTGTTACTGAATTAACTATCCACTTTGGATAATATAAAAACAAGACGCCGGGCCCTAAAATGAAAAGAGGTGGAAATATAAACTATGCACGCGATATAACTATTTCGGGCTGGTCGAAATCCCAGTCATCCCCCACTAAAATCAAAAGAAACAAATGAATAACAATGAAAAAGATATTTGAGTAGGGCTAATAATCAATAATCCTGCTTATAAAATTGTCTTATTGTGGAATCAAAAAAAAACAAATAAAAGCGAAAGCAGCACCGAAGAAGTTAGACCCTTTTGATAATTTGTGTTGGTATACATATACATTCTGTCAAATGTCTACTCGGAATTTCTCAATAAAACAACGAATTTGAATTAATCATCAAAATATATCTTAAAGTCTTCGGGATGCCGTTAGATTGTCTGCAACTTTGGACTTAGTGTTGTCTTTTAAATATTAAAAAACTTGTTCTTTTATTTTTTACTGCTACACTAATATATTTAAAGGAAACATTAAGTTGATGAGTTTTAGTTGTACTGCTATTCTTTAAGTGGAATTTTGCTTTTAGGCAACATTTTGAATTGTGTTTACATTCTTATTTAGGAATTGCATTTACATTCTTACTTAGTTTCAGGCTTTTCTCCTTCTTCTTTTTTCCTTTAGTTCACCGTTGTACTGTTACAATGGTTTTGTTAAATCACATCCACGGAAAAATCTTCACAATCAAAAAATTTATTTCCTTTTACACCGTCTGACCAACTGTCACCGCCGTTGCGACTGCGTTGTTTTTATTTTTCCCGTTTCTTCTTTGTTCTCATTCTTCACCGTTGTCCCAACGAGAGAACCACGGTGGTGATCAATTTCGAAACTATTCGAAGATATCATCGTCGGGGAAAGAACTAGGTGTGCATGTACCAGTTATAATGTAAGTTAATGTTTTGTGTACTATGTGTTTAATTATGTGAAATTGTAAATTGTGTTTTGTGTTTAAGTTTAATTTGAGAATGTGATAATTGTTTGTAACGTATGTATTTAATTAATATTTAGTAAGGTAAATGTTTAATTGTAAAATGTACATGAATGTTTTAATTTAGAAACAGTTTGAAATGTTTGCGTTTAATATTGAAATTGTTTAAATGTACATATTGTAGCGAGCTTAGGGTTCGCTGGATTAATTATGTTAAAATAAATAAGAGCCGTTAAATCGATACAACACTTTATTAGTCCGTAATACAACCGTTGCTTTTTACCGTACACGTAATGATTTCTTTGTAAACACTTTCTACTTCTTACTCGAGACTTTCGCTTCCGTACGTATCGCTTGCTTTACGTTCTACTTATGACTCCTCTCCATCATGTGTGTGCGACGTATTTATACCGTTTCTTCATTCTGATTTGGCGTTTCGTTTCCGTCCGTCCCATAGTCTCGACTTTTCTATTCCAGTTTTCCAGTACTTTCTAAAATAATCTAGTACTTTGTTTCGGACTTTCTCGAAGATTCCAGTATTGATTGTCATATGCGTCACACTACCCTCCGCCTATATTAGTTCGTCTCGAACTAAGTTCACTGGTCTCCCGGGCCAACAAAAGCCACCAGTCGATCGTGATGCACCACTTTCATCCTGGCGTTCGGCGGTGGAAGTTCTTGACCTTCTTCCAATTTTTCTACTGCTCTCCTTTTCGCGTCAGCTCTAGCCTGCCGCCATTCTTCCTTTTCCTGACGACGGAATTCCTCTTGCATTTTAGGGATCTCATGCGAATAGTATAAGAGAAAATGCATGTGCACACCTTTAAGTTCTTCCGGAGTTTGCACACCACGTAAACGGTCTAGATCTTCATCTTTAATTACACGCATATCATCTGGTATTGGAGCATCTGTCGATTTCATAACCGTATCCAACTGGTAGTTCCGCATCTTTTCAAATAACTGGATCGGTTTGTTCTTTGGAGCTGACAGTAAACACCAACGTGCGTCGTAGTAATAGACTTTCCATAGATCGTCGCACGTTAATTCTGGTTTCACGTGTTCTTCTCTATAGAACGCAATGAACGGCACCTCTAGCTGTTGATTACGCCTACAATCTAGGGCTTGCTTGATCTTTCTCCCCGTATGTGGTGGCTTACAATAGCGGTCTCGACCTCCAACATCCGTTGATCTCTCTTGGTCGGAAACAGTTGATTTACAAAACGCATCTTTGTAAATCCATTCAGCTTCATCTTGTAGTTCATTGGGTCCCTCTGGAACAGGCGTAACCGGAACTTCGCGTAATTGCATTCGCGCAGGAATATCCGTTTTACGGATTTCATTGTCCAAATCCGTAAAGTGACCCCTTTCCAATTCATCATTGAAATGTTTTGCCGCCTCAGTTTCCCTGTGACTACGTTCAGAGCGGCGTTCAACATCGTCTTCGTCGTCGAATAGTTGTTCGTCTATAGCCTCACGTGCTGAACCTTCATCGACGTGCTGTTCCTCTCCACCACTTTCTTCATCCTGTGTACGACGCAGATGCTTGGGACGCTTTTTGCCTTCGACTTTCAAACCAAGATTCTCTTCAATAAGGTCACAGTCGTCGTCTTCCAGTCGGTCGTCCAACTCGTCATCATCATTGTAAATCCGTTTCAGGGAACGGCCTGAAGCATCAGTGTCTTCATCATCACTGCCGTCCTCTTCAATCGGGTTATCATCGATGAAATCCTTCAGTTCTTCACGTAACACATCATCGTCATTTTCCTCCTCTTCCTCACCACTGTCGGCCATAGCTTTGCTCTTCCTGAGTTTCTTCATTTCCTGTGGCTCCAATTTGTCCTCATCTTCAGATTCCTCGGCTTCCGAGTCCCAGAATTCTTTCATACACTGCCTTTGGGCATCCAATTTTGCCTTAAACTCTGCAGCTCGTGCGTCCATTTTTGCATTAACGTCTGTAGCTCGCGCATCCAATTTTGCAGCTAAAGCATCCAATTTTGAGTTAATATCGATAGCTCGCGCATCCAATTTTGCCATCATAATCCTGAACATCTCCGAAATGTCCAACGGTTGCGAACTCTTCTCCGAATGTCGATCTGCCATCGTCACAATACACTTCCACAGACTTATTTATTTCACCAATAATTAATCCCACTTCTGACACCAATTGTAGCGAGCTTAGGGTTCGCTGGATTAATTATGTTAAAATAAATAAGAGCCGTTAAATCGGCACAACACTTTATTAGTCCGTAATACAATCGTTGCTTTTTACCGTACACGTAATGATTTCTTTGTAAACACTTTCTACTTCTTACTCGAGACTTTCGCTTCCGCACGTATCGCTTGCTTTACGTTCTACTTATGACTCCTCTCCATCATTTTTTTTTTTTTTTATAAAACGCTGTCTTTATTGACCATTAAAAGTTTAGTTACATAAGTTTACAGCTAACTTAACTAGGTTGTGACAAATTTACTTACAATGTCTAGAACATTTTTCCAAGTAATACTTAATTTGAGGTCTTACGTCTAAGGAGATCTTTACCAGTTACAATTTATTAGTAGGACTCCTGGAAAGGTCATGAAAACCAGGATGGATTGTCAATGTTTACAATAAATATTCTTAAAACTACTTATCTCTACTTAACTCTAGCTTATATCTAAGGTAGTTAAATAAAATCACATATAGTCATTTAGAACAAATTTGCCTAGTCTTAAGCTTAAGTTGAGATTTCATACTTTACATACCCTAGGGAGGGAAGGGAGCGGCAGAGGGAGGTCTCTCCACCGACTGCTCGTTAAAGGAAAGAACTCGAGAAAAGGGTTGAATGTTTGAGTATTTGAAGTGGTTAAGATCGGTTACCCTGTTATGGTAGATGATTTCGTTCGCATCATTTACTAATCTTCCTGCGTAGAAGAGAGCCTTTAAATGGAGTGCATGAAGATAGGGATTTGATGCATTGTGGCTGGGGAGGCTAAGGGAATTGATGAGAGGGTTTGGATTGGCTGACAGGTTTTCAATGAATCTTATCGACAATTCCAGGAACCTTCTATCCAATCTCTCCAGGCCGACGGAGTGGTATAGCGTAAGGCTTCCGATATATTTGTGGGAGTCGCGCTGTCGACTTAGCCCTGTGATTAGTCTGAAACACTTCCTTTCGAAGATACGAAGTTTTTCCATTTGAGAGGGAGAGATATGGAACCAGATGGGACAAGCGTAAGTAAGTGTGGGCCTGATGATTTGTTTATAAAGTAGAAGTTTGACTTGTTGAGAGAGACCATCTGCCTTCCACATTACTTTCCGACAAAGGTTCAGCTGTATCCCCGCTTTGCGGATGACATTGTTTATGTGAGTCGTGAAAGAGAGATTATTTTCGAAAGTAATGCCCAAGTATTTTAGTGATTTAGATGGTTTTATGAGGGTGTTGCAGAGGTTGAGTTGGATTTTTGAATGGTTACGTACCGTGTTATTGGTACAGTGAACGTTTCTACCTTTAAATACAACCAGTTGAGTTTTGTTGGGGTTTAGGCGGATCTTCCATTTAAGGAAGTAGGAGGAAAGAATTTGGAGGAATTCATTTACGCGGTTTCTGGCAGATAATACGAGCCTGCTGCTGGAGTAGACAAGGGTATCGTCTGCGTAGTTGAGGATTTGAGTATTCGGTGAGAGGGGTTGAGGAATATCAGATGTGTATAGTAAGTATAAGAGGGGACCCAGAATGGATCCTTGGGGGACCCCTGCTGTTATTGAGTACGTCTGGGAAAGGGTGGAATTTATCTTGACCATGAATTTCCTATTTGATAGGTACGAGTAGAGAAACATGGAAGTGTGATTGTTGAGACGATACGTGGAATGTAATTTGTACAGAAGACCCGCAGTCCACACGCAGTCGAAAGCCTTGGATATGTCAAGGGAGATACACACAGTGGGGCACTGGTCGTTAAGAGCCATAGTGATGTCGTGAGTAAACTTGAGGAGAGCGTGACATGTTGAGTGCTGTGCACGAAAACCGAATTGAAAATCAGGGAGTAATGAGTTAGTTTCCGCGAAGGAGAGTAGGTAATGGTGAATTTTTAATTCAAGTAATTTGCTTAAATTATTAAGTAGTGAGATGGGTCGAAAATTGGCCGCCATCAGGGATGCGCCTGATTTTTTAATGGGGATGACTATGGCAGTTTTCCAAGACTCCGGTATGTGACCAGCATTTATTATGTGGTTTAGCAGGGTCATGATGTATAGTCGATTTGAAGGGTTGAGGTTTTTGAAAAGCACATGTGGAATTTTGTCCAAGCCGGTTGAGTTTTTATTGCCACGAGAAGATATCATTTGGTTAAATTCCTGCGGTTGCAAAAAGAAGTTTGTATCGGTGGGTTGAGATGCTCTATTGTCATTATTAAATTCAGTTATGAATGGAGTGAATGAGGAGATTAGTTCATGGGATGTATAACGGTTGACCACTTCCTCAAACTCGGAGTTGCCTAGGCTATCATTTTGTCTATGCACTTGGGAGAAGTGTTCCGCTAAATAGTTTGCTATTTCAGAATCAGAGTACAGAATATTATTTCTAGGACCAATTAGTCTGTCTATTGAGGTGTGTATTTTTCGTCCTGTGAGGCGATTGATGTTTTTGTAAAGATTACGATCGGGTCTGATACTATTTAAAGTGGAGATGTAGTTCTGCTCTACGAAGGCATTTAACTGCTGGTTAATGAGGGTAGACAATAATTGAACCTGTACTTTGAGGAGGGGACAAAATCTTCGAAATAGTTTTCGGCGGAGCTTTTTTTTTAATGAGATGACCTCTCCATCATGTGTGTGCGACGTATTTATACCGTTTCTTCATTCTGATTTGGCGTTTCGTTTCCGTCCGTCCCATAGTCTCGACTTTTCTATTCCTGTTTTCCAGTACTTTCTAAAATAATCTAGTACATTGTTTCGGATTTTCTCGAAGATTCCAGTACTGATTGTCATATGCGTCACAATATAAAACACCATTTATTATGTTTAATATATTATGCGTTTCTGGAAGAAAATAGGACGCTTATAAGATGAGTGTCCCAAACACAGAAATACTCCTTTCTACATGGGTTGTCGGCAATATGGGCACAACATCAGCAATTGTCGTGCACCCACAACCTAATTTAAGGCAGAAGCCGATGCCCTTTCAAGAAATAGTAGTCCACAAACCAATCCCCAAGGACCCCAGGAAAACGCACATCCGGGTTCCCAGACTCAGAGAATCAAATCCGCGGAGGCGTACGGATACATTAACTGTCAACAGGGATCCAGACATGGAGCTTAAATGCCATTTGTTTGCAGAGCTGACTGGTCGAATTGCCTTCCTTGCATCGAATCTCCGATGCAATAGCGTACACCCATGCACCGGAACCCTTCCAGCGAGAACATGTAATTTTGTAATGAAATCAATTAGAGACTTCAATTTTTGTCTGAAAACACGTGCTGTAATGTCATGACGGTGTATTGCGCTTTGGCCAGGCAATAGTAAGGATGTGATCTCCGGCCATTTTGGATTACATGTGAAGGTGATGAATAAACACGGCCGTCCATATTCTCGCACGTAAGTCAAGGCGTCTTGTATATATTCTTGCATATGACGTGGACTGCCTATGTACGATGATGGTAGAATGACAGAATTACCAATTTGGACGGCATCGGCGTTGTTGACAATAGCGTCTCGCAGGTGAATGTACTCTTCCGCACGTAGCTTTTGTTGATTAAATCGCAAGTATCGTCGTCGTTCGCTCTCTATCTTCACATACATGTCGACCATGAATTGTTGACAAAGCTCACGGCATCGTAGAATAACGTTGTCCTGATCACGTCTGATCATCAATCGATACGCATAATAATCATTCGAATTAACATTCTTGATTGTTTCAGTTCCTGTTGCGGGATCTCGTTGTTTAATATTTACGCAATACCCGTCTTGACCTTTCCAGAACATTAGCGGATATTGGAGAGCGTCATATGAGCGGTGTGTATCAGCAATGAACTGTAGATTATTATTTCTTCTACGAATCACGATTTCCCGCGTAGCTGTACGATCGCCGACCATGATTCCAGCAACATCATCAAGAACAGGTGCATTAAATCTACGAATGTGCTCTCCAGCAGGTGTTTTATCAGGATTGATTACAATAGCATGATTATCACTCTGTAATTTGTGCATGTGTGATTTGAATATCTTTAACAATTCATTGTGCTCATTCAATACGAAGGTTGCCTCTTATGTTTCGGGATTTGGCAACCCTAGTGTGGCAATCCGGCAATTGACAGCTCTGTCGTAAAGCTGGACATTTTTGAGGTTATACGCACTCAGAACGTTTTGACATACGAGCGCTATTTGTGTTGTTTACAGTAACTTAAAAGATTCATCTCGGCCCAAAAATGGAATTAAATCGTCAACATATTCGTGCGATTATTTTTTACAATTTTCGGCGTGGATTAACTCAGCAACAGTGCATGGATGAACTTAATTCAATTTTTGGCGATGAAGCTCCATCAAGTGTTTATCGATAGTATGGTGAATTCAATCGTGGTCGTAGTTCACTCCAAGATGAATTTCGTGAAGGTCGTCCAAAATCAGTTGTTGTTCCGAAAACCATTGATGCTGTGCGCGAACTGATATTGGAAGATCGTCATGTGACCTATCGTGAGATTGAGACAACCTTAGGCGTTAGTGGGACCAGCATACATTCAATATTGCATAAACATTTGACTGTCAAAAAAATTTGTTCGCGTTGCATCCCACACAATTTGTCAATCTCCCAAAAAAAGGCTCGTGTGAATTGGTCGAAAGAAATGCTCAAAAAATACGGTCGCGGTGCTTCGCAACACGTCTATGACATCGTGACAGGTGATGAATCGTGGATTTACGCGTATGAGCCCGAAAGTAAACAGCAGTCGACAGTCTGGGTGTTTCAAGATGAGCCAAATCCAACAAAAGTTGTTCGCGCACGAAGCACTTCCAAGCAAATGGTCGCCTGTTTTTTCGGTCAAACTGGAGAAGTCGCAACCGTACCACTAGAACAACCCAGAACAGTCAATTCTGACTGGTACACAACCATTTGTTTGCCAGTTGTCTTCCAAGAAATCAGGAAAACCAACCGCCGAAGACGGATCACTCTCCACCACGACAATGCGAGCTCTCACACATCGGCTGCGACAACTGCATTTTTGAGCACCCAAAACATCGATTTGATGGGTCATCCGCCGTATAGTCCTGACTTGGCACCGAATGATTTCTTTTTATTCCCGTACGTAAAAAACAAACTGAGAGGTCAACGTTTTTCGACACCTGAAGAAGCGGTTGCTGCATTCAGAATGCATGTGCTGGAGATACCTCAATCAGAGTGGCAAAAGTGCTTCGACAATTGGTTCAAACGCATGCAAAAGTGTATAGATCTTCATGGGGAATATTTTAAAAAACAATAAAGTGATTTTCGATGATCAATATTTGTTTTTGTTCTCTAATCCCGAAATATAAAAGGCAACCCTCGTAGAGCATCCAGGTTGCCGATGATACGCCTGGCAAAAAGTGAATTAAGGTGATTATAGCCACAACGTGCATCCACGCGTGCATCCTCACCACCCATGAAGTAAATTTGTAAAAATTTAGGTGATTCGTTTGGCATTGGCAGCAATGAACCCACTTTGTGATAAATTTGGCCTTTGATTTTGAATGTTGAATTGAATTGTTGACCATTGATAGCATTATTGTTAACTATTTCTGTTACTCCGAACGATGTCATTTGGAAACATGAATTAAATGTTCGAATTGACTTTAGGAACAGATTAGAATCTGGATCCGTACCGATAAGTAAACCATTTAATGATTCAGGTGGTGTCTCAATTGCTGGTAATTGCACCTTTCCTGACGAACAACACATCCCGGCTGGCTCGTTTTTAAACTTAAGAGCATGACAATGAGGACATTACTTATCCATAGCACCAATTACCACTTTCGAACGAGCATAATATTCAATATCGGGCTCATACTCGAATGCTAGACGCAGGAATGAATTAGATGTAAATGATCGATGGACCTGTTGGCGTTGTTGATCATTTGCTCTGCGTCTGCTGATTGTAAAACGGCGCGGTTGTCTCTGTTCTAATCTTCTTTCTTCATTTCGTTCAGTTCGCGCATCTGCTGATTCATATCGACGTAATCACGCCATGTTCACACGCACATTAGTATTACCTTGCTGGATTTGGTCTTCTGTTCTTTGGGCTCTAGCGGTTCGCTTGCGTACAGCTCCACGTGTTTGACGGCCTAAAGAAGTTCCTCTGCGTCTAGCTTGTATTGTACAAATTATTAATAAGTAATAAATAATACGTTTAACACAATAGTTGTTGTTGACGGGAGCTCGTGATATGTGTTAAGTATTTTTTAGGTTATACTAAAAGAATAAACATGAGAACTACGCTCAGAAATAATAATTTCACTTACTTTTCAATAAGACAGAAAAAAATAATCACAGCTAAAATTCAAATCCAAATTAATAAATTCACTTGAAGATTACACTGAAATGGTAAAATTACATAATGTTATAATATTTACAGAATACTATAATGTATATAAGTTAAGTAAACAATACTATTATTTCTTCTTATTTACACCGGTTGGTAAGATATCCATAGAACGCTTTCAGGAGACTCGTCAATTTCTCCCGTCAGTAACGTTGGCATGGCTTGGGTAGGAAGCGCTTCCATTGGCCAGGACTGGCGGGCCGGCTGTTACTATGCGGACCGTGGGCCAAACACTGGTAGAATATTCTTTTCTATCTCATATGTTATTTGCATTTGAATGATTATGATATCAGCTGGTGGGGATAACTTATCAATTATCACTTACACATTATCGACCGAGGTTGAAAATTAATAAATTATTAATATTTATTAAACAATTGCACTTATGAGCATAAAGAATAGATAAAAACCTATTCTCAGACCTACCGAATATATATACAAATCTCCATTAAAATCGGTTGAACCGTTTTGGAGGAGTTCGAGGACAAACACTGTGACAAGAGAATTTTATATATATAGAAGAAGATAGAAGAAGAAGAAGCCCGCTCATCTCAGCATACTTTAACAAATGGAAAATTCGCCTCAACCCAACCAAAACCCAGCTAACAGTGTTTAAGGGCAAAAACGCTCACTGCACAAACAACACTAAACGTTGCCACAACAAAATTAAACTAAATCTTAATAACACCCTCATAAAACCTTCCAAAACCCTAAAATATTTGGGAGTAACCCTTTCCAACAACTGGTCATTCTCAACCCACATTAAAAATTCTCTTAAGCCTTAATACAGCTTAACCTGTGCAGACGAGTGTTATGGAAGGCTAAAGGCCTCTCTCTTAAGGTCAAACAGCTCATCTACAAACAGATAATCAGACCTACTCTTACATACGCCTGCCCATTATGGTACCACATCTCACCCTCCCAAATGGAGAAATTACGAGTGTTTGAACGAAAATGTTTCCGGTTTATCACTGGCTTACACCGCAAAACTAACTCATATAGATACCATTGTAACAACGAGCTTTACAACACCGCATGCATCGAACGACTGGATAGACGGATCCTAGAACTGTCGATAAATTTCATAGAAAACCTTCCTAACAATCCCAACCCGATAATAACGGACCTACGACCACCCTCCTCCAATACGGGAGCTCACTACCGTAATTGTCTCCAAATCAGGACCCTCTTTGCCGCAGGCAGACTGGTTAACGGTCTAAACGAGATCGTGTACCACAACACCGAACTGGCACCCAATCATTTCAAATACAGCAACATCCAACCATTCTCCAAGATCCTTACCTTTAACACAGAACCGAATGGCTCTCCCCTCCTTCAAGAACTTACCTGATCCTATCCCTTAGTATCCTCAATCCCAACGAGAAATCCCACATCCATAACTAAAAATTGTAAATATTATTTTTAAGTCAAATTCGAATTGTCACTATCATTGCAATATCAAATATTGTAAATTGTATATATGATTAGACTAAGTTAGATTAAGTTATGTTAAGTAATTTTAAGTAGGCTAAGTTAAAATAAACAGAGTTCCTGGTTTTTCTTCTGACCTTTTCCAGGAAAAACAAAATTAACAATATATATAATCACATTAAATCTTAAGCACATCTAAGAAGAATTGTTTGAAAAATTTTAACAAATAGCATGTAACCAATCTATTATAAGTTAGCTGTATTACTTATTGTAACTATTAATTTTTGGTCAAATAAATGCAGTATATTAAAAAAAAAAAAAAGAAGAAGAAGAAGAAGAAGATATATTGTAAAACTAATGACGACTAATAAATAAATATTGACTCAAACAACACACCAGCGTTTAGTTTTTTTTTCTCCTCTAAAGCTTACGGGTGAACTCAAAGCTTTTGTACTCTGTGGAATATTGGTGAAGCCGTGTCCTTGCTGACACAATACATAATATTACCTACAAGCTCACTGTGGGAAGCCCATCTCCATCATAAGGAGTTCTGATCAGCACAGGTCAGTGAATATTATTAAATATTTCATTAATATATGTACGAGTGATGTTTTATAAAGACTGACACTACTCTCGCTATAGGCGAATATAAACCATGAGCGTCGTCTTGTGCTATGTCCCTGAAAGAGGAAAGAATTTGACAAACGGAGATATTCGGACAGGGTTATGAAAAAAACGACATTCGGAACTAGATCTAGATTATAAGCGGATGCGGTACAGGGGTTATGTATTCTTAGCGCGATAGTAAAGTCCTTGAGGCGAAATTTTAAGCGTCTACCTTATTGCAGGGTTCACGAGAGATTTCTCGTGCCATCGTTGCTAAACATTAAATGTTTTCAGCAAATTATTCATGATAAAAAGGCGCTAATGCTACATATCTACAAACAGTAGTGACAGTCTTTATTGAACGCTCCTCTTATTTAAAAGCATGTTGGGTATTTAAACAAAGGGGAGGCATTCTATTGGCCAGCTATGCTGGAAATTTTTTTTTTTTTTTTTTTTTTTTTTTAGTGGACAATTTGAAAATAAGTTTGGCGTCCAAGATGACACTGAGAAACACTGTCTGCTCAGAAGAGGAGTTTAATATACGCGAAAGTGCGGTATGTTTGCCTTAGTAATTTGTACTCTTTGATCCTGTCTTGGATCCAGTGTAGTATGCTACGCGGGTAAGATCAAAGTTAATATAGTAGTGTGTTTTTCATGTTACAATATAGTAGTAACGCCCCTTAACAATTTTTCCAATAAATCTACTGATATCAGACGCAAACTTCCGCCCGCGATAACTAATGAATACAACAATAGAGTTTTCGACAAATGTATGTGCGACCTATATTCAACTATCCATTTACAATTGACGATTGTGGTGTTGGGCAATAGATGTACTATGGTAGTTAAATTTATAAAATTGTGACGAGTTACGGAACCTGAAATTAGTTTCAGGATATTTTGGACTGCTCTTTCATTAATGGTGTAAGGTAATAATTTGCGGATTGTTTCTATGAACACAATGCATTTCTTTCGTTTTGTATTTCGTGTGTTCAACTAATTAATGATTGGGTGGTCATCAATTATAGGTTTACCGATATAGCTATTGACTTGACTACTAGCGTCATTTGTGAGCATTCGGTTTGTGAGCCTCTATTGATTTGCCGATTCAGGTTCAGCAACATTAAGAGTTCACTTAATTATTCAACATCGTATTGGAACCTGGTGTACACACAATATCCTCACAATTCAGTTGTTGAGTTGACCAAATATGCTAACAAAACTATTCGGGTCTGCTGTAATTTTCAGCCACAAATTGAATTTATAATTAATACTCAAAAGGTTTTGATTGAATAAATTAAAGTCAGAGGTGCACGTGTTTTTTTTTTAATTTAAGCTATAATCACTTTCTTTGTTTTCAAATTTACCCGTACATACTTATCTATTGGAATGTTCTTTATGACGCAACGACAATTGCCAGTCATCATCAACATTCACAAAGTGGATCTTTTGATGCTCAGAAACTCGCCTTTAATTATTGGCCGCTCTAATCAAGCATGTATTTATGTATCATCTGAACTTCTGATATGTTAAATAAATTTGAAGAGCTTAAATGTCTTAAATTTTAGATCAGGACTGAAAGTTATGTCCTTGAAAGACAAAAGACGGATTGTGTTTCTAATATTATTTTCTAATTAGCTACCGATTTCAGATTTCAGAAATATGTTTGAATAATGTTGCTCCTAAAGTCAGGAATCTTCTGCGTGAGGAGAAAACAGTACAAAAACAGAACATATGATCTATATGCAATGAACCCAATATGACCT
Source organism: Microdon myrmicae (assembly GCA_963931805.1). Classification (NCBI taxonomy): domain Eukaryota; kingdom Metazoa; phylum Arthropoda; class Insecta; order Diptera; family Syrphidae; genus Microdon; species Microdon myrmicae. The sequence continues at coordinate 180,650,206 of OZ007497.1, read as the reverse complement.
ATCTCGAAGATCGTTATCAATTTGTTTTGTTCCCTGTATGAATGCAGCCATTGGGAGAGGCATGGACATATGTAAATAGGTAGCCTCGTCGTTTCTGGGAGGTGAAGCGTGCCTGGTGCTTCCGGGAGTTTTATAAAAAAACAACATGGTCATGCGTTAAGACTCGCCCTCGAAGAACTCGACGTAGGGAGAGTAAGTCCTGGGACCAAAATGCCGGGCGTAGAAGAGAAATGGACACGCCTTAAGAATACTGTCATTAGTACTGCCAATTCCATCTTAGGCAGTAATCGTAGAGATCGGAGCGACTGGTTTGATGATGAGTGCAAACTAGCGACTGAATGTAAGAATGCTGCATACCGGACAATGCAGCAGTCTCATAGGGCGTGGGTGCGCGAGGAGAAATACAAACAGCTCAGAAGAACTGAAAAAAGACTTCACAGACAAAAGAAAAGTGCCTGGGATTAAAAAACCTTGTGTGTGAAATAGAGAAAGGTAGAGAGCGAGGTCAGCATCAGGCGCGGAAGGTCTACCAAATAACCCGCAGTATGACGCGGCACACACCACGCCGCACTTACTGCAAGGATAAAGAGGGTAATCTGATCACCGATCCTGAAGGCATTCTGGAGCGATGGGAAGTGCACTTCAATGAATTGCTAAATGGTCAGCTCACAAAATTGGAGGCTCCACCAATGTAAGATCAAGACCAAATGCTGCCGCCATCAAGCACTGAGGAAACATTAGACAGCTCAAATCAAATTAAGCCCCTGGAGCTGATGGCATACCAGCTGAGCTGATCAAACAAGGAGGGACAGCGTAACATCACGCAATTCATGAGATCGTGGTGCACGTATGGGAGCAAGAGGAGATGTCGGAGGATTGGCGCCGTGGTATAATTTGCCCCATACATAAGAAGCGAAATATCACACAGTGCAGCAACTATATGGGGGATAACATTGCTGAGTATCGCCTATAAGATACTCTTCACTATCCTACAAGATCGGATAGCCCCATACGCTAAAGCCATTATTGATTGATCAGATATTCACCCTTAGGTCAGCGATGGAAAAATGTCAGGAATTTAATATTCCACTATATCATCTATTTGTAGACTTTAAGGCCGCCTACGACAGCATAGCCAGGGTAGAATTATATAATGCCATGAGAGAGTTCGGCATTCCAAACAAATTGATACGACTTTGTAGGTTGACCATGACCAACGTAACTAGTCAAGAAAAATAGTGGGATTGTTGTCCAAACCAATAAACATCTTCAATAGACTCCGGAAAGGGGACGGTCTGGCATGCCTACTCTTCAACCTGGCGTTGAAGAAAGCAATCCGTGACTCTGGCGTTACAACAAGAGGGACTACTGTGCGGGTTCTTTAAAGTCTTCTCCAAGAACCACCCACTTCCTCAACTTAACCTGTCTTTTCCCTCACCCACAAAACACCACACCTACCTGCAATTTTTGGCAGCGTAAGCTCCCAGCAGCATTTTTCATACCTGAAAGGAAATCTCTCCAACGGCATACACAATTCCGAACTTTTCTGGTTCATACTCCATGAACCAGTTTACATCTCCTATCGGCTCAGCTTGTCAGCAATTAACGATAAACAAACGCTGGCCAGCGTATTGCGGACACAGCTGCAGCCGATATTCCTTTCTGTCCTACATAATTGTATATCTTATCTATCCCCTAAGGTTCGCTGAGTTGCGACCAATTTCCTAATCATTATATAACCGAGCATTTGCTTTGGGGATGAACATGACCATTTGTTTTCCCACGCTCATGTCCCATCATCTAACCCCAAAAAATAACCCATAGCCACCGTCGCTGAGTTTTCTGTGGACTTAACGTCCAGGAACAATTTCCCCTATTCTGCTATATAGCCATTCGGCTAAAGTAAATTGATTCCCAATCTCTGGTGGAACTATCGTCACCAGCAGATATCACCTATAACGGCATTTCCCTGGAATCTTATGTAAATACCATGATGACCCTTTGCAACATAAGCACATCATGAACATTGTGCATTCCATCATAGGACCTGTGAAATAGCGTTTTTGTTTACTTTGAAGCAAAAACTATTTTCGTTCCCAGGCGTACATCATCAACGATCTATGGCCACATCGCCGCGGCCCCCGATGATTGTGCATTGTTTGATCAGGTGTTCGCTGATCATTGTCTGCATTGCAGGGCATCGGACTTGCCTATACGGCATATGAAAATACTTACATGCTGGATCACGATTGGCCGCCGCCAAGTTGATCGTTTTGCTCCTCCTCCATCGAGGCAATTCACCACCATCGAATCTGAAGGATGTGAGTTGCATCGAGGAGTCAGATTTTGCCATCTTAAGAGTGCACACGCACTATACGTGCCGATTTGAGGTTCTTTAATATACGGAGTCGAGTCCAAACGGAATATCTTTTTGTCTTGTGCGTGATCCTGTGTCGAGCTTGTATTGAAGTCCGTCCCTGCGCGAGTAGCTTAATATAACCGCGTAACTCTTGTTTGTCAAAGGGAACACTAAATTAAGTGAAACGAAAATAATATTTAACAAGATTGCTGTTTGTTGGAAGGAACACTAAGTGCTGTGAAACTAAAATTAAATTTAATCGAGTCTATTGTGCTAAATGGAATACGTAGTTAAGTGAAACGAAAATTATATTTAACAAGTTTACTGTTGAAACAGGAACACAATTGTACACCAATCCATCGGATTTACACCAATAAAAATAACATTTTACAACCGGACAATTATACTTGTGTTTCGTTTTCCTATTCGTTTGTCTTCTCTCGGTGGTCGATCACTTTCATCAGCTTTTACGTAGGTGGTGTTTATATTGAATCCGCGTCCGTGTTGATGTCCGAGTATAAACCCCCCCACACTACTGTCACCAAGCCCAGCCAGATAGTTGCCTACGCAGATGACATCGACATCATCGGTAGAACCGAATTGGCTCTACAGGAATCCTTCACGCATATCCAACAGGCGGCACAAAAACCGGGACTGCACATTAATGAGGGAAAAACCAAGTACACGGTGGCAACTTCTGCGAAGAGAAGACCTAACGTTGGTGAAACTATCAAGGCAGTGGAGCACGAATTTTAGGTAGTGCAATCCTTTAACTACCTTGGGTCAATAGTATCAGCCGATAACAATATGGAAGAAGAAATACGCGAACGGCTGATGAAATCCAACAAAGCCTACTATGATCTATCAATACTCTTTAAATCCCGAAATTTATCCAAAACATCCAAGCTACCACTGCACAAGACCATGGTCTTACCAGTACTCACGTATGGATCCGAGACCTGGGTGCTCAATAACGGGCGCTCTGAACTCTTAGTCGCGTTCGAGAGAAAGGTCTTAAGGAAAATTGTTGGCCCTGTATGTGAGGAAGGACGATTCCGGAGAGGCCACAACCATCAGTTGTACGCAATCTACCTTGAAGCTAATGTTGTAAGAAAAATCAAGCTCGGTAGACTCCGGTGGGCGGGACACCTAGCTCGAATGAGGGAAGAGGAGCCTGACCGGAAAGAGTTTTGTGGCAGGATGTATGAAAGGAGACAGCGCGGCAGACCTTGTCTGCCATGGAGAGATGGCGTAGACCAGGACGCCCAGAGCCTGGGAGTGCCAAACTGGATGACATCGGCTCAAAATCGGGATCGATGGAGACATTTGTTAAATAAGGCCAAGACCAGATACCGGTTGTAGTGCCGATGATGATGATGACATTTTTTCTTAACGATTAATATCGAAAAACAAGCTTGTTTCTATTATTTTTTCCTTAACTGTACGTCTTATAAATAGTAGTCAGGTGGGATGAAATAATGTATTTTTTCATCATCATCGGCACTACAACCGGGAACCGGTCTTGGCCTTATTTAGCAAGTCCTGAGGCTTGTTAAATTTTCCATAATGATTTATTTTTTCTGGGCAAGGTCATTAGTCTTGCGCCAGAGGCTCCCCGACGGGGAATCGAACCCCGGTCTCCCGGGTGGCAGGCGGGTATACTAACCACTATACTATCGAGGAGCCCAATGTATTTTTTGCATCTCTTAAAAAATCCCAAGCTTTTGGCCGCACCTTTCGAAGCTTCAAATACGTGGTCGGTCCAATTAAGAGTCGAATTAATTCGAGTGCCGAGGATTGATAGTCCCTTGACTTCGTCGATGCAAGTGCCGTTCATCGACAGTATATTTACGTGGGGTTTCGCCTTTGACCACAGAAGACAGCACTGGGCTTTTATGACATTGGATTCTACTCGGTTAGATGATCCCCATTGATATATCTTCTTGACGTCGGAATTCAATGTATAAACATAACCTGCTGATTGGTAATGACGTTCGAAGAGTTTGGTCGGGAATGTGCGTATGAATATGAGAAACTCAACGTGGTATCATCAGTAAACGAATGAATTGAATTGTGGGTAATGGACAATTTTTCCACGACTGTAAATTTTCCTTTAGCAGTCATTGTGATACCACTGCTTGCACATTGTAAAGTTGTATATACTTTAGCTTATAAGTACTTATATTGCTTGAATTAAGCCAATAAATGGGATGGTAGCCCCACTGAACTAAATAAATGGAGTGGTACCCCCACTAAACATCATTTGTTGCGATGCATTTCCCATCCACCTCTGTTATTCATTGTTGATACTAGTGCATGTTTCGCTTTCTTGACGTTTACCAATCTTCTCAACATGTAGTTTTGCGCGTTCCAACAACATAAAACTCAGTTTTGCTGGAAAGGGTTATCGATGTTGCGCCTCAAATCTGTGCCAGCGATACATGTCTCACTCAACAAATTCACTGATTACGGTTGGACAGTCGAGCAGCGCGTACGACAACACAACTTGTGTCAGATCACTACCTTGTTTATTGTGTTGTTGCGAAACATCTTCCACGGGACCACGAGTAAATCTCCGCCCGGCCATCAACAGTTTATCCAGTTCCATGTCCAGGCTCAATTAGTTATCAACTTGTGCTTGATGTGATTGGTCTGTCGTGGGGGTGGTGTTGTTTTGTTCCTCCTGTATATTATATTTATAACGGTGAATGTGAAATATTTGTTTGGACGCTGTGCCGTTTGTCCACCACGCGCAATAATTCCGTGTTGCATCGGTCATTTAGTGTGTGCATTGATAATAGTTTTTCGCTTTTACATCTCGGAGTTCGAGAAGGTTTTGCAAAGTTTGCGCGATTTGTCGTTGCCATAGACAACTTGTCGTCCCGTTAGTTTTTCTTTTGTTGATCATAACGGGATTTTGTTCGTGTCGCAACACGAGTTTCGATGAAGTTCCTTCACGTGCAACATTGATTGTTGTGTTAAAAATCGATAGAAGAGCGAAGGATGTTTTCGTCTTCCCTTGTTTGTACACTTTGTTGCTGTACCAACAACTGCAGACTAGTGATTTAGTCAAGTTATTCTGTATCCGGGTGGCTTATCACATCTTCGGATTTTCGGAATAACTTTATTCGTACGTTTTGCTCTTACTGTCATTTGCGCCGGTGTTTGGTGTTTGCCGCGGTATTAATCGAATTTTTTGTTTACTCTTGCACTGCGTTTTGGTTCGTTTTCCTTTTTTGTGAATATCGTGTTCGGCTTTTGCGGTTTAGTGTGTGCGATTGCATTTTTCGGCGTTGAGTGAATTTTAAATTCTTGTAATTGCCGGCGGTTGTCCTAAAAAAAGTGAAAAGTGTGTAAGTAGGAGTGATACAAGTGCAACGTGGTGTGTATGAACAGTTTCTTACGGAGCAGCGAATGGGAGTCGGATTTATAGTGAACGATTAAGGAATATACAGGTGAGTTTAGTTGAAATCACAAACAAATAGATAAGGGAAGAGTCGTCTAGTAAATCCCTTAGTTGATAGACTGTATTGTATATGCTTTGGTGTTTTTTGCACTTTTTGATCTATCGACCACCGTAATCTTTTAGTCTTTTCTTCTTTCGGCCCCACAATGTTGCGATATCAAAGGGGACCACCATTGTAGAACTCTGATTTTTTTGCAATTTCGTGAGACACACGGTTTTGTTTATTTTTTTTAATCTATGAGATTATGACTTCCAAAATATTAATTTTGTAATGATTGGGGAGCATTGGAAAAACAAAAATACATAAAAACACAAATTTCTTAATAAAAATTCGAAAAGTAAACTTATCGAAAATCAAATTTTTAGATGAAGAAGTGGGAATATGTGAAGCATACCTTCCTGGACTTGCAGTTTTTTTGTTTTTATGTTGCTTGAATTAAACCAATAAGTGGGGTGGTAGCCCCACTAAACTTGCTTGGCATTGATTGGATTGCAGATCGAGGCTTGTGACTGTATATATGACATCACAAATCACGTCCGTCCACACTCTGGATGATTACAATTGGTTCGGTTGCAGTTTGATATATCTTAATTAACATATGATTCTGACCACTGTAACTGATTCCGATAGACTTTTATTATTTATTGTTGCTCTTGCCTTCGGATGCTCCTTCAACAAGTCACAAGCAAGCAAACCATACAAATTTACACAGAACTTCACACTATACGCAAAGAACAATAATCATTCATGATCAGCGATCAACTTATAGCGTTTGAAATAATAGTGAAGAAGATCGTGTGATTCGAACTGACGCTATGACAGCTCGAATCACGAAAAAAATTTTACCTAAGCGTTACTCATCAGGCTACTGACCGTGTTTAGAATTTGATTTCCAAACTGGATTATATTCCACTGATGTGAATTACTTTTATTATTTATCGCTTGGTATACGGTTCTGATGTATTTTTCTTATCCGATTTTTTTCGTTCGTGTTCTTCACTATTTTTGCCTGTGAATTGTGTGTATCTGTTGTTAGAGTTGCCACACCACCCCCTTCCCAGAAACTTCGTTACGATCAGATTCGGTGCGAGAGACGAGCGAGCGAACGAGAGAATGTCGGAGCAAGCCAAGCGAGTGTGTCTTGGTGCTCTATGCAGAAGTCATGATTGCGTGTGTGAAGTTCTGTTTACTACGGGGAGTGTGTGTGTGCTGCGTCGTGTACAGATCACGTCGTAGTCACCAATTATAGCGTTTGAAATAATAGTGAAGAAGATCGTGTGATTCGAACTGACGCTATGACAGCTCGAATCACGAACATTTTTTTACCTAAGCGTTACTCATCAGGCTACTGACCGTGTTTAGAATTTGATTTCCAAACTGGATTATATTCCACTGATGTGAATTACTTTTATTATTTATCGCTTGGTATACTGTTCTGATGTATTTTTCTTATTCGATTTTTTTCGTTCGTGTTCTTCACTATTTTTGCCTGTGAATTGTGTGTATCTGTTGTTAGAGTTGCCACAAACTCCTCTACTGGCCAGCAATACAACAAACTGAAACACTCTGAGTGGCTTCGTCACTCCGGACACACAACACCTAGGGGTCAATATGTCCAGCTTTTTGCTGATTCAAATAGTTTAACTCAACTTGTCAATGAGTCAACACGGGAACCAGATATATATGGTCATTTCGCCAACACACTGGACCCGTTTCTCACCTCCCACCCAAACAAATACACAATTGAAGTTTTTTCGCCCTTGGGCACTTCAGACCAATGTGTCGGGTCAGCTAAATTTCCCCCAACCAACAGTAACATTAATGAGAAAGCTCCCAAAAGAACAGTATGGTTCTACGAGAAAGCCAACTGGAAAGATCTGAACGACTTTTTTGGGAGGTTAAATTGGTCGTTATTTTTCCTCAATAACGATGTTGACTCACATTCACAGAGACGATCCTACTTGGCACCCGGACCTTTATTCCACACAGGGTAAAGAGTATCAACCCCAAGAGAAATATGTGGTGCGATTCCGGGTGCAGAGAAGCCATTAAGGCTAAAGAGTTGAGCTTCCGGTTGTATAAATCAAACTATACTGAGGAAAACCGGAAATGATTTAAGAGAGCTAGAAATGACTGCAATGCGTTCAACGCGCAAAGTTCTTGCATGACCAGAGAGTGAGACAAAAAATACTACACTCTCCCACAGGTAGTAGAAACTACTGAGCATTTGTGAATAACATCCAAAACTCGGTCTCTTCATCCATTCCATCGCTAATAATCGATGAGAGACCAGTCACCAGTGCAATAGAGAAGGCGAATCTACTTGCTGCACATTTTGCAGCCAACTTAACGCTATCAGATACCACATCAGTTCCACCTCAACTTGAGCATAAGCAGCACAACAGGAGCCAAATTCGCTTCCGAACGCGTACTGTTGCCCCCGCACTCAAAGAGCTAAACGCACACAAATCCGCTGGTCCGGATGGCATTCCCCCAATCCTCTTGAAGAGATGTTCCTCTTCACTCGCTAAACCACTGCGAAAACTCTTCCATTTGTCTTATTCTACTGGCCGTTTCCCAAATAGATGGAAATCAGCGAACATTCAGCCAATTCCCAAAAAGGTTGACAAATCATCCCTTTCTTCTTATCGACCCATAGCACTAACTTCTATTCTCTCCAAGGTAATGGAATCACTTATCAATCGTCAACTTTTGAAATATCTGGAATCAAATACCCTCAATGACCGCCAATATGGCTTTCGTAGCAATAGGTCCACAGAAGATCTGATGGCATACCTTACCGAAAAGTGGAGCCATTCCACGCACTACCTCGGTGAAAGCAAAGTAGTCGCATTTAATATTTCAAAAGCCTTCGACAGATTTTAGCATCCAGCCCTTTTGTCAAAATTGCATTCATATAGGGTGGGTAATTCCCTAATCCAATGGATAAAAGACTATCTTTCTGGGCGTTCAATCCAAGTGGCTCTTGACGGCGTCAAATCTGTCTCCCATCAAATTAATGCAGGTGTTCCCCAGGGTTCGGTACTCTCACCCACTCTCTTCCTCATCTTTATAAATGATCTCTTGTCAATTACTCACAACCCAACTCACTCGTTTTCTGATGATAGCACGTTGAATTTCTCATACTCATACGAACACTCCCGTCCAAACTCTTCGAACGTCACTAGCAGCCAGCAACTTATGCTTGATACATTGAATTCAGACCTCAACAAGATATATGAGTGGGGATTATCTAACCGACTAGAATTCAATGCCCAAAAAACTCAGTGCTGTCTCCTGTCGTCAAAGGCGAGGCCCAAAGTAACTATACTGTCTATGAACGGCACTTGCATGGACGAGGCCAAGGAACTATCAATACTCGGCGCTCGAATTAAGTCGACAACATGACCACATATTTGAAGCTGCGAAAAGTGCTGCCAATTGTATAGGGTTCCTTAAGAGATGCAAAAGATGCTTCACTCCATCCAACCTGGCCACTATTTACAAGGTGTATATTCGTCCAAAAATGGAGTTCAACTCCCATATTTGGTCAGGCCCCCCTTGTGCGCGCGTTAGTGTACAAAAAAAATAAATAATAGAATCTATCTAGTCTTATGGTCGTATTGTTTTATTGTTTGATTTCGGTGATACCGGGACCACAAAACATATCCAATAAGAGACCTTTTTTCGACGAAGTAATGACCGATCATTGTCATATGTATAGGGTGGCGCAAAATTAATCATCCAATTTTGTTTTTGAATTACTTTTTTACAAAAAAAATATATATTTTGAGTGATGGAAATCTTTATTTGGACCTTTACAATATTTTTGGTTAAGGGGAAAAAATGATATCCGCCAAGTGGTTGCCGACAGTGTTGATACACATTTGTACCCGTTTTATCGCATTTTCCATGACTTTCCGCAAGATTTCCGGTGATAACTGTTCGCATTCCTGTCGAATATTCTCTTTAAGGGCCGTGATTGTCTGAGGCTTGTTGGCATAAACCCACGACTTAAAGTAGCTCGAAAGAAAGAAGTCTGGGATGGTTTAATCGGGCGATTTTGCTGGCTATGCTAAATCACCAAAACGGGAGATTATGCGACCAGGAAACGCTTCCTTCACAATATACATTGTGGCTCGTGCGTGCGGTTGCACCGTCTTGTTGGCACCACATGTTCAGCAAGCTCCGCTCATCCCATTCCGGCAGTAAGAACTCGTTTATCATGTCCCTGTAGCGTTCGACAGTAACAGTGACCGTATTGCCGATGGCGTCCTAAAAAAATACGACCTAACCACTCCTCCCGCGTGAACGCCTCACCACACATTGGCTTTGACTGCATATAATGGCTCTTGTTGTATTCCAGAATACTACCCTTATTAAATTTAACACTGAATCTCCTTACACATCCTTAAAAACTTCCTTTAACATATATTACATTCTCACTTAATACATACCATTCATAAACATTCACAATATTGCCAGTTACAGCACATTTAATAACTTGCCCCTTTTTATTTCAAAACAGAGCACTTTGATTTTCGTTCAAATTTTATTCAATTTAAAAGTCACAGAAACTAAAGGAATACTTTGAGAAAATTTGTTTTGTTCATATTATAATTTACAGTAAATTAGAACACAATGTTCTATAAGTAGAAAAAAAATTTATTTGTAAAATTAGTTTGAGTTTGGAGTTGAGTTCAGTTAGTTGGTTGCCAATCAAAGAGTTGAGGAAGTTGAGAAGTAGTTTGAGTTTTGTTATTTAAAAAAAAGGAGAAGCTGTAATAAAAATAAACAAAGTAACACACAATAAAAGAAAAGAAACATTTTTCAATTCAAAACCGGACAAGTTTATATCAAGAATTGAAATAAAACAAAACGCGAATTGGTGAAGGAAGATTTAATAAAGAAATAATAAAAGGTCCCCGCTCTTCCCTCGATAGAGGAAGCACGGCGCCGGACGTCAACACTCTTAGTGCATCACACGCGGATTTTCAGTGCCCCGGAAACGAAGATTTTGCTTATTAACGTAACCGCTTAAGTGGAAATGCGCCTCGTCGCTCATGATGATTTTCGACACAAAATCGTCCTCTTCGTTGTTGAGATTAAGGATGGCTTGACAGTAATTCACATCCCATCCATTGCTTGTCTGCTTGTATTCTGCAGCTGTCTAGTTCACAAATGTCAAATATGATTGACGTACGAACCCATTTGCAAAAATTATAATATCCTCCGATAGGGTGATTAATTTTGCGCCACCCTGTATTATGTTTACTTTCATGAAGATTTATGTTCTTCATGGTCAACGATGTCAAAGATATTTTTGTATATATTATTGACATCGTTTGAATGCATTTACTTATTTTATGGGTAGCACTACTTGCTCCGTGCAGGTGTTTATTATTTTTGTCCTCATAGAGGTTTTTCTAAATGTGAGTGTATGAACTCGTGGAGGGTGGTAAAACATTATTGCGATAAGGCATTTATTAAGAACCACAACTTCCTAGTTCTCTCACACAACACCGCCGATATAGGAAATATATGTACAAAGGGGCAATCCGGAAAAAGATTACGTGGGTAGGCTGAACAGTAATGCACACTTCCTTGCAGAACGCGAACGAAATGACCTTCAGAAGCGCGCCTGGTGGCACAGGGAAGTGGCATTCCCTCGTAATATGCATGCGTTGGTCCGCAGTCGATCCTTCATCCCGTGTGTTTCGAGAGCGACTTAAACAGCATGTTGTTATCAAATGTTTATATCTGCTGACGAAAGAGACTCCTACTGAAATTCAATATCGTTAAAAGGCTGTTTATGGTGACGATGCTGTTGCTAGGTCTAATGTAAACATATGGCTAATAAAATTAGCAAGCCTGGAAAAGCTATAATTGTTGACGGAACACCTAACGGACGTTCGATCATTGCCACATACGTGATCATAGATTCGAATTGACCGGCGAATTACTCAAACTCGTATCAAAAACCATGCTGGAAGATCTAAGGAACGTGTTAACACAATTGTGATACCGTAAAATCTGCGCACGATGAGTTCCACATCGTTTCACAGACGAGGACAAACGGCGTCGATTGGAATGCTGCGAGTAACTTTCGAAACTCAACCATTCGAATTAGGCAAGGCGATCGATTTTTCATTGAGCTTTTTTGTTTCCTTTTGTGTCAGCATTCCCCCTCCTTTTATTTTGAATGGCATCTCGACGTTTTGCCAAAGTCTCACGATAGTGATCAGGGTTTATTATTGTGCAGACAGTCCCACAATACTACCGCTTTTCTGTTTCAGAACATAGTGCTACCCACTTTGCCGGCAGACAATGTTTGTTTGAATTTTCGCGGTTTAGGCACATTAGTGTGAATCGATTCCATGCCCTCCCCTGATCTTGGGCCATGCGATTTGTCTTTTTTTCTTTTACTCAAGTGAGACCTCAAGAGTAATCAGCACACCTCGGCAGAGGAGGTGAAGGTCACTGTCAAATCCTGGATTTGAAAAAAGTGGCAAAATAACTATATGATTTTGACGTTTAGGAATTGTACTTTAATATAGTTCTTTTCTTTGGGCTCCTCGATAGTATAGTGGTTAGTATACCCGCCTGTCACCTGGGAGACCGGGGTTCGATTCCCCGTCGGGGAGCCCCTGGCGCAAGACTAATGACCTTGCCCAGAAAAAATAAATCATTATGGAAAATTTAACAAGCCTCAGGACTTGCTAAATAAGGCCAAGACCGGTTCCCGGTTGTAGTGCCGATGATGATGATGATAGTTCTTTTCTGATCTTGCTATTTTGTTTTTGTTCGCGTTTTACAAGCACCTGTGCATTACTTTTCAGCCTACTCATGTACATGCGAGTCTAGTGTAATGTGTGATAATTGCCTGTCAATTTATCAAGCATCTGTATCTTTATTATGCACTTCTGTTGTATCCCTCAAACATGATGACTTTGTTATCATACATAAGATTGTGGTGTGAAATTGTCCTATTAGTTACTGGAGTTGTAGGCTGAAGCTCAGAGGGATTTGGTAAAGTGATAACAGCGCTCGCTCTCGCTTATTCTGTAGTCATCCCAAAGCACTACTCTTCCTATTCCCCTAAAATTCATAACTATAATTCAAAATACTTTCAAAAACCGAATCCGGTTTCTGTGAATGTTTTAACAAAGTTTTGTCAACGATTAACAGAAGTATCACACAATTTTCAAGTACAAATTTCGTCGAGATTTTCTATAAAAGGCGATTCATTTCAGTTTTAAGAATCTCAGCGAAACCTATTTGTACGGGAGTCTTGCGTTCTTGACCCTTCCCTTTCTCGATCTCTTCGGATCCGACCGCAACGACTTGTTCTTCAGTATAAAATGGAAGCAAGCGCCCTTCGCAACAACATTCCCCTCTATAATAGAGGATTCCTAGACCCATCCAATAGCGTCTGCTGCTAACACACTATACATAAGTATGCACAGTTCAAGACGGCACAAATACATACAACCAAAGATCAGATTATCAGACGTCAAAGACGTAATCTGCGCTTACTACCACATTCAAGAGCTACCGATCTTGTATAATTGTTTTCCCACCATCCCTTCATTCAAGTAGTTAGAGACCATTTGAACTAACCCTGTAGATAGTATCCTTAGAACCCTGAATTTCAGTGGGGGTATTGGGTTTGGGGCGGTACAACACAAACCATAACCTCCACGCAATCGTCGTAAGCAGAGACTCACACTGAGAACACTTTTCGATTAGTTAAGTCAAGCGTACTCTAGTTCACTCTGACACACGGGCGAAGGCATGGCTGAATTTGCATGCAGTCGATGCGGCACTACGTGGGTCGCGCTCTCACGTAGAATGAAAATCGACGCGGGATTTCTCCTGCCAATTTCTCATGCCATCACCAGATCTGAGGACAATTGGTGGGACTTCAGTGATAGCCGACACCGCAGTCGGATACGCCTTCGAGAAACCAAACTCCAGCATTAGCCGTCGCCAAGGGGAGATCATCTGCCACTGATATTCGTAAGTCAAACAAATTCTGGGATTAGCAGCAATCAGGGAAGACTCAGCTGCCACAGAGAGCACAACCAGTACTCACGCCAATCAAGGCCAATGAATTGGGATCCAAACCGTAGGCACTCAAAAACATGCTCCACTTCAGTCATCAATGTATCGAGAACCTTTTATGGCGAGACCCTCGAGCGCAGAACGGCAAACAAAGCTGTTTTTACCGAGCGCACGAACAATTCCCATGCGCCTCCCACGTTCGGACATCTGGGCGGTATGAACTTCCACTGGATCCTTTCCCTTTTTGCTGGCTCTTTCAGCTCTCTATTTGCGCCCACGAAGTTAGTCCCGTTGTCGCTCCATATCGCCTTCGGAGTTTCACGTCTCGCCATCACTCGCCGCAAGGCCATATTTTGAGTGCACTGAGTGAGTTCTCCAACTCCAAGTGCGCAGTTCTTATAGTCAAAAATGTGAATAGAACACCCCAGCGTTTTCTGATCTTCTTCCAACAGCGACTTTCATTGAACCGAAATAGTCCACTGGTGTGCTGGTGAAAGGAACTTATGGTGGTACAGACGTTTGCTAGGTATATCACCGACAGGCGGTCCCTGGGGCTTGCCCTTGTTGACTTTGCACCAGTGGCATTGATGTATCGCCGTCTTTGTCATCGTCTTTAGATCCAAGATCCAATAGTTCTGCCTAATTTCGTTCATCGCCGTGGCGGTGTTGCCGTGAAAAAACTTCTCGTGGTAATATCGTATAATGAGGCGACTGATTATATCCCTTCTGTCCAATTCAACAGGATATACTTCTCACTTGGGTATGTGCACCTTCCCAATTCGAGTTCTCAACTTCAGAACACCATTTCCATCGAGATAAACGTCCATTTTTCGCAGCCGACTTGAGGTTCACAGAGGCTTTGCTTTCGGTAAAAGAGACATGTCCTCATCGAAACTCTCTCGTTGGCTTAACTTGAGCAATTCTTCTTCAGACATGATAATTCTCTTATTTTTCTTCGACGAAGACATGCGCAGTTTCTTCTCAAGGTGGTCTCTCTGTGTCTTCCGGGCACCCCTTTTATCTGTGGTGGTATCTTTTCTTCGATCACGATTGCGCCCTTTTAGCATATATATGAGTTGGCACATGCGCGCCGTAGTTCTTAACAGCCGTATCCAACTGGAGAAATGTTCTGGATCTGGCATGTATCACTCGGCGAACCTTACCGTAGCTATTTCTTCGCTATTCTTCCCTTCCCCAGTACTGGTGTTCATTTTTGCTGTGAAACACCGGTCGGGTCACTTGCTTTCATCTTCGTACAAAAAGGTGGGACCCTGAAACCATATTGTGTCACTGCTGAATTCATTAGGTGTGCCTCTTGTAGCCTTGTCGGCTGGGTTTTCTTTTGTCGGCACCCATCTCCAGTCCCGCAGTTCTGTAAGTCTTTCGATCTTTGCAAGACGGTGCGACACGAAAGCTTTGAATTCACGGGGACTTGACATTATGCACAGCAAAACTGTGCTGGAGTTCGTCTAATACCATTTGCCTGGTATCTTCCTGCTGAGCTCTCTCTCAATTGCCGCTGATAGCCTGTTGCCTCGCAATGCTGCTTATAGTTCGAGCCGCGGCTTTAAGACGGGTTTGGTTGGTGCCACTCGTGCCTTACCAGCTATCAGAGTAACACTATCTCTTCCAGTTCTTCAATAGACTGCCGCTGCAAGCGCCTCTTCGTTGACGTCGCTGAACGTGTGCAATTCACCCTCCTTCCGGCCCCACGGCAAGCATAGAGGAATCTTTAATTCTTTGAGGAGGGATACCTCTGGTATATACTTCGTCCAAGTCACCTCCCGTTCTTCTGGGATCTTGTCATTCCATCCAGTGCCTGGGCGCCAGATGTCTTGTATCATTTGTTTTTACTTGTATAAGGACTGGTACTGCGAGTCCCAAAGGGTCGAAAGTGGACATTACCGCACTGGTAACCTACGTCTTGGTAGAAGTCCTTTTTCCACTAAGTATGTCCGGAGGACTGTTCTGAAACCCCACGCTGAAGGACAATGTGTCTTTCTTTGTAAACATCTGAGTTCAAGGGTTTGCTCCTGTTTTGTTAAGTCCAGGATTTCGTTCCTCTCCTCCTGTTGAAGTCCCTGGAGTATCTCTGGTCTGTTAGTAGCCCAGCCTCTTAGGTGAAATCCTGCCCTGTCCTGGATTTTATGTACGACTTTCGTCATCTCCATAGCATCCTCTATTGTTGCAAAACTCTGTAAATATTCATTCATATGATGGTTCTCGCGCAAAGCCCTGACTGCGGCTGGATAATGTTCCCTTAATTCCTCTGCGTTTTTGTTCATCACATAAATAGCTGTTGATGGTGATGACGTAACCCCAAATACCACTGAAGTCATGCGTTATTATTCTGGGTTTTCCTTGCTGCTACTGCAACGCCACAGAAACCTTAGACTGTCACGATCCGCCTCTCGCATTTGGATTCGAAGAAACATCTCTTTAATATCTGCCACCACAGCAATCGGGTTTTTCCTGGATCTGACCAAGACCCCAAAGAGCGATTGAAGGAAATCCGGTCCCGGTAATAGGGGGTCTTTCAAACTCTTCCCATTGAACCTCGCATCTGCGTTAAAAACTTTCATTTCATTCATTTTTGCAACATTTTTTATTTTATTTTTATGTGCGTCAAACACTATACGCGGCTTCTTCTTAGTGGGGACGACAACGACGAAGTGCGGACGATAGAAAGTTTTTCCCGGAACGGTACTTGAAGGAGCCAGCTCTGCGTATCCGTTGTAAAACAAGTTCATTATTTGTTCCATGTTTATCCTTCTCAGTTCTTCATCCTTATCAAGTTTCTTTTCCATATTCACAAGTCGTCGGTAAGCTTGATCTGTTAGGCAGAACGTCGACTTCACTCTTACACAGCAGCCCAGTTTCGAACCTACGCATGTCAATCGTCTTACAGAGTTTCCAGTACCTCCAACGCTCTTCTGTCTGCCTCATTGCTTGGACGGGGCGCGGCTGCACTCCGATGGCCTCGATTACGGACTAAAGCTTCTGTCTCGTCATCTACCACCCTGCTATGGGTCACGAATTTCACTGGCACATTGCCTCTACCTTCTCACCTGTCAAGCACCCATCCTAAACTGGTGAGCGGGGCGACTGGTTGGGCGATTCTGCCCTTCCTCAGCTTTCTGGTGACTATAAGTCCCCAATTATCTTCGCCGAGGAGTAAAAGCGACTTCTTTTCTGTAGATCAGTTGTTGTTCAATTCCTTGCAAGTGCTTGTAATTTCTTATTATCGCCCTTGTCACCTCTTGCTTGGCCACCTTCATGTCGTCGATAATACTCGCTTCAATCGATATCTTTTCCCTTCTGTAGGCTCCCTTTAATTGGGTCCATTGTGATTCACAGACCGTCTACCGACGGTCTCTAATACGAGTGGTTTAGGATTGCCTTCGGCAAACGGATGCATCCAGCAATGAAATGGTCGATTCTTTATCAAGGAGAGCTAACACTTTGGCTGATCCCTTTGGTCCGTACAGACATTTGGATGAACCGTGCTACGATGCAGTTTCCTTTTTCTCGCATCGTTGTCGTTGAAGTATTGTGAAGAATCACATTTTTGCAAGGCGGCGCTC
Source organism: Microdon myrmicae (assembly GCA_963931805.1). Taxonomy (NCBI): domain Eukaryota; kingdom Metazoa; phylum Arthropoda; class Insecta; order Diptera; family Syrphidae; genus Microdon; species Microdon myrmicae. The sequence continues at coordinate 180,632,732 of OZ007497.1, read as the reverse complement.
TGCGGGTCGACCTCTGATGTCGAAGGCACTTGAGGCAGAGTTGTGTGTTTCTTGCCATTTTCCACTTATCACCTACGTCAACTCCTTTAAACTTGGGATATTCAAGAATCACCATGTCCTCCGCACATACGCGACACATCAGTCTGCCATCCTCCAGCACCAATTCATCTCCTAGGACAACGTGGACAGCTCCGCTCAACGAACCGCGTCTCACCTCAGGCAATGGATGCGCCTGGGAGTTCTTCTTCGGTTCCCAAGACACTTCCGGTGGCGCAAAATCACCACACATCACCGCTTCCACCTCCAAGAAATCACGGAAAAGCAAGGGCTCAGGCTGTTCTTCCCCCTGTGGCTATGATGGTACGAGAACCACCCGTACCTCGTCGAAGGCAGCATCCTGGCGCGATAAATTTCCTTATCGTTTCCGGTGAACTCAGGTACTGTGTCCTTTGAGGCCCTTTTGAAGAATGTGAGTCACGTGTTTGGTGAAATTCATTTTTGGGGTGTAAATGATCCAAGGTATTTCATCCTGTCATGCGGTCTAATCGTAGTACCTCCTATATGTGTTCGAGTATTCTGTGAATATCAAGAAGTAGGTTGGGAATGTTTACTACTCAGAATTATAGCTACTACTTTGGATGGGTTAAATCGAATTTTCCATCGACTGTAATACCTATACAGTTCGTCCAGGTGACGGTTGAGTCGATTTGTTGCGAGTTTTGGGCTTTTAGATGACGTGTACAGCATATCTGGTTTACTCTACCGTCTACAGGGCGAGAAATATCTGAGGTGTAGATATCAAATAGTATGGGGCCTAGAATGGAGCCCTGTGGTATGTCTGCAGCGGAGTTGAAAGTTCGGGAAAGCTTTCTATTCACTCGAACTTGGAAGGTTCTGTTTAGAACGAACTGGTAGATGATACTACACAGCGTTCTACTGAGGCCAGTATTCAATAATTTAAAAACGAGACCTTCGATCCAAGTCGTCTCAAAAACCTTTTCAATGTCCAGGCTTACCGTAATGGTGGGTTCCTTATTAAAGAGGCGCCGCAGACGTGGTTTTGAAGTATGTTGAACGCCATAGTAGTGCCGTGCGCTCTTTTAAATCCAAATTGGAATTTAGGCATTAGGTTCCTGGCACTAATATAGTTATTTAGCTTCTCGTATATGCACTTTTCATATATTTTACTGATGCAAGTGAGGACCGTGATGTGGGGGAAGCTTGAGGGGTGATATGTTGGTTTCCCAACCTTTGCTATCGGACAAATAATAGCGTGCTTCCAAACTTGGGGAAAGTACCCATGTTGTAGGCATGGTTGAACGGAATGGAGAGTTTATAAAGAATTAAGCAGAAAACCTTCGCAACGAGTGGTACAGCATGTTGTCGATACCGGGTGACTTCTTGGGGTTTCGAGATTTAACTAGGTTCTGTAGGGTATTTGGTGTGACGAAACCGTGACTATTATCACGTGTGTCATCGAAGTATACACGGTTAGCTGGGTTAAAGGGAACAAATGGCTCGTTAAAGTTGTCTAATTCATTGTGGACCTCTGAAGTAATAATTGCATTAGTATCCAGGTCGCCGTCCTCGAGAATGAAGTTGTGATTATTTTCAAAGGTCTCTCTGATGATATTTCCTTTATTGCTGTCATTACTAATAACAACACCGTTGGGTATTATTGGCCCAGTGATACGAGAAGTGCCACATATTCTTATAAACGTTCTGGTCCATCTGAATACCCTTCAGTTTGTCTCACACTTGTCGGGTACGATTGTTTTGCATTATTTGTTTTATCAGTGTAACAATATTGTGAATAATAGAAAAAACGACGCGGTTGCATAATTATGCAATTATCAAAGTATTTAATTTAGTTCCCACGATCAGAATTCCCTAGCCGATTCGGCGTCCTATTCACTTTCCCCAGCCACTCCATTCGCTGGGGATCAATGATCTCTTTTTACAGGTTAATAGCTACAACCATTTTCCTCTCCTTTCCAATTTTATCTCTCCATAGTTCAATGCACCCTGAGATCACCAGGTTCATCGAAGTAGGTCAGTGGGCTATCCTCAGAGTTTCATTGATACACGCACACCAAAGCCAGATCAATCCTGGGTTATCGATAGTCGAACGAATACACAAGTATTTATTCACCTCAATGAGCGGAGAGAATTGAGGAATGCACAGGAGAGCGCGATTGCCATTGGCTGATCGGTGTGCGAAATCCAAATTTCATCCCTAATTGGGATCAGTCGTTACATATTCATCACAGTGGCAGGTCACGCCGCTCGGAGGAAAATTTAATTTCGCCGCAGGACAGTCACAATTCATCCACCAAACGGTGCACATAGAGTCGAGTTTTACACTGCATGGAGTGAGCATCGAAGATCGAATAACGTCGAGCGCAGTCGTGTGTGTTTTATTCTTTTTCAACTCTGGAAAGTTTCAATTTATTTTTCCACGGAATCTTATCCGTCAATCTGTGAAGTAACGTAAATTAATCGTTATTATCGAAAACAAATGGTGGGGCACAAAAATCGAAGTGAATTTAATTGGAAACCGGATACATTTAATTGTGGAAGAGTGTTCCTGAACTGCTGCTCAATAAAATTGTAATCCCTGTAAAAACAAAAAAAAGGAAGGATTAAAATAAAAAAACATTTATACAAAACAATATACCGGTGTATCTTTGATGATATATGAACAGTGTTCAGCGTAAATATTGTTGGGGATTTAAGAGAACCAGTTTCGTACGCCGGCGCCAGAACTTGAACCCCCACAACGTCCCCGTTCGCTCGTTCGCGCCCGAGTCTTATATTTAAACAAACAACTGTCTCGGGCGCTTAGTAGTGTGAGTTCCGTTCTCTGCCTTGTATGTTATGTCGCCAACAGCATCCATACATTCCTTTTGTCTGCGTATTTTTTGTACTAGCAGAAACAAACTTTTGCACACTAGAATTACTCATCCCAATATAATTATATACGAGTCCTATCAGGTTTGGATTCATTATACCCGAATCCTCTTGACGTTAAATTGATCAATCTATTGCATAAAAGTTCTACGGCAATGAAACCATAGAGCCCGCGCAAATATCTGGTAAGAAAACTTGATGACGGCGCCGCTTCTATTAAATCCTGTCCCAGTAAAATGTACTGCCCATATATGAATAAGGTTGCGACAACGAGTCTGTTAAGATATGCAAACATGTTTTCGGAGCCTTTGTCCAGCAATAAACAATTATGCATAACACAAGCAGAGCAACAGCGTATGAACATTTTTTGAAATCCAAAGAGAGGACCTGGGCAGAGATTAAACCGACGAGCTCCACACAAATATGGCAATTATAAATAATTGTACTTATAAAAGAATGAATTTGCTTTCACTACCAAGTAGTAGCAGACATGATAAAATGTCTCAAGATATTGCAGCAATATTGATTCCCCCTTTAAGTGAAACTCGCAACAGCTCCCCAAACACGGCAATCAACCGTTTACAACATCTTGTTCGACATGTTTTTCTCGCTGAACTTCCAGAAAATCTTCCAGGAGATCCATATGTATATAATGAATGTTGCCAACTCGGATGCGCGTTTCACTCTCCTTCCCATTCTCTTAGTACACTGTATCTCATATCAACATTCTGTGATGGTACCGTTTCACCTGTCACGAGATTTGTTGCTAAACTTCTTTTTAGAATGGAAAACATCCAGCGGCCGTAAACATTTTATTTATGAAAGTTGCACATGCAAACTTAATCAGTCAACTGGTCGTGTTCTTCGTAGGTAGTTTGGTGTGCCGCCTTCTGAGTCGCTTTGTAGTATCTAGATACCGTAGAAAGTCGTATGTACTGCTCGTGAGCAGCATTTAGATACTAAAACTTCGCCTTTAATCGGTCATTTTGTTTATCCACGAATTTATCTTACCAAACATTGAGAATCAATCCCTAATTTCAACAGTGGCTGTTCCAGCACACCCATCTCCGCACTTGTTGATGTCGGACTTATCAGTTCCCTGAGATCTCTTCGACGAGTTTTATTCAGTTCCAGAAGTATTCCCCCATCGGCGATTTTGAAATAAGCCGAGAGCATTTTGACGTTTCACGTCTGGTTTGATACATTCATCGTCTGCAGACGTGCCTACTGACCATAACATTCTCCTTCTACCAACAGACCTTTCTTATCTAGGTTTCTAGTGAATTGTGAAAGCATGCTTATTCGAGTCCTCGTTGCAGAAAATCCTTGTTCCCTTTAAGCGGACACCGGCTGCTGGTGTAGTGCGCCCGATAATATCCCTCACGGCGGTTTATAAGTGTGCTCTTGAGAAAAAGAACTGAGGGAAAACGTTTTAGTTTTAGTGTCAAGTGCTTAAAAAAGTGGGTTGTTTGATATTTGTCGAGGGAGTTTGTAGGCGCAAGTTTCCGGAGCTTAAACCAGTGCTACTGATACAAAAGGAGCAAGGTGAGTAATTTTTGTGCTATATCAGTATTGTACATGGACCACTGAATATGAAACATCTGCACTAACTACGACAATGAGTACTTATAGTAATCGTTGTCATTTTTATGGGAAACTAGTATGCAGTCGTTTATGAAATCCCGTCCTCCATATTCCTTGTCGCCTATTAATTGTACGTTCCTTGATTTCTCGGGCATTAGCTACTGCTTTGAAAGTTGTGTCCCAGTTTCATCAAACATTGGATGGAAATAATTCAGCATTTTCAGGATTTGAAGTCAAACCACCTGATTAAAATATTTTGTGTTATGATGCCGGCAGTCATCTACTTATTCCACTTTACAACTCAGTCATGAATGTCACTGTCTATGATGCACACTGCACTTGTTGCATCTCTTCTGTCCCAGTATGTTCCAGCTGCTCGGAAATATTCGCACGTTCGATTGTACATGCTGATTGGAAGTGTACACCCGTAATCCGGGAAGGGAATGCAAATGTATTTTGTGGTACACAATAAGTGTTTACTAGTTACATACAGGTTATAATTTACTTACTATGAACTTTCTGGCGTTTTCAGGTTCAATAGCAGGTGGAGAAGTAACATTTTGTTGCAGGATGTGAGTTCAATACATGTCCTTACAAAACCAGTAGAGTTCAATACATGTACTAAACGATCGACATTTATTTTCGTTGAATCTGTTGGTGATCTATTATTAATTTATTTATATTATTTTCGTTGTGATAGTTTTGACATAAGTTGGCACACCACATATCGTACCTATTGTTATCCAGTATGTGGATTCAGTCCACGCATCTCTTGCATCCAGGTCTATGATCTTCGAAACCACCTATTATAAATTTAATTTAAAGGTAAGGGGAGACCTCATTGCTGCCGCTGTTTTCTTAGAACGAGGTAGCACGATGCTTCTGCCTCATAAAATTATCGATTCTGATTTTATTAGCGCAATCCGTTGGGGTGTCCTGAACGAAAACACGATACTCCATAGTAACTACCTGTTTGTAATGCGTGAAAAATATATACTTGTGGGAGCTCTCTATATTACATACCAACCCACAATCCTAACCTAATTTCGACCGCTAACGGAGCGTCACATCAACTCCTATCCCACCTGTTCCCAAAAGAATGCATAGCTAAACTCATTATCCTATGCAGATAATGCATAATTGAGTTTGGCTATCTTTTCGCCATACGGCAACTCCATTTCGCTAACCCATGAGATTTCCACCGGAAATCGCATCATGTCGGTTAGCAACGGCATAGTCTGACCAAACGACGCCGTAGCATAATCATGCAACCGCTGGGAAAATTATCAAAGTATTTAATTTAGTTCCTATGATCAGATTTCCCTAGCCATGTCGGCGTCCTAATCACTTTCTCCAGACACTCCATCCGCTGGGGATCAATGATCTCTTTTCGCAGGTGAATAGCACCACCTATATTTTCCTCTCCTCCACAGTTCTGTCTTCCTATAGTCCAATGCACTCTGAGATCACCACAGCCATCGCACTAGGGCAGTAGGTCATCCTCAGAGGCTGCATTTGATACAAGCACACAAGCTAAGCCAACCGAAGTATTTGCGCTCTCTTTTTTGTTCTTTTCATCCTTCGCATGCCAAGTGACTGTCGAACGATATTCACCTCACTGAGACATGCAAATGAGAAGATTCATGAGACGAGCGCAATGATAATTGGCTAATAGCCGTGCGTATTGCAAAATTACCCATCTTCATCCCTAATTACTCAAACATCATCGCGGATGGTCACACCGCTTAACGAGTCGTCTTTCCACCACAACCGTGTCCGCACGCGAGTGCGTACACGTAGTCCGAGTTGTCTTAATGCCGAGGATTAGTTGTGTTGGATATTTACCTCTTAAAGTAATTCAGTGATTGCTGCAGTTATCTCTTAAATAGTGCATCCAAAGTTGATCAAATCTCTAAAAGTGATCTTAGATGTTTAGTCATAAAGTGAATGGGCAGGAAAAAAACATGTGTTGATATCCTTGTTTTATGAATTTATTATTAATTCCCTTTTTGTTTTTGTGCTGTAAATACTTGTATTTTTCTATCGTTCACCGAATTGAACATCATTTCCATTGAACAAAAAGAAAACCAACAAATAAAAAAAGAACATAAACCAAAGGAGAATAAAACCAAAAACCACTGTTTCCTTTTTACTCTCGTGAACATTATCTAGCGGTAAAATATGATGGGGATAGGAGTGAACCGCGTGTCCGTGTTCGGCACATCAACTCGCACCCCACATACTCATTGTGGAGTGCACAGTGAAGGAATTACTTCCACCTGGTTTTACAACACTTTCATTGCGTTTCTCAAGCATTAGTATTCTCGAGGATTTCTTGCTATCAGTTGGTTTATCGTGCCAAAGTGACACTGTGGTGTCTCTAACAGATACATACACAGTACACAAGTAAATAGTGAAGAACAACACAGAAAAAAAGAACGAATAAGCAAAAAGAATCAGCCGCATACTAAGCAAAAACATGGCAATTCCGCATGCGTTGAGTGAACTTGAGAATAACGATATAATTCGTACACGCGTTCCCAGAAGGAAATGTTGGAGCAGCGCGACTCCCATCTCCTGGAAGACTCTGGTTTGGCCGACCCTCAACATATCGACCTTAAACCCACAGGCCGTTCCTTTCGTGCAGGCCCTACAGTTTGCATCATCCGCCCTTCCCCTCCATCAGACCAACACCGCACAGAGAGTGATGGCAGGGCTGTCGATCCCGCCCACCGGTGTATTCGCAGGAGGTACATTATGGGTATCCCCTTCCCGCGAATACACAACTGAATGTGTCGCCTTACGCCAGCGGAAGGCCGCTGGGCACCGCACTATCTTTCGCAACCCAAAGTCAGTTTTCACAGGGTGCGCTATCTTTTATGTCGGTATGCGCCTCTTTTACCGTATTCCAAGCGACGTGGATGATTTGTCGGCAATGTTATTTGAGTCAATCGCAATTTATATCTTTCAAAATGAGGCGCAAGGTGGTTCTGTGGCGTATCTAACAGATACACATACAATACACAAGCAAATTGTGAAGAACAGTGAATGAAAATCGAATATGGTAAGACAAAGTATCAGCTGTATACCAAGCAATAACATAGCAATTCCACATCAGTTGAGTGTACTTGAGTTTAGAAATCGTACACGCGACAGTGGCCTGATGTGTTGAGCATTGGTTCAAATTTTAGTGATTCTAACCGTCATTGCGTGAGTTCGAATTACTCGTTGGCAATGGAGAGATTCCGTTCTAAGATTTTAAAGTGATTCTGTGTTGTAGCTGCTGGGCATAATACCTATAGCGGTCATTTTGCTCATTCATTGTGGACTTAAGCCTGCAGTCCCTTCCGGTGCAATATTGCCTTTTGTGACTGGCCATTACAATGGCACCAGAGTCCTGCGTCGACTAGAGCAACATTCGTGGCTTAAGTTCCAACTGAGTGGTAGGTAGGGGCTCAAAGTCCAGCCGCCCGGTGGAATAACGCATAAGCTATAGCCTTCGTGAAATGGTTGGGAGAAATCGTTGAGCATCAGCTTGGCTGATGGACCCGGCCGAGAAAAAAATAGCATATCAGGGCGCTGACTCAGGTCTATAGGTTCGCCTTTCATAGGAGAAGTAAAAAAAAAAGAAAACATCTTTTCTGGTGTGTTACACACGGAACCTGTTACTTTCAAATATTTATCCCTTGAGGGCACCCCCGCCAGTAATTGGATTCACTTAATGTAAATTTCTATTCTGTACTATTTATTGTTGCCACCATATACTTAGTTTTTCCCTCATTAATGTGGAGTCCCAGTTTTTGTGCGGCCTGCTCGATCTGGGTGAAGGAGTCCTGTACAGCCTTTTCGGTTCTACAGATGATGTCGATGTCATCTGCGTAGGCAAGAATCTGGCTGGACTTGGTGATAATAGTCCCTCTAGTTGTGATGCCAGAGCCACGGATTGCTTTCTCCAACGCCAGGTTGAAGAGGAGGCAGGCCAGACCGTCCCCTTGTCGGAGTCCATTAAAGATGTTTGTTAGATTGGACAGCAATTCCGATATTTTTACTTGACTAGTTACGTTGGTCATGGTCAACCTACAAAGTCGTATCAATTTGTTTGGAATGCCGAACTCTCTCATGGCATTATATAGTTCTACCCTGGCTATGCTGTCGTAGGTGGCCCTAAAGTCTATAAATAGATGATATAATGGAATCTTAAATTCCAGACATATTTTCCATCGCCTGCCTAAGGGTGAATATCTGATCAATTGTTGATTTGCCTGGGATGACGCCACACTGATATTGACTGATGATGACTTTAGCGTATGGGGCTATCCGATCTTGTAGTATAGTGGAGAGTGTCTTATAGGCGGTACTCAGCAATGTTATACCCCTATAGTTGCTACACAGTGTGATATCTCCCTTCTTATATATGGGGCAAATTATACCACGACACCAATCTTCCGGCATCTCCTCTTGCTCCCATACGTGCACCACAATATTATGAATTACGTGATCTAACGCTGTCCCTCCTTGTTTGATCAGCTCAGCTGCTTTGCCATCAGCTCCAGGGGCTTTATTTGATTCGAGTTGTCTAATGGCTTTTAATGTTTCCTCAATGCTTGGTGGCGGCAACATTTGGTCTTGATCTTGTATTGGTGGAGCCTCCAATTCTTCTGTGAGCTGACCATTTAGCAATTCATTGAAGTGCACTTCCCATCGCTCCAGAATGCCTTCGGGATCGGTGATCAGATTACCCTCCTTATCCTTGCAGTAAGTGCAGCGTGGTATGTACCGTGTCATACTGCGGATTATTTGGTAGAACTTCCGCTCCTGGTGGGGACCTCGCTCTCTACTTTTCTCTATTTCACAGACAAGGTTTTTTTCCCAGGCACTTTTCTTTTGTCTGTGAAGTCTTTTTTTTAGATCTTTTGAGCTCTTTGTATTTCTCCTCGCGCACTCGCGCACTTGCGCACTCGCGTCCTATGAGACTGCTGCATTGCCCGCTATGCAGCATTCTTACGTTCAGTCGCTAGTTTGCACTCATCATCAAACCAGTCGCTCCGATCTCTACGACTACTGCCTAAGATGGAGTTGGCAGTACTAATGACAGCATTTTTAAGGCGTGTCAATTTCTCTTCCACGCCCGGCATTCTGGTCCCGGGAGTTACTCTCCCTCCGCCGAGCTCTCCGAGGGCGAGTCTAAGCGCATGACCAAAGGTGTTACTGGTATTCTCATTGCATAGGGCAGCCGTGTTGATTCGAACCTGATCCGTGGATGCAATACGTCTCCGTAAGGCAATTCGCGCCCGGAAAACTGTACCAACAAGATAGTGATCCGAGTCGACGTTGGCACCTCGGTACGTTCGTACCGTCATCAGGCTCGAGGAGTGGCGGCGGTCTATCAACACGTAGTCAATTTGGATGCGAGTGGCTCCATCGGGTGATACCCAGGTGGCTTTGTGGATATCTTTACGCAGAAACCCGGTACTTGCAACGACCAAGTTTTTCGATGCTGCCAGTTCGATGACATGTAGTCCATTGTCATTAATGTTCTCATGCAAACTATGGGAACCGGCTCCCGACCAATTTTCCCATTCAAATTACCAAGAACGATTTTCACATCGTATCGTGGGCAGGCATTGAGGGCCCGTTCGACGTTCTCGTAGTATTCTTACTTTTCGTCGTCAGGGGACTCCTCTGTAGGTCCGTGAACGTTTATGAAACTTATGTTCTTAAACTTGCCTCGCACGCGAAGCGTGCACAGCCTTTCGTTTATTGCATTAAAGCCGATGATGGCAGGCTTCAGTTTTTGGCTGACTAGAAAGCCTACCCCGAGCACATGGTGTTTTGCATGACAGCTGTAATAAATCTCATACTCGTTTCTTTGAATAACACCACTCCCCGTCCATCTTATTTCTTGTAATGCTGTTATGTCAGCCTTATATTCGGGCAGGGCATCGGCTAGCTGCTGTGCAGCTCGAGCTCTGTATAGTGAGTGGACGTTCCATGAGAAAATTCTTAAATCGTTTAGCCATTTTCGTTTCCGTGGTCGTCGTCGTGTATCCGGTTCATATCCGAGGCTTGTTAAATTTGCCATAATAATTCGTTTTTACTGGCATGGTTATTAGCCTTGCGCCAACCTTTCTCAGGATGCCGCTGCATGCATTGGTTCACTACTTGGCGGGTGCCAAAGTAGCTATCCAGGGGTGTCACGCGGAGGCTGCTTGGATTGAACAGGGACAAGGATCGTCCTTGCCTTCGCCGGGTTTAAAGCAATCAGTGACTTTGCCGTGTATGTTCGCTCCCATCGCCCCTTCTAATACATCGCCAGCCATCAAAATCTTCTACAAAAGTGCAAAATCAAATAACGACAAAGACCACGTAACGCTGCCAATCCGATTGGATGCCACTTACCTACAGAACCACCTAAGGAGCCCAGTACAATTCGAATTGAAGAAAGAAAATACAATCCAGTCATGCCACGGCACATTACAGGAAATTAACAGTACCTGTAAAAATGCATAAAATCTCAGATGTTTAAGCGGGCAAATGGTAGTATTCAGGTTCCGCGTTTGGGAAAATTTTATGATGGTACAAAAAGTAATACAAATATGAGACAATTATTATTCAGGATGATAAAGCAAACAAAAATGTGTTTCCATTAAAACAAATAACATTTTTATTCACTACTCAACAACAATTATTTACACTTTACCTGCAAACAATTATTATTTATTTACGACCTTATCTGTAATCAAAGAAACGAAAATTAAAATTTGCTAATATCACTTCTTTAATTACCCTACTAGTTTTCTTCATTATATATCTTTTTTATTATTAAGTTTATTTCTCTGTATTTTGCACGAGTGCTCTATTACGTAATCGCTGTATATCTGTGCCTCTCACTATATATCGGTGCCTCTCCTCGGCATTTTCAAAACTGAAGAAAGTATACTTTCTTTACATAAATACGAATAGTGCAAGTCATTAAATAAGCAATTACATGAAAACGATACAATAAGATATACACAAAATCGTTTGATCGTTAATGGACACTTGTCTGCATACATGCCGCTTAGGATCGTATTACACAACTTCCAAAGCAATAAACAAGTGCCGACGATCAATCAGGAAACGTTCCTGCAATCTTGGGTTAACTAACAACTCACTGTGATCTGCAGATCTGAATGGATATTGAGCTTAAATCTGCAGAAAGTGTCCTGAATGTAATAAACCATAAACGAAAGGCAAGAACATTGGAAAATGTATCTTTGTATGTGTATGAGAGCGAACGTGAGTCGAGCTGGAGTGGTTAATGAAGACAGACAGTCCCAGAGTCACACTGATCGCTATCCTGAACGGATGGTGTCACAATTAATACAGAGTCGTGAAACAATCACCAACCGAAGAGAGTTGATTAAAGCATAATTAAAAGACTTCTTCATGAACAACTACTAGGAATGGACATATAATAAGAGCCAGTTGGGTTTTTAAAATAGTAAAATAATAATCGTGAATAAATCGTTATTTCTAAAATGGCAAGAACCTGAGTCGTATTTCAAAGTCATAGCTTGTGTAAGCAGTGTTTGTGCGAAATGCCCCGCTACGGATTGAAATAAAGGTTAATTTCATAAACCAATTGTGATTCATTATAACAAAATGTGTCTTAAGTGCGGTGGTGTGTCACATATATTGTATATTAGGCATTACTAGTCACATATATCATTATGTACAAAACAGCAATCCTTGTGTAGGGCGTTTTTACACAGAAGTACAGCACTTTCAATTTAAATAACACACATAAAAATGTTGGCATAGACATCATATTGTCTTTATCGTAAGTAAAATATAACGTCATGGCATTAATGTTTAAATATAATTGGTATATAGGCCCCGTGACTGATTCTATTGCATGTATTGTATCCGCGGATCAGGTTCGAATCAACACGGCCGCCTTACGCAATGAGAATACCAGTAACACCTTTGGTCATGCGTTAAGACTCGCCCTCGAAGGGAGAGTAAGTCTTGGGAGAGTAAGTCTTGGGGCCAGAATGCCGGGCGTAGAAGAGAAATGGACACGCCTTAAAAGTACTGTCATTAGTACTGCCAACTCCATCTTAGGCAGTAGTCGTAGAGATCGGAACGACTGGTTTGATGATGAGTGCAAACTAGCGGCTGAACGTAAGAATGCTGTATACCGGGTAATGCAGCAGTCTCATAGGACGCGGGTGCGCGAGGAGAAATACAAAGAGCTCAGAAGATCTGAAAAAAGACTTCACAGACAAAAGAAAAGTGCCTGGAAAAAAAACCTTGTCTGTGAACTAGAGAAAAGAAGAGAGCGAGGTCCGCACCAGGCGCGGAAGTTCTACCAAATAATCCCCAGTATGACCCGGTACATACCACGCTGCACTTACTGCAAGGATAAGAAGGGTAATCTGATCACCGATCCTGAAGGCATTCTAGAGCGATGGGAAGTGCACTTCAATGAATTGCTAAATGGTCAGCTCACAGAAGAATTGGAGGCTCCACCAATGCAAGATCAAGACCAAATGCTGCCGCCACCAAGCATTGAGGAAACATTAAAAGCCATTAGACACCTCAAATCAAATAAAGCCCCTGGAGCTGATGGCAGACCAGCTGAGCTGATGAAACAAGGAGGGACTGCGTTACATCACGCAATTCATGAGATCGTGTTGCACGTATGGGAGCAAAAGGAGATGCCGGAAGATTTGCCCCATACATAAGAAGGGAGATATCACACTGTGCAGCAACTATAGGGGTATAACATTGCTGAGTATCGCCTATAAGATACTCTCCACTATCCTACAAGATCGGATAGCCCCATACGCTAAAGCCATCATCAGTCAATATCAGTGTGGCTTCATCCCAGGCAAATCAGCAATTGATCAGATATTCACCCTTAGGCAGGCGATGGAATTTAAGATTCCATTATATCATCTGTTTATAGACTTTAAGGCTGCCTACGACAGCATAGCCAGGGTAGAACCATATAATGCCATGAGAGAATTCGGCATTCCAAACAAATTAATACGACTTTGTAGGTTGACCATGATCAACGTAACTAGTCAAGTAAAAATAGTGGGATTGCTGTCCAAACTAATAAACATCTATAATGGACTCCGACGAGGGGGTGGTCTGGCATGCCTCCTCTTCAAACTGGCGTTAGAGAAAGTAATCCGTGACTCTGGCATTACAATAAGATGGACTATTGTCACCAAGTCCAGCCAGATACTTGCCTACAAAGATGACATCGACATTATCGGTAGAACCGAATCGGCTCTACAGGAATCCTTCACCCAGATCGAGCAGGCGGTACAAAAACTAGGACTGCACATTAATGAGGGAAAAACTAACTATATGGTGGCAACTTCTGCGAAGAGAAGATCTTAGTTGGTCGAAGTATCAGGGTGGTGGAGCACGAATTTGAAGTGGTGCAATCCTTTAACTACCTTGGGTCAATAGTATCAGCCGACAACAATATGGAAGAAGAAATACGCGAACGGATGATTCAATCCAACAAAGCCTACTATGGGCGGTCAAGGCTCTTTAAATCCCAAAATTTATCTAGAACATCCAAGCTACTACTGTACAAGACCATGGTCTTACCAGTACTCATGTATGGATCCGAGACCTGGGTGCTTAATAAAATGCACTCTGAACTTTTGGCCGCGTTCGAGAGAAAAGTCTTATGAAGAATTGTTGGCCCCGTATGTGAGGGGGGACGATTCCGGGGACGCTACAACCACGAGTTGTATGCAATCTACCTTGAAGCTAATGTTGTAAGAAAAATCAAGCTCGGTAGACTCCGGTGGGCGGGACACCTAGCTCGAATGAGCGAGGAGGAGCCTGCCCTGAAAGTCCTTTGTGGCAGGATGTATGGAAGGAGACGGCCCGGCAGACCTTGTCTGCGATGGTGTGATGGCGTAGACCAGGACGCCCAGAGCCTGGGCTTCGTAAAATTTCATGAAATCTTAAATTTATATCCTCATAAAGTACTGAACGACTTTCCAGCTTTCGGCCACTACATTTAATCCAAAAGGTTATCATGTCTTCAACGTGCTAAGGCTGATCTCAAAAAAGTTTGTTTGTTCTTGAACTTCTATTTCTCCTACCCTGTCCCAGTATATCTCCTCTCACCTTCCACTATCAAAACGTAAGAGGTTTTCTCTCCAAGACCCAATCTATTCCGAATTATTCTCACACTTTACCTGTCTACATATTTACTTTAAATGAAACGAACTTAATCCCCAGCATTTACAAGCTGGAACAACGTAAACGCCTCAGAGTGATTCACTTGGAAAAATATGATGAAGTCAACGCAGAAAGATACGCGACAATTCGGAAAGAGACAACGAGACATTTGAAACGTAAAAAACGCGAATGAGAGAAGACTAGGATCGAAAATATTCTACAAAATGCCAGAGCAAAGAATCTCAGAGGTATGTATGCCGGCATAAATTCAATTAGAAATGGCCACCGAGGGAGAGCCAAAATAATTCGAGACACAAACGGCTGCCTTGTGACGGAAACAAACAATATCGTGACAAGATGGAAGCAGTACTTTGAAAACCTGCTTAATGTGCGCACCCATCAACCACAAATAAACGCACCAGACGTATATACAGCCGAGCCTCAGATCCCAGAGCCCTCTTTCGACGAAGTTGTAGACGCAATAAACCGATTGAAAAACTGTTGAGTCGGTTGATATCAGTCGTGATGTGCACTTCCCGTTGCCGTTCGGAGTGTGCCTGACCATTTCAAATGAGAGCTTCCTTTGCTTAAACAAAACTCTCCACTCTCCCATATTTATCTTTCAAAACACCAGTCGCCGAAGACACGCTAATTGTGATCTCCTTCTTCAGGATGGCCTTTCTTAGCTACAAACATAACGATGGGTGTAAAGTGCTGCCACATAAATGGGGTTTCTTAAGAGATGCAAGAAATACTTCACTCCATCCAAGCTGGCCACAAGTGCTCCGAATTAGAATTCAGTTCTCATATTTATTCAGGTGCGTATATTCGACCTAGAATACTCTTCAATTCCAATATTTGCATCTGCTCAATAGGAAACTCAAACGAGCAATGAAACTTATGCGCAACACTTTCAATGCCATTATTTGAACGTAGGCGTAGTACATCCCCCTGAAGGTAAAGAGTGGCTTTTAACCATGTTTGCGGTTTATTTCGTGTATTTAAATAAAAATACAGTTCGTAAAGTATTTAGGTGCCATCGAGCCGTTCATAGGCGTGCGCGTTTTGTCTTTTAAAGGGGAGTTTACGAAGAATTTTGCATAGGAATCTCAAAGCATCTAAAAGCCAAACGACACGAGAATTGAAGTCGAATGATTTGTTAAAAGATACATTCGCTGGGAAACTCATCCTATGAAGAGGAGATATTGAATGGCGGCCGCTGTTTTATTTTCTGTGGGAATACTTAATAAAGAAGTTACGAAAGTAATCAGGTAACAATAGGCCAAATACAACTAAAAATTGATCAAGAAATCAACGACATTTCAAGAGAAATATTAACAGATAGCCGTTGTCATGTTATCTAATTAAATTCGTTTAATTATTACCCCCTATAATAATTAACATCTCGTGTCTGCACATGTATATCCTTCCTTTCCCCAATACCCAAAACATCACTTTCCCAATACTATAGAATATTCCCATATACAATAATTAAATAATTAAAATAAATTAAAACCCTATGAAATGGACGGACCCCCGGTGAACAGGCGAAGAGACTTCGACCATCCAGTGGCCAGTAGACGGGACCCAGCAGGACGGTGCCCACCTCGACACTCACAGGGCATGGACTATATAGAGGACCACCCGGTGAGTGGACGATATAGTTATAGCCGACCAGGGGACCCGTCACGAACACAGGATGAAAGAAACCAGCGAGAACAGAGGTATAGGGAATATATCCCGGATCCGCAGGAGTCGTTCAGTAGGCAACCTCAACCTACGAACGACGCGTCTCGGAGAGATGGGTATTACTATAGCAGGTCGACCGAAACAGCTCGACCCTATACTGGACAACACCACCCCGTAAGCCGCCCCCAACCTTCGAGGAACCCATTCCGCCAGTACGAACCAGCACGCGCATCAACACACGATTTTCAGCCACACGGTGGGACAAGGCCCGACGGACCTGGAGTACGAAGGTACCAACAGGGCGAGGGTGATTATTATCACCAAGAAACGCCCATCCAGGTCCGAGACGCACAACCACACCGGATAACTGCAGAAGTACCATGCAGTTTTTGCCACAAAAGGGGGCACCTACGGGACGAGTGCATTACTGGCCGCAATATGCCCATTTGCACCTCGTGTTTCAGGTACGAGCACGAATCAGGAAATTGTCGGGTAAAGGTTGTACCACCAACGTCGCGGAACCCCGCACCACCTGCACAAGCAGCCACAACCAACATCGAACCGAAGAGTGTACAGCGTTCGATGTTGTTGTGAGTATTGTGGCCGGAATGGTCACAAGTGGGCGCAGTGTCGATACAAGACCAATTGGCAAAAACCCCACCCAACTCCAGCTTGTACACACACTGCAACGGCTAGACCTATACGTCGCCGTAATAACCTGCCAACCTGCACGGTTAACAAAACAAATATAAAAGGTCAAAAAAAATGACACAAAAAGCCAGGTAAAAACCCCAAAAGGCAGGAGAAACCGACAGAGGCACTCTAGGCGCAGGTCAGGTCGAAGCCGCTCTAGTACGGACAGTACAGAACAGAGCACCGAACGAAGTAGCTGCGCCGAGAAAAAGAGTCACTTCACTAACACCCAAAATAGCGATCAACCAAAACCAACGGCGGCCCCTGGTCGACAAAAAGCTATGGGTAAGAAGTCGGGAAACGACAAACGGTCGGGCGGAACATCTCCAACCCGACCGAATTAAACTCGCAACTCAGAGCTGTTCTCAGTTTTCGCCAAGTGAAGTCCCAGTCGTCCAACTCCAATTGGACATTGGCCGTAAAACATATACGAGCCTAATTGTGGACACTGGCGCTGAGATCAGCCCCATAAAGACTAGAGCACTCCACAAAAAGTATTAAGTGGATGCCCAGAAAGCAATGATCCTCCAAACATTTTTTGGCAAGGGAAAGTCCAGATGATGCATACAGGGGAAGTTCAAACTACATCATGAAATCCCCTGTAGCTTCGAAGTGGTAGACACATTGTCAGAATTGTCTAAAGACGGCTTGTTGGGTAACGACTTTTTGTCGCGTTATTGCAAAGTTGATGGACCAGGAGGTTGTTTGGAATTTCCCCAAACAATCACTAATCCTGACAGTTTTTCCGTTGACTTTGCAAATAAATGCAAGAAAGTAAGCACGAGAAAGCTTAGACAAAAGGCAGCCGAACGGGACACCGGACCACAGGGACCTAAGAAGGCCGACACTGCGGTCGGAAAGACCCCGAAGACCCTACCCACGCAGGGGAAGGGCTGCGAAAACCTGTCAGGCGCCAGTTACCCCAACAAGCAGGCAATAACCCGAAAGCCAAAAGGTGGCAAAGAAGGGGACACCTTTGGAAAACCGGGAGAATATACAAACCGGTAAGCGAGTATCTGTATCCAATGGTACGGTTGGATTTAAAGAATCATCGAATTTTCATGTTAAGGCTAAGGAGAGTTGATTTATAATATTTTAAATCACATATGTGGCTAGTGGATTAAAGTGTCCTGTGAATATAGAGTAAAACTGTAATAAAAATAAGAAGTTAATAAGTGATGGCTGGGAATTAATTGGATTAACCTCAGAAGAAGAAAAACGACACAACACAAGACCACGCAGGGGTAAGTTTTGTGGAAACAATAAATAAATAAATAATTGTTAAAAAATCGTTAACAGTCATCAACTCAACTTATTTTTGAGAATTTTCAAATTCGACCGGAACAGTGTCAACAGGCAGCATTTTTTTTTCGTGATTTCTAAATGTATAAATTAACCATTTTTTAGTCCATAATTCGGTTTCTATTATATATTGAAACCAGGCTTTTGGTTAGGAGTCACAATCACGTATTACATCCACTCGAACTGTGCTCTGACCTTTAAGGGTGCCGCGAACTCCCATTTTGTGCGCGCGTTAGTGTAAAGAAAAAAAAAGAAAAAAAAAAAACAAAAACATGGCCCGTTTCCAACTGAGCTTGACGAATACAATTTACTTCTCCAAAGGTTTTTCTCCTATATCCGTCAATTAAGGAGTCGAGAGTTTAACTCAGCCAGGGATAATCGTTCTTTGGCCGAGCCGCACGAATGTGGAATACTCTATCTGTTCATATGGCTCCTCATTATTACAATCTTATGTATTCAAGACTAATGTGTATCCACACCTCCTTTTCTTATCATGCCCACTCTATGCTTTCACATTTAATGATACCCCAAGATTTCTGTATGCGCAATTTCTGTAAAAAAAGCAGTCCTGCAAATGCAAAAGGCATTGAACAAAACGTATACTATTTCGCATTCATTTCAGCTAGGATTTGTTATCTATTTCTTATAAGGTCTAAATTGAGTCTCCAAGATTCAGTAAATATCTGTACGAACGCCATAAATTCGGCGAATTGCTCTAGCCTACTAGCTTAATTGTATCTCCTTACGTGTGTATTTAAAGTACTTGTCCCTTGGGTCTATAAATGTTCCTTACTTGGTATTATTTGGTGTATACACCATTGCTTGGTTGTTTAAATTCAGAAGAGACTTTTGCCTAATGAAACAAACTTTGTTAATGTTTCTTAATTAAGGACTTATTTCGAGTGTAACATAATCACTTGATTAAATTGCGCATAAATTAAAACCCCCACTTGACCGGAAAATTCAAAAGCAAACTAATTACAACTTTTGTCTCAATTTCCTCTTCGAAATTTGACACAAAGTGAAGTAATTGACTATGGATATTAGACAGATGTGATCACAGAAAAAAGCCCCCTTTAAATCTGAAATCGTGAAACAGGCACATAAATGTCTCCAAATTAAAATATTTCACAGACTACAGCAACCAAACAAATTGCAAACAGTTTTCGTTATAATAGAATTCTAATTCCGGTGAAATGCAATCACTTTCACCACCATCCCATTTCAAATTGCCCCGTGAAAATAACTCGTAATTGAATATCCCAAACAGTGCAACACTGATGAGACGGCACATGAACTCTGCCGGACAGGAAGTTAATTAAAACAGTTGCACGGATATGGAAATGCATTAGGAGCACTATAGAAAAACTGCATGTTTCAATAATAATAAAATAAACAACATTCCAGGAATGTCAGTTCGTTCTACACTTCGGTTCATTGACCCAGTTTGTGAATTGAATTGGGCTTAAACCAGGTGTGCCCTGTGGCGCATGCCAGCATTTGGGGTTTAAGCACATGGCGTCGTTACTACTGGTTTTAAACATTTTATGGGTTTTGCCGGCAATTTAATCGTTAACTGCGGTCGTAAAAAATGGAAGCCAGAAAAGAGTTTTTCTTAGAAAAATAATAGGAATAAGATAAGTAACTACATCAACCTTGGATCTAAATATAGATCGGATAAATATTTGACCCACTTTGATATTTTAAAGTTACCGTAGGCGATAGACTTATGCACTAAATGATTGAAGATACGAGGGTGGACTGAAAAGTTTCCGACTTAACAAAGATACAAGACATTTTTTCTTAAAATTTATTTTGATTTTTCTACATAGTCTTCTTGTAACTCTACACACTTCTCCCAGTGATGCTTCCATCTCTCTAACCCGTCCAAATAGTATTCGGCGTTTTTCTCTGCAAAATAACTGTTCACGAAGGTGCCTCCTCATTAGATTAGAGAACAAAAAGAAGTCACTTGTGGCCAGATCTGGGGAGTAAGGCGGATGGTCAAGCAGTTCAAACCGTAATTCGTGGATTTTCGCCATGGCAGCCGCTGAGGTGTGAGACGGCGCGTTGTCTTGGTGAAACAGGACTTTTTTTCTGCAAATGTGGTTGTTTTTTCGCAATTTCAGCCTTCAGTTGGTGAAGTAATGATGCGTAGTATGCGCGTGTAATGGTTTTTCCTTTTTGAAGATAATCGATTAATATGATTCGATGACTATCCGAAAAATAGTCGCCATCACTTTCCCAGCCAAAAAAACAGTTTTTGCTTTTTTTGAACGCGATTGCCCCTTTGCAGTACACTCTTTTGACTGTATTTTTGTTTCGGGTGTATAATGGTGTTTCATAGACAGTGTTTTTTTTTTTTTTTTTTTTTTTTTTTTTTTTTTTTTTTTTTTTTTTTTTTTTTTTTTTTTTTTTTTTATTACCACTTCTCTCGGGAGAGGCGAGTAGGCGCCCCGGGATGCCACCAAAAAACGGTTGCAGTTTCTCTGGAACAGCTGCAGGCTGTAACGCTCCGGGAACATTCGCGCGGGAAGGCAGTTCCACAGCTTTCCTGCTCTGTAATGGAACGAGTTCTGATGCAGGGATATTCGCGCCGTCGGGAGATTAACCGCAAACTGGTGTGCTCCATCGAATTGTCTTTTGGAGCGCACATAAACTGAATTACGTGGAACAATATCACGAATCTCCGAAGAACAGTACCCGTGATAATATCTGTGAAACAGACAGAGGTCGGCTATGCGCCTTCGATGTGATAGCGACTGTAGTCCCGACGTCAGCGCCGAGTCCCCGATCAGGCGGATCCTTCGTCTCTGTATGCTCTCAAGTATGTCGAGGGTATGTTTAAGAGCCGAGCTCCAAACATGAGAGCAATATTCGAGCGCGGGTCTAATTTGGGATTTATACAGGAGAAAAAGTTGGGCTGGAGTAAAGTATTTCTTGGCTCTAAAAAGATAGCTCAGTTTTCCTGAGGCTGACCTGGTGATGCTCGACACGTGTTTATGCCACGACACATTCCACAGACCCTGACGCCGAGCAATTTCAAGATTTCACCAGATTCGAGGGCCTTGCCATTCATCATTAGCTGTGGAACCGACGATACATTTTTCCTTGTGAATGTTGTATACTGTGTCTTCGTTACATGGAAGTCGACAAGATTGGTCTTTCCCCACTGCGGGACTTTATCTAGATCCTGATTCAGAGAGTCAATCTGTCTACATCTCACCTGGTGCGACGTTGATGCACCAATCGGCCGACCACTTGAAAAAGAGGAAACAAGCCTACTATCATCCGCAAAACTGAACACTTTGTTGTCCGTTGTATCCTACTAATCATTTATGTGAAGCAAAAACAAGGTTGGAGTCAGAATAGAACCTTGAGGCACCCCCGAATTAACAGGATTCAGATTCGAACACTCGCCGTCCACAACAACCCGGATCGATCGATTCTCGAGGAAGCTCCTCGTCCAGTCGCAAAGTTACTGGGAAATACCGTATGGACGAAGTTTGCTCAGCAATGTTCCGTGCAAGACGCAGTCAAAGGCCTTGGAGATATCTAATGCGACCGCCCTTGACCCACCATCCCCCCAATCGCCGATTACCATATATCGGTTATAAGTGTCGAAAGGTCTCTCGTGGACCGCCTGCCACGGAATTCGTATTGACGATCATTCAGACGCCCGTTGCACTCCAAATATTAATTAACTCAGTACTGATGACTTTTTCCATCACCTTAGATGACATAGACAGTAATGCTATCGGACGGTAATTCTGTGGGAGACACTTTTTTCCCTTTTTTTTGGGATTGGTGGAACTCAGGCGATTTTCCAGCAGGTAGGAAAAGTCCTTTGTTCATTTGATAAGCGAAACAGAGTACCAATAACCGGGGATAATTCTGGAGCACAGTTCTTATGGACTAACGCTGGTATTCCGTCCGGGCCGGTTGCCTTCCTACAGTCCAGTTCACGTAGAATTCGTTGAATAGTACTCGGGCGAAATCTCACACCCCGCATGGAACACCGTACCGGCGTGATCAGAGGTGGCACAAAAAGACTGGGATCGAGGTTTGAATTCGCGGAGAATAAATTCGCGAACACATCAGCCTTATCCCTTGGTTTTGTGACTAACATCCCATTGTCCATCACCAACGGAGGGAAAGAAAAGGAAGCGAAGTTACTGCTGACAGCCTTTACCATTGACCAGAAGGAACACGAACCAGTTGGGCACTCAAGGAGTTTATTAGTGACTCTGTCGTTGTGAGCTTTCTTCGCGGTATCAATCCCCTGGTTGCACGCGTTTCTGATTCTAAAAAAATTTGTTCTGTTCACATCAGTGGGATTGTAGCGCCACTGCTTTAAAGCTCTAGTTTTGCCGCTGTAATCTGCTCGCATTTTTTGTTAAACAAAGGTTTATCAAATGAATTTCGTTTCATGGAATGCGGAATGTAGATCTCCACCCCGAGAAGAATAATCTCTGTGACCGACTCCGCGCAAGCATTAACATCAAAGTCTCCGACGAGCACCTCCGACCATGGAAAGGATGCGAAGAAATCTCGCAAATCGTTCCAGTTAGCAGCCCCATACTTCCATACATAGCGAAGCTGCCTAGGCCGGTTATTCGCTTGAAATATAAGTGGTTGCGCGACAGATACCAAGCAGTGATCTGAGTTTCCCAGTGGCGTAGAAACCTCCAGGGTATAAATATTCGGTTCGGATGTCAAAAACATATCCAGGGTATTCGCATAATCACCTCGGCCATCTGGCACTCGCGTGGGTTCCTCCACGAGTTGAGTCATGTTGTGGCTAACAGCAAACATCTCCTCCAGCCTTCCAGCTTTGTCGGTTCTGTTTAAATGTACCAACCAGCCGGAATTGTGCACATAAAAACCGCCAAGGACAACAATTTCAGAATCTGGGTGGTTGATCGGCATCCAATCTACGGTATGTGAAATATATTCGAAAAAAGTCGCTGGTCGATCGTCATTCGGAGAGCGGTAGAGACAACAAAGAAATTTAACGGAATTCCTCAACACGACTCTCCACCATATGAAGTCCATGTTATTGGGTTCCGACGCCTCCATCCTCTGGCAAGCTAGCTCGGATCGTGGGAGAACACAGACTCCGCCTTTAAAACGGAATCTCGAATGCAAGTCATGTCCCGAGCAAAGAAGATATGTCGAATCAGTTGACGAATCGACCTGGGTCTCAGTTAGGGCAAGGATATCAGGTTTTGCTGTTTGCAAATATTGGTGGGCGGCGTTTACATTGGTATTGGTGAATCCGATGCCCCTGATGTTACAAAATGCCGTTACCAGTCGAGCGTGGACGGAACCTCGAGAACGAGTCCGATTATGGGATGACGAACTTCTTAAAGTTCGGTTATTTGTCATAATATCTGCTTGGCAATACCCCAGACATAGTCCCCCCCGGAGATCCGAAAGGGAAACTAGTTTACCTCCGGAATTCTTTATATCAGAAGGTACTATCATGATTTATGTCTGCGGCAGTCAGGGCCATCAGCCACACATCTGACATATCCTCGAAGTTTTCTCTCGACGATATCGCGGAATGTACAGCGTGGTATCTCACTTTGGGACCGACTACCATCTAAACCAACCTTTTCTCGAACCGGTCCAACAGCCAAGCTCCAAAAGATGGCCAGGGATTTCTCTCGACCATTTCACGGAGTCTAGAGGTTGATAGGGTGGTATTTCACCGGGCGACAAGGCGTTGGGACCCCACCTACCACTCGGCCTTTAGTCGCCTCTTACGACAAGCCGGCCTAGCTGTGAGTATATTCTAAAGCCCTACTCAAAGGGTCCATTAATAGGCGCCAAAAGTCGGATTTATTGCGCTTAAACTGCACCAACAGACCGTTGGAACTTTTCAATCGAACACGTTTTCGGTTCTTTGTCTCTTGAACTCGCTCTTGTATACAACACACTGCAGTCACGATTTTTTGGATGGTATGGTTTGTTCTGGATTAGTGGTGATTGTTGTTGCTGCTGCGACTGTCAATCTTCAATTTTCATCACCATCATCATTATCGACACTACAACCGGAATCCGGTCTTGGCCTTATGTAGCAAGTTTCGAGGCTTGTTAAATTTTCCATAATAATTTATTTTTACAGGCAAGATTATTAGCCTTGCGCCGTAATCTCATTTTTGCCGACAATTAATTTGCACTGACAACTAGTTTTATCAATTGTTTTAGAAAGACAAGTTCAACCGAGCTGCTGATTTAATACACTATTAGGAAAAACTTATTTCACTCCAGGAAAAAATTTATTTGTGTCAAAACTACTGAGAAATTCAAACACCGACCGTCCGTTCACCAAAATCGATTTATTATTAATTAATTCAATAATTTTTTTTTCAAACTATACAAGTTTGGATTCATTTATGTAATTTTGGTTTTACACCATTCAATAACTACGGACCGACAACTCATTATATTGCTCTAGAAAACACAAATGCAACCGATAAGTTTCGGACACTATTTTAAAAACAAGAGTCCATTTCCGATTCACACACGAAAATCGCTCATTCGCGTCCTTTTATACTGGGAGAAAAATTTACCCCCACCTTACCATTTACTGATTCACAACAATTGTCGTGTCAATGGAATTTGATCCGGGAATGCCTTCAAATCCACATCAATCATGCGCTGTAGAATGGCTTCTCCGAGCAGCGCCGAGCTAAATCGAGAGGGTGTTTTCGGAGAAGTCTCAATACTGACTTGTATTGTTATAATATTTGCCGTTAATCGGCTCTGACGAAGTAGATTTGTTTAGCCGGGATTAGTAACAGTACCAGAAGGCAAACATCTTCACACGTGCACACATTTTATGGCGACTTCTGGAGTTGTGATTTTTACTTTATTTCTTGTTCCTTGCACGTTGTGTGTTAACAATTGGGAAGTCATTTCGAATGTATAGCTGAACTATTTCGGCACGATCGACTAGCATGTATTACTCAAAACACCAAAAATATCCTAAAACTGAATTTTCAGACACGTGCTCTATGACAGTTGTCAGACAGAAAATGTTAACGTTGTAGTGTTTAACGATGTGTTCACCTAAGTTGGGCCACCTTGTACATACATTAATTGGAGAGATAAAGGGAAGAGCGTTTTAAAAAAATTATCGATCAAATGCCTTGCTTACAAATTCTTCCACAGTGGCCTTAGTTGTACACTGTGTAGTATTAACTCAAACATAGCTCTCCAATTTCGCTTCTCTAAAAAGTGACGGCGATTATTTCAGGTCGCTGCAGGGGCACCACAAGAACCCATTTTTGACTCCATTCTCTTCAGCATATATATCCCAAGTGTGGGAGTGTAAAATAAATACGCTTCACCGACGACGTTTATTAATTTTTTTTTTACACAAACGCGCGCACGAAAGGGTCTCAAACGTCACTTACACTCTATATATTAGTACTACCAAAAATAATATACCCTCTACAAGTAGTTCACACTTTTGGGCATTTGTGAAGAAGATCAAAAACTCGGTCTCCTCATGCAATTCTTCATTTATAGTCAATCACAGACCAGTCATCGGTGCAATAGGAAAGAGAATTTGCTTCCTGTCAATTCAACGCTTTTCAGATTCCCCATCAGCTCCGCTTGAATGTGAGCACAAGCAGCACACCATGAGCCAGATTGACTTTCGAAAACGTACCTTGAATGCGCTTCAAGTAACTTCATAAATCCATTGGCTCGGATGCCATCCCCCAATTTTTTTGAAGTGACATTTTCTTCAGTCACTAATCCGCTGCGGAAGCTCTTTCATTTGTGGCACTCAAATGGGCAATTTCCAAATAGATGGAAATCAGAAAACGTCCAACCAAATCATGAAAAGGGCGACAAATCATCTTCCTCTGCTTATTGATCATAGCACAAATCAGTCCCTTAATGATCGGTAATACGGCTTTCGTAACAACAGCTCCACAGAAGATCTGATTTTATATCTTACCGAAAGGTGGAGCCACTTCATTCACTAGCTAGGTGAAAGTAAAGCTGTTGCATTGGATATATCAAAAGCATTCGACAGACTTCGACATCCAGCACTGTTGTCGATATTGCGTTATTTGGAGTTCATTATACGCTAATTCAATGGAAAAGATACTATCCTTCTAGTTGCTTAATCCAAGTTGTTCTGGAGTTGACAAATCTGCCTCCCATCGAATTAAAACTAGCGCTCCCAAGGTTCCATATTGTCATTCATTCTCTTCTTCATTTGTATAGACGATCCTTTGTCTACTACCCTCTAAGAGACTATACTTCTAGTTGCTTAATTTAAGTGGTTCTGGAGTTGACAAATCTGCATCCCATCGAATTAAAGCTAGTGTTCCCAAGGACTCCAAATTGTCACTCACTCTCTGCCTCATTTGTAGAGACGATCCCTTGTCTAGTACCCCCAATCTAATTCACTGATGGCAGAATTTTGAGATTTTCAGGCTCACACGAACATTCTCGACCAACCTTTTTGAACCTCGTTATCAATTAGCAACATATGCTCAATTCGTTGTATTCCGAACTCGACGAGATATGACAATGAAGATTATCTACACAAATCGAAATCAATGCCGTGAAAGTCCAGGGCTTCCGCTTGTCGTCAAAGATAAATTTCAATGTAAATAACTCTGTCGATGAACGACATTTGTACCATCGGAACCAAGGTATCGGGAAATCGTGGCACTCGAATGAATGCAGCTTTAATTGGAACGACCACACATCTGAAGCAGTAAAAAGTGCTACTAAATGGATGGGCTTTCTTAAGAGGTGTAAGAAATACTTCACTGCATCCAATTTGGACACAATTTACAAAGCGTACGTTCGTTCTAAGAGGGAATTGAATTCCCATTTTTGCTGAGTCGCATCCTAAACTTTGCCATATATCAGCGATAGGATGCAAAAAGGAGCAGTGAAACTCCTTGGAAACCCAGGCGTTAGTCGTCCAATTCCGCCGTTAGAACATAGGCGCACTATATCATGCATATCTCGTTTTGATAGATATTATCACCGTCTTAATAACTTGCTCCTACGATACTGGTTAGCAACGATACCCGTCAAGCAAAGACGCGCCATGTTGAAAGTCAAATTCATACGTACAAATAAACACTGACATTCTTTAGCCGAACAGCAGAAATATGGAATGCTTACCATATGTTTTCTCGTTGTTATAATCACCATCATCGCCACTACTACCGGGATCCGGTCTTGGCCTTATTTAGCAAGTCTCTTCACCGGTATCCGGTCCTTATCCGAGACTTGTTAAATTGTCCATAATAATTGGTTTTTCTGGGCAAGGTTATTAGCCTTGCGCCAACGTCGTTATAATATCCAGGCATTTAAGACACGCGTACGAGGAGGTTAAATGATTGGACACTATTGTCATTGTAGGTGAATACGTACCATTAGCGCCATCTTGTGATATGTACTTGAAAGAGGGAAGTATTTGCTGCAAATACATCAAGTTTATCGACGATAGCACGTAAGTTTCGCGTAAACTGCGCAATAAAAATTACCCCTCTAAAATATAGTGATGTCTGGGTATGCCATAAAATGTTATGCTTTCTGTGGGTTAACATCTACCAACACTTATGAAAAGTTGTGTATGACATTTAACAATGTTACGACATCTTTCTTTATCCCCTACGTCTTCTTCCGATCGCACTGTGCTCTGACATTTAAGAGTACCCTAAAATTCCCATTTGTACACGTGCTGGGGTAAAAAAAAAAGAAGTCTAGTCAAGGGTCTTCACATTAGAAAGAAAGATGTTAAATGTTAATTGAGATGAAACGGAAGAAGATTATTGACACGAATTTTTCCAAAAATCCTTGGCAACAACAGAGAAAGAATTAACAATTCAACAACATATCGAAGTCATTGAAGAGTATTACGTATTATCATCAAATAAAATAGATTTTGCAGACCTAGCGATGAAAATTTAAGGACGATTGTTGAAAAGTCACAGAAAGCTACTGTCCACTGAACATATTTTACTGGAGGAATCATTGGACGTGACGGGAAATGATGTTTCATTGAATGGGTGAGCAGCGTTACTGTAGAGTGTTAACCAACTTTTGATCGGAATTAGATGATACTGACATCGAGAATAGCTGGTCCCATCGAAGCCCAGGTAAACATTAGGTACTACTATTACTTTTGATTCATAATTGTCTTAAACAAAACTGATAAAGAAATTACCAATTTTGACGAGTGTCTGTGTGCAAGATGCAAGATGATTTATTTCCTTTTAACATCTTTCCTTCTTATTGGAAAACTCTTTACGATGGCGGGTGGAAAATTCGACTTAACTGCACAAAAACTGCCAACTTTTCGATATTCTCAGAATATTCGAATACAAATGAGAGCTACTGCAATTCGTCTTTGTGACAGGGTAATATATATTCAGAACATTTACCCCAATAATGAATTTCATGAAACTTATGATCCGTATCATACAAAGCGCCATGGACGTGGTCTAGGCAACAACAGTATTTATTCATTTGTTGGTGGTCATAACAAAAACCAGAAGAATCTACTTTGTTGGTTTATTATCTGGAAGATGCGTAGGTTGTTCAAGTGGGTGGGAGTTCTAGAAAGTGCCAGCACAACACGAAACAAAAGTTGGTTTGCAATTTCCCTTTAATAAAGTTAACATCACTGATGTGCTGCATTCTGAAGGTCAATAAAAATTGCTGGAGAAAACAAAGAGGCGATTGAAACCAGCAAAAAGTAACACGAGGCAATGGGACGTGATTAAATTCGTTTGAAGGCAGACTGTTCGTGACCCTGTGTGCCGCGCTGGTATCATTTCAAACTTTTTACATACACTCTCAATTTGGAGAGCGTGCTTGCTCGTACCACAATATGTTTTGTGGCTGCAAAGAGGAAAACTCGACTCACTTCTGAGAAGAAAACAACATTGGCAGTAAAAATAGATTGTTTACATAAATTTCGATCACCCATCAAAAGAACGGAAAATGTGCTTCCTTAATGAGGTGCTGATGTTTCTTGTATGAGGATTTAAGCAGTCACGTTGTTAGGCATTCGCTTTAGAAAACCATAATTAATGCTAAACGAATCCAACAAATTGAGTGATTTTGGACGGAAAAAATAAATGACCAAAACATATTTGCCCATGTACGTACCTACAAAGTTACTAGTAGCATATGACAACATAGTATAGCGCGCGGTTGCACCTCTAAGGACAGTGAGGTATTAGCTCGATTTAACGTGGACGACAAAATTAAGTCGAAAAGACTTGATTTGTTATCTAAACAAAAACAAAATGATTTTTTTGCCCATATAGGATTAAAGCGTCTCAAAATTTGTGGGGGTTCTCTATATTACGCTAAGAACCAACCCACAATTTCGCCAGCTGACAGCGCACAACGTTAACCACAATGTTATTTGACGGCCCATACCACCTGTTAAAGGTACCCTCCCAAAGGACGCATAACCTGAATTCATCCTTCATGCAGATAATGCATAACCGAATTCAGCCTTTTCATGCCATATGGCAACATAATTTGATATACCACATGAGATTTCCTATCCGAAATCATAAATCTCATGCCTGGTTAGCAACAGCAAAGTGTGAGTAAACGACGCTGTTGCTACACAGCGAAACGGCTTGGGTTATCACAAATTCCTTTAGTCTTTTTCCCACGCCGATATTTTCCCAAGTCACAGAGGCGTCCCTTTGACCTGCGCCAGACACGGCTATTCCCTGGGGGTCAAAAAACCCAGTCAGGTGAAAAGTATAAGAAACATACTTTTCAATCCACCCCATTTCCCCTTCTCGGAGTGCATTTTGGTTCTGCACTCTGAGAGCAATCAAATACGAAACTGGGTCATGCGGTCACCAATTGGTTTCGCTTTCGTTGCAAGCGAAAGCAAATCAAATCGTCATGCTCTCCGTCGCAGTTTTCCCATTCTCCTCAATTTCATTGACTGTGGTTAGATTCGCAAGAGTTTATTCACCTTATCGGGCGAGGAAATGGGAGAATGAGGATGAGTGTGCGATTAATAAATCAATAACTTATATCATTCGGGTCGCTTGTTTCCTATCTTCGTGAATTTCCACTGCCTGTGCTCTGTTACCTAATTAATACAAAATTAAATGCTGGACGGCCAACTTATTATATTCGGTTCGGGAAAAAGCAGTTTTAATTCCAATCATTTGCAGAAAGAGAATTTGTGTATAGTTTGTAGTTCGGTCGGGCTGTTATCTATGCACTATTGCTTATCATTGAGAAGCTGCTAACGAAAACTAAAGAAAAATTATGTGAACATACTAAGTGCATTAAAAATATCAAATAAGATTCATTGAAAAAGGTGTCGAAGTGCTCGTAGCAAATTTATAAATTTATTGTGAATTATTTAGTGTGACGCTGGATTTAAAAAATGAATGTACTTATTAAATATACAAGGCGCATCAGTGCAATTAAAAAGATTTTTTTTTAAAGCAAAAATAAAAAAAATAAAAACTAATTCCAACCAAACCAGTGAGTTTTAGTTTTCCACCCCTTTTGGCGAACGGCTTTCGGCGGAACAATCGTTGGGGATATTAGTCAACTTGTGCCCGTGTCTGGCATCTACGAAATACCTCCACAAGTTAAAACTGCTACAACTTTAAAGGACAAGTTTTAAGTTTGTTAATAGTCGCCTTCGTCGCGGCATCGTAGCACGGAGCCGTCAGTTGAACCTACGTCCTCATAGATTACGAACGAAATTAGGCAGAAATATTGGATCTTCGGCCTAAGGACGACGACAAAGAAGGTGATGCATCAATGCCAGTGGTGCAAAGTCAACAGGGGCAAGCCCCAGGTGTCGCCTGTCGGCGATCTACCCAACGAACGATTGTACCACCATAAGTTCCCCTTCATTAGCACGGCAGTGGATTATTTCGGTCCAATGAGAGTCGCTGTTGGAAGAAGAACAGAAAAACGCTGGGGTGTTCTATTCACATGTCTGACCACAAGAGCTGTGCACTTGGAGTTGGCGAACTCACTCAATGCTGGTTCCATGATTATGGCCTTGCGGCGAATGATGGCGAGACGAGGAGCTCTGAAGGTGATATGGAGCGACGACGGGACTACCTTCGTGAGCGCAAATAGAGAGCTGGAAGAGGCGGCAAAGGGGGCAAAGATCCAGTGTAAGTTCATACCGCCCGGATGTCCGGACATGGGAGGTGCATGGAAAAGGCTCGTGCGCACAGTAAAGTCAGCTTTGTTCGGCGTTCTGCGCACGAGGGTCCCGCCAAAGGAGGTTCTCGATACATTAATGACTGAAGTGGAGTATGTCATAAATTCACGCTCGCTTACACCCATAAGGGCTGATCCGGAGGAAGAAGAGCGGCTGACACCCAACCATTTCTTGCTGGGGCGATCCTGCGGAGCAACATCGCCTGGTGAGTTCAATGACTGTGAGCTCATGGGAAAAGCGAACTGGAGGATTGGCTAGCGGTTGGCGTGTGGAAGTTATATTTTTGTTAATTTATCTTACCTCTTTTGGGGAGATCCAGTTGGTTCCTGGGTCCAATGAAAGACGATTTAATTTTTTATTTATTTAATTACGGCGGATCATTTTTGGAATAGGTGGATCAAGGAATATCTACCTACTTTGATGCCGAAGAGGATTTCCGGACGATCCCCCGCGGTCCAACATGGCGGAGACATTGCCCTGGTGGTGGATGCGTCGCTACCACGAAACACCTGGCCTCGAGGGGAGGTCCAAACCATGTATCCGGGACCGGATGGGAGAATCAGGATCCTGGATGTGAGGACAACATTTGGAGTACTGCGAAGACCGACCCGCCGGATCGTCGTTTTGGTTCCCATGAAAGCGTCGCCTCAACAGGATGAAGTGCCTTGCACTGCGCGGGAGACTATTGACGACGTAACATGCGAAGCAGAGGGCGGAGCAGCACATGACTGCCGACTGGCAGGCTGAGGATCGGCAAATTATACCAGTCGCTATCTTTGTTCCTGTGACAACATGCGAGCGAGGTAACGGGGACAAAAGAGAAAATAAAAGTAGCGGCAGTTGGGGAGTACAACCAGTACAACGCAAGCACCGAACAAGACTACAACGTCCGTCATCCAGAAGAGAGTCCGGCCTGGAGGTGCACATATAGGGAGATCGTGCAACAGATTAGAGTTCTATCTATGTAAATATTAATTAAACAAATAAATATCTGTGGGAGTTCTTTCAAAATACGCGAAGAACCACCCGCAATTCCAATCCCAACTCCCGTCACCAACCCGCAGTTACCTGCAAACATTTCCTCTCCAAGGGCATTGTTTCATATACATGCATCACACCAATATAATACGGTTAATATACAAAGTAACCGTTATAAATCCGGAAACCTTATCGGCGTCCCTGTCAGCCAGCGTATCCTGCCACACACGTGCGCAGCAGATTTGCCCGGCTTATCCCCATTCACGGCAGCCTGTTGTCCAACCGACAAAAGCAGTTTTCGCATCTCACGTCTAGTCGCCAAAAACCCAATTTACCAGTGTGTAAATATACACACAAAAGATCTAGAACCTTCCCGCCGGCATAGATACCGTGCACAATCACCATTGTGTAAGTATCTAAATTCCTTTTAGCAACAGTTTCCCTAATGGCATGCAACCTATTTACACAGCTGCATG
Source organism: Microdon myrmicae (assembly GCA_963931805.1). Classification (NCBI taxonomy): domain Eukaryota; kingdom Metazoa; phylum Arthropoda; class Insecta; order Diptera; family Syrphidae; genus Microdon; species Microdon myrmicae. The sequence continues at coordinate 180,599,684 of OZ007497.1, read as the reverse complement.
CACATCGCCTATGATGCCCTTTGTTCCATTTCCTTTTCTCGGTTTCGTTTACTCATAACCTCGCCGCATGGGTAAACAATGTAATTTCGCCAGGACCTACTCAGAGAGATCCTCACACCATCGTCACCAAAAGAGAAACTTCGCTTTCTCTCAAAAGAAGAAAACTCACACCTATCTGAGAGTGGACTCACTACCAAAACAGTCGAATAATAGGTGCGAAACGCAAGAGTCGAGTTTTACCATCAGCAGAGTGCGCACGAAGGGGGGAGTCCAGTGTCAACCGGAGTTGGAGTTAGACGCTGATGAATCAAAGTAGTTCTTTGAAACGGTGCAACTTAATTAACGAATCTAGCGGTTGATATTTGAAATTGCGCCCAGTGTTGTTTGAGAATGATCATGCCAACAAGTGGCTCTGTGTGAGAGATTGTAAAGCAGCTTAACTAAATATAAATTATTGTGAATGTTGTGCTTAAGTTGGATGCTATTATAATGTAAACAATAAACGCGTTGACACAAACGCGCGGCCGATTGGCTCTGTGTGAAAGATTGTAAAGCAGCTTAACTAAATATAAATGAATGTGAATGTTGTGCTTAAGTTAAATACTATTATAATGTAAACAATAAACGCGTTGACACAAATGTGCGGCCGATTGGCTCTGTGTGAAAGATTGTAGAGCAGCTTAACTAAATATAAATGAATGCGAATGTTGTGCTTAAGTTAAATACTATTATAATGTAACAATAAACGCGTTGACACAAATGTGTGGTTGAAGGAACATTAATTGTATCGATTGAAAAGTGCGAAAATAATACTGTTCGATAGTTTTTATGTGAAATGTTGATGCTCTAACCAAAAATACATCAGCTAATTAAAAACATGCCTTTTGGAACAATATTTAGTGTTACAAAAAAATGATTGACCTCAATAAAAGAACTCATCTCAATCAAAGTTTTATTTTTCCTTTTGTGAACGGTTTGCGGCGGAACACTGTGGTGTATTAGTGAACCCGTTCCCGTGCCCGACACACTAACTAATATTACCCACATACCTATCTATAATACAGCCCGCCCCCCCCCCAGCTCGAACTCCCTCCACAGAATATCATCTGACACAACTTATTTTCAGAATCGTCGGTAAGTCGTTCGTAGCAGCCAAACTGGACTCCCTCGTCTAGCATAGAAGTAATTTAATTTTAAATGAAAACAAAACAAAATAATGTCACGAAGTTTTTCTAGTTTTTCTTTTTCATCCAAATAATCATAACTAAAGCCACAAACAAAGTTCTGTCGCTGAAAGGTTAACTACACAATAGTCATATAATGTTTAGTTTAGATCGCCTGCGTAGGACTAGTAAATTATAATATAAGAAAACTAAGCTAGAATTTAGTGCTCCAGAAAGCCCTACCATTAATATCCTCCGCCATACATACATATCCCATCATCCTAATTTAATTCTTTTAAATCCCATGAATCTAAAAGATTCCATAACCAATATCGAGCAACCATAGCGGCTGCTCGATATAACAACCAAATAACAAACTCCTTTGCAACTCAAACCGAAAACCCTGGCAGCTGATTGAATACCATCAGCAAAATCAATATCGAGCAACCGTGGCATCTGCTGGAATATGATTGGCCAAACAATCTTTCATGTGGTTCAGGGCCCAGGTATAAAAAAGGAAAATGAACATGTTTTCGGCGCTTTTCAATTTTGCCAGTCGACCATGATCATTCGATCATTGTGATTTTTACTTTTTACCATTTAGAGTTTTTATCAATCACGATCAAAAGACTATGATCATTTTCATTATATGTTTTAATCGAAATTCACCCAGTTATCCTTTAATAAAATAAACATTCATCCTAAACTTAAATAGTAGTGTTTGATTTTTCTACATACTACGCTCTTCCCTCGATCATAGAGGAAGCACGGCGCAGTATAACAAATTTAACCATTTTTTATCCAACCTATAATTTAGAATCTAAGAAAAAAATAAGAAATAAAAAAAAATGGTGCAAAATTTGAAAAAAAGAAAACAATTAAAGTGAATTAATCACTCCTAAATTAAAAATCATTTATTATTCCACATTATACCTTACAAAGGGTGAAAAGTTTCGACGATTAACTCGATATAACTTTTTCCCAGAGTCTTGCAGACTTCAGCATTCGCTGTTGATGAATTTCATCCAATCTCTCCAAAAGGTTTTAATAGTTTCGTCTAACTTTTTTCCACCTCCTTCAAAAGCATACTTAATTGACCCTCTAATGGCAATGGGAACAATTCCCATTTCCATATGCGAATCTAATCTCTATCCGACCGGTATTTACTTTTTATTCTACGTTTAATGGTTTTTTTCTTTTATAACCCATTCATCCATTTGCTCCAAAGTATTTTGAAATGCAAATGAACAAATCGCTTTTCTAGAGAGGCACCTGAACTAGACCATCTAAACGTTTCCTATAGATAGCAATCGTAACTTTCAACCATCTCTTACATATTCCTATAGATGGCCATTTACAAATAAACTTTATTTGGAGGCCACCAATCTCGTCCGAGCGTCGATAGATGTCCACATTTGAATTGCAAATACTTATTTAGAACACTGGAAAAAACCGACTGTTACAAATTTCGTTAAACGAGATATTCCCAATCTGTATGTCCCAACCTTCAATTACAACCTGGTCAGGCGTCTATTGTTGACGTAAAAGAAACTCTGTACTACGTAACCGCGTACTGCATTGTAATACGTACACCGGCAGAGAGTGGCCGAATTTGTATCTCGTACACAGATATTGCATATAACATATTGACATCTGCCGAACAGATACAAATGTACTTGACGAATGAGGCGTCTGCTTGTTTAACCCAACCAACGGAAATTTGATGACTTGGATGGCTAATCTGTAGAGAATGTGGTATTTGGAACGTGGATGCATAAAAAAGTCATGGAAAAGGCCGAACGAAAAGTAGACATCAAATTTCAAGTATACGACTTTATGAAATTAAGCATTGTTGGCCAAATTCTTTTTTACAGAAACCGCAAAAAGATGCAGAAAGTCATTAACGAGCTGTCTGAACGAGGTGTATTACTGTAAAAAGTAATTAAAAAGATGAGGTATCATATATTTTTGACTCGTTATGAAATCTTCGGCGTAGAAAGTTGCTTAGTATACAAAATATAAAATTCCATTACGGGAAAAGAAAAATAAGCAATTCATTCCGTTCATTTCATTCCATGCAATCGCTTGTTGCTTGTCATGTTCTGTTGGTCCCACAACATTATTATTTATTCAGTTCAGGTAATGCAATGATCCTTTCGAAGGAATTTTGGTTACTGCATTTGAATATTTATGAACAAATATCTACTCTGTATTTTGCACCACTGTATGGCATATCATTAATTTATTTATTTTTATCCACCAACGGAAATTTAAATATTCTAACTGACTAACTTAAATCGTGCAGAGAAGCTATTCAAAACCTTTTTTTTATTAGTTTTATTATTAATTATTACCAAGTAATTTAAAATTACATATTAATAAAGCAGTATAATCAGTCGCACAAAATTTGCGATTCAGTCAAATTTGTTGGGTATAATTTTGAAATAAGAAATGGCAGTGTCTCTTGCTTTTGAAGAAATAACGAATAGGTGGTAGTCGGTCCCAAGGTGAGATATCACCCCGTCACGATGTACATTCCGCGATATCGCCGAGAGAAATCTTCGACGGTGTTTCGCATGTGCGGCTGATGGCCCGGACTGACACGGGGATAAGTCATGATGGTACCTTCTGATATAAAGAATTCCGGACGTAAACTAGTCTCCAATTCGGATCTCCGGGGGAGACTATGTCAGGGGGAACATCATGCAGATATCACGATAAATAATGGAACTTTGAGAGGTTCGTCATCGCATAACCGGGCTCGCTCTCGAGGCTCTGCCCACGCTCGACCGGTGACGGCATTTTGTAACATCAGGGGCATCGGTTTCACCAATACCAATGTAAACGCCGTCCACCAATATTTGCAAACAACGAAACCTGATATCCTTGCTCTAACTGAGACCCAGGTCGATTCGTCAACTGATTCGACATATCTTCTTTGCTCGGGACACGACTTGCATTCGAGATTCCGTTTTAAAGGCGGAGTCTGCGTCTTCGCGTGGTCCAATCTAGCTTGCCAGAGGATGGAGGCGTCGGAACCCAATAATATGGACTTCATATGGTTGAGAGTCGTGCTGAGGAATTCCTTTGTTGTCTTTACCGCTCCCCGATCGGATCGGACGGTGATATTTTTCGAACATCTTTCACATAGCGTCGACTGGATACAGATCAACCACCCAGCTTCAGGAATTGTTGTCCTTGGCGATTTTAATGTGCACAATTCCGTCTGGTTGTTACACTCTAACAGAACCGATCAGGCTGGGATGTTGGCGGAGATGTTTGCTGTAAGCCACAACTTGACTCAATTCGTGGGGGACCCAACGCGAGTGGCGGATGCCCGAGGTGATTATGCGAACAACCTGGATCTGTTTTTGACATCCGAACCGAGTATTTATACTGTAGAGGTTTCTGCGCCACTGTTAAACTCAAATCACTGCTGGGTATCTGTCGCGCAAACACTTGCATTTCAAGCGAAAAACCGGCCTAGGCAGCTTCGCCATGTATGGAAGTATGGGGCTGCTAACTGGAACGATTTGCGAGATTTCTTCGCATCCTTGCCATGGTCCGAGGTGTGCTTCGGAAACTCCGATGTTAACGCTTGCGCGGAGTTGGTATCAGAGATTATTCTTCTGGGGATGGAGATGTATATTCCACATTCCATCAAACGAAGTTCGCCTGATAAACCTTGGTTTGACAAAAAATGCGAGCAAATTACAGCGGCAAAAAATAGAGCTTTTAAGCCATGGCGCTCCAATCCCACCGATGTTAACAGAACGAATTTTGTTAGAATCAGAAACGCGTGCAACCAGGCGATTGATACCGCGAAGAAAGCTCACAACGACAGGGTGATCAATAAGCTCCTCCAGTGCCCAAAAGCTGTCAGCGGTAACTTCGCATTCTCCTCTTTCCCTCCGTTGGTGACAGACAGCGGGACGTCAATCACGAATCCAAAGGATAAAGCTAATGTGTTCGCGAATTTATTTTCGGTGAATTCAAAACTTGATCCCGGCCTTTCGCAGCCACCTGCGATCTCGCCGGTGAGATTTCGTCCGCGCACCATTCAACGCATTCTACGTGAACTGGATTGTAGGAAGGCAACCGGCCCGGACGGAATACCAGCAATAGTTCTTAAGAACTGTGCTCCAGAACTATCGCCGGTTCTTGGCAGACTCTTCCGCTTATCTTATGCACGGAGGAACTTTCCTGCCTGCTGGAAAATCGCTCGAGTTCAGCCAATCCCAAAGACGGGAAAAAAGTGCCTCCCACAAAATTACCGCCTGATAGCATTACTGTTTATTTTATCTAAGGTAATGGAAAAAGTCATCAATACAGACTTTGTTAAGTATTTGGAGTGCAACGGACTTCTGAATGATCGTCAGTACAGATTCCGTGGCAGCGGGAGACCGTTTGACACTTATAACCGATATATGGATATCTGCGATTGAACGGCATGGTGAGTCAAGGGCGGTCGCATTGGATCTCTCCAAAGATTTTGACCGCGTCTGGCACGGGGCATTGCTGAGCAAACTTCGTTCATATGGACTTTCCCAACAGCTTTGCGACTGGACGAGGAGCTTCCTCGAGAATCGAGGTCCGGGTTGTTGCGGACGGCGAGTGTTCGGATCTGTATCCTGTTAATTCGGTGGTGCCACAGGGTTCTATTTTGGCTGCAACCTTGTTTTTGCTTCACATAAATGGAGACAACGGGTAACAAAGTGTTCAGTTTTGCGGATGATAGTACGCTTGTTTCCTCCTTTTCGATTAGAGCATCTACGTCGCATCAGCTGAGATATAGACAGATTGACTCTCTCAATCAGGATCTAGATAGGGTCCTGCCGTGGGGAAGGGCCAATCGCGTCGACTTCAATACAGCGAAGACACAATATACAACATTCACAAAGAAAAGTGGATCATCGGTTCCACATCTGATGATGAATGGCCGGGCCCTCGAGGCGGGGGGAAGTTTGAAATTGCTCGGCGTCACGGTCTATGGGAATGTATCATGGCATAAACACGTGTCGGGTATCGCCAGGTCAGCCTCAGGAAAACTGAGTTATCTTTTTAGAGCCAGGAAATATTTTACTCCGGCCCAACTTCTTCTCCTATATAAATAGCAAATTAGATCCGCGCTCGAATATTGCTCTCATGTTTGGAGCTCGGCTCCTAAACATACCCTCGACCTACTTGACAGCATACAGAGACGAGCGATCCGCCTGATCGGGGACTCGGCGCTGACGTCGGGACCACAGTCGCTATCACTTCGAAGGCGCGTAGCCGACCTCTGTCTGTTTTACAGATATTATCACGGGTACTGTTCTTCGGAGATTCTTGGTATTGTTCCACGCCATTGGGATTATATGCGCTCCACAAGACAATCCGACGAGGAGGGAATTCCATAGCTTCTCCGCTCTGTAACGGAACGAGTTCTGATGCAGGGATGTTCGCGCCTTCAGAAGATGAACCGCAAATTGGTGCGGTCTGTCGGATTGTCTTGTGGAGTGCATATAAACCGAATTGCGTGGAACAATACCACGAATCTCTGAAGAACAGTATGCTTGATAATAGCTGTAGAACGCTCAGAAGTCAGCTACGCGCCTTCGTTGTGAGAGCGAGGATAGTCCCGATGTTAGCACCGCGTCACCGATCAGATGGATCGCTTGTTTCTGTATGCTCTCGAGTAGATCGAGGGTATGTTTAGGACCAGAGCTCCAAACATGAGAGAAATATTCGAGCACGGGTCTAATTTGGGATTTATACAGGGGTAGAAGTTGGGCCGGAGTAAAACATTTCTTGGCTCTAAAAAATAGCTCAGTTTTCCGGATCTGCCGATCTTCGCCACGCTTTTATGCCACGATACATTCTCACATATCGTGACGCCGAGAAATTTAATGCTTTCTCCAGATTCGAGTTCCTAGCCATTCATCATCAGATGTGGAACCATTGATCCACTTTTTCTTGTGCATGTTGTATACTGTGTCTTCGTTGCATTGAAGTCGATGAATTTGGCTTTTCCCCCCACTGCAGGACCTTATCCAGATGCCGCTTCAGAGAGTTGATCTGGCCACATCCCAGCTGGTGCGACGTTGATGCACTAATCGGCCGATCACTCGAAAAAGAGAAAGTATTGTAATCGTATTATCATCCGCGAAACTGAACACCCTGTGATCCCTCAACTCCACCAAATCATTTATGTGACCCAAAAACATGGTTGTGACCAAAATAGAACCTTGAGGCACCCCGGAATTAACAGAATACAGATCCGAACACTCGCCGTGCACAACAACCCAGGTCGCTCGGAAAGCTGCTTGGAAATTCCATATCAACGAGGTCTGCTCAGCAATGCTTCGTGCCAGACGTGGTCAAAAGCCTTGGAGATATCCGATGCCACCGCCCTTGACTCACCATGCCGCTCAATCGCGGATGTCCATATATCGTTAATAGAGGCCAAAAGATCTCCCGTGGACCTCCTGCCACGGAATCTGTATTAACGATCATTCAGAAGTCCGTTGCACTCCAAATACTTAATTAATTCAGTATTGATGACCTTTTCCATCACTTTAGATAACATCGACAGTAATGCTGGTGGTAATTTTGTGGGAGAACCATTTTCTCCGTCTTTGGGTTTGGCTTAACTCGAGCGGCTTTCCAGCAAGTACGAAAGGTTCTTCGTTCATAAGATAAGCGGAAGAGTCTGCCAAGATCCAAGTGTTACAATTTCAAAACTGTACACAATAAATAGACAAAATACGGCGGTACTCACGTGGCTGTTTGTGGTGATCTACCTCCAATGAAATAATGTGGCTGTTGGTAGTGATCTACCTTCCACTCCTTCGAAGGTTATATGTTCCTTCTCCTGGACCTGGACAATGGTTGGGTCGTTTCTCGAGTTGCAGCCTCTCTTTGTGTATCTACTAAATTGCCGCCGTTGTTGATACTGCTACTGACACGTGATTATTGTCTGACAATGAAGCATCTGGAACCTTTCCCGCGTGGTGTGTCCGCTTTGGCTGCCAGAAAGTGAAAAAAAAAACTCGAACACAAAACGCGGCACTTCATTTGATTATTTTATTAGAATTTGTTTTTATTTAACTTTGCAGCGGATCAAACTTCCTCTTCATTGTTCTTTGATTTTGATTGGATATTCCTTTGTAACTCTTCGAATTAGATTGCTTTTTTAACACTTTCTTTCGACTCAGTTTTTAGACCAGACTCGATCCTAAACTGTCAAAAGAACGGTGCGATGCCACAGGCGTATTGTCTTTTTTATCACCGTTATCTCAACGAGAAAAACTGGGTCATATATTTTATTTTATTTACAAAGCGTATATTCGTCCCCAAATGGAGTTCAACTCACATATTTGGTCAGGCCCATCCACAACTACACTACACGTGCTCGATAGGATGCAAAAACGAGCAGTGAAACTTATTGGGGACCCAGCTGTGAGTCGATCAATTCCATCGTTAGAACATAGGCGCAACGTATCGTGTCTATATCTCTTCTATAGGTATTATCACGATCGTTGCTCAATTGAACTTGCTCAATGTGTTCCGCCGCTACAGACATTTTCCCGCGATATCCGTCAATCCGTGAATGCGCATCAGTTCACGTTGAAAGTAGACTTCAGGCGCACAAACAGACATAGATAGTCATTCTTTAGCCGAACCACAGGAATGTGAAATACTCTACCTGATCATGTGTTTCCTTGTCGTTGTAATTTTCAGGCATTTAAGACCAATATACATCGATACCTCCATTCCTTATCCACTTCCTCTCCTTCCGCTCGCACTGTGCTCTGACATGTAAGGGTACTGCAAAATCCCCTTTTGTGCTCGCGTTAGTGTAAAAAAAAAATCTACAATACTACAATGCACTGAATAATGAGGGTACTCACGATCCACAAACAATGACGTACGAGAATACATCGTTACCATTCGTCCAGAAGAGAATTGGCGGCAAGACATCATTTGCGCGACGTACGAGAAGATAGGTGTATTGAAAATACGGCGTTACCACCCGTCAATCGGTTTTAACCTTCTCCCTGAATCGGTTATTAAATTTAAAATTTCTTCCGGAATAGTAGGCTAAAAAAAAGCAATTAGACTCGAATATAGTTTAGCGCGCTCAAAAAAACAATGATTGTATATCGATAAACAATTTTACAAAAAAAAAAAAATAAATAAATTAAGCCGAAATCGTTTTGAAGTCAACATATGAAAAATGAAACTCTTTTAATTCATTTAAAGTCGGACACGAAAAATTCCACAGAATGAATGTTGAAGGAAGATTTTCCAAACATTCGCAATCATCTTGATGTCACGATCCAAAAACGCCAACGGAGAGTGGCCATCGATCGTCACGATGGCCCAAACCATGACAAACGGTGGTATTTGATTTTTTCTAGCCATTGTCCCAATTCTCGTATGACCCTTCAGTCATTAGACACGATCATTTGCTGATGACATTCAATTGGGAAATTTTTTTCATCAAAGAGATATTTGGAAATTGTCTATTGTCAGCCAAGTGCAGCAACTCTTTCACCCTATCGAGCCTGTATTTTTTTAATTTTTCGGTCGCTCTGACGCGAATTTCACCCAATTCGCTTATTTCGTTTCCGGCTGAACAATGATTGTGCATTTTTTTCTCCGCTTCGACAATATTATTGTGGTATTATTTACCTATTCCGTCCTCCACCAGCCGCTTTTATTTCCTTTCTTCAGAGTTTCTCAATTAGTACTATAGCGTTTGAAATAATAGTGAAGAAGATCGTGTGATTCGAACTGACGCTATGACAGCTCGAATCACGAAAAAAATTTTACCTAAGCGTTACACACCATGCTACTGACCGTGTTTAGAATTTGATTTCCAAACTCGACTATATTCCACTGATGTGAATTATTTTCATTTATCGCTTGGTATACGGTTCTGATGTATTTTTGTTATTCGATTTTTCGTTCGGTGTTCTTCACTATTTTTGCTTGTGAATTGTGTGTGTATCTGTTAGAGTTGCCACAGTACTCTTCGGAAGGACCAAGGCCGCGGAACACAGAGCCGTTTTCTTTCATGTGGCACACGCGTGAACCAAGTGAGAGGCCGGTCAAAGACATAACAAAAACGAACATGGGTTTTGATATCAAATACCACCACACACAGGTCAGGGAACAGATCTGCACCCATCACGAGGGGAGAAACCGCCGGAAGCCGTTCACCAGAATCAACGAAATTCCCTTCCGTGTCAATAGCGAAGCGATAACGGAGGCTTTCTCGTGAATTGTGCCACAAGCACTAGGTAAGGTATGAGAACCGAAGCCTAGGTCAAACAGAACAGAGGAGATACCAGAAAGGACCTCAAATTCCCAGTAGACCTTTGTTTTTAACTATAGTTCAATCACCTTTCTTTGTGTCATCAGTGAAGAGCAAGACCGTACGCCCACTTAGATGAAGAACCAGAAGAAAATGACCGTTTAGCTTAAAAATATTTTACATCTGAAAGAAAAATAAAAAAAATTATAATACGCTAAAATATGAACATGATTTAAACAAGGTATGCGATATTATTTGCTTATATCTTCAGCGAGCTTCTATCTTTCAACTGCACCAAAATGCAAATCGCACCCAGGGTAAGAAGGCAACTAAATGCAAATCATACCCAGGGTAAAAAGGCAACTAAATCGGAGGGTATGATTTTTTGTACTCTTACTCTAATTGTTAAACTAAACCTTTGCATTGGCAAGATTAAGTGCTTCTCTTTAAAACTTAACGCTATCTTGTGTGCTAAAGATTCGTTTAACTAGTTTTATTTTAAAAACTAACATCCGCGCGGTGGGCAAAATGTCTGAAATTTATCATATATACCAGAAATTCCAGTATTTCGCACAGTTATAGTTAGCGTCTCTAATCCATAAAACGAACCGGGTCCACAAAGCCAGTTAAACCAAATCTCCTGTTCAACAAACCCACTGAAAAACATTTCTACAAATGAGCCTGACACCCTAACTTAAAATCTCCACCTCTGGGGAATGATAAATAATGTCCAACAATCGTACACTACTAACAAGTCCCCCAGCTGCTTTAACCGCTGTTTCCGAACTTACAGGACGGACACCATGAACTATAATCCTGTCCAAACTTTGTGGATACTTGTATCTTCTGCTGCGTTGCGCTTAACGACCATGTGTAGGTTTTATTTAAACTTTTCCACCACTTGGGGGTGATCTTTCCTAAATAAGCGATAGTGGTACAGCCATGTAAAGAAAAACTAAAAATAAACGTAAGCGAAAAAAGATAGGGAAGCCACTACTGTATAAGGGAAGTTGAAAACAATGGTCAGAAATTAAGGCACCGCTTCATGATTTTCGCGAGTTTTGTAACTTTATCGTTTTCTCATTGTTTCGTGAGAATTGCTTCATTTTTCATTTGCGAAGTTTAACGCTAAGCACTCGACATTACGAGTTGATGCTCTTAGTGAGCACCCATTCAGAAGGAGGATGCATTTAATTATTGTTACCTAACTCAAGTGAATAGTCGTCAAAAGTTACTGTACGAAACTTTATCTACGTACGTACATTATATGGAGAGGGAGATTTGCGAAAGTGTTACTAATACTGTACTCATTATCTAGGAATAAGTTAATCGACCGATGCCCTAAGCTATAAAATTACGTGGAAATCCATCCTTTAATTATAAGCCCAGCTTAAGATTTAATTTAGTCCATTTAGCTGAGTTATTTGTCGTCGCTTTCGATTTATTGGATTGTCGTAAATTAAATCTTAATCATTTTGAAGTTCATTGGATCCATAAAAATTGATGTGTAAAGATGAGCGACGGCGTGGAAACGGAAAAAGACAGGTAATAATGAGCGTCAATGCACCGTTAAGCATAAGTTCCTTGACCGCCCAGAATGATGACTATATTGTGGTTTATTACCAATTTTATAAAAAATAATTTATTCCTCACCTTTAACTTTTTTATGCTAATACCGACAGTTCATTCAAATGTGTTAACTCCTGTTGAATTCTGGTGGTTTGCTAACAAAACGGGTGTCAGTGATGTGCGTCCCCACTTTGCTAATGCTAATCGAGAAAGTTTGCATCAAATTGTGAAACATAAGCGCCGACGTTCTTATATTCTGAACTATATTCTGTTGTCGTGGGGCTTTTAAGGCTTTGTATCATATTTCATAACCTGTATTTTTATTTGTCAAATCGATCAGGCATTCGTGCATATAATTATATCTCCTCTTGCCGAGTTAATTAACAAACTGTAGAGCTTTGATCTTAACTCCCACTACGACCACTGACAGTAAGCTAATTTCCACGTTGGAGAACTGCATTAAATTAAGAATAGACATTCTGTGAAAAAACAATCGAAAATTGTTGAATAAAACATTGTTCTGTATCTTTCTCACATTGTATATATAACTAAACCATTGCTGGATCTATATTTGAATATACATTCTTCTTAACTAGCTCTTCAGCCCATTTAGAGGGTTTTCGTTGATCAGTTTACTCAAAACGCTTTAGTGAAACATGAGAAAACTATACATATCCAAATCATACAAAAACAATACTAAGCAAATATGATATGCACATTTCGGTCAGAAAGTCCTTGTACAGGGACAGAAGAATTTGTTGATTGAATTGGACGCTCTGAAGCGAAAGTTGATTCAAAGATGGTGGGGATGAGATAACCTGATACTGCTGTTGTTGTTACCCCCTAATGCGGTGATGCATATGATCTCCTTTTATTTAAACAAAAAAAATAAATTAAAAAAAACGTTTATAAAAAAAATTGCAAAATTGTAAAGAATGATTAAACGAAAAATTTAATTTAATAAAAAGTAAGTAAGTTAACTACAAAATAATATTGAATTCGCACATCTGTAGCATCTGATGTGCAATTTTCTTTTTTTTACCGCATTTATTTGCAAAAGAAAGTATTGTTTTTACTTTAAACAAAATTTATAAACTATATCAGAGCAAAAAAAGGAAAACTTGAATCTGGTTACATTATTATGGTTTTTAGGTATTTTTTTTTTTTTTGTTTATATATATATATATTTTTTTTTTTATAATTTTTTTTTGTTTATATATATATATATATATATATATATACATATATATAGATATATATATTTTTTTTTTCAGCACGTGCATTATTATGGTTTTTAGGTATTTTTTTTTTTTTGTTTATATATATATATATTTTTTTTATTTTTTTTTGTGTATATATATATATATATATACATATATAAGTAAACAAAAGATCAACACGGAGTTTTACTTATTTGAACTGAAAGCAGCGACAGGGTATAGAGGTGAACCTGTGCCCCTGAGGCACCTTACCACTAAAGACAATTTATACAAAATACCCACAGCTTCCCCACTCCGGACACACAACACTTGAGGGTCAGTATGTTCAGGTCTTTGCTGAGTCAAATAATTTAACTCAACTCGTCAATGAGCCAACTCGGTTACCAGATATAAATGGTCGTTCCGCCAGCACACTCGACCTATTTCTCACCTCCCACCCAAAGAAATACACAATTGAAGTTTCTTAGCCCTGGGCACTTCAGACCACTGTGTAGTGTGAGCTAAATTTCCTCTAACCAACAGCAACGCTAACGAGAAAACTCCCTGTCGTATCCTTTCTCTCAGGGAGCGTGGCTTCTTGTCCTTAAAAGGACGAGGGATCTCTTTAATATACCGCTCCTGAGAAGGCTCGTTGCGGTCGTCACCGTGCTTCCTCAGACCTGAGGGTAGAGTGACGACCGATTGTTGAATAGAAGGAATCGGCCAGGCCCAATAAAAAATACTTTTTAAATTAAAATAGACTATTTATTAATGTATTTAATTTAATTATATTTTATTTATTATATATATTTATTGGCGTCTTTACACCTAGGACGCCAATCGAGACTGATCCTCGAATACAAAATTCATAGTCCTTTTATACAAATCTTCATTGAGATTTGTATGTGAGAAACTGGAGAAAAGGAATGAGATATCTATTTTTAGAATATACACATCCAGGTGGCGATAAGGATTTTACAAATTGTGTGTATGGGAACGAAATGGATATCTTTTAATATGGGTTTGTTTCCATATGAAGATATGCATTGTGATGTTTAGATTTTAGGAAGGATTTGATATTTGAACATTGGATAGATTTGTCTAACATTGGATTGTTAGTTTGGGGATATGGATACACGATATAGTAGGTGTGGAGATAATAATAATATGAAATATGTGTGTGGGAGGGAAATTGTAGTAGGTCTTCGTGGAGCACTACATCCCAAAAGAACAGTATGGTTCTATGAGAAGGCCAAATGGGAAAGTCTGAACGACTTTTTTGTGAAGTTAAATTGGTCGTTTTTTTCCCTCAATAACGATGTTGACCCTATAGGGGACAGATTGACAGATACGATTGTGCTTGGCATGCAAACCTTTACTCCACACAGAGTAAAGAGTATCAAACCCAAGGGAAATATGTGGTTCGATTCTGGGTGCAGAGAAGCCATTAAGGCCAAAGAGTTGAGCTTCCGGTTGTATAAATCAAACAATACTCAGGAAAACCGGAAACGATTTAAGAGAGCTCGAAATGACTGCAATGCATATATTCAACGCACAAAGTTCTTGCATGACAAGAGAGTGAGACAAAAAATACTACACTCTCCCACAGGTAGTAGAAACTTCTGAGCATTTGTGAATAACATCCAAAACTCGGTCTCTTCATCCATTCCATCGCTAATAATCGATGAGAGACCAGTCACCAGTGCAATAGAGAAGCCGAATCTACTTGCTGCACATTTTGCAGCCAACTCAACGCTGCCTGATACCACCTCAGTTCCACCTCAACTTGAGCAGAAGCAGTACACCATGAGCCAGATTCGCTTCCGAACGCGTACTGTTGCCTGGGCACTCAAGGAGCTAAATGCAAACAAATCCGCTGGTCCTGATGGCATTCCCCCAATTTTCTTGAAGAGATGTTCCTCTTCACTCCCCAAACCGCTGCGGAAACTTTTTCATTTGTCTTACTCTACTGGCCGTTTCCCAAATAGATGGAAATCAGCGAACATTCAGCCAATTCCCAAAAAGGGCGACAAATCATCCCACTCTTCTTATCGTCCCATAACACTAACTTCTATTCTCTCCAAGGTAATGGAATCACTGATTAACCGTCCACTTTAGAAATATCTGGAATCAAATGACCTCCTTAATGACCGCCAATATGGGTTTCGCAATAGGTCCACAGGAGATTTGATAGCGTACCTTACCGAAAAGTGGAGCCATTCCATCCACTACTTCGGCGAAGGCAAGGTTGTTGCACTGGATATTTCGGAGGCCTTCCACAGAGGTTGGCATCCAGCCCTTTTATCAAAATTACATTCATATGGAGTGAACAATTTCCTGATCCAGTGGATAAGAAACCATGTTTCTGGGCGTTCAATCCAAGTGCTTTTTGATGGTGTCAAATCTGCTTCTTATCAAATTAATGCAGGTGTTCCCCAAGGTTCGGTACTCTCACCCACTCTCTTCCTCATTTTTATAAATGATCTCTTGTCAATTACCCACAACCCAATCCACTCGTTTGCTGATGATAGCACGTTGAGTTTCTCATACTTATACGAACATTCCCGACCAAAATCTTCGAACGTCAATACCAATCAGCAGATTATGGTTAATACACTGAATTTCGACCTCAACAAGATATATCAATGGGGATTTTCTAACCGAGTATAGTTCAATGCCTTAAAAACTCAGTGCTGTCTCCTGTCGTCAAATGTGAACCCCAAAGTAAATACACTGTCGATGAACGGCACTTGCATCGACGAAGTCAAAGAACTATCACTCTGTGAGTCGAGCAATTCCGTCGTTAGAACTTAGGCGCAACGTATCGTGCCTATCTCTTTTCTATAGGTATTATCACGGTCGTAGCTCAACTGAACTTGCTCAATGTGTTCCGCCTCCTCAGACATTTTCCCGCGATACCCGTCAATCTGCGAATGCGCATCAATTCACATTGAAAGTAAATTTCAGGCGCACAAATAAATATAGAGAGTCATTCTTTAGCCGAACCACACGACTATGGAATACTCTACCTGATCATGTGTTGCCTCGCCGTTGTAATGTCCAGGCATTTAAGATCAATGTACATCGATATCTCCTTTCCTTATCCACTTCCTCTCCTTCCGCTCGCACTGTGCTCTGACACTTAAGGGTACTCCAATATCTACTTTTGTGCGCGCGTTAGTGTAAAAAAAAAGTACATTTTTAAATTTTTTTTTTAACTTATACATGTATATATATAAATTGTGAATATATATATATATATATATATATATATATATATATATATATATATATATATATAATTAAATAGACATATTTTTCACGCTTCTTAGAAGTGGCTTAACGTCGAAGACTACACTTGAACTTATAAGGGATTACACTAATTTTAATTTATAATTTAGGTAAAAAAAAAAAAAAAAAAATGCTTCGGTGGGGAATGAACCCGCTTTGGAGAGTATGAAGAGTATTTATGTATATATATATTCAGCACTACACATTCGAAGGAAGCGTGGGAAAATAAATTAGAAGATCTCAGAAGCAATTCAAGCTAGAAATTAATACAATTAAAACAACAAAGGATTAATATTATTAGGTGTACAACTGTTTTGCAATAGATGGCTGTAGCGGTAAGTGGTAGTTGAAATAAATAGATCATAGATGTCATACAATAAGCTTAGGTACTTGTAAACATAACGCCATCGAAATATTAGTCGATTTGTGTCTGCATCATAAAGTTATTCTCGATTAAACATGTCACCTTACGAGCCAAATTCTCGTCATTTGCGGGAGGTTTTAATTTTCTGCTTTAATATGAAGAAACCTGCGGCTGAGGCTCATTTCTGCATTTCTGCATTGCATTGTGACTGGGGACGAAAAATGGGTTCATTACGATAATCCCAAGCGCAGAAAATCATGGGGATATCACGGCCATGCTTCCACGTCGACGGCCAAACCGAATATCCACGGTTCCAAGGTCGTGCTCAGTATTTGGTGGGACCGGCTCGGCGTAGTGTATTATGAGTTGTTAAAACCGACTGAAACAATCACAGGTGGTTTTTTACAATAAAGCCTCGAATTTCGGAAAAAAAACGGCGGGAGCAAAGCTGTACACCTAATATATAATCCAAGAAGGAACGTTCCATCAACAACAAGAACTCCAACTAATAGTCTACACAACACTAGATGAAACAAGGCCAAACAAACCTCCACACACGTCGATTGTTGTGTACAGGATCAAGTCGATAAGAATCCCTCATTTATTGAATAATAAATTAAACAGACTTATACTTTTGCAGAGGAACAAAACAGTTCATTTTCCACACACCAGTTTAATCTCGGTTCGCTTCCCAACACAAACCAAGAAAAACAATGGTTTTTCACCGGAATGGCACGAATGCCAAATGCTCTGTCTGAACATTGTGTCAACATTCAATGTACATCGATAGCTTTTTTCCTTGTCCTTCTTCTTCAGCTCGCACTGTGCTTTGACATTTAAAAACCCGGTTTGACTCCTAAAATCGCATTTTGCCTGCGAGTGTGCTGAATTATATTTGATCGGCAAAATTCCCTTCAGTTTCTTGCAACTAGAATAGTTGTAAACTTATTAAAGTAAGAAGTCATGCGATGCAAAGAATATTCTCCAGATTCCAAATAAATGATTTGTGAGGAGCTGAAGTCCTTTATTTCGAAATGCTCACACATCACGAATTGTATTTTGTTTTCTTGAAATGATGTATTTCTGTCTAAAAATATTTCCACTTTACTTAATTCTGCTTGTGTGCCAATGCACATTTGTTGGCACACACTGATGTTATTTTGCAATAAGTGCAATAAAATGATAATAAAATCTACATTCCTTCAAAATTATTTTCTATGTAATGCTATTTACGACCCCTTTAAAATCGCAAACAACAACTAAGGAAATCGTGGCGAAACATTTATTACCACCCTAACTCATTACTCTCTTTTGCATCTTCTGGAACTCAGACACTGACCCTCGCACCAGCATGCTAATAAATTTTTATACTGCCATGCATTTCGGAACACCCTAAACCGCCATCTCTAATAAAATCCCCCAATAAAGACTTATTCGTACAGACCGAACTTGAAGATCTATTTCGAATGTTGCCATGCATCCGCCAAGTCTTCACCTTCTAATTAAATCATTTGTGTATGTCTAAATTAATCGCAAGGATTTGCCACTCTGTGGCAATCAACTCATTCGTACGCCCTAGAAGTTTCAACCAACGAGGTTTCAAAAAGATTCATTTTCGTTGGAGGCTTACACAGCCACTGATGTAAACTTCTTGTAGGAGGATCTGATACTTGTAGATTCGCGACATCCTCGGTGATTATCATCAACCACGCCGATAAGTCTCGTTCGGTGGTAATAATGAAAATCGGGACGGGGTAGTGTGTCACAGCCTTTACCTATATGCAGCTGGTTGATATGGCAAGCTAATGATTCATGTGAAATTTTAAAGCCCTTTAATCATCGGAGGCGAAGTTAAGCCGGTTTCAGGTGTTCGATGGTTTTATGGCGGCGTGTCGGACTAGTATGTTTAAATTCCTATTTATCGTGCTCATAAAGAGCTCGTGCTATTAAAAAAGAGGTTGGTAGGGAAACAATGCAGTAGCCAATACCTAAAGTTATTGGATATTTAGAGCATGAGAACTTGTGGCTTATAAAATGAGAAAACAAAGAATTCGTAAGCCTTTTCGTAGAAAACTTTTGTGAAAGGAATTACGACTTACTTTGTGGCGATCCCAATATATTTCGAACATGCAACCCTACAGAATAATACGCTCCGAAAGATAATCACAAAATCGTCAACGTCTTTTCCCAGAGCATTAACGTATTAATCACATTATATGTAGCAAGTCCTTGCTTACACGCGGCTGTGGTCTGATGTATTTGTGCTTGGGTTCTTTTCATACTGTGGGTTCGAGTCACGTTCTTCACAGCCTTCTGTCCTAAAATACACAGAGAGAGAGAGGGAGAGAATACAAACACATTTGGAAATTCTAGTCTTCAACAATGAAAAAGTGTGCAAAATTTGTAGATTTAATTGTTTAATATAAGAAGTTTTTATTTACTTACATATTAATTTTCACATACCGACAACCGAAAATTCCAAACCTGATCCGTAACATTCGTGTATTGAAGCTACTACCTTTTACTTCTCTTATTTGACTTATTTGGCTTCTACAAAAAATTATTTGTTTGAATTTGTTCCTATCTATTGTAATATTTGAAGGCAGATATGAAACCCGAATTATAAGTTTCACAATAAAAATTGCGGTAGAGAGACGAAAAATGGATTCCCAATGTTACGTAAATTTGCTCCTTTTTGCTTTCGGCACCGATGCTTGTGCAGTCTTGTCGTCCTTATATGTCCATGCGTGCGTGTGAGTTTGTTATTTTTGGTCATCGTGATGAAATATTTGCGGTACCGAACTATAGAGCGTTGAGGAATTGAACTCACACAGGGATGATTGAGAAGCGAAATATTAACGCATCAGACCAGCGGTCGCTGTGTTTTTTTTACACTAACGCACGTGTTAAGTGTGTCAGTGACATCATAGACAAAGACCTCATGTACATAGGTCATTGATACACTCAAACAGAAAAACGCCACCCGATTCTAAACTCGGAAGACCCTAGAACGGTAATGCAATTAATTGCATATTTCAAAACAATTGACAAACCACATAAAAGCAATTAATTGCATATTTCAGAACAATTAACAAATCACATAAAAGCAATTAATTGCATATTTCGGCACGAATAACAAAACGCAAAAAAATGTAATTGCACAAGAATTAATTGGGTCAGTTCGCAATTGCGGATGTTGAACTGTGGGGCAAATCGATGAAGATATATCGGCTGACGCCGCAGTACAATGCAATTGCGAATTGAAATTGAACATCGGAAATTAGGTCATTGCGAAACGAAATGGCATTATCGTCGTCGGGAGGTGTTGACACCGAGGTAACGTAAAGAAGTACGAACAAGATAGGTGGGAGTCTGATTTTGGTGGTAAAGGTGGAATCTGGTCGGAAGTTGGTAGAGCGAAGATTGGGAGAAGCCGATGAGGAAGTGTTTGGTGTACGATCGGAAAAAATACAAACGGGGATTTTGAAGTACTCGTAAATGTCAGAGCACAGTGCGAAAGGATGGAGAGGAAGTGGATAAGAAAAGGAGGTGTCGATGTATATTGGTCTAGAATGTCTGGATGATCAGGCAGAACATTCCACATTCGTGTGATTCGGCTAAAGAATGACTCTCTACGTTTATTTGTGCGCCTGAAGTGCACTTTCAACGTGATCTGATGCGCATTCACAGATTGAACATTGTGAACTATTGTTGTCGGCTACTGTTTTTTGCTGTGAGATACTCTGGTGATTGCTATGCTATACGGCTCTGATGATTTTTATTTTTCGGCTTTTCCTTGAGTGCTGTCTTTAACTATGGTTTTGCGTCTTCGTTGTATGTCGTGTCTGTTGAAGTCGCCATAAAGCCAAAACCATGATTTTGTGCGTAGGTTCTCGCTATTTATAGTTCAAATTCGTCAGACTGATACTGACTGTAGGAACTATACTTCTCCGCGGGATCAAGTATTTCGTTGTAGTGTTTTGCCTACCACTAGAATTATGTTTCTGACTCCGTGGTCTTTCTCTGGCATCAAGGTTGGTAGGTGTGTGGGGAGGAAGTATGTACCAGCACGGGTACTTGGTTCACTTCCTCCTCCATCATTCACTCCACTGTTCAACAAGGTTCCGCCAAAACGAATTGTCACGGATTAAGTCCAAAATGCATCAAGACACGCAGATGCCGGCCGCGAGAAATAAAACACCGACACACAGGTTTGTTATTATTAATGTTCAGGAGCACTGTTTATTTAATTTAGTAAGATCGTTTTTTTTAAACATAATAATTGTTGCAGCTTCACCGAAATCACGACACACACGTTGGTTTTAATTATTTCCAGTACAACTACTCTTATTATTCGACACTGACTTCGAAGTATATTCCGGTATGTACGCGTCTCCGTGCCCACCGGAGCGCGGGAGTTAGCATGACCATGGCGGCCAGCGGATGAAATTAGACTCAGCGATAATCATCTCGTGCAGCGATGATTCGTCTCTTGGGGTGCGTTTATGGTGTCGTGGTAGATATTCACTCCAATAAGGATATCGTTTTTACCTACCACCAGAGAAACGTAAAGTCTCTCTTGGTGGTATGTGTGCGATCGTTCAGATCTGTGTGGTTTACACGTGCTCGAGGGCAATGGGTAAACGAAGCAGACAGGCGGTAAAGACAAAGGGATCGAAAAGACCGTCGTCTATGGAGTGTGTCGCGTCTAAATAAATAGACGACGATACAGCAAAGAAATGTGGCAAAAGAAAAGATGGGACGAGGGTATCATAAAAGTCTTAGATGAATGATGCCCTTGTGTAAATATACGAATAGACATTGAGAAAGGTGCTATGCGCGAAGTCGATGCTTGTTTGGAGATTCAAACAAAGAAGCAATTCTGGGTAAAGTGCTTGCAGCTGCATTGATAGTTGCAAGTCATTGCAAGGCAGATTAGATGGTTATACAATGACGGTTTGTATATACCATCTGTGTCAATGGAACATGGTATCTAGGCGACGCCAGTGTCGAATGTTATTGTGAAAATCTACACTAATTGGAAATTCTAGTTTTGGTCGCTTATGCAAAAACGCATTGATACATGTATGAATGCCTCTGTAGAAAAAAATTCTTTTTAGGAATTTTAGGGTAATGCTTGTATGCATTAATTGTCCTTGGAAAAGGAAATGTGTCAGGTATGGGAAATTGGAATTTGCATGGGATTCTTGAAAAGGTAGAAAGAAATTCTTACAGGAAATTATATGCGAAGCGATGCCTGAAGGTAAATTTTCTTTCACAGGGACCTTTTAGATTATAGATTTGATCTATATAATGCGTGGAGTATTTAAGATGCTAATGCAATTGCATTAGCGAAAGCTTATGCAGACTGGGTAGCAGTTATTGCGGTTTTTTCAGGAAGGCGAACCGTGGGATTTGGCGGAACCGCCACAGGTGTTTCTCGGCCCATTTTGAAAAGTGAGGTCGCTGTCCTGCTTTTTATCTCGCTTTACCGATTAGTACTTGGTCTTCGAGTTTGCTAGGTGTCATTGCTCCCCAGGTGTGATCGTCTCCTTCTTTTACTTCCTGTTTGATTAGCTTCAAATTGTCGACTGTCCTTACTTCGATCGACCCTTTTTCCTTCCTATGGACCCTCTAAGAACCGCCCTTACTGATCCTTTGTCCATCGATTGCGCTCAAGACGAGCGCTTCCGGCTTGCCTTCTGTGCCAATCTTCTTACTTGAGATTATCGAATCAAATCGAGAGATTGTGGATACTTTATCAAGAGAAGCTAAAATAGGAGTTGAAACTCTTGGTTGCCTGAAAATCAACCGCTACAATTTTCAAGTATGTCGGATACGGAAGTAACACTATCTCTCTTGGCTTCTTTGGTTTGTCACCCGGTTTGTCATATCTTAGTAACTAGGCCTTTGCTTTCAGAGAGCAGAGCCTCGTTTTCCTGGCCAGTTTCCCTTTTTAACACCAGCCTTCCCGAATTCGGCGTATTGGGCAACCTCATTTCCTTCAAGGCATATTAAACGTCTTGCTCTATCTCCGTTGTGAAATGCCGGGCTTTTTTGGACAGCGCAGGCGGCTCACCTCATTGAGCCAACAGGCGGAGCATATTGCTGAAGATTTCACGTATTTTCCTGGGTTATAAATCGTTGCATATGTGTACCTTTAACTACAATACATGAAAACCATACAATTTGCTTTTTCTTCCTCCCGATGACTCTGGTGCTATGTGAATTACCTGTACGTCGTGGCCAACGTTATTTTGTTATAGTCGGTGGAGAATTTTGATAGTACACCATCCCCAGTGCTTTGATGACAACGACTGAGTTCCCGACATGGGTAGTCTTGAGTGACTATTGGCAGACACTTAGGCTTTGTTAATTTCGCAAGGAACAAAGTTCCTGGCGCTCTTAATCGTATTTGTATGTGGTTCATGAATACCCTGTGGCGTTTCTAACAGATTAGAATATTTTTCCTGTTGGCCGGGTTGCCATACCTTCAGAACCGGACTCTTACCGATATTCGGGAGTTGATCTTCATCGCTAGATACGATGTCTCCTGCCTGTGCCCAATTTTTTTTTTTTTTTTTTTTTTTTTTTTTTTTTTTTTTTTTTTAATTAATTTAAAATTTTTTTTTTAATAATTTTTTTTTTTTTAATAATTACTGGGCGGCTGTATGTGCCAGTTCCATGTTTATGTTTTATGTTTCAATTTATGTTCTAAATGTAAAAATATCTAATATGTGTTTAATGCGTTAACTTTATGGTTTCTATTTTAATTTGGTGTAATTAAAAAAAAGTAATAAGTGTGGATAAGCGTAACGTAGCTTGTAAATGAATGTAATGTAATTTTATGGTTTTATAACTGTTTTTAATATTATATGTGTATTTAAAAAATGTAAATTGTGTTATATATTTAAGTTCAATTCGAAAATGTGGTAATTGTTTGGAATGTATATGTTTAATTAATGTTTAGTAAGGTCTTATGTGCTATATTATTTTAAGTTTTATATTTTATGCTTTCTCAGTGTGATAAAGTTGGTGGGGGGAGTTACTATGTAACAATAACAACACAAGAAGAAAATCGAGTAAGCAAAAACATCAGTTGTATACCAAGCAATAATGTAGCAATTCCACATCGGTTGAGTATACTTGAGTTTAGAAATTTAGAATTCGTAAACGCGGCAGTGGACTGATGTGTTGGGTATTGGTTCAATATTTTAGTGATTCTAACCCTCATAGCATCGGTACGAATAACACGTTTTTCACTTTCATCGCAAACACTATAAGCCTACTGAAAGTTCTCAATGATAAACAGGAGACTTTTTACTGCCGGTCCCGTTCTTACCTGGAGCGCTCTTTGTAAATGCACCAAGTTGGGCCTTGGTTGGAGTTGGATTCTGTACTGTCGAAGGGTCTCTGGGATGCCCACTATTCTTCAAGAGAACCGTTGAAGTAAGATAGTTCCGATATAGCACCCTCCAATGATTTTTGGAACAGCTCGACTATAGCCTGGGCCAACTCGGGCATGTCACTCTCCTTTTCTTATTTATGACTAGGTATTATTTGTTATTCTTCAAGCGGCGATCAGTCACGATTCAACCTAGCTCTGGTGAAATTTTTTTTCACCGACTTCGTTGTCTGCCTTTGATCCCACTTGCAATAACGTAAGCCTCGCGCTAGTTAATGTCTTCATATGTAAGTTACACTTACTGTTTATTGGCCTGTATGAACCCGGAAGTTCATGACCTCACCGACTCGGCCTCTTTAAAATTTAAGTTAATTTTCTTTTTCCAACAGGCCCAGAGCATGACCGGTACTTTATTTTATTCTTTCGGTTCCAAATTAAAGAAGCACTTAGCGTAGGTTTTTTATCTTATTTATACTAGTTATATTATCTTAACAAGGAAAGCTTATCGCTGGTGCGAATGGAATTTTCGGGAAATAAGAGTAATCTATATTTATCATGGTTGGATTAGTGATTCATGTAGGCTATGTTTATCGTGGTTGGATTTCTGACTCTTGAAGGCTATGCTTATCATGGTTGGATTTCTGACCAGTGTAGGGTGATTATCATGGTTGGATTTGTGACTAATGTAGGCTTCTAACTCGCTCGCTTTAGCCATTTGACGTACCCGCTTGGCGACCATCATTGGTGCTTCGACCTTTGATCTTCTCCTCGATGACCGGTCTGAGCGTAGGCCCATCTTTCGAAATGCTTCTTTTGACTTAGGAGCGGTTGTTTTGAGTCGTGTATCGGTCACCGCCCATGCGATATACATTTCCGTTATTTGGGGTATATGGGCCAACCGCTCTTCACATCGGTGTATCATATCGATTGCCATACGGGGATACGGCGTGCGTGGATATTCCCTTCTAGCCTGGTGACATTGACAAGCAATGGTTCCGTCTACATATGCAGAGCAGAAGGCATGGTGCGATCTTCCACAAGACGCGTGGTGAACACGTCCTTCTTCTGTGCAAGCGCCAAATGTACTATTTATGACAGGTTGGGTACATAATATTTCCACAGCGGGGTCATGGCAGCATCTTTATCGAGTTTCCAAGATACGAGGACAGGCCAATAAGTCCTTAGAAAATCCAAGAGAGGGCGCTCGTAGCATCGCTTATGATCTGTTTTTGGTAAGCATCTTCCCTCACCAGGTATCTGTCAAATATAATATTTAAGTAATTTATAGGTCTCTGATAAATTTGGTAGGGAAAAAAATGCCTCCCCCTGTTCACCCGGAGCTTTCGACTGCGTTTGACGTGTTCAACTCGGTCGCGAGTTCTCATTACAACCATTCCCAAACGCGATAGATCGCCTGATACCGGGGACAATTGCTTGTCCTCGGATAAAAAACTTCGTTCCACTATGCATCCAACAAGTGGGCTTGGTAAAAACCCCTACTGTAATAGATAATTCTGAAATGGACGAAACTGATTCGCCAATAATCAGAAAAGTGTATGTGCCACCAATCAAAGTGCTGCAAAAATCACCAGAATATGTGCATAGCTTCATGAAAAAGCTTAAAATATCCAGTTATTCAATAAAAAAATTAACAATTGGTATAAAAATAATGTTCGGAACTATTGAATCATTTAATATTGTGTTAGAAAAACTAAAATAGGATAACTGTCAATATTTTTCTCATGATATTAAAAGTGCAAAAACTTTCAAAGTTATTTTGTATGGACTGGATGATATAAAAACTAATGAACTCAAAGCTGAACTCATTTCGCTTGGCTTAAAATGTTCTGATGTTAAAAAAATTGAAAAAAAATATGATCAATTTACTGATTTTTTTTTATCTCATTCACTTTGAAAATGGAACAATTAAATTAAGTGAGCTTAAAAAAAATTATCGCTCAATTTTTCATACCCAAGTGAACTGGAACTTCCAAAGGAAAATCAAAGGTAAGGTGACACAATGCTTTAATTGTCAAATGTTTGGACATGGTGAGAGAAATTGTCACATAAAAACATATTGTGCTACTTGCGCTGGTTCACACAAAACAAGCGAATGTAATAACGCTTCGGTAAATAAATGTGCCAACTGCAACGGCAATCATAAAGCTACTGACGTCACATGCACCAGTAGATCTAAATACTTAGAAATAAAAGAAAGATCATCTGGAAGATCCAAGATCCATCCAAGAACTCATATCGCTGCATCAACTCAAATTTCTAATCATCAAGCTTGCCAAAAACCGATTTCGTTTGCCTCTATGAGTGATTTTCCTACGCTTCCACAGCCACAGCGACGACTGGGACTGACCAATGCTCCGAGCAAAAGCTTTCCAAATTCAAGCCCGCGAATTCAAAGTTTACCACCAACAATTAATGCATGGGAAAATGACTCACGCGGCGCTTCTTCATCAAACAATAACAATAATTTACCCAACAACAATTCAGCACTCTTCACAATCGAGGAACTAAATTCCTTGTGCATGGAAATGATCTCAAATTTATCAGTTTGTAAAACGAAAATAGAACAATTTAATGTGATCGCGCATTTAGCCACTAAGTTTTTATACACTAATAATGTTAAGTAAAATGGCAGATACACATATAAAAATAATTACTTGGAATGCTAAAGGCATACGTAATAAATTTCATGACTTTTTAAACTTTTTAAATAGCTATAAAGTTGATGTTTCTCTAGTAACAGAAACTTGGCTTAATTTTGATCCCATCATCTGACTTTAACTGCTATCGCATTGATAGAGTAGACCAAAGGGGTGGGGGAGTGGCGATTCTTATCAGGAAGTCAATTCAACATTCGCTTTTACCTGTAATTCCAACTAGGCTTGTGGAGAATGTAGGTGTAATGATTAAGTTAAGAAACCATAAGACAGCAAAAATCTATTCTGTTTATTTCCCTGGTGGATCTTCGTCGGATATTAAAAAAAATGGCTCAAGCAAGATTTAAAAAAGTTATTCACAATGAATGGTGAATTTCTATTAGGTGGTGATTTTAACTGCCGGCATAGAGATTGGGGGTGTGTAAGAGCAAATGTTTGGGGCAATATATTGGCTGCCCTTCCATTGGCATTACCAATTAATATTTTTTATCCACCTTGTCCAACTTATTTTCCCGCAGGTTCTCGTGGCATCCCCTCTGTCCTTGACTTGTTTGTGTCAAATGTCCCTGGTCTTATAACAGAACCCGTTTCGTTAAGTGCTCTCAGTTCAGATCATAATCCTGTTTTTTGTAACCTTTCTTGGTTGGGTGAAAGAAAGATTCAATATTTCCTGGACATGAAGAATGCTAATTGGAATTCATTCAAATCAAAGATTAAAATGAGCCTTCAAAATAGTACTACAAATCTTGAAAGAGTGTCTTGTAAAGATGATGTTGACCTTATTGTACAAAACTTTACACAAGCTATAATTTCTTCGGTTGATGAAAGTATTCCCAAAAGAGTAAAAAAAGATATTTTTAAAAAACTTCCAATCCATATCTTAGAGCTTATTAAAGTGAGAAACATTCATCGAAGAAACTGGCAGAATTACCGTCAGCCCTTTTCTCGATCAATGGTTTCCCATTTTAATGAGCGCATTACTGACCAGATACAAATCCATCGTAATAGAGAATGGAACAAAAAACTGAGCGTTATGGATAAAAATGCTAAACCGTTCTGGAATGTAGTGAAGTTAATCAAGAATAAAAACCGTAAAATACCATTTCTGAAGGATTCTTCTACTACTTTTTTTACAGGTTTTGAACAAGCAAACCTATTTGGAACAAGTTTTTCAAAAAATCACTTGGTCTCTCAGCATTTGGGTGAATTTGAAACTAATAAACTTGTCGGTAACAGAATAGAAAGATTCGACACCACAAACGAATTAACTCCTCTAAATGCATTTGTAGAAGAAGAAAACGTAAGAAATGTAATCAAGTGCTTGCAAACACGAAAAATAGGAGGACTAGACAAAGTTAAGAATGCCTATCTAAAACAATTGCCTCATATTGGAATTAAATACTTAACATTTATAATCAATGCATGCCTTAAATGTCAATACTTTCCTCAATGTTGGAAAAAAGCAATGGTTGTACCTACCCTTAAGGCTGGAAAAGCCCCAGATAAACCTGAAAGTTACAGGCCAATTAGTTTACTTAGCAACATAAGTAAAGTTTTTGAAAAAATCCTGAAACAACATATTTTAAAAGTTGTTTCAGATAAAGATATTTTCCCCGATATCCAATTTGGATTTCGACGCTTTCACAGCACCTCGCACCAGGTTAAACGAATTTGCAGCCATGTTCTAGACCATCGTTCACGTGGTCAATCAACGGGCATGATATTGTTAGACATTGAAAAAGCTTTTGATTCCGTATGGCACAATGGGATAATATATAAAATGATACAGTTCGACTTTCCTTTGTATTTGTGTAAGGTCGTCCAGAGTTTCTTATCCCATAGATGTTTTCAGGTTCATGTCAATTGTGATGTTTCTAGATTGATATTTTTTGATTGTGGCGTCCCCCAAGGCTCAGTACTTGGTACAGCTTTGTACAATATCTACACTTCGGATTTTCCAAATCTACCGCAGTGTGAATCAGCTATCTTCGCTGACGACACTGCAGTATTTGCGTCGCATGAATTTTCTCTCAACGTTGAGACAAATCTAAAGCATGCGATCGAGATACTTGAAAAATATTATATAAAATGGAAAATCAAGCTAAATGTCAGGAAGACACAAGCCATCTTTTTTACACGAATGAGAAAAGCTTGCTATCTTCCCAGCAGTCAGCTGCAAATAAATGGTACCACGATTGCATGGGAGCAATCCGTAAAGTATCTCGGAGTTCATCTCGATACAAGACTCACATTTAAACAACATATTCAAAGTACTCTTAATAAAATGAGTATTGCTATTAAGATGCTTTACCCTTTTATTAATCGCAAGTCTTTACTCACAAATGAAAATAAGATTATTATTCATAAAGTTATTTTCCAAGCTATACTGTTATATGGGTGTCCAGTATGGGGTAACGCTGCAAGGGCCATTTAAAGAAGTTACAGGTATCACAAAACAAAGTTTTGAAAATGATGCTAGACCTCCCTTGGCACTATTCAACCTTAAGTCTCCACGGAAGGGCGGATGTTGAATTGATTTCTGAAAGAATTCGTAAAATAGTATATAACTTTAACATCAGCTGTGAAAGTTCTGAAAATCCTCTCATAACCCAGCTTCTTGCTTAATTTGTCATAATTTCATGTAAATATTTACATTTTATATTATTTATTATTGGTTTTTTTTTTAATGAAGGTTTTTCTTTTTCGTATTTTCCTTCGATTTATTCTTTTAATTATTAATTATACATATTTTTCTTTTCTTTATCCAAGATAATGTTTCAGTTGTAAGATATAACTTATCAAATCTCTGAATTGTAAAATGTGCGGTCACAGACTTTTTTTGAAAATATTATTACGAAATAAAAGATCTCTCTCTCTAAAATGCCTCCCAGATGGATGCCGCATTTGCTCTCAGTTGAGAACAAACGCAATCGCGTGGCCTCTTCTAGGGCTCTTTTGGAGCGGATACGTCGCAACCCATATGAGCTGCTACGCAGATTAGTAACTGTAGATGAAACGTGATTACACCACTACACTCCCGAGATGAAACAACAGTCGAAACAGTGGATTGTTAAAGGCGACTGGGATCCAAAGAAGGCAAACGCGATGGAATCAGCTGGGAAGATTATGGCTACTTTGTTTTGGGATGCACGTGGCATTACCTTCATTGACTATTTGGAATAGGGGCAGATGACAACTGGACTGTATTATAAGTCATTATTAGGTTAGATAAATGAAAAAATAAAAGAAAATCGTCCTCATTTGAAGAAAAAAAAAGTCGTCTTTCTCCGGGATAATGCATGAGTGCACACGTGCGTAGTGTCAATGGCTAAAATTGAGGAGTGAAGTTAGAATTGATACGAGGGTTGCCTTTTATATTTCGGGATTAGAGAACAAAAACAAATATTGATCATCGAAAATCACTTTATTGTTTTTCAAAATATTCCCCATGAAGATCTATAAACTTTTGCATGTGTTTGAACCAATTGTCGAAGCACTTTTGCCACTCTGATTGAGGTATCTCCAACACATGCATTCTGAATGCAGCAACCGCTTCTTCAGGTGTCGAAAAACGTTGACCTCTCAGTTTGTTTTTTACGTACGGGAATAAAAAGAAGTCATTCGGTGCCAAGTCAGGACTATACGGCGGATGACCCATCAAATCGATGTTTTGGGTGCTCAAAAATGCAGTTGTCGCAGCCGATGTGTGAGAGCTCGCATTGTCGTGGCGAAGAGTGATCCGTCTTCGGCGGTTGGTTTTCCTGATTTCTTGGAAGACAACTGGCAAACAAATGGTTGTGTACCACTCAGAATTGACTGTTCTGCGTTGTTCTAGTGGTACGGTTGCGACATGTCCAGTTTTTCCGAAAAAACAGGCGACCATTTGCTTGGAAGTGCTTCGTGCGCGAACAACTTTTGTTGGATTTGGCTCATCTTGAAACACCCAGACAGTCGACTGCTGTTTACTTTCGGGCTCATACGCGTTAATCTACGATTCATCACCTGTCACGATGTCATAGACGTGTTTCGAAGCACCGCGACCGTATTTTTTGAGCATTTCTTTCGACCAATTGACACGAGCCTTTTTTTGGGCGATTGACAAATTGTGTGGGATCCAACGCGAACAAATTTTTTTGACAGTCAAATGTTTATGCAATATTGAATGTATGCTGGTCCCACTAACGCCTAAGGTTGTCTCAATCTCACGATAGGTCACATGGCGATCTTCCAATATCAGTTCGCGCACAGCATCAATGGTTTTCGGAACAACAACTGATTTTGGACGACCTTCACGAAATTCATCTTGGAGTGAACTACGACCACGATTGAATTCACCATACCATCGATAAACACTGGTCCTTGATGGAGCCTCATCGCCAAAAATTGAATTAAGTTCATCCATGCACTGTTGCTGAGTTAATCCACGCCGAATGTTCTAAAAAATAATGGCACGAAAATGTTGACGATTTAATTCCATTTTTGGGCTGAGATGAATCTTTAAAGTTACTGTAAACAACACAAATAGCGCTCGTATGTCAAAACGTTCTGAGTGCGTATAACCTCAAAAATGTCCAACTTTACGACAGAGCTGTCAATTGCTGGATTGCAACACTAGGGTTGCCAAATCCCGAAACATAAGAGGCAACCCTCGTAGATAATCCACCGTATTCACCAGATCTGGCCCCGTGTGACTTCTTTTTATTTTCATATTTAACAAAATGGCTGAGCAGACAACGGTTTACATCAATTGAGGAGGTCATCGCACACACAAATGCTTATTTTGAGGAATTACCGCAATCATACTTTTCTGAAGGCTTGAAAAATTTGAAGGGACGTCTGTCAGAGTGTGTTGAGCTAGAAGGAGATTAGATTGAAAAATAAAAAATAAAAATATCCAATACAAATTGTTTTTTAAATCTTTTTCTAAAGACTTACTGACGTACCCTCGTAGTATGCTGCACAATCTTGTTCGCCCTTATACGCCTTTCTGCTTGTGCAGTGTTGCTGTATGTGAATGCGTGACCGTTTGTTACTTTACGTCGTCATTTGCATCATTTTTATCATCAGTAAATTCTAGCTACGGAAGACCTCACATTGTAATGAATAACATTATGGCACTTTATAATTGTCCCATTATATCCAATATATAAGGTTATGCACGTGTACACACCACCGAGGTAACATTGAGGAGTGCATCATGGCATACAGGGTTCGCTTTCTCCCATGTATTGCAGACCTTAGCATGTATCCTCTTTTGGGGGGTATATTTTCAGATCTGCGTCGAGTTGTTGAAATGGCATGAGAGTTTCGCGTCAATCAATGCACCATCAGTGGTTGCTGTTCAATTAAAGACCAGCAATTAGTGCATAAAGCGATCAATAAATGATTCCGTAACCTTAGATAAAATAGATGCTATTGCTATGGATTTATTGGAAGTGGGGGGATGACTGGTCGCGTTTAGATATTGTCTCACCGAGTTCCCTTTACTTGGGAATTGATCGGTTAAATAATTCGGGTATAAGAGCGTATTAGTGTCATTCGAGTTCTCTGATGTTACAAATGTTACCAGCTGAATGTTGGCAGCGTTTCGTTAGGTAACCCGACTGAAGGCGAGTTGCTTATCATTTGGTTTTTTATTAATGACTAGTAGTTTGTTCTGAGATAGTTCTCCGTGCTTTATGTAGTATACATCCAGAATTTTTTATTTTATACTGTACTTTCATAATGTTTTGCCAAGTTTAGTTCGGGACATTTACCAAGGTTAGCAGCGTGGTTAAAAATTCCACCCGTCGAAATCACAGAATCTTTAGCACAACGGGAGGTATCTCATCGGGAGGTCACAGTTGGGATAGACTTACCCAAAAGCTCCAACCCCTCTCCGACTACATTTTCTTCTGATCAGCTGTTTCATATTTGGTCGACGGGTGATCTATTTCGCATTTGAGATCTCTAAAAATTATCGATTTTAACCGAGTTTTGTGAGGTCTTTTTATGAATATTCGACCATTTTTAATATTACGTAAAATAACATAAAATAACATTTATAAAATTAATAAAATAACATTTTTCATAGTTAAAATAACATTTATGAAAATTAATGATATTTTTCTTTTTAATTTCAGGTAGGCCAGTGGATATAAGCCAAACTAACATATATACTTTGTAAGTAGAACGTGTTGTTTATATGCATTGAAAATAATCTAACACATAAAGGTGTCCAATATATAGACCCTCGTAAAAATCGCACCCTTTTTGAGTTGTTTGGTTGTTTCCAATCTTTAAAAATCCGAACGGACAAAAATTAAGTTGGATGCTTGGAAAAGGTGTCGGGCGTATGAGTGTTGCACTTTCGTCTGATAGTATTTGCAAGTTTTAGTCGTGGGTCAATAAACATAATGTCTAAGAAGAATCTGTGGCGGTTCCGCCAAACCCTACTGACTACCTACCTAAAGAACCCCCACCCCTACAACCCAGTCTGTATCAACTTTCTGCTAATGCAATCACATTAAGCACCCGTAAATGCTTCACGCAACAAAATTCACTAAATGTATTTACCTAAATGCTCTTGGAAGAGAATTCTTGCCTGCATTCATTTATTCGAATTCAAAATTCCTCTTAAGAGTTCTGTTCCAAACAGTATATTCCTGAAAATAAAACTTATCGGTTCACATATAATGTAACCGCATAGTCAGGGAATCTTAGCCTTGAATTGGTTACTCTCAGCCTAACATGTGTACAACTTGTCTTACATACACATCGATTCATTGTCCAACTGCCAAGCAGCGTTGGGCAGCTTGTTTGTTCAGCTGGCATATACCCGACCATGATACCTCGCCTCGACGAATAAATAATCACAAATTTTGTTCTTTGCCACAAATGAATTTCCCTACATATACAAATGCAAGCAAGGGATTCGTTTAGTCCACCAACCCATTAACACCATTTCTTCGATGCGTCGCCTCTATTTATTTAGCCGCGACGCACATCTCAAACAAAGATCCAATTAGCATCCGACGAGCTTTGGTTTTGCTTGCTTTACCGAACTCGCATCCAATGAATGCACATTTTCCCTTTCTTTGTTTCAGGTTCGTCCCCATGGCCTTGGGTATGAAAAAAAACCAATGTGATCTTCATTTACACATACACATACATTGCCAAGTTGTTCTTCCTTGTTTTCACCACGAGAGAAACACTTTCTCTCTCGGGAATACTCACCCCAAACGATTGAATATCGTGGAGCCAAATTCCACCCGCTGACCACAATGGTCACGCGATCTCCCGCTCTTCGTCGCGCGCCGAGGATGCGAAAATCACCGACTCGTGTGTGTAATAGTCTAGAATGAATCAGAAATCAATTTAATATCAATTTAAAAATACTCACCGAGTCGTGCGTGTAATAGTTTAGAATTAATAAGAAATCAATTTAATATCAATTTAAAATACTTGGATACATCCAAACCAAATGACAGTGTTTATAATCAATAAAATAATAATAAGCTAAATCAGTGTGTTATTCTTTCCTGAGTTGGTGTTTCGGAGTTGCGTTTCACTCTCGGTGCGCCTATTTTCCCCTCGGTAACATTATGCTGTTTTTCTTTCGTTCTACGGCAGACACCAAGATTTGGTGGAGACAAGGTAGAACTCTCGCCCATGCTGGCGTCGCGACTTCGTACCCCACATATCCTCCTCTGGGAAATGATGGATATTCCGTAGTTAGTAGATCAGTTTCATATTCTAGGTGGTGTTGATCTAACTAGGCAGCTAATTGGTTTGGCCTGGTATTGGATATGTTATTTCCCCAATCGGTATGTTTGACGTTCAAATTCAACCCACGATGAAATGATTCCTTTCCGAGTGAAGTAGCAAGCATCTGAAGAGGGTTTCGAGCTCTGCAGAAAAAGGTTAGAATGCTGGGCTTCAGGCGCATATACCGAAATGACGCACTACCCTTTTTCACGCTGAAGGGGTATGCCTACGACTTTTCCACTATATATGGTATAACTTTATGTTGGGGACATTTTTTAACGAAGATAGCAACCCCTCCCCATTGAAAAAAGTTTGGTCTGTCCCGTCGTGTGATATTGCAATGATTATGCCATATTTTATGTCTCTGTTTAGTTTCGTTTCACTAGCAAGAAGCATGTTAGGGTTTTCATCTTGCAACAATTTCAATAGAGGGGCTCTTCTCCACAGTACTCCAATCACGTGTCTCCCTGTGATTTGTCTTTATGGTTCCCGAAAAATCAATCAAAATTCGAAGGAAAATTCCGGTTCATTGACGAGTTTAAGGCGGTGACAAAAGCGTATTTTGAAGACTTTGACACATAATATTTTATGGAAAGGTTGAAGAAATGGCAGAAAAAGTGGAAAAATCGACCTGAACGTTTTCGATTTTGTTGAAAGATGAAAATTGTTGTAAAAAATCTGCGATTACGCCGACAACAAAAATTGGAAACGATTTTGTGTCTTGATTTCAATCACGGGTACTTTTTGATCGACTCTCGAACACTGATGAACGTCTTGAATAACATTAGAATCTATTACAAAATTATTAAACGGTACGTTATTAGTGTAGAGCTCACAAGTCCAATTCATTGTTCTGGTTCTCGCTGATAGTAGATAGATGTTGCTTAGAGAGAGAGAGGAACAATACACTGTTTTTAACTGGAAACTTTGTCAGAAACTCTACCGACTTTTAAGGTCGTTTTTAAGGTTTCTATAAAGAAGTAAGGTGGATGGTGCTTTTTGGGATCAAGTTTTTCTTTATGAGAGAGACGGTGTTGTTGCACGGTGTTAGGGTAGTAGTATTCATTGGTCCCATTTTGTTGGGAAGTAGTATTGCGTTCAATATTCTACCTTTTATGGTTTTGTTATACCAGAGAAACTTCTGTAATATGCTTTGACTTTTTCTCACTACCAAAAATTGAGGGTACAAGAATAATCTTTATACAGAATGGGACAATTGAACTGATAGTTTTTAAAGACGTCATAATTTTTTTATTTCCTAAGAAATTTTATTTAACTAAATCAAAACATTTTAAGAAAACACAAAATTTAAGAATCTATTACAAATTTTCATATGTCCCCCTATTAGTGTAGACTATGGCCCTGAATCTGTCGAAGAATTCATCATATGCTCGATTTTGAGCCTGTGGTATTTTGCTTTATACACGAAGAAGAGTTTTGTTGAGCCCATCCACACTCTGGGATTTTTTAGTGTTGGCTTTGGCCTGCAAAATGCCTCATACCTGGCAACCCAGTGGTGACCCTAGAAATCATTGTGCAGCTGAAATAAACTGTGGAACATTGCTTTTCATTCAGTCTTCGTTGACGCGTGCTCTATGTGACAGTGTAGAGTTTTGTTGAATCGTCCACTCTCTTTCACCGAAATGCCTGCTGCCCATGGCTTCAGAGCACTCTCACGGTCCAGAAACACCAACACAGAACGATCTTGGACCGTCGCAGCAACCCAAATCATGACAATTGGCTTCTAATGGCCAATCGTAAAATGAAATTCTCGTATGACCTTTCTATTAGGTAAACATGTTCATTTTGTTTGTTCACGAATTGCTCATTTGGGAAATTCTTTCTCATCGGGGAAGACGATGTTTGGTAATGGTCCACTGTCGGCGAACCGCAGGAATTCCTTCGCTTTAGCGAGCCTATATTTTCAGCGTATCAGTGAGATCATGTTGATTCGTTGTGTTCGGGTTTTCGAAATGTGTAGTGTTATGGTGTTATTAACAATTTTATATTATATAAATTTAATATAGTTAAAAAGGTTATTTAGTTTAAGTTAATATAAGGGTAAGTGCCTGGAAAGGGACTTACGTGGGAGACCGTTGAGCGGTCGCTGTAGTTGCGGTTGGTCTGCTGCTGGGCGCTGCGACTAGGTGCAGGGGGCGTTGCGTTGTTGCTCCCCTGTTCAGCGGGTTATAGTTCTTAATTCTTCACAGGAACTTTTCTTTGTAATGCACTAGTTAATAGGCAACTTTAGTAATCCCTAACTTTCTTTATCGGGAAATACCAAAACAATTAATTCTCAGTAGCGAGTCGAGTCACAGTTTTACGTCGAATGAAAATTTGTTTATTTTCGCCGTTGACGTTTATTTATTATTCGGCGCCAACGCCGGTTTTTATTATTTTCTTTACCAAGTAGAATTTGCACAAAGTAGTTTATGCAAATTAACTACTTGGCGAGTTGTTCTCCGTTCAGAGGTAAAGAGGGGAACCAACGAAAGGGGATTAGTGGATGTTGGGGGACCTGGACTCAAGGTCGGTCCGTAACAATGCCTTCCCCCCTTAAATAGTGATAGCTTCATTCTTAGAAGAGGAATGAAGCTTGGCTATAAAAGTATCAAACTGTAGCGTTGATCCCTACACCGTCTGTGGTGTGTTACCTTCCCTTGTTAGTCATGGTCTTGTCTGCTTTTGGCTTCTTCTATTCGTAATGGGGTTTCAGCCTGTTATTGTGCACCACCACATTTCTTCTCCCTACCTTAACGACGCTATTTACCGGACTATTTATTTGTACTACATTATAGGGACCCCTCCATATGGGAGCTAATTTTCCTTGCTTTTTTGCGTTCCGTATTAAAACTTTGTGGCCACATGGAACGTGAATGGGCGTGTCTTACGGTCGTAGTACTCTTTCGACTTCTTCTTGGAAGGTAACAGGTTACGCCTTGCTATTTCGTACGTATGTTGAAGTTTGTACTTCAATAGCTTATGGTAACTGTCATGGTTGTATACCGGTTCCGGAGGTTGCTTTATACTCGTCGGTACCTCCTGGGTGAACCCAAATAGACAGTCGATTGGCGTAAGTTTAGTACATTCGTGTACATTGGTGTTGTATACGAATGTTGCCGTTCTCAGGTACTGCTCCCATGATTGGGAATTTCCATCCACAATGCTTCGTAGGTAATCTACGAGTGGACGATGGGCTCGTTCTAAGGCTCCATTCGATTATGGGTGGTACGCTGAGGTTTGTAATTTTTTAATTCGGAGCAGTTTGCACACGCTTCTAAACAAACTGCTTAGGAAATTGCTTCTCTGATCGGTGACCAATTGTTTCGGAACACCATACCGAGCAATTATTTGGTCGAAAAAGACTGTGGCCACCGTTTCTGCCTTGCGTTTCCTAGCAATCTATATAGTTCGATAAGTTGTCTTGGAATGTAAGTAATCGCCGATTGGAGTGCGATCAAGAGGACCTACTATATCTAAGTATACTTTGTCGAAATATATATTAAATTTTCTCCCTTGTAAATAACAACGGAAATTCTTAGCCGCCCAAACAATGGCTAGTAACTCTTTCTCGATCGTAGAGTAGTTCTTTTCCGCCTTATTCAAGGTTCGACTGGCATATGCGACTGGCTGGTCCTTACGGATTTCGCCTTGCGACAGTACGGCACCCAGTGCTTCGTTGCTCGCATCCGTGGTCAGATTAAAGGGTTTGGTAAAATCTGGATAGATCAACAGTGGCGGCGAAACCAATAACTCCTTTATGTTATCAAATGCTTGTTGGCATTTGTCTGACCAGGTGAATTTGACGTCCTTCCTTAACAAATTTGTTAAGGGGCGTACTATCTTCGAAAAATTTTGAACAAATTTTCGATAGTAGTTCCCCAAGTCTAGAAACGATTGGACGTGCTTTACCGTTTTGGGAACGGGGAAATCCCTGACACTAGTTGTCGTGTCTGGATTTGGCATTGCCCCCTTTTCGAAACAAACATGTCCCAGATATACTACTTCCTTCTGGAGGAACTTGCATTTCTCCGGTTGCAACTTGAGGATGTGGTATCTAATTTGATCGAATACTTTCCGGAGTTTGTCATTATGGTGTTCTAGGTTTTTCCCATATATGACAACGCCGTCCAGATAAACAAAGCATTCGATTCCTTGCAACCCGGTTAGGACATGGTTCATGAGTCTCTGAAACGTAGCTGGTGCTCCCTTCAGACCAAATGGCATACGTTTGAACACATAGTGCCCGTAATTTGTGCTGAACGCTGTCTTACTTCGATCCTTCTGATCTACCAAGACTTGGTGGTAGCCGCTGGCTAAATCGAGCGTGGAAAAGTAGCGTGAGTGACCGAGCTGGTCTAAAATGCCCTCTATTCGAGGGAGAGGGTACGCATCACCGATGGTTTTGTCGTTCAGTTTTCTGAAATCGACCACAACTCTCCTTCGGGTTTTTCCATCGGGGCCCGCTTTCTTAGGAACTACCAAGAGTGGTGAGTTCCGCGGACTTTTGCTTGATTGAATGATATCATTCTCCAGCATATCCCGTACTTGCTCATTTATCACCTCTTTCTTGCACTCAGGCAAACGGTAAATTCGTTGATTTATCGGTGCTTGATCTTGTATCAACGGTATCTCATGCGTTGTTGCAGTGGTATATGTTAGGAGGTCACCTTTGAGGTGGAAAATATCGTTGAACTCCTCACATTTTTTCACTATGGATTGATACTCTTGAGGACTTAGGTTTTTCCCTAAGTGGAGTTCCTCGTGTAATTGTGTCAACCTTGGGTCTTTTGGTGATTCCTCTTCTGTGAATAGATGCCGGATATACTGGAGGTTTTCTCCTTCCGAAGGTTTTTTATCTGCATTGTATTCCGTAGAACGGTTGTCCTCATTTTCCAGCGGAAAGGTGGAAAATTCCTTCATTGGATGTAACTCCACCATGATTCGGTCTATGGTTTTATAGCGTTTGAAATAATAGTGAAGAAGAACGTGTGATTCGAACTGACGCCATGACAGTTTGAATCACCAAAAATTGTACCTAAGCGTTACCCATCAGGCTACTGGCCGATTTTAGAATTTTATTTTTAAACTCGACTATACTCCACTGATGTGAATTCTTATGTTATCGCTTGGTATACGGCTCTGATGTATTTTTTTATTCGACTTTTCGTTCGGTGCTCTTCATTATTTTGCTTGTGAATTGTGTGTGTATCTGTTAGAGTCGCCACAGTTTGGAGGTAGTTTGCAATATTGAGTACCTCAATTTGGGCACTCTTCGCTTTCCCTACAATACAATTGGATATGAAAATTCCTGATTGCATTGGTTTAGGTACTAGAATTACCTCTTCCCGAATTTCTATGGGAAGTCTCAGCATTTTTCCTGAACGTGCCGGTATTATTTCCGGTTTGTTCAGAAAAATTTCTACCTCCGAAGCGTTTGGCAGTGAGTGTTCCACCACTGTTACTTCTTTGTTTGCTTTCTTGGGTTTGTCAGCTATCAATATGGGGTTGGGATACTTGGAGCCTGACAATTTTTCGCCCCCTTTCCCCTCTTTGGGTACGGTATCCGGTGTACTTCCGGCCTCGGTCTGGACCTCTATGGATCCCCTTGGCACGGGTTCCTGACTGGTTCGGAAAAACTTACCGGATTTACATTGGTTTTGGGAGAATTCCAAACAATTCCCGGGTCCGTTGATTTTACAATTCCTAGCCAGGAAGTTGTTTCCTAACAACCCATCTTCTGACAATTCCGGTAGGGAGTCCATTGCCTGAAAGTTGCAGGAGATTGGTTGGGGCAGTTTGAATATTCCCTTACAAAAGCCCCTAGACTTTCCCTTTCCAAAAAGCGTTTGGGAAGTAGTGGCCTTTTTGGTATCCAATGCTGTTCCATTTTGGAGTGCCTTCAGCTTAAGAAGGCTGATCTCCGCACCTGTGTCCACTATTAGACGTGTAGTGTTTCTACATCCTATGTCTAATGGGAGCTGGACTATTGGAACTTTTGTTGGTGGCTTTAATTCGGTCGGCTTGGGGAATTCCGGCCCGACCTCTGGGAGTTTTCCGACGTCTCCCATTTTGCTTTTTGTCGACACACTGTCGCCGTGTGGTTGTGTCGCTTGCAAAATGTGCACCATTCTCCGTTCTTCTGTCGTCCGTAACAGTAGCGCAGTCGCTATGACGTTGATTTTACTCAATTCGCTTTTTCATTTTGCGCACCATTTTCTGCTGATTTGGTTTTGCAACGCTATCTGTATTATGGTAATGATAGCATCACGGTAACGAGTCACAAATCATATATCAACATTGAGGTATTGGAAAGCTGTAATAATAGCCACTTGCGGCTTTCCAGCCACCATCACACTATGAAGTTTGAATTCGGTCTCCGTTGAAATATACTTCACGCATCTGAGAAGCGAATCCCTTGACACGTCTGTGAACAATAAAAGTATCTGTCATTAGGGAAAATGTAGGGGTAGTGGTGGCATCAGTTTGGAAATTATAGTAGTGCAGTTCAGTTAAAAAAATGCGCTTTCAAGAAATTATTTCATTTATTTTATAATATGCATGAATATTTTATCACACAATGTTTGAAAAATATGCTAAGATTTATAATTGTACTTCAATTGACTAGAAATTCCCGTAGAACACTCAAGTTACTCACCAAAACAGAACTCCACGCCGTTGAATCCACCGTGCTTTAAAAAATCGCTTTTGTTAATCAACAGTCTGTTGACGCACCTGGAATTGTTTTTCTATTTGCCTCTTGATTAAAGCAAGATCTCCCTTTTGGGATGTTCTTTGTTACCCAGGCGACACAATGTTTGATTTATTGTTTCATTTATTGTACCTTGTATCGTAAATGACAGGTTATTGAACATAACGTTTCCAATAACGATCAATGAATGTTCCCAGGTTTTCAACAACAACGAAGCCAAAAAAAACGTTCTTGTATTTTAATAATATTGTTGTCACATGTCTGGTTATTCATGAACTACGGAGAGCTCCGCGTTATACATTTTTTTCCTGGAGCATGATTTAGTGCCATCATTCTCCGTTAAGATGTGTATCCGGGCTCTATGAATTTATTGTTCTAGACCTTTTTGTTTTTGATGGATCAACTGGTTATTCATCAACCTAAAGGTTCATATCTGGTTGATGCCAAGCATGGCGGGGCTCGTCCTCCGATATACAGGCCGAAAATACCAAATATGTAATGGAATAATTAAGTTACAGCAAATTTCGAAAGAATTTAAGTTAACTAGTTACTTTAAGTTGAGTGTCGTAACATGAATAATTTTACCCACATTGGTCATATTATATATTTGTGATGGACATATCTGCATTATTGATGGATATATTTTGAAAGGAGACCTTCAGGAGCTGCCAAGCGAGTTAACCAAATAAGATAGTGTCTTTACAGCATATGACAGCATTATCATTTCTCTTCCTTTAGAACCACATCCGAAAAATTCAGTGAAGCGAAATTTTGCTCATTTAATTTCGAAAAAATGATTGATGTTCTTATTCCTAAAAATTGTGTCAATTTCTGTGTTGAAGTCTGGCACTGTTATCAGAAAATATACACAATCTTTACCGTCCTAAATCGAATATATATTAAGCCACCTGCCAATTTCCATATTCTCTTGGGGTGCCATCTGAAATGGAAACCTCTCGTAGTGGCACTTCAAAAATGTCCCTGGCACAGCTCTGTTCTCCGCCTTAGTTTGTATGCCATATGGCGTATCCACCTAAATTAAAGTACCTGCTCGTTGAACTCGATTACACTTCGATTAACTTGGTTCAATCGGAATTTCGTCACGGCTAGGACTGGAGAAATAGCCCAGTCGACATTTAACCAGGTGCACGATACGTTGCATGGGCACGAATCGAATTGAATCCAACAGTTGAAATGGGATGACATTCCGTGAAATATCTACTCTTGGTTCTGCTTCCCCTGCTCTTCTTTCTCGTCCTGCCCACATATTCTGAACTGACATCTGGACACGGAGAATCTTCAGTATCATCAGATTTCAGTGGCAACGATTTTATGGTAAATGCGCACCTACCCCATTGTGACATTTCAAGTCAACGACAGGGACGGTTGCTCCATCGACGGGGGAGCAAAACTGTTTGCAATAAGTGCCAGAGCCTCATGGGCGCATTGGCTGCTGTCAGGAGGGTATACGACATAATCGATGCGCCGATCATGGAATATTGTTTTTATGCTCAATTACGAAGGTGATGAAGCAATGAGGATCTTCCCAACAGCATTTTGAGCTGTTCATGAAACGGCTGTCAAAATGTTAGCGTGGGGTCGCACAGCACTCCGTATTTAGGCAATGGTGGGACGGAAATTAAATGAAAGATCTTGGAAACCGCTTCCCGCCGGTGTATCAAATTAACACTAAACCTACCACGGGCGCGTCAAATGACCCGTGCGGTGAACGTACATAAGCTTTATACATTATTTATTTCCAAATTGAAGGTTTTTATGTTTCCTTCAATATAATAAATAAAGAAGATGGAATTGAAAAATATTTTATCCATATACTAAATTGGACTAAGACTTGTTATATGCAATAACTCTTAAAATATATCATTTTTAAAACACCAGTCATTTGACCCCTAGTGGTAGAAATAGGTATGTATGAAAAGTCGTTAGCTTTAGTGTTAAACTGTGGCTGATGATGGACAATAAAAGAACATTTTTCACTGTTCGCGGCCGTTAGATGTATTTAAACTTTCCACAATAAGGTTTCGTCTTTGTTCTCAACTTTCAACCGATTCCGCTTGTTCGAAGGTTCATTAATGTGAATATCTGCTCGCACATATGCTATGGGGCAGTTACCTCCGTCTAGAACAGGTTTCCTGTTTGGATGTCCATTGTTTTTGTTACCTTTCTCAATGGAACATCGTCATGGACCGTATCGGTAATATTAAACCTCTGGTTGAAAGATTGGTCCGCAATAGCTATCGTACCTGAACATGATTCGTCCGTCTGCCCTACCATGACCCCGGGGGAGGGCGGAATTGGCTATACCGTTAAGAAGACCACTCACCCATTGGGATCGTTATACAATATACTGAAATTTGAGTGACTCCAGATCACATGAATTGTTTGGAAGATGTAGAGGAGTTATCAAACAGAAACTGAGCTGGGAAGTAGGAACAACGGGGTGAGGCTTTTGATTGACAGCGAAACAAACAAACTTGTTTGTGGAGGTGTATGACCACATATAGCACAAAAGATTGAAATTTAATTCCCAAAAGAAAGGGGAAATTATTTCTATGAATAATTTACTATACCTGGGCGTATATTTACATTTTCATATTGAGCTCACGCACAATATTGGTTGCTCATGATTGACTGTTATTTATGACCAAGTTGTTCTGTTCCTGGGAATTGTCTTGTCATTAAAGAGCATAATAGTCAATTCAATGGCAGCCAATTTGCGCTAATGGCATTTCTTGGATGAAGCACGCACAACTAAAGTAGTAGTACAACTAAAAGTAAATGGTCAAGAGTAGGGTGTTGATAAACGACAGGTTATATTAGAATGTATTTGCCATCATTCTCCAATGTAATCAAATGCGCGGGATAGTTAAATTATA
Organism: Microdon myrmicae; assembly: GCA_963931805.1. Taxonomy (NCBI): domain Eukaryota; kingdom Metazoa; phylum Arthropoda; class Insecta; order Diptera; family Syrphidae; genus Microdon; species Microdon myrmicae. The sequence goes on along the minus strand of OZ007497.1, from coordinate 180,555,362 downwards.
AACTGTGTATTTAAGCACATTGATGGCACAATTCGCAGTGATAAGATGTTGCCACATGTGGATATTCAATTGACTATCTTGCCTATTCGGGCGGTTGCCATATTCGTGGCATTTATTCTTATAAATTTGAGATAGCCGTTAATATTTGGAATGGAAAGATGAGATCCAAAGGCCAAAAAAGCGGAGATCATCATCGTCATCGGCACTACAATCGAGATCGGTCCTGGCCTTATTTAGCAAGTAAAATTTGATAAACGATGATAGAAATGTTAGAAAAGTATGCAAAAAGAGAATGAGTGATGTGAGTGTAATAATGCTTTGGTTCTGTATATCTGGTCGTCGCTGCGAGTGGAAACATGCTTCGAGAAAAGTTCTTAACAACCTGATTACATAACACTAGCATAACACCACCAACAAAAGGTGAAAATAAAGATCTCACACAATTTTCCTAACATTCGCCTTCAACTAATCTTCTAAACAATAACAATTGTAACCTACCTGTAGCAGGCTCTGCAAAATGAACTTAAAGATTGTCATCATATGCGTGAAACAGAAGCGATAAAAACCAAGCAAAATGTTACACTCTGTGTAACATATTTCCGCACTTTTAGTCATATACATACTTTATTATTTAATTTAACTTTATTTTAACACACTGAGTTATTTGTGTTAAATGTTTTTATAATATCTTTATTTCATAAGCTGAAAATCGCGCTGCACTTAACGTATTGTCAAATGTCATAAATTATATCCTCCTTTATGTCAGTAATTTTTAATAACAAAATTACTTTTATTTCGAAACTTTTGCGTTCTATGAATTATTTTCTATGTTGGAATTTCGGTCTTGTATCGGGTTTCCCAATAGGGACTTGACAACTTTTTTTTAAAAATAAAACGCAAAGCATTTGAGATATTTCAAAAACTATATTATCGGCTTGACGTACAATCAAAACATTTATGAATGGAGCTCGACTTCGTTCATATGGCCACCGTGGGCACATTTGCAGCCGTCGATTCGTTGGACCCAATTTTTCGATGACTTGGCCACACATTTCGGCAGAAATGGCCGCTATTTCGCGTTCAATGTTGGCTCTGAGCTCTTCCAACGTCGTCGGCTTGTTGGCATAGACCAATAACTTGACGTAGCTCCAAAGAAAATAGTCTACAGGGGTTAAATCGCACGCACGAGGCGGCCAACCGACTGGCCCATTTCTTGTGATAACACGCTCATCAAACTTACTCTTCAATAAATCGATTGTATCGTGTGCTGTGTGGTTTGTGGCACCGTTCTGTTGAAACCACATGTCGCCCAAGTCCATATCTTCCAATTCGGGCCAAAAATAATCGGTAATCATGGCGCGATAACGATGGCCATTCACAGTAACGTGATGATCGTTATCGTTGACGAAAA